>CM038682.1:2959355-3559355 GCA_021605205.1 Aegilops longissima | reverse complement strand
GCTACATATTAATGCTTTTTGTAGGCAAGTGCAGTGCATTACACAGCTAAACCTTGCATCTAGTGATTAATATTGACAACGTGGCCCTTGACAGTTGAGACTACATCATCACTACCATGTAATATAATCTTCAACTATAATCAAATCAACATAAGATCAAATTGGGGGAGGGGGGGTGTTTGAGATGCACGACCAACTAAATGAACAAGCCACTAGAGATCAGCCAAGTGGTGGTTCACACTTTAGTCACCAGAGGTTTGGTGGTTCATAGTTTACTGACCTGAGGTTTGATTGGCCAGAATCTCCTGTCCAGGCCGGAAACTTTATTTCATTGTTATTTGACATATAATAATTGAACTCTTGTGCTTCACCAGAGGACAACCTTTGGGTGCGACCATGTCCAAGTGTAATGGAGGTGACCTAAACAACATTTACAAGGGTGACGTCATAAAACTAATTAATTAATATGATTAATTATTATGTTGTAGTATTAACCAAATGTTTAGCTAGCTCGCTTGATTGATTAGGGTATTAACGATGGTTGGGTTGGGGCAGGAGGATGACAAGCCTACCACTACAAATGCACATACCCAAATTGCACATTAATTTTCAGTTTGTCACTGGCTATATAATTTTGTTGTTATTTATGCAAGCCAACGAATAATTATCCTGGCCTAGTTGCATCAAGAAAGTGACTAATTTCTGCTCGCACGCACACACAAAGAAACTCACTAATTTGCATCACGAAACAGACTTGTAAGTGCATTATGTCAGTTTTCCAACTTTCATCCCTTCAAATTAACTCTAGTTAACTAATTTTGTCACTAATTTCTTATATGATTATCTATAAATATAGCTCAAATATATACCTGGCGTGTGTGTGTTGTGTCTGTCGCAAAGACTTTTCTTCCAAATGCAACAAATCTAACTAATTAGCGGTTGACCTCCTTAATTAGTATGCCCTAGCTCATTTGTCTCCAAAGCTTATCATCATTATATAGTATGTGCAAATTGTAATTTTCTATCCATGCATAGCTGTCGCATTGTTGGCTTAATCATGTTGTTTAGCACGACCAAGACTTGTTCCTTGGATTTTCACCAATCTAACGTGTTGACTTGTATCGACTTCATCGTTCTTTTGGTTTCTGATGTACAAATAATTAGCTTGAAACTTAATTAGGTCAAACTCTAGGCTCCATGATTTCACATGCACCTGCTTCCTAATTAACATGAAATAAAGTGTGACACGTAACACATACATGAAGGATCACTATTTTAGAGATCCAAACGTTCTTATATTTCTTTACGGTGGGAGTACCAAGGAAGGAAAGTCAACGAATCCAGGTCATTCGAGCGCCTGCCATTTTCGTTTGTAGCTCTTCGACATCGAAGAGGATTCACACACATATATGAAGGAAATATGCCCTAGAGGCAATAATAAAGTTATTATTTATTTCCTTATATCATGATAAATGTTTATTATTCATGCTAGAATTGTATTAACCGGAAACATAATACATGTGTGAATACATAGACAAACAGAGTGTCACTAGTATGCCTCTACTTGACTAGCTCGTTAATCGAAGATGGTTATGTTTCCTAACCATAGACATGAGTTGTCATTTGATTAACGGGATCACATCATTAGGAGAATGATCTGATTGACTTGACCCATTCCGTTAGCCTAGCACTTGATCGTTTAGTATGTTGCTATTGCTTTCTTCATGACTTATACATGTTCCTGTAACTATGAGATTATGCAACTCCGTTTACGGAGGAACACTTTGGTGCTACCAAACGTCACAACGTAACTGGGTGATTATAAAGGAGTACTACAGGTGTCTCCAAAGGTACATGTTGGGTTGGCGATTTGAGATTAGGTTTTGTCACTCCGATTGTCGGAGAGGTATCTCTGGGCCCTCTCGGTAATGCACATCATTATAAGCCTTGCAAGCAATGTGACCAATGAGTTGGTTACGGGATGATGCATTACGAGCGAGTAAAGAGACTTGCCGGTGACGAGATTGAACTAGGTATTGGATACCGACGATCAAATCTCGGGCAAGTAACATACCGATGACAAAGGGAACAACGTATGTTGTTATGCGGTTTGACCGATAAAGATCTTCGTAGAATATGTAGGAGCCAATATGGGCATCCAGGTCCCGCTATTGGTTATTGACCAAGAATAGTTCTAGGTCATGTCTACATAGTTCTCGAACCCGTAGGGTCCGCACGCCTAAGGTTTCGATGACAGTTATATTATGAGTTTATGAGTTTTGATGTACCGAAGGAGTTCGGAGTCCCGGATGAGATCGGGGACATGACGAGGAGTCTCGAAATGGTCGAGACATAAAGATTGATATATTGGAAGCCTACATTTGGACATCGGAAGTGTTCCGAGTGAAATCGAATTTTTCGAGTACCGGAGGTTACGGAACCCCGGAACTTCATGGGCCCATAGTGGGCCTTGGAGGAAAGGAGAAAGGGCAGCCCTAGGTGGCCGCGCCCCCCCCTTCCCCTAGTCCTATTAGGACTAGGAAAGGTGGGCCGGCCCCCCTCTCTCTCTTTCCCCCTCCGGAATCCTAATCCAACTAGGATTGGAGGGGGAATCCTACTCCGGAGGAGTAGGACTCCTGGTGCGCCTCCCCCTTGGGCCGGCCACCTCCCCTTGGCTCCTTTATATACGGGGGCAGGGGGGCACCCCATAACACACAAGTTGATCTACGGATCGTTCCTTAGCCGTGTGCGGTGCCCCCCTCCACCATATTCCACTTCGGTCATATCGTCGCGGAGCTTAGGCGAAGCCCTGCGCCGGAGAAGTCATATCGTCGCGGAGCTTAGGCGAAGCCCTGCGTCGGTGGAGCATCATCATCGTCACCACGCCGTCGTGCTGACGGAACTCATCCCCGACACTTTGCTGGATCGGAGTCCGGGGATCGTCATCGAGCTGAACGTGTGCAGAACTCGGAGGTGCCGTACGTTCGGTGCTTGGATCGGTCGGATCGTGAAGACATACGACTACATCAACCGCGTTGTTATAACGCTTCCGCTTTCGGTCTACGAGGGTACGTGGACGGACACTCTCCCCTCTCGTTGCTATGCCATCACCATGGTCTTGCGTGATCGTAGGAAAATTTTTGAAATTACTACGTTCCCCAACAGTGGCATCCGAGCCTGGTTTTATGCGTTGATGTCATATGCACGAGTAGAACACAAGTGAGTTGTGGGCGATATAAGTCATACTGCTTACCAGCATGTCATACTTTGGTTCGGCGGTATTGTGAGATGAAGCGGCCCGGACCGACATTACGCGTACGCTTACGCGAGACTGGTTTCACCGCTGCGAGCACTCGTTGCTTAAAGGTGACTGGCGGGTGTCTGTCTCTCTCACTTTAGTTGAACCGAGTGTGGCTACGCCCGGTCCTTGCGAAGGTTAAAACAGCACCAACTTGACAAACTATCGTTGTGGTTTTGATGCGTAGGTAAGAACGGTTCTTTCTCAGCCTGTAGCAGCCACGTAAAACTTGCAACAACAAAGTAGAGGACGTCTAACTTGTTTTTGCAGGGCATGTTGTGATGTGATGTGGTCAAGACGTGATGCTATATTTTTGTATGAGATGATCATGTTTTGTAACCGAGTTATCGGCAACTGGCAGGAGCCATATGGTTGTCGCTTTATTGTATGAATTGCAAACGCCATGTAATTGCTTTACTTTATCACTAAGCAGTAGCGATAGTCGTAGAAGCAATAGTTGGCGAGACGACAACGATGCTACGATGGAGATCAAGGTGTCGCGCCGGTGACGATGGTGATCATGACGGTGCTTCGGCGATGGAGATCACAAGCACAAGATGATGATGACCATATCATATCACTTATATTGATTGCATGTGATGTTTATCCTTTATGCATCTTATCTTGCTTTGATTGACGGTAGCATTATAAGATGATCTCTCACTAAAATTATCAAGAAGTGTTCTCCCTGAGTATGCACCGTTGCGAAAGTTCTTCGTGCTGATACACCACGTGATGATCGGGTGTGATAGGCTCTACGTTCAAATACAACGGGTGCAAAACAGTTGCGCACGCGGAATACTCGGGTTAAACTTGACGAGCCTAGCATATAACAGATATGGCCTCGGAACACGGAGACCGAAAGGTCGAGCGTGAATCATATAGTAGATATGATCAACATAGTGATGTTCACCATTGAAACTACTCCATCTCACGTGATGATCGGACATGGTTTAGTTGATTTGGATCACGTAATCACTTAGATGACTAGAGAGATGTCTATCTAAGTGGGAGTTCTTAAGTAATATGATTAATTGAACTTTAATTTATCATGAACTTAGTCCTGGTAGTATTTTGCAAATTATGTTGTAGATCAATAGCTCACGTTGTTGCTTCCCTATGTTTTTATATGTGTTCCTAGAGAAAATTGTATTGAAAATGTTAGTAGCAATGATGCGGATTGGATCCGTGATCTGAGGTTTATCCTCATTGCTGCCTGTAAGAATTATGTCCTTGATGCACCGCTAGGTGACAGACCTATTGCAAGAGCAAGATGCGACGTTATGAACGTTTGGCTAGCTCAATATGATGACTACTTGATAGTTTAGTGCACCATGCTTAAACGGCTTAGAATCGGGACTTCAAAGACGTTTTGAACTTCATGGACCATATGAGATGTTCCAGGAGTTGAAGTTAATATTTCAAGCAAATACCGAGTTGAGAGATATGAAGTCTCCAACAAGTTCTATAGCTAAAAGATGGAGGAGAATCGCTCAACTAGTGAGCATGTTCTCAGATTGTCCAGGTACTTCAATCGCTTGAATCAAGTGGGAGTTAATCTTCCAGATAAGATAGTGATTGACAGAATTCTCTAGTCACCATCACTAAGTTACTAGAACTTCGTGATGAACTATAGTATGCAAGGGATAACGAAAACGATTCCCGAGCTCTTCATGATGTTGAAGTCGACGAAGGTAGAAATCAAGAAAGAGCATCAAGTGTTGATGATTGACAAGACCACTAGTCTCAAGGAAAAGGGCAAAGGGAAGAAGGGGAACTTCAAGAAGAACGGCAAGCAAGTTGCTGCTCGAGTGAAGAAGCCCAAGTCTGGATCTAAGCCTGAGACTAAATGCTTTTGCTACAATGGAACTGGTCACTGGAAGCGGAAATACCCCAAGTATTTGGCGGATAAGAAGGATGGCAAAGTGAACAAAGGTATATTTGATATACAAATTATTGATGTGTATTTTATTAGTGTTCGTAGCAACCCCTCGGTATTTGATACTGGTTCAGTTGCTAAGAGTAGTAACTCGAAACAGGAGTTGCAGAATGAACAGAAACTAGTTGAAGGGGAAGTGACGATGAGTGTTGGAAGTAGTTCCAAGATTGATATGATCATCATCGCACACTCCCTATACTTTCGGGATTAGTGTTAAACCTAAATAAATGTTATTTGGTGTTTGCGTTGAGCATGAATATGATTTGATCATGTTTATTGCAAAACGGTTATTCATTTAAAGTCAAAGAATAATTGTTGTTCTGTTTACATGAATAAAACTTTCAATGGTCATACACCCAATGAAAATAGTTTTCAAAACGGTTATTCATTTAAAGTCAAAGAATAATTGTTGTTCTGTTTAAATGAATAAAACCTTCGATGGTCATACACCCAATGAAAATAGTTTATTGGATCTCGATCGTGTGATACACATATTCATAATATTGAAACCAAAAGATGTAAAGTTAATAATGATAGTGCAATTTATTTGTGGCACTGCCGTTTGGGGTCATATCGGTGTAAAGCGCATGAAGAAACTCCATAAGGATGGATTTTTGGAATCACTTGGTTATGAATCATTTGATGCTTGCGAACCGTGCCTTTTGGGCAAGATGACTAAAACTCCGTTCTCCGGAACAATGGAACAAGCTACTGACTTGTTGGAAATAACACATATATATCGATGTATGCGATCCAATGAGTGTTGATGCTCGTGGCAAGTATCGTTATTTTTCTGACCTTCACAAGATGATTTGAGTAGATATGGGTATATCTACTTGATGAAACATAAGTCTGAAATAGTTGAAAAGTTCAAAGAATTTCAGAGTGAAGTGGAAAATCATCGCAACAAGAAAATAAAGTTTCTGCGATCTGATCGTGGAGATGAATATTTGAGTTACGAGTTTGGTCTTCAATGAAAACAATGTGGAATAGTTTCACAGCTCACGCCACCTGGAACACCACAACGTTATGGTGTGTCCGAACGTCGTAACCGCACTTTATTGGATATGGTGCGATCTATGATGTATCTTACCGATTTACCACTATCGTTTTGGGTTATGCATTAGAGACAGCTGCATTCACGTTCAATAGGGCACCATCTAAATCCGTTGAGATGACACCGTATGAACTATGGTTTAGCAGTAAACCTAAGCTGTCGTTTCTTAAAGTTTGGAGTTGTGATGCTTATGTGAAAAAGTTTTCACCTGATAAGCTTGAACCCAAATCAGAGAAGTGCGTCTTCATAGAATACCCAAAGGTAACTATTGGGTACACCTTCTAACACAGATCCGAAAGCAAGATATTTGTTGCTAAGATGGATCCTTTCTAGAGAAGAAGTTTCTCTCGAAAGAAGTGAGTGGGAGGAAAGTAGAACTTGATGAGGTAATTGTACCTTCTCCTTATTGGAGAGTAGTTCATCACAGAAATCAGTTCAAGTGATTCCTACAACCAATTAGTGAGGAAGTTAATGATGATGATCATAAAACTTCAGATCAAGTTGCTACCAAACCTCGTAGGTCTTCCAGAGTAAGATCTGCACCAAAGTGGTACGGTAATCCTATTCTAGAAGTCATGTTACTAGACCATGATGAACCTGCGAACTATGAGGAAGCGATGATGAGCCCAGATTCATGAAATGGCTGGAAGCCATGAAATCTGAGATGGGATCCATGTATGAGAACAAAGTATGGACTTTGGTTGACTTGCCCGATGATCGGCAAGCCATTGAGAATAAATGGATCTTCAAGAGGAAGACGGACACTGATAGTAGTGTTACTATCTACAAAGCTCGACTTGTCGCAAAAAGGTTTTTGACAAGTTCAAGGTGTTGACTACAATGAGATTTTCTCAACTGTAGCGATGCTTAAGTCTGTCCGAATCATGTTAGCAATTGCCACATTTTATGAAATCTGGCAAATGAATGTCAAAACTGCATTCCTTAATGGTTTTCTTAAAGAAGAGTTGTATATGATGCAACCAGAAGGTTTTGTCAATCCTAAAGGTGCTAACAAAATGTGTAAGCTCCAGCGATCCATCTATGGACTGGTGCAAGCATCTCAGAGTTGGAATACACACTTTGATAAGTTGATCAAAGCATATAGTTTTATACAGACTTGCGGTGAAGCCTGTATTTACAAGAAAGTGAGTGGGAGCACTACAACATTTCTGATAAGTATATGTGAATGACATATTGTTGATCGGAAATGATGTAGAATTATTCTGCAAAGCATAAAGGAGTGTTTGAAAGGAGTTTTTCAAAGAAGGACCTCGGTGAAGCTGCTTACATATTGAGCATCAAGATCTATAGAGATAGATCAAGACGCTAGATAAGTTTTTCAATGAATACATACCTTGACAAGATTTTGAAGTAGTTCAAAATGGAACAGTCAAAGAAAGAGTTCTTGCCTGTGTTACAAGGTGTGAGATTGAGTAAGACTCAAAACCCGACCACGGCAGAAGATAGAAAGAGAATGAAAGTCATTCCCTATGCATCAGCCATAGGTTCTATAAAGTATGTCATGCTGTGTACCAAATCTATTGCATACCCTACCACTAAGCTTGGCAAGGGAGTGCAATAGTGATCTAGGAGTAGATCAATGGACAGCGGTCAAAATTATCCTTAGTAGAATAAGGATATGTTTCTCGATTATGGAAGTGAAAAAAGGTTCGTCGTAAAGGGTTACGTCGATGCAAGTTTTAACACTAATCTAGATGACTCTGAGTCTCAATCTAGATACATATTGAAAGTGGGAGCAATTAGCTAGAGTAGCTCCGCAGAGCATTGTAGACATAGAAATTTGCAAAATACTTACGGCTCTGAATGTGACAGACCGTTGACTAAAATTATCTCACAAGCAAAACATGATCACACCTTAGTACTCTTTGGGTGTTAATCACATAGCGATGTGAACTAGATTACTGACTCTAGTAAACCCTTTGGGTGTTGGTCACATGTCGATGTGAACTATGGGTGTTAACCACATATAGATGTGAACTATTGATGTTAAATCACATGGCGATGTGAACTAGATTATTGACTCTAGTGCAAGTGGGAGACTGAAGGAAATATGCCCTAGAGGCAATAATAAAGTTATTATTTATTTCCTTATATCATGATAAATGTTTATTATTCATGCTAGAATTGTATTAACCGGAAACATAATACATGTGTGAATACATAGACAAACAGAGTGTCACTAGTATGCCTCTACTTGACTAGCTCGTTAATCAAGATGGTTATGTTTCCTAACCATAGACATGAGTTGTCATTTGATTAACGGATCACATCATTAGGAGAATGATCTGATTGACTTGACCCATTCCGTTAGCCTAGCACTTGATCGTTTAGTATGTTGCTATTGCTTTCTTCATGACTTATACATGTTCCTGTAACTATGAGATTATGCAACTCCGTTTACGGAGGAACACTTTGGTGCTACCAAACGTCACTGGCGAATCGGGTGATTATAAAGGAGTACTACAGGTGTCTCCAAAGGTACATGTTGGGTTGGCGTATTTGAGATTAGGTTTTGTCACTTGATTGTCGGAGAGGTATCTCTGGCCCTCTCGGTAATGCACATCATTATAAGCCTTGCAAGCAATGTGACCAATGAGTTGGTTACGGGATGATGCATTACAGAGCGAGTAAAGAGACTTGCGGTGACGAGATTGAACTAGGTATTGGATACCGACGATCAAATCTCGGGCAAGTAACATACCGATGACAAAGGGAACAACGTATGTTGTTATGCGGTTTGACCGATAAAGATCTTCAGTAGAATATGTAGGAGCCAATATGGGCATCCAGGTCCCGCTATTGGTTATTGACCAAGAATAGTTCTAGGTCATGTCTACATAGTTCTCGAACCCGTAGGGTCCGCACGCCTAAGGTTTCGATGATGCAGTTATATTATGAGTTTATGAGTTTTGATGTACCGAAGGAGTTCGAGTCCCGGATGAGATCGGGGACATGACGAGGAGTCTCGAAATGGTCGAGACATAAAGATTGATATATTGGAAGCCTACATTTGGACATCGGAAGTGTTCCGAGTGAAATCGGAATTTGCGGAGTACCGGAGGTTACGGAACCCCGGGAACTTCATGGGCCCATAGTGGGCCTTGGAGGAAAGGAGAAAGGGCAGCCCTAGGTGGCGCGCCCGCCCTTCCCTAGTCCTATTAGGACTAGGAAAGGTGGGCCGCCCCTCTCTCTCTTTCCCCTCCGAATCCTAATCCAACTAGGATTGAGGGGAATCCTACTCCGGAGGAGTAGGACTCCTTGTGCGCCTCCCCTTGGGCCGCCACCTCCCCTTGGCTCCTTTATATACGGGGCAGGGGCACCCCATAACACACAAGTTGATCTACGGATCGTTCCTTAGCCGTGTCGGTGCCCCCTCCACCATATTCCACTTGGTCATATCGTCGCGAGCTTAGGCGAAGCCCCGCGCGGAGAAGTCATATCGTCATGAGCTTAGGCGAAGCCCTGCGTCGGTGGAGCATCATCATCGTCACCACGCCGTCGTCTTGACGGAACTCATCCCGACACTTTGCTGGATCGAGTCCGGGGATCGTCATCGAGCTGAACGTGTGCAGAACTCGGAGGTGCCGTACGTTCGGTGCTTGGATCGGTCGGATCGTGAAGACATACGACTACATCAACTGCGTTGTTATAACGCTTCCGCTTTCGGTCTACGAGGGTACGTGGACGGACACTCTCCCCTCTCGTTGCTATGCCATCACCATGGTCTTGCGTGATCGTAGGAAAATTTTTGAAATTACTACGTTCCCCAACAATATATGCAGGTCAAGTGAAGCTAATATTGATGCAAATTCCGCAAGCTAACCCCTTGCCGACCTTGGTTAGAACTTACAAGAAGAAACTGATCCAAATTGGGAACAGTTTTGGGTCGGACAGGGGACCTAAACGCACTCCTACAAACTAGTTATACTAATTAATATTGGTGCAAATGCACTGCATTGCACTACAAACCTAAGGGCCCAACCGTACTTGCAGTGAATTGGATTGAAATGGAATATTGAAAGCTGTCAATTTGGCCCTTGAGAGCTGAGTAGAGACTACAATATTTAATCACAAGCTAGTATATTCTTTAAGTATATGCAAGTTGATGAGTAGAAAACGTAAGTTCACTGGGTGAATTCAGATGCAACTAAAGTACCACACCCAAGTGTGGATTCTTAGTTTAGTCGCCTACCTGGTCAGGAAACCTTACTTATTGCATACATAAACAAAGGTGCTTGACCGGGTCCAAGTAAAGTGGAGGTGATCTAAACCTTATTTTTCAAGGATGCATGGTGTCATCACCAAGCCTCTAACTTCTAGGATCCAATGGCTTCATTGATTAGGGTAATAAGGATATTAAGAATGTAGACATGAGGATGCATGCATGACAAGCACACCACCACGATGGACAATCCCAAATTACATATTTTCTTTTTGACATAGACTGTTTTAATCACGTAAGGTAATACTTCCTCCATTCCTAAATATTTGTCTTTCTAGAGATTTCAACAAGTGACTACATATGGAGCAAAATGAATGAATCTACACTCTAAAATATGTCTATATACATCCGTATGTGGTAGTCCATTTGAAATCTCTAAAAAGATAAATATTTAGGAACGGAGGGAGTACAATAATTAAGTGCTTATTACCTTGCTCATATCCCCTTATATTGTTTCTCAAAAGAAAATTCCCAACAAATAGCTAGCTTGTTCCTATGGTCTAATTGCATACAAAATAGACTAGTCAATTAGTTTATTCTATGTACCAACCCAATAATAGTACCACTAGGAAGTTGTACTGCTAACAAGACTTGTACGACCATCTGGCCAGTTCTCTTCCCCAGCTCGCATCCCATCCAGTTGACTCTAATTAATCAACCTATCACTAATTTTGTTGTTCATGTCCCTTTCCTTTTACCCCCCCCCCTCCCTTCAAAATATAGTATTGCTCACCTCTATATATAGTTCAAAGAGCACGCACCTGGTTCCCAATTACCATTTCTTCCAAACAATGAGACAAGGTTAATTAGTAGTTGACCTTGTCTTTCATCAATCCGGAATTGTCTCATCTTCATTTGGCATGTCACTTGTATCATCATCATCATTTGGCATGTCACTTGTATAGTGCCACTGGCCTGCAAGTGGCACTAATTATCTAGTACTTATATGCTCTATTTATACACCTCACGCGATCACATACATGGCTGCATGACTTCTCATCATATGATATGATGATCATTTGTTTAAGGGTAACCATATGGCTTTAACAACAAAATTTGACCATATCTTTTTCCTCGCGAGTACAATTTTCACAAATCTACCGCGTTAAAAAAGTCCTCCGAGAACATGAGGATGCATGTATGACCCGTAGAGTTGTAGTAAAAAGAATACTAAGATTGACCGCCCAACATACAGGAGTACCATGCATGAAAGCCAATGCGTGGACGGCTTCATGCAAAAACTACAACTCATGTCCATGTAATGTCATCTCTGATCCATATATCACTCGGTCAGCTATCCATATAATATATAAAAATATTTCAGTTCAGCTTAAAGATGAAATATGTCATGTGGGATATGTAAAAGGTCAATATATGCATTCAACCGGTACCAGCAATCTCAACAAGGACACCGAATTCGGAACAAACAATTTAATGCAACTTGGGTGTTAATCTATTCTTAAGGTTGCTTATAATTACCATATGATGCATCTCATCCATAGGTCAAGGCGTTAATTATCATCAAGCCGGTAAGCTGCAAATTTCATGTTACGCGTATCAGTCAATTCAGTCTCTAGATGGTACTTTCACCATCTGTGCCAACATCCATGTTGCTCTTATAAAAATAAATATATTATAAAACCTACTTTTCATGATAAATTTTGTATTTTTTTTTTGTTATTGATGCCACTATTTTTTAATAAACAGCCAAACCAAGACATATTTAACCTATAAAAATGCTAAAAGGCCGACATTTTGTCCAGAGAGGTACATGATTCCTTTTTAATAAAATGTAACACTTAAAGGAGTAAGAAACCAGAGAACAGGTGTGCAATGTGACCCCAAATCGCACATGTTCTTTCATCCTGTGTGATGTGGCCCCACATCCGGGGCATGTTGGTGGTGATGGACCATAGTATTGTTTGCAATTAGGTATTTCAACCATGTGTACTAGTGACAATGTTTGTTTGGGTCGCAATGCAATACCACAAACCATTACGAATGGAACTTGGTTACAAGAAACAACTAAACTCAATGTGGTATTGGACCGATCAAGGGACCTTAATAATACTGCAGATTAAGTAATACTCCCTCCGATTCAAAATAAGTGTCACAATTTTGAACTAAAGTTAGTCCAACCTTAGTTGAAAACTGCGGCATTTATTATGGATCGGAAGGAGTATACTTTGGAGGCAAATGCAGTGCATTACACACCTAAACCTGCCTGTAGTGATTAGTATTGACAACCTGGCCCTTGAGAGTTGAGAATTGAAGCTACATCACTACCAACATGTCGTCGAATACTCAACTATAATCAAATTAGTGCAAGTTCATTGGGGAGGGGGTCTAAGATGCATAACAAACTAGTTAAGCTAGGCCACTTGAGATCAGCCAAGTGGTGGTTTATAGTTTACTCACCTAAGGTTTTATTGGCCAGAATCTCAGAAGTTTCTTTTTTGTAACGCTATTTAACATATAATAATGAAAACGGTGTGCTTCACCAGGGTACATCCTACTTTCGGGTGTGACAATGCCAAGTAAAATGGAGGTGACATAAACCACATTTTCAAGGGTGACATCATCAAACCAATTAACCGGATTAATTATTATGTTGTCCTACTAACCAAATGAATTAGATAGCTAGGTCTTAATTCTTGATTAGGTATTAGCAATGGCTAGGTGGGCAGGAGAATGTGAAAGGATCGATATAGTTGACTAGAGGGGGGGTGAATAGGCAACTAACAATTTTTAAGCTTTTCTTTACCAATTTAAACTTTGCAACAAAATAGGTTGTCTAGATATGCAACTATGTGAGCAACCTATATGATGCAATAACAACTAGCACATATGCAAGCAAGGGATACAACACAAGTAAGCTTTTAAAAGTAAAGGCACGAAATAACCAAGAGTGGAGCCGGTGGAGACGAGGATGTGTTACCGAAGTTCCTTCCTTTTAAGGGGAAGTACGTCTCTGTTAGAGCGGTTTGGAGGCATAATGCTCCCCAAGAAACCACTAGGGCCACCGTATTCTCCTCACGCCCTCACACAATGCAAGATGCCGTGATTCCACTATTGGTGCCCTTGAAGGCAGCGACCGAACTTTTACAAACTAGGTTGGGGCAATCTCCACAACTTAATTGGAGGCTCCCAACGACACCACGAAGCTTCACCACAATGGACTATGGCTCCGAGGTGACCTCAACCGTCTAGGGTGCTCAAACACCCAAGAGTAACAAGATCCGCTAGGGATTAGTGGGGGAATCAAATTTCTCTTGGCGGAAGTGTAGATCGGGGCCTTCTCAACCAATCCCGAGCAAATCAACAAGTTTGATTGGTAGGGAGAGAGATCGGGCAAAAATGGAGCTTGGAGCAACAATGGAGCTTTTGGGGGAAGAGGTGAGTCAACTTTGGGGAAGAATACACCTTTATAAAGTGGGGGAAACAATCCAACCGTTACCCCCCCCCCAAGCAGCCACGCACAAAGCGGTACTACCGCTTGGTCAGGGCGGTACTACCGCTGAACAAGCGGTACTACCGTTCCCTCCCAGCGGTACTGCCGCGCTCACGAGGGTTGCAGGGTGCTGGGCCCAGAGCGGTACTACCGCGGAAGTACGAGCAGTACTACCGCTTGGAGCGGTACTACCGCCACTACTGCCGCTACAAGTACCGTAAAACCCGACACGAAAAACCGAGGTCTCGATTCGAGGCGGTAGTAGCCCGGAACCACTGCGGTACTACGGACGAAGACAGCAAGCGGTACTACCACTCGGGGAGCGGTACTACCGCTTGACGTGCTTCGGCGGTACTACCGCTGAGGACCGCGGTACTACCGCTGGGACAGGTCAAGGCAGGCAAGGAGGGGAAAGGAAGCTCCAATGAAGCGGAAAGGTACATTGCGTGTGATAAGGATGTGTACGTGTTGATTCCACCCTAGCCTTACCAAAGCGAATCCCCTCTTGATAGTACGGTGACTCCTACGAAACTAGTCCACCAACAGAGAAACGAAGGAGCTACACCGTCTTGAATAAAACACCAGGGGGAGGAAATCGTCTCGTGCCAAAGGATGAATCTCTGAAAAGCTCAACGCACACGATTAGTCCGCAAAAGCATTGTCATCAATCACCAAAACACCTTGGGGATAAATATGCCTTTACAATCTCCCCCCTTTTTGGTGGATTGATGACAATACGGGATTTGCACGGGAAGAAAGCGCAAACCCCACAACTCACAAATGTAGATGAGCTCCCCCTAGATGTGTGCTTATCTAGATAGGTGCTTTGGACTGCACGGCACACATACTAGGATCAACGCTCCCCCTACATTTTGGAGACCAACAACCTAAGCAAGATATATGAGAGCAAAGAGTATATAACAAGATAAGCATGCAACTCATAAGCTAGGTAGACATAGATAAAGATAATCTAGAGATAAGGTAGCACATGTCTCACACCATATGTCTGGAACTTAGGTCTCACTGACAAAAAACCAAACAAAGCAAACAGCAAGAAAGCACACCACAAAGAAGACACACTCGCGAAACAGACAACCACGAGACAAATCCCTAAACTCTCTCCCCCTTTGGCATCGAGACACCAAAAAGAGAGGGAGTGTTGCTACGGCTCCAGGTTATAGCAAGGTCGCGAACATCAGATCTCAGCGTGATCATCTTCGCCACCGTCGTCGGTCGGGAATTGCTCGGCATCAGAATCTGTCCACGGGCAGTGCTGCTGAACCCAGTCCTCCTCCTCAGTAAGCTGGTCCTCAGATCCACTGAGAGCGATAGCACCCATCTGACGCATGAGCTCCTTGTGACGACCCCTGGCCTTCTTCTCAGCAACATGAGTCATGTACTGGCCGTGAGACTCCATGCAGAAAAGCTTCTTTACCTTGAGCTTGAGCTTCTTTGCCCAAGAGGGCTCTGCCCCAGAAGGCTCAATGTCATCATCATCCTCAGCCTCAGCCTCCTCCTCGGTCTCCATAGCAGCAGCAGACGATGCACCCCCAGACTTAGGGACCTGAGGTCCCCAGTTGTCCTTCTTCCTCAGACGCTTGACCTCATGAGACACCAACTCTCCAGTCTCTAGCATAACCTTGGGATAGACATGATCCCAGGCCTTCTCAATAAGCAGCATGATGAAAGGACCATATATTGGGCACTTACGCTCAGAAATGGCAGATAGGAGTTCAGACCACATAACATGAGAGATGTCCAGGGACTCGCCAGTGTTTTCTTCCTTCTCACACTGACAGAAGAGAAGCATGTCCAGGAGATAAGAATGAACCATATCCAGATTCCCGATGCGAGGGAAAAGAGCCTCACGGAAGACACGGTGAAGAATATCCAGAAAGGCAGGCAGCTCATAAGTTTCCTTCTTAGTCTCATGGTTGATCTTCAGCGTGCAATAGGGCCAGAGAGCTTGCTTGTGAGTGGAGGTTGTGTTGCGGTGAGGGCGAAAGCCGACAGGAGACGCAAGCCCGTGATCTTCCACTCCAAGCAACTCCATGAACGCCTTCCACTTGACAGAAAGCAACTTGCCATTGGTCATCCAAGTCAGTGTCATGTCCTCATCAGTTCCGAGATGAACCGTGGCATAGAATTGGGCCACAATATCAGGATCATAATCTTTGTTGAATTGCATGATACCGAGAATATTCAGTTGAGTGCACATCTTAAGAGCTTCACCAAAGTACTCAGGATCCTTCTCCATATAGTCGGTGTCAATGGAGCGCACATTGACATAGAGGTTCTTCTTGGCCTTGAGCACATCGAAGAAAATGGCAAAATGAAACCTGTTCCGGAACGGACGGTTGACCAAAGTGGGATCTTGGTCTGCCTCATAGGGGTTGCGGCGACGCCTTGCCCAGAACTCCTTGGCTTGCATCTCCGGCACGGTTTTGCCAGTTTGCTTTGGCTTGACAGCAGACTTCTTCTTGAGTTGAGGTGGAGGTGGAGCACTTGAGGAACCTCCTGCAGACTCAGTAGTGCGCTAACGCTTCGACGTGGCATGGCCGGGGTTGACACGGCGAGCCTGATGCTCAGGATGTTCATCACCTGGAACCACACACAAGAACACGCAGAACAACCAGAAAGAAAGAGCATAAGCCACAAAACACAACAAAAGGATCACTGAATGGTAAGAGTATGGTGGAACTGGGTAGCAAGCGGTAGTACCGCGACCTGTAAGCGGCAGTACCGCTCCAAGCGGTAGTACCGTTCTAGGAGAGAGGTAGTACTGCTCGGGACGGGGAAACATCGGTTTCCCACTGTCGTGGCCAGATCCGGCACTACCGTCCTACCAAATTCAAAAATACTTCTACCAACCACTAATCCAAACTTCCTAGATGCCTTCTCCATCCTACTCAAGCCTAGATTTGGCCAAAAATCTAGAGACGCAACCACTATTGCCCCTAAGATGCTAGATTGAAAATCTAGACAAGAAAAGAGAGAGAACGGGGGCAATACCGGCATCCATGGCAAGAGGACGAGGTGGGGATCGATTCCACCGAAGGGAATGGAGAGGGACGCCCCGGAGAAGGGATCGGCGAGCCCTTCATGGCGACGTTGTTGGAGAGACGGCGGAGGAGTGAGGCGGCGAATGGGTATGGGGGCGAAGAAAACTCCCCCTGCCCCCGATATAACCCCCTGCCCCTGCCCCGCAGCGGTAGTACCGCGCTGGTGGGCGGTAGTATGCTTATAAGCGGTAGTACCGCGCACCACCAGCGGTAGTACCGCCCAGCAACCAACAGGCCTCTAGACAGACGGCTAATGCTCAAAAAGAAACGAAAAAACAGAAGGCACGAAGGAAGGAAAGACCAACACGGGATCAAACACACTAGCAAGGGGCCAAAACACACCTCTTCAAAAGAGGGCGGTGGCCGAGGCCACCTATGTGTGAGTCAAGAGGTATGGCATCGCGAAGATTTTAATCTTGGACCCATGACCAAAACTCGTCCTTGAAGCACAAGTACCATAAAAAAATGGTTAATGTGAAAGACTAGATCAATTTATGCATAATGGGGGGAGGGAGAGTTCATTGAGAGAACAACACTCCCCCTATGTCCATGCAAACACCTAAACTAGACAACAAGTTGAGTGAGGTGGGGTGTGCAAGGGTTCAAGTCACATTGCTCGAATCAATGATATTTAGCTCATGCCTTAACTCGTGAAATCTTGCTTCATCCAAGGGCTTCGTGAAAATATCTGCAAGGTTATCATGAGTGTTGACATACTTGAGCTCGATCTCCCCTCGCCTAATGAGATCCCGGATGAAGTGATACCGAATCTCAATATGCTTCGTCTTGAAATGTTGCACCGGGTTGAGAGAAATCTTGATGGCACTTTCATTGTCACACCAACGAGGCACTTTGTCACAAATGACACCGTATTCCTTTAAAGTTTGCCTCATCCATAAGAGTTGTGCACAACAACTACCGGCCGCCACATATTCCGCTTCGGTAGACGAGAGAGACACACAACTTTGCTTCTTGGAAGACCAACTCACCAAAGAGCAACCAAGAAATTGGCACCCTCGAGAAGTGGACTTCCTATCCACCTTGTATCCCGCCCAATCGGAATCCGTAAATCCTTCGAGCTTCAAGTTTGCTCCTCTTGGGTACCATAGGCCAAAGTTTGGGGTATGAGCCAAAAATCAAAAGATTCGCTTGACCGCCACATAGTGGCTTTCCTTTGGTGAGGCTTTAAACCGTGCACACATTCCCACACTCAACACGATATCCGGTCTAGATGCACAAAGGTAAAGCAAGGATCCAATCATAGAGCGATATACCTTTTGATCCACCGCTTTACCATTGGGATCAATGTCAAGTTGGCACTTGGTAGGCATTGGAGTAGAAGCCGCCTTGACATCAATTAGCTTGAATCTCTTAAGCATGTCTTTAGTGTATTTGGCTTGGTTGATGAAGGTACCTTCTCTTCTTTGTTTGATATCAAAACCAAGGAAGAACTTCAACTCTCCCATCGAAGACATCTTGAACTTAGAGGTCATGAGATCGGCAAATTCTTCATTGAAAGCTTTGTTAGGGGAACCAAAGATAATGTCATCAACATATAGTTGGCACACAAACAACTCCTCTTTGACCTTCTTAGTAAAAAGAGTGGGATCGATTTGCCCAACTTCAAATCCACGATCTTGTAACAACTCGGTAAGGTGGTCAAACCACGCACGTGGGGCTTGTTAAAGGCCATAGAGTGCCTTATCGAGTTGATACACATGATCCGGGAAGTAAGGATCCTCGAACCCGGGGGGTTTCTTGACATAAACAAACTCATTAATAGGACCATTAAGAAAAGCACTTTTCACATCCATTTGTTGTAACTTAAAGTTGTGATGAGAAGCATAAGCAATCAACAAACGAATGGATTCAAGGCGAGCAACGGGAGCAAAGGTTTCACCGTAGTCGATACCCTCGAGTTGGGAGTAGCCTTGTGCTACCAATCTTGCCTTGTTGCTAATGATGTTCCCATGAGCGTCTTGCTTGTTCTTGAAAATCCACTTGGTTCCAATGACGTTATGGTTCCCCGGCAGCGGTGACACCAATCTCCGCACCTTGTTGTACTCGAAGTTGTTGAGTTCTTCATGCATGGCATTGAGCCAATCCGAATCTTTGAGCGTCTCAAAGACCTTTTGGGGTTCAACAAAAGAGACAAACGCGTGATGTTCACAATAGTTTGCTAATTGTCTACGAGTGCTTACCCCCTTTCTTAGGCTTCCAACCACATTCTCCATGAGATGGCCTTTGGTGGTGAGTTTGGAAGCAATTTTCGCGGCACGACACTCTAATTCCTCCTCGGATGTGGAAGGAGGAGGATCAACTTGATCATCTTGAGCGCCGTCTTGAGCTTGTTCGAGATCTTGAGCTTGCTCTTGATCGTGAACTTGCTCGAGGGGGAGAACTTGACCTTGGGCATCATTTGGTGGTTCACCACCATCTTGAGGTTGATCTTGCCCTTGGTCTTGTTCATGAGGTTGAGGGCCTTCACTTTGTTCTTGAAGCGTGCAGGGTCTTGGGAGGTGATGGCTCCACTTGAGTGGAGCATTGTCCTTCTCCTTCGCCACAAGGGGTTCCTCAATGGGTAGAATATGACCAATACCCATTCTTCTTATGGCTTGGGGAGGAATTTCATCACCTACATCACAAGTACCACTTTGCTCCACTTGGGAGCCGTTATTTTCGTCAAACTCCACGTTACACGTCTCCTCAATGAGTCCGGTGGACTTGTTGAGAACACGGTAAGCTTGAGAGTTTGTAGCATAACCAACAAATATGCCCTCATAAGCTCTAGCCTCAAATTTAGACAAACGAACACCTTTCTTGAGAATGAAACACTTACACCCGAACACCCGGAAGTACTTGAGATTGGGCTTGTTACCGGTGAGAATTTCATAAGGAGTCTTGTTCAAGCCTTCGCGGAGATAGCGCCGATTTGATGCATGACATGCGGTGTTGATGGCTTCGGCCCAAAAGTTGTATGGAGACTTGAACTCCGCCATCATGGTCCTTGCCGCATCCATCAACGTTCGGTTCTTCCTCTCCGCAACACCATTTTGTTGAGGGGTGTATGGAGCGGAATATTGATGCTTGATCCCCTCATCACTAAGGAACTCATCCAAGGTGTAGTTCTTGAACTCGACGCCGTTGTCACTTCTTATTGTCAAGATCTTTGCATCATGTTGTCGTTGAGCTTCATTTGCAAAGTCGATGACGATTTGTTGAGTTTCACTCTTCCTCTTGAAGAAATGTTCCCACGTGTATCTTGAATAATCATCCACAATCACCAAGCAATACTTTCTTCCCCCAAGACTATCAAAGGATGGAGGCCCAAAGATGTCCATGTGAAGGAGCTCCAAGGGTCTCTTTGAGTAGATGATAGTCGTGGGAGGGTGAGCCGTCTCATGAAGCTTTCCTTCGATACAAGCACTGCAAGCACGATCTTTGGCAAAACTAACATTTGTTAGTCCACGGACATGGTCCCCCTTGAGAAGACTTTGCAAAGATCTCATATTGACGTGGGCTAAACGGAGATGCCAAAGCCATCCCACATCAACTTTAGCCATTAGGCATGTCGCGGTCTTAGTGGGTCGCTCCGAAAAGTTAATCACATAGAGACCGTTCTCGACATGCCCAACAAAGGCTACTTTAAGAGTCTTGCTCCACAAGAGGGCCACGGTATCAACATCAAAGAAGGTGGCAAAGCCCATGAGTGCAACTTGACGAACGGAAAGTAAATTGTACGCAAGGGACTCAACAAGCATGACTTTCTCGATCGTTAGATCATGAGAAATGACAACCTTGCCAAGACCCAATACCTTAGAATGTGAGGCATCACCCCACTCGACATTGGTGGGCATAGATGGGATCTTTTGCACGTCCACCACCAAGTCCTTGCTCCCGGTCATATGATTTGTTGCTCCACTATCGAGCAACCATGATCCCCCACCGGAAGCAAACACCTACAAGAGATCAATGCTTTGTTTTAGGTACCCATTTAGTAATGGGTCCTTTGATGTTAGTAACAAGGGTCTTAGGAACCCAAATAGACCATTCAATGTACTCATAAGAAGAACCAACAAATTTAGCATAAACATGCCCATCACTAGCACGGCACAACACATAAGAAGGGTTAAAGTCGCCGGCTTTGTTGGGAGAGATGACTTTGCCCTTTTTGGCATCACCACTCTTTGCATTGTTCTTCTTCTCCTTAGGAGCACCCTCTCCCTCCTTCACAAAAGTTTGCTTAAGCGGGGGAGGTCGTTTGGTCTTGTCATTCTTCTTCTCATTCTTCTTCTTGTTCTTGGACTTGGGTGAGAACCTTGGCCACAACTTCCTTTTGATTGCTCAAAAGGTCATTTAGGTTCTTCTCACCTTGTATGCATGACACAAGGCCTCTCTCGAGTTGTTCCTTCAACTTGGCATTCTCCTCCACAAGATGCACATGCTCACAACATGGGTTAGTAGCATTTGCATTATCAATTAAGATCATGTGAAGAAAGGTAGCCTTCTCCTTGGTTAGCTTAACTTGGAGTTGAGTATGAGACTCCTTGAGGTTAGCATGAGCACCCTTCAAGACCTTGTGGGCCTTGTCAAGCACATCAAACTCCTCCTTGAGTCTAGCATGATCAACCCCAAGTTTAGCCTTCTCGGAAGTTAGCACACGAGACACAACAAGAGCATGATCGAGATCTTTCTTTAACTTGGCATGGTCATCGTTTTGTGACTCCTCAAGAGCCAAACGATGCCCACGCTCTTCCTCAAGAGCATTAGAGAGATCTAATATCTCATCGGCATAGTCACGACTATGACCTTCCATCTTACACTAGTGCAGAACCGGCCTTTAGTGCCGGTCCGTAATGGCCTTTAGTGCCGGTTTGCCAACCGGCACTAAAGAGTGGGGACTAAAGCCCCCCCCCTTAGTACCGGTTCGTCATGAACTGGCACTAAAGTGACGCCACGTGGCACGAGCCAGGCCCGTGTGCACGTAGGACATTAGTACCGGTTGGTAACACCAACCGGTACTAAATGTTTGGGGGGTTGGCTTTTATTTTCCATTCCATTTTTTTTGTTTGCTGGTATTTCACGATACTACAAATTGTACACGTTATGCATATATATAAATAGATTTTCTCCTTTGGGATCTATGACCTGGTCGAGTAAAAGTCCGGCTATTTCCTCTTGAAGTGCTAGTATGCGGTCCGATGGTAGGAGCTTATCCCGCACCTCTCTGAACTGTTAAGAAGGAGATCAATATGCATGTGTATTAGTTGTGTGACTAGATATCGATAATGGTGTGAATAGTGTTCTGACAAACGTACCCAGTCCTATCTATCAGATCTGCTCCTTTCGAACGCCATCATGCGAATGTTCTCGCAAACGTAGAATGCACGCAGATTATTCCCCGACGCCTGCTTCAGGGCCTTTACGAGAATGGAATTGAATCAGATAATGATTAATCAAGCATGATAATTAATTAATGATATTGAAACAAGAATTAAAGAGATGGTAGCTAGCTAGTACTACTTAATTACTTACCATTGGTCGATGCCAAAATAACTTTTTTGCCCATTTGCCTGGAGTCACCTTGATGAACTTTGCCCATGCCCTGCCCACCGGCAAAGAAAATTAATAAAGGGGTTATTAAATAGTTCATATCAGGAAATGACGAACTCATAATAGGCCGAGATATAGTTAATAATGATTGAAATTACCTGTTGACTATCCCCTTCACGATGGTGTAGTCTTTATCTTCTTTAGTTAGTGAGTCCAGTAATTCAACTTTTCCTTCTTCAACTTTAATGTCTAACAAGATCCAGTGCCAACTGCATGCGCACACATTTGCATGTCTTAATTAAGCCGGCAAAGAAAAACAGAATTTGTAGTACAAGACAGTGTGACTCACGGGAAGTTGTAAGGAAGTAGTATATCTTCATTGGTATTGAGGCGCTTCAAGAACTCTAGCATGCTTTCCTCTACATTTGCTTGATAAACTGGAAGCTTCCATATGTACTCATTAATGGTATTTGGGTCAATGAACCCAATGCCATAGCGTCCAGATTTTTTCATTTCATACATCTTCATCCTGCATATAATACCACAGAAAAGAATATAGTGAGGATAATTACATGTAATGATTGATCAAAATTATCACTACATAACTAGCTTGAGACTTAAATTACAGAAAGAAATCACTTACAGACAATAGCAACTGACGATAGACTTGTCGAGTGCGTCTTGATTGTATAACTGAAATAGTTCTGAATACTCAACGACCAGAGCTTTCTCATGGTAATAATGCTCATGCTTGACATTCACCATGAGGGACTCTCGATTGAAAATTTTGGTAATGTTCATGTACCATTGATGCAATTCATACGTTCTCGTTGGGAGGTCCTTGACCTTGTCTGGATGGACCAAAGGTTGGCCCCGGACATATTTCCGTTTTATTTCCGATTCTCTAAGCGGAGACATGGGCTCGATTTCGAGGAGTTGTCCAACAGAGTTCTTGAGCATTTCAGCCTGCATTATATGCTCCTCTGTTATTACCACATCGCCCTGCTGGGGAATGCTAACGGTTTGCCCATAATAATATTGGCGCGCGTACTCCTCTCATGTGTTGTTGGCACAACAAGCGGGGGGGTCGCTTGCGTCGCCTGTTCTCCCAGCTGGGGAACGGTTTTCCCGCATTTTTTGCCAGCTGCTTGTTGGCTCGAGCTCAAGCTCGCTTCCTTCTGTAGCCGTGCTCGATGTAGCTTCCTGATTTGACGCTCATAGTCTGATTCAACAGGCTTGGGAGCTGGTGCTCTAGCCATACGAATGAAGTGGTCAATTGTTTTCTCAGGCACTTTCTCCTTTGGCGGCGGTGCCGGTTTCGGTCCAAAATGGGCGTCCACTTGGGCCTGCACTATGGCTGCGTTTTGCTCCTCGGTCATGTCGTAAGGCCTCTGAGGAAGAGGAGCGAGGCTTGGACCATATTTATATCGCTTGTCTCCGCCTGTACTTCCTGTACTACCTCGTCTTGTACCGCTACGCACCATAGCTGCGGCGTGTCTCTTCTGCGATTGCTGAGACGGCAGAGACGGCTGACGTGGCTGACGCTGTGCCGGACTTGAAGCAGGAGGAGTGGCCTGACGTTGTGCCGGACATGAAGGAGGAGGAGTCTGCTCAAGCGTTCGGGGACTTGGAGGAGGTGGCGGACTTCGAGGAGGAGTCAGCTCACGCGTTTGTGGACTTGGAGGAGCGGGAGTCTACTGACTCCGTGGCGGACTTCGAGGAGGAGTCGGCTCACGCGTTTGTGGACTTGGACGAGCGGGAGTCTGCTGACTCGGTGGCGGACTTCGAGGAGGAGTCGGCAGACGACGCGGTGCCGGTGGACTTGGAAAGATGATGCAATCCTTTCTCCATAGGATGATACGATGTACGGCCTCTCCCAGTGTGCGCTCGCCGTCACCTCCAGCAATGTCAAGTGCTAGCATCGAATATGGCTCCACCACTTCATCAACCATGACACGAGCATAGCCCTCTGAAATCGGGATGCAATGGAAGGTTGCTTCAGGGGTAATTGTGAAAGCAACGCCGTCCGCCACCTTCATGGATATGTTCTTCGTTTTAGAGTGTAGCTCACAGTTAGTGTTCTCTATGATGTCATCCACAAGGTGGTATGTATCCAGCAGTGTGTCGCCCGGGGCAGAACCAACGCTGCTTCTCGGCATGGATGGGAAGGTGCTATCCAATGATGGACGATCATCCGCTTGCTGCTGCCGCTGCTGAGACCCCCTTTCCTGGCTAAGTGAGTCGATCTACTGCTGCTGCCGCTGGAATTTGAGTGCCAAGTCCGCGTGCCTTGCTTCTAGGCCTTGAAGGCGTTCTGCGTCCTGCTTCCTCTGCTCCTCCTCCAGCTTCCTCTTCTTCTCCTCCTCCATCTTCTTTCTAGCACGGACCTGTAGTCGCCGTTCCAGTCCGAAAAGCCCTCATACCAGGGAATAACGCCCATGCCTCGTGTTCTTCCCGGGTGTTCAGGATTTCCCAGGGCGGGCGTAAGCTCGTCGTTCTCTCTGTTGGGCGTGAACACCCCCGCTCGAGCTTCTTCTATTGCGTCAAGTATCTTTTGTTCGGCTCCTTTTAGACTTGCCTTCTTCGAAACCAGGCCTGTCTTCGGGTCCGATGCCCCCCCCCCCCATGCGCATAGAACCAAGTTCTGCACCTGGGGGGGGGGGGGCAGCTCCTAGTAATCGGAGTGACCCCTGCACCCTCCATCTCTTTCTCAGACTTATCCCACTTAGGCATTCCCACCGCGTAGCCACCTGAACCCAGCCTATGGAACTGCGTCTTTTTTGCGGCATTGGCCTTGTTTTTATCGACCGTTCCTTAGATATTTCTGAATCCTTGAATTTCACGAAATCGTCCCAGTGTTCTCTTTGCTTCTCCAGTGTTCCCGTGAATTCTGGAGTCTTCCTTTCTGCAGCGAGGTAGTTGGCCCATACAGTTTTCTTGTGGGTGTTGAATGCAATTGCCATCTTCTTAAGAGCAGCGCCCTTCACTTTGTCCACATCTGCTTTGGTGAAATAATCTGGTAGGGTGAAATGTTCCATCAGAGAATCCCAAAGGTCTTTTTTGGCTCTGTCGTCGACCCAAGTAACACCTGGACGTTTAGTCTTTGGCTCTTTCTATTCTTGAATGGAGATCGGGAGTTTGTCCTTCACAAGAACTCCGCACTGACGAGTCCACTTTTTTGCAATGTTCTTAGGCGTCAGGTGTTCGCCACTAGGTTTGACGGATTCGATGTTGTACTTTACACCGTCCTTCAACAATCTGCCCGGGCCTCGCTTTGTCCTGCTGTCTGTAGAAGCAGATTTGCTCGATCCGGAGGGCTGGAAGAAGGAAGATCAATTCGTTCATATATCTTAAAATAAATAAAAACATGTGATGATCACCAGATGCCTGCTTATATAAATATACCTCGCCGGTAGTCTTTGTTATTTGAAGATCAGCATTCTTTGTGTCATCATAAACATTGTTTGTGTCATCATAATCAGAATCATAGTTCATGACTTCATCAGCTCGGTCGTCGAGATCGAATATCTTTTCATCACCCTCTCCGGTATTTTTCAAATATTGGGAGCTGTCATCTGCTTCATTCAGATCATCTAGCCTGCCAGGGTTGCGTATGATGTCGAACAATTCCTCTTCTCTGTCTCTGCCGGTATTGTCCGCCATAGCTTTTACTTAACTAATACAGAAGAAATATAGAACAATTTAGTATTCAAATTACAATGCATGGATGCAATCAATAAGGAAAAACTGAATCATATAGTACATAAAATATATGCATCGTCTCGATTAATATATAATCTCAAATATACATCATCGTCTCGAATAATATATATAATCTCGAATACATCGTCTTGAATATTATATATCGAATACATCACTGGCTAGGTACCTAATAAAGATCGAGTACTACAGAAGAATCTAGGGCGCCACTCGCGGTTCCTGGGGCGCGGGCGGTGGACACCCAAAGAGAAGGAACCATCACAGGATCATATCTCCGGTCATCTGCCCAAAGAACCTGCCAAGTAGTGGAGAACCTGACGTCGTCCATAGCAGCCATGTAGCGATGGGCGTGCTCGTCTTCCTCCCTGACACGGCGACGCACCACCTCCGGCGGGGCCGGCTGCCTTTGCACCGAATGTGGCCCACGCGAACGCCACCAAAGGAGATAAGGGTCGACGATGGGACACGAGGCCGGGTTCCTCACCAAGCGGCGCGCCCCTCCAGGTAGCACCTCCCAGTGCTAGCCCGGCGGAGCCCAGTCCCGGACATGGGTCCTCTGAAGCATGACGTCGTCACGAACGGGTCGATGGCGAGGATGCGGGCCGGGCATATCGTCGAAAACAAATACTATATGCCCGCAAAAAGTAACATTAATCTAACATTCTATATGCAAATTCTAACAATTTGACATTAATCTAATTCATCTAACAAAAACTAATTCTAAAATTTCTAACATTTCTAATTATATAACTAACATTTCTAATATTTCTATAACTAAAAATAGAAAAATTGCTAACATTTTTATAAATATTTCTATAACTAAAAAACAGAAGAAAAAATTATAATATTTCTATAACTAAAAACAGGAAAAATTTATAACATTTCTATATAACTAACATTTCTAAAAATATTTCTATAGCTACAAAACAGAATAATTTCCAACATTTCTATAACTAAAAAACAGAAAAAAAATCTATAACTAAAATTCTATAATGTGTGTGTGTGTAGTGTGTACATGTGTTTGTGTGAACATGGCCGCCGGGGTGAGCTCACCGGCGAGGCGACGATGGGGCGGCGACGACGGGCGGCGACGACGGGCGACAGGGACGGGCGGCCACGACGGGACGGGCCGGGCGACGACGGGCGGGCGCTGGCGACGGGCGGCAAGGGCGCGGCGACGGTGACGATGGGGACGGGACGACAGGCGGCGACGTCGACGGGCGGCGACGAGGGGCGGGGACGGCCTGGGTCGGCGACGAGGGGCGGGAGCGGCGACGTCGACGGGGATGGCGTCGATCGGGGCTGGGCGGCGCGACGGAGGGAAGAAACAGAGAGGGAAAGTGAATTTTTTCAACTGTTGTATATATAGGATGGACCTTTAGTACCAGTTGGTGCCACCAACCGGTACTAAAGGTCTGTTCTGGCCAGGCCAAGCGGCGGAAGCGCACCCCTTTAGTACGGGTGGTGGCTCCAACCGGTACTAAAGACCCCCTTTAGTACCAGTTGGTGCCACGACCGGTACTAAAGGGGTCTTGGCATGCTTGGCGGTGCGGCAAGTTTAGTCCCACCTCGCTAGTCGAAGGGCTACCGCACTGGTTTATAAGCCCCAGTGCGGTAGCTCTCTCGAGCTCCTCTCCTAAGCAGGCCCTCTGGGCCTACCTGCTGATGCTGCCATGTGGGCTCTACTGGGCCTTTATGGCCTACATCCCGCCCAATGAAGGTTGTGTTTCTAGTCGTATGCAGGCCGCTTTGGCCGAGTAAGTGAGCTTTTATTTTCTTATTTTTTTTGCTTTATTTATTTTTGTTTTATTTATTTTGAGTTGTTTTTTGCTGTATTTAGAGTTTCTTTCTGAATATTTTTGTTTTAGGTACAAAAAATTACAAACTTTCTGTTAGTGACGGTAGTTTTCAAATTTGAATAGTTTAAATTTTGAATTATTTGAAATTTGTGTGAATCACTAGTTTGTGAATAACTTAACTTTGAAAAAGATTTTTCAGTGGTTCTTTTTCTTATGTTTAATATTATTGTGTTTTATCATTATATTCAATTTGGTAATGCTTAGGTTATTTAAAAAATGAAATGCCTTTGTAACAGATGAGTTTTCGTCTGAAACCCTGATACTTCGAAAGAGATTGTCCATTTTGTACACAAAGTGCATCCAGTTTTTGTCGTAACCCTCTCTACTTTTTTGCACATGCTATGTGGGTGAAATTATGATACCATGCCAACTTTCAACCTTTTCTGAGTTCATTTGAAATGCTTTTCAATTTCAGGGTCATTTAGCTGAAAAAATTAGTAAATGCATGAAAGAATTTGTTTGCACATAAATTTTCTTCGCATTTCAAATGCCAAAACACATAACTACCCTAACTATTACAGAGATTCCCTCCTGGGTGTGAAACACAGAAGAAAGTGATGATAGTGAAGCCGATCACATCCCGGATCTTTGGGTGTGAAACTTTTTCTTCGCGTGTGTCCCTTTGCACCGTAGCCATGGAAAATCTTCATCATTTAACTGCATGCTCGGGTCAATATTCACTGCGAATGGAGCAATTTCATCAAACTTTTCATAATCTTCTGACATGTCTGTCTTGTCATCCACTCCCATGATGTTTCTTTTCCCTGAAAGAACTATGTGGCGTTTTGGCTCGTCATATGATCCATTCGCTTCCTTATCTTTTCTTTTTCTCGGCCTGGTAGACATGTCTTTCACATAAAAAAACCTGCGACACATCATTGGCTAGGACGAATGGTTCTTCTGCATACGCAAGATTGTTGAGATCCACTGTTGTCATTCCGTACTGCGGGTCTTCCATTACCCCGCCTCGTGTCATATTGACCCATTTGCACTGAAACAAAGGGACCTTCAAACCATCTGCATAGTTATGTTCTCATATGTCCTCTATGTAACCATAATATGTTTCCTTTCCCGTGTTGGTTGTTGCATCAAAGCAGACACCACTGTTTTGGTTGGTGCTCTTCTTATCTTGGGCGATCGTGTAAAATGTATTCCCATTTATCTGGTACCGTTTGAAAGTCATTATATTCGAAGATGGTAACTGGGACAGCGAGTATAGGTCATCTTCAATATCACCATAATGCATGGCACGTTTCTGCAACCAACCGGCGAAAGTCCTCGTTTGTTCACGTGTAATCCAGTCGTCAGACTTCTCCGGGTGTTTGGAGTGTAGAAAATTCTTGTGTTCCTCCATATACGGAGCCACCAAGGCGGAATTATGTAGAACTGTGTAGTGTGCTTCAGTGAGAGAATGTCCGTCCATACATATTATTTGATCCTCTCCTAGAGTGCCTTTTCCATCCAGTCTGCCCTTATGCCGCGATTCAGGAACACCAATCGGCTTAAGGTCAGGAATAAACTCAATACAAAACTCAATGACCTCCTCATTTTCATGGCCCTTCGCGATGCTTCCTTCTGGCCTAGCACGGTTATGAACATATTTCTTCAAGACTCCCATGAACCTCTGAAAGGGGAACATATTGTGTAGAAATACAGGATCCAAAACGTTAATCTCTTCGCAAAGGTGAACTAGGACGTCCGTCATGATGTTGAAGAAGGATGGTGGGAACACCAACTCAAAACAGACAAGACATTGCACCAAATCATTCTATAACCTTGGTATGATTTCTGGATTGATTACCTTCTGAGAGATGGCATTGAGGAATGCACATAGCTTCACAATGGCTAATCGAACGTTTTCCGGTAGAAGCCCCCTCAATGCAACCGGAAGCAGTTGCGTCATAATCACGTGGCAGTCATGAGACTTTAGGTTCTGGAACTTTTTCTCTGCCATATTTATTATTCCCTTTATATTCAACGAGAAGCCAGACGGTACCTTCATGCTGAGCAGGCATTCAAAGAAGATTTCCTTCTCTTCTTTGGTAAGAGCGTAGCTGGCCTGACCCTGATGTATGACGTCTTTTCCGTGCATACGTTGCTGGTCCTCCCGTGCCTCTGGTGTATCTTTTGTCTTGCCATACACGCCCAAGAAGCCAAGCAGGGTCACGCAAAGATTCTTCGTCACGTGCATCACGTCGATTGCAGAGCGGACCTCTAGGTCTTTCCAATAGGGCAGGTCCCAAAATATAGATTTCTTCTTCCACATGGGCATGCGTCCGTCAGCGTCCTTTGGAACAGGTTGTCAGCCAGGACCCTTTCAAAAGATTACCTTCAAATCCTTGACCATATCATGTACATTAGCACCAGTACGGTGGCGAGGCTTCGTCCGGTGATCCGCCTCACCTTTGAAATGCTTGCCTTTCTTTCTTACGGGATGCCTGCTCGGAAGAAATCGACGATGTCCGAGGTACACATTCTTCCTACAACTCTCCAAATATATACTATCAGTATCATCCAAACAGTGCGTGCATCCGCGGTATCCCTTGTTTGTCTGTCCTGAAAGGTTACTGAGAGCAGGCCAATCATTAATGGTCACGAACAGCAACGCCTTTAGGTCAAATTCTTCCTGTCCGTGCTCATCCCACGCACGTACACCTGTTCCATTCCACAGCTATAATAGTTATTCAACTAATGGCCTTAGGTACACATCAATATCATCGCCGGGTTGCTTAGGGCCTTGGATGAGCACTGGCATCATAATGAACTTCCGCTTCATGCACAACCAAGGAGGAAGGTTATACAAACATAGAGTCACAGGCCACGTGCTATGGTTGCTGCTCTGCTCCCCAAAAGGATTAATGCCATCTGCGCTTAGACCAAACCATACGTTCCTTGGGTCACCTGCAAACTCCTCCCTGCACTTTCTCTCGATTTTTCTCCACTGCGAACCGTCAGCGGGTACTCTCAGCTTTCCGTCTTTCTTACGGTCTTCTCGTGCCACCGCACGCCTTTCGCATGATCTTTGTTTTGGAACAAGCGTTTCAACCGTGGTATTATAAGAGCATACCACATCACCTTGGCAGGAATCTTCTTCTGGGCGCTCGCCCTCGACATCACCAGGTCATCGCGACGATCTTATAACGCAATGCATCACATACCGGCAAGCGTTCAAATCCTCAGACGCGCGCATGTAGAGGATCTGATCATTAGGGCATGCATGTATCTTCTGCACCTCTAACCCTATAGGGCAGACAGCCTTCTTTGCTTCATACGTACTCTCAGGCAATTCATTGTGCTTTGGAAGCATATTCTTTATCATTACCAGCAACTTTCCAAATCCCTTGTCAGATACACCATTCTCGCCTTCCATTGCAGCAATTCAGTGTGGTGCCCAACTTTTTTTGTCACCGCAATTCGGGTACAACAATTTCTTGTGATCCTCTAACATGCGCTGCAACTTCTTCCTCTCCAAATCACTTGCGCAGTTTCTCTTTGCATCGGCAATGGCCCGACCTAGATCATCAGCGGGCTCATCTGATGCCTCAGCTTGTTCCCTCATTGCCGACTCAGCTTCTTCCTCCATTGTTGTATCATCGTATTCAGGGAACCCATGGCCAGGATAGATGTTGTCGTCCTCTTCTTCTTCATTGCCTTCCATCATAACCCCTCTTTCTCTGTGATTGGTCCAAACATTATAGTGGGGCATGAAACCGGACTCAAATAGGTGGACGTGAATGGTTCTTGACGTAGAGTAATTGTGACCATTCTTACAGCCAGCACATGGACAAGGCATAAAACCATCCATACGCTTGTTTGCCTCAGCGGCAAGCGAAAAGTATGCGCCATTAATGAACCGGAGAGCATCGGTCATCATACATCCATTGTCGGCTCCTATCTTCATTATACACAACACCGAATAGACCAAATTAATACAAGTTCATACATAAAGTTCATACATAAAGTTCATACATAAAGTTCATATACAACACTTAATTAAATGCAACATACAAATAACTCTCTAGCTAAAGAATTTAAATGCAACAACAAATGCGATCAAGATCACAACTAAGGTAACAATTGATCCAACAGCATAATGATACCAAGTCACACTATCAATGGCATATTTTCTAATCTTTCTAATCTTCAACCTCATTTTCTCCATCTTGATCTTGTGATCATCGATGACATCGACAACATGCAACTCCAATTCCATCTTCTCCCCCTCAATTCTTTTCAATTTTTCTTTCAAATACTCTTTTCTCTTTCAACTAAATTTAACCTCTCGACAATAGGGTCGGTTGGAATTTCCGGTTCACATACCTCCTAGATAAAAATATCTATGTCAACTTGATGGGCATAATTTGTCATAAACACGAAATGCAACAACTAGTTTTAAAAGAGAATATACCACATCCGAATCATAACAAGGACGAGGGCTGACGGGGACGGATATCAAAACCATGGCACTATGTATAACAAACAACGTACGGGTAAGACAATTATACGAGTAACTATATATCCAAATCACACAAACATCAATTTGGTAATGTAAAACATTCATGAACAAGAGCCTCACCACAGGGTGGTGCCGCTGACAGGGACGATCTGACGATTGACGGTGGTTACGACGGAGATTTAGAAGGCACTAAGTAAACCACACCTACATATGCAAACTAAGTGTTATTTTTTACCTCAAATTGCATATAAATCAAATACTAACAAATATAATTCCTCCCAAATTAATCACTATACAAAGCATTGCAAGAGCTAATCTAGCAATGAGAGTTGAAAGGACAAAGTTGCTAACCTTTGTAATCATTTGAATGGATGGGGGCCTTCAAATCTTGACAAATTTTGGGCAAAATTTGTGAGGAGCTCGAGGAAGAGAGGGGAAGAACAGAGGAAGTGAGGGGAAACGGGAAGAACAGAGTGGCTCGGGTGGACGAAGGGTTTATGTACGTCGACCTTTAGTACCGGTTCGTGCCACGAACCGGTACTAAAGGTGCTGGACGGGCCCCAGACTGACAACATCCTGCCACCACTCTCTTTAGTACCGGTTCTTGGAACGAACCGGTGCTAAAGGTTCGCCACGAACCAGTACTAATGAGAGCGGCCGGCTAGCCGTTGGAACCGGCACTAATGGACACATTAGTGCCGGCTCAAAATCAAACCGGCACTAATGTGTCTCAGATTTGCCCCTTTTTCTACTAGTGTTAGAGATGGTTTCTTCGTGAGCCTCGATCATGTCATTGGCTTCACCAAGTTGTTCCAAGAGAGCAACAAAGTGCTTCTTGGATTTGCCCTTGAGCTTACTCATAAAGGACTCAAATTCATTTACTTCCTCATTAGTCCCCTTACCATCATCAATGCTAACCGTCAAAGAACGATTAGGAATAATGGTGGTTTTGATGTTGGGGGTTACCTTGTTGGTGGCTTTAGCCATGAGGCACTTGGCAGTGATGTTCTCGTTGGGTGAATCGAAGAGAGACATCCGGGGAGTTGTGGCAATGGCAATGGATGCCATGGCCATTGCTTCACTATCTTCATCGTCATCGTCATCTTCACAGTATTCCTCTTGAACCACCAACCCTCGAGTAGGAGTCTTCTTGGTGAAGTTGTTCTTGTTGGGGAAAGACTTGGCTTTATCTCTCCGGATGAGCTTGCCACCATTGTCTTCCCGCTTCTCGTAAGGACAATCCGCAATGAAATGGCTCACATTGCCACAGTTGAAACAAGTTCTAACTTGTTGCTTGCTCTTGAAGCCACTTGAGTTATTCTTGTTGAAATTGGGTCTTGAGTTCTTCTTGCTCCAAAATTGCCTTGAAGCGAGAGCCATGTGCTCATGATAATCATATTTTGTATCTTCAGGGTTGCTCTCCTCATCTTCCTCTTCTTCCTCTTCTTCCACAATAACCTTGGCCTTCAAGGCAAGGCTGGGCTTCTTTGCCCTTTGAGACCGGAGCACTGCGTTATCGGTGGTCTTGTCCAAGATGCTCATTGCAACGAACTCATCCAACACTTCACTTGAGGTCATGGAGTGGAAGTCCGGTCTTTGACGAATGACGGAGGACATGGCCTTGTTGTAGGGCATCATGGCCTTGAGGAACTTGCGTTTGATCCAATTGTCATCTGTGTCCTTGATCCCATGATCTCGGAGCGAGACCGCAAGTTTGGTTACTCTCCGAAAGAGCTCACGAGGTTCTTCATCTTCCTTCATAGCAAACTCCTCGGCTTCATCTTGCACCACTTCATAGTTGGAGCGTTGAATGCTCGCACTTCCTCGATAGAGAGACACAATGCAATGCCACACGTCTTTGGCCGTGGCGTAGGGTCGAAGATGAGGGAGATCTTCGGGGAGAATTGCCTCTTGGATGATGAAGAGAGCATTCTCATTGAATTGATTATCCACGGCTTCTCGAGGGGTGAAGTTGCTTGGGTCATGTGGATAGAAACCTTCTTCAATGATTCTCCAAAGATTAGTATTCACATGCTTTAAATGACGCTTGAAGCGGTACACCCAAGAATCAAAATCCTCATTTTTCACAATCTTAGGAGGAGGACCGGCATGATTTAAATGAGTAGAGGGAATCGGTCCACCATAAGTTGGAGGTTCCACATGGGCAAAGATGTTGGTGCCATTTCTACCACTAGTAGAAGGACCCTTTTCACTGTTAGCTTCCCCCTTTTCGGAGGTAGCATCCGTCACCTTGTTAGTGGGAACACCCACTTTCATCGGCGAGGTAGACAGTTTAAGTCCTTCTAGAAATTTAGTAAACATGCTTTCAACCTTGGTCGCCATGGAGTTTTTCAATGTGTCTAGAGCCACATTGAATTCCTCACGAGAGACCGAGCACTAGTAGAAAAAGGGTCAAATGTGAAGCACATTAGTGCCGGTTTGAATTTGAGTCGGCACTAATGTATACATTAGTGCCGGTTCCAACAGCTAGCCGGGCCGCTTTCATTAGTACCGGTTCGTGGCGAACCTTTAGCACCGATTCGTGCCACGAACCGGTACTAATGAGAGTGGTGGCAGGATGTTGTCAGACTGGGGCCCCTCCAGGCCCTTTAGTACCGGTTCTTGGCACGAACCGGTACTAAAGGTCGTCCTACATAAACCCTTCGTCCACCCGAGCTCGCTCTGTTCTTCCCCTTTCCCCTCTCCTCTCTGTTCTTCCCCTCTTCCTCTCGAGCTCATCACACATTTTGCCCAAAATTTGTCAAGATTTGAAGGCCCCCATCCATTCAAATGATCACAAAGGTTAGCAACTTTGTCCTTTCATCTCTCATTGCTAGATTAGCTCTTGCAATGCTTTATATAGTGATTAATTTGTGAGTTTAGTAATTTGGGAGGAAATATATATATGTGCTAGTATTTGATTTATATGCAATTTGAGGTCAAAAATAACACTTAGTTTGCATATATATGTAGGTGTGTTTTACTTAGTGCCTTCTAAATCTCCGTCGTAACCACCGTCGATCGCCCGCACCGTCCCGTCGCCGGCACCACCTTGTGGTGAGCCTCTTGTTCATGAAATTTTATATAAAAAATTGATGTTTGTGTGATTTGGATATATAGTTACTCATATAATTATCTTACCCGTACGTTGTTTGTTATACATAGTGCCATGGTTTTGATATCCGTCCCCGTCGGCCCTCGTCCTTGTTATGATTCGGATGTGGTATATTCTCTTTTAAAACTATTTGTTGCATTTCGTGTTTATGAAAAATTATGCCCATCAAGTTGACATAGATATTTTTATCTAGGAGGTATGTGAACCGGAAATTCCAACCGACCCTATTGTCGAGAGGTTAAATTTAGTTGAAAGAGAAAACGAGTACTTGAAAGAAAAATTGAAAATAATTGAGGGGGAGAAGATGGAATTGGAGTTGCATGTTGTCGATGTCGTCGATGATCACAAGATCAAGATGGAGAAAATGCGCTTGAAGATTAGAAAGATTAGAAAATATGCCATCGATAGTGAGGCTTGGTATCATTATGCTGTTGGATCAATTGTTACCTTAGTTGCGATCTTGATCGCATTTGTTGTTGCATTTAAATGCTTTAGCTAGAGAGTTATTTGTTTGTTGCATTTAAGTGTTGTATGAACTTTATGTATGAATTGTATTAATTTGGTCTATTCGGTGTTGTGTAATGAAGATGAGCCGGCAATGGATGTACGATGACCGATGCTCTCCCCAGTTCATTGAGGGCGTGCATACTTTTCTGCTTGCGGCTGAGGCAAACAAGCGGGCGGATGGTTTTATGCCTTGTCCATGTGCTGGCTGTAAGAATGGTCGCAATTACTCTACGTCAAGAACCATTCACGTCCACCTGTTTGAGTCTGGTTTCATGCCCCACTATAATGTTCGGACCAAGCACGGAGAAAGAGGGGTTATGATGGAAGACAATGAAGAAGAAGAGGACGACGACAGCTATCCTGGCCATGGGTTCCCTGAATACGATGATACAACAATGGGGGAAGAAGCTGAGCCGGTAATGCGGGAAGAAGCTGAGCCGGTAATGCGGGAAGAAGCTGAGCCGGCAATGCGGAAAGAAGCTGAAGAAGAGGCATCAGATGAGCCCGTTGATGATCTAGGTCGGGCCATTGCCGATGCAAAGAGAAACTGCGCAAGTGATTTGGAGAAGAAGAAGTTGCAGCGCATGTTAGAGGATCACAAAAAATTGTTGTACCTGAATTGCGTAGGTGACAAGAAAAAGCTGGGCACCACACTGGAATTGCTGCAATGGAAGGCAGAGAATGGTGTATCTGACAAGGGATTTGGAAAGTTGCTGGTAATGATAAAGGATATGCTTCCAAAGGACAACGAATTGCCCGAGAGTACGTACGAAGCAAAGAAGGCTGTCTGCCCTCTAGGGTTAGAGGTGCAGAAAATACATGCATGCCCTAATGATTGCATCCTCTACCGCGGTGAGTACGAGGATTTGAACGCTTGCCCGGTATGTGGTGCATTGCGCTATAAGATCAGCCGCGATGACCCTGGTGATGTCGAGGGCGAGCGCCCCAGGAAGAAGATTCCTGCCAAGGTGATGCGGTATTCTCCTATAATACCACGGTTGAACACAAGAATTTGCTACGCTAGGAGGGGAACAAATAATATGTATGGACGGACATTCTCTCACTGAAGCACACTACACAGTTCTACAGAATTCCACCTTGGTGGCTCCGTATATGGATGAACACAAGAATTTGCTACGCTCCAAACACCCGGAGCGGTCTGATGACTGGATTACACGTGAACAAACCAGGAGTTTCGCCAGCTGGTTGCAGACACGTACCATGCATGACACCTCTATTAAAGATGACCTGTACTTGCTGTCCCAGTTACCATCTTTGAATATAATGACTTTCAAAGGGTACGAGATAAATGGTAATACATTTTACACGATCGCCCAAGATAAGAAGAGCACCAACCAAAACAGTGGTGTCCGCTTTGATGCAGAAACCAAGACGGGAAAGGAAACATATTATGGTTATATACAGGACATATGGGAACTTGACTATCGACGTGGTTTAAAGGCCCCTTTGTTTGGTGCAAATGGGTCAATATGACACGAGGCGGGTAACGGAAGACCCGCGATGCGGAATGACAACAGTGGATCTCAACAATCTTGCGTATGCAGACGAACCATTCGTCCTAGCCAATGATGTGGCACAGGTTTTGTATGTGAAGGACATGTCTACCAAGCCAAGAAAAAGAAAAGATAAGGAAGCAAATGCATCGCACGATGAGCCAAAGCGGCACATAGTTCTTTACGGGAAGAGAAACATCGTGGGAGTGGATGACAAGACAGACAAGTCAGAAGATTATGAAAAGTTTGATGAAATTGCTCCATTCACAGTGAATATTGACCCGAGCATCCCATTAAATGATGAAGATTTTCCATGGTTCTGGCGCAAAGGGACACACGCTGAAGAAAAAGTTTCACACCCAAAGATCTGGGATGTGATCGGCTTCACTATCATCACTTTCTTACGTGTTTCACACCCGGAGGGGAATCTCTGTAATAGTTAGGGTAGTTATGTGTTTTGGCATTTGAAAGCGAAGAAATTTTATGTGCAAACAAATTCTTTCATACTGAATAAAGCAAAAATATTCACAAAGAAACTCTAAATACACAAAAAAAACACAAAATAAATAAATAAAAGCCGCCTACTAGGCCAGAGCGGCCTGCATACGAGTAGAAACCCAACCTGTTGTTGAGCAGGATGCAGGCCCATAAAGGCCAAGTGGGCCACAGGCAACAAAGAACACGTAGGCCCAGTGGGCCTGCTTTGGAGAGGAGCTCGAGAGAGCGACCGCACGAGGTTTATAAACCAGTGCGGTCGCCCCTCGGCTAGCGAGTGGGACTAAACTTGCCGCACCGCACTGCTGCTAATAAGACCCCTTTAGTACGGGTCGTGGCACAAACCGGTACTAAAGGGGCCTTTAGTACCGGTTTGTGCCACCACCCGGTACTAAAGGGGGTCGCTTCCCGCCGCTTGGGCTGGCCAAAACAGACCTTTAGTACCGGTTGGTGGCTCCAACCGGTACTAAAGGTGCCTTCTATATATACAACACTTCGAAAAATTTCATTCTCCCTCTGTTTCTTCCTCTGTTTCCCCATTGAAGCACCGCCCGCCCCGATCGATCGACGCGTCGTCGCGCCCGTCCCCGTCGCCGCCCTCGTCTCCTTCGCCGCCCCGAGCCCGTCCCCATCGCCGCCCCCGTCCCCGTCGCCGCCCTCGTCTCCTTCGCCGCCGGGCCCCCCCCCGTCGCACCGTCCCCATGTCGCCGTCCCTGTATCACGCCCCGGCCCGTCGCTGCCCCCGGTCGTCGCCTCGCCGTCGCCGTCGCCCCGCTGTGAGCTCTCCCCCTCTAACCCCTCTCCCTCGCCCCCGACGGCCACCATGGGCGCCGCCCCTTCCCGAGCCCATACACACACACGTGTATATGTATGAATGCATGTATATATTAGTATATACGTATTTTGTATGTTTAATTAGTTTAGATTTTTAGATTATTATTTTTTCACTAGTATATATGTATGAATGCATGTTAGATGGATATAATTAGTGTTTAATTAGTATGGAATTTTTTATATAATGTTGTTTTCTGTTTTTTAATGGATGTATAGAAGTTGTTTTTTCTGTTTTTAGTGTTAGATGCTTAATTAGTATGAAATAGCATATAGAATTTTGACATATGCAATGATAGCATAATTAGTGTTATATAGAAATGTTAGAAATTTTAGTTATCAAAATCCAATCATTAAAAAAATGTTACTTTTTGCGGGCATATACCTAGTATGGGACTGGGCTCCACCGGGCTGGCACTGGGAGGTGCTGCCTGGAGGGGCGCGCCGCTTGATGAGGAACCCGGCCCCGGGTCCCGTCGTCGACCCTGATCTCGTTTGGTGGCGTTCGCGTGGGCCAGTTTCTGTGCGGAGGGAGCCGGCCCCGCCGGAGGTGGTGCGTCGCCGTGTCGGGGAGGAGGACGAGCACGTCCATCGCTACATGGTTGCGTTAGAGGCGGCAGGTTCTCCAATACCGGCAGTTTCTTGAGGATCTCACTTCAGCTATGATCCTGTGAGGTTCCTTCTCTTTGGGTGTCCACAGCCCGCGCCGCAGAACCATGAGTGTCCTAGATTCTTCTGTAGTATTCGATCTTTATTAGCTACCTAGCCAGTGATGTATTCGAGATTATATCTATTATTCGAGACGTTGTATTGAGATTATATCTATTATTCGAGACGATGTTTTCGAGATTATATCTATTATTCGAGACGATGTATTGAGATTATATCTATTATTCGAGACGATGTAATTTGAATACTAAATTGTTTTATATTTCTTTTGGATTAGTTAAATAAAAGCTATGGCGGACAATACCAGTAGAGAGGGAGAACAGGCCATGTTCGATATGATACGCCATCCTAACGGGCCAGATGATGATCAGAATGAAGAAGATTATGAGGGCTCCGAATTTCTAAACAACACCGGAGAGGGTGATATGATATTCGATCGCGACGACCGAATTGATGAAGTCATGAACTATGATTATGATGATGACGAAGAAAATGTTGATCTTGAAACAACAAAGACCGGCGAGGTATATATATTTATATAAGCAGGCATCTGGTGATCATCACATGTTTTAAATGACTTGAAGATATATTAACGAATCGATCTTTGTTCTTTCAGCCATCCGGATCGAGCAAATCTTCAGGCAAAAAGACGAAACGAGGCCCGAACAAAAAGTTGAAGGAGGGCGTAAAGTACAATATCGAGGCAATCAGACCTAATGGCGAACCATTAGCGCCTAAGAAGATTGCGGGCAAGTTCGTTCGTCGGTCTTGGAGTTGTTGTGAAGGACCAACTCGATCTCCCTTCAAGAATGGAGAGAGCCAGCAAAAGACAAAAGACAAAAGACAAAAAGGACGCTGCTCCACGTCCGGATGTTACTTTTGTCGACAAAGACAAAAAAACTGCTTTGGGATACTCTCATGGAACATTTCACCCTACCAGATCATTTCACGAAGCATATGTGCAGAAAGTCAAGGGCGCTGCTCTTAGGAAGATGGCGGTTGCATTCAAGAACCACAAGAATCGTGAATGGGACAAATACGTCAAGGGAGGAAGGAAGACTCCAGATTCGAGGGAACACTAGAGAACCAACGTGCTCATTGGGACGATTTCATGAAATTCAAGGATTCGGAATTAGCTAAGGGCGGTCGAGAATAAACAAGAAGAATGCCGAAAAAGGATAAGTTCCATAAGTGGGGCCAGGTGGCTATCGGTGGCAATGCCTAAGTGGGATAAGTCGAGAAAGAGATGGAGGATGCAGGTGTCACTCCGGTTACTAGAGCTGGCCCCAGTGCAGGACTTGGTTCTATGCGCATGGGGGGGAGTTGGACCCGAAGACAGGCAATGTTTTGACGAGGGCAAGTCTGAAGGGAGCCGACGATGCGATACTTGTTGCAATAGAAGAGGCACGATCGGGGGTGTTCCAGCCCAACAGAGAGAACGACGAGCTTACGCGTGCCCTGGGAAATCCTGAACACCCGGGAAGAACACGAGGCAAGGGCGCTATTCCGTGGTATGAGGGGTTTTCAGAATGGAACAACGACTACAGAACCCGTGCGGAAAGAAGATTGCGGAGGAGAAGAAGAGGAAGATGGAGGAGGAGCAGAGGAAGCGGGACTATGAACGCCTTCAAGGACTAGAAGCAAGTCAAGCGGAATTGGCAGTCAAATTCCAGCGGCAGCAGGAGCAGATCGACTCACTTAGCCAGCAAAGGGGGTCTCAGCAGCTGCAGCAGCTAGCGGACGATCCAGCATTGGATAGCACCGCCCCATCCATGCCGATACGCAGCATGGGTTCCGCCCCGGACGACGCAATGCTGGATAGATACCCCGTGGATGACATCACGGATAACACTAACTGCGAGCTACACGCCAAAATGAAGAACATATCCATGAAGGTGGCGGACGCCGTTGCTTTTACAAATCCCCCCAAGGCAACCTTCCATTGCAACCCGATTCCAGCGGGCTATGCTCGTGTCTTGGTTGATGAGGTGGTGGACCCATATTCGGACCTACAGCTTGACATTCCTGGAGGTGACGACGAGCACTTTCTCGGAGAGGCCAAACATCGTGTCATCCTATGGAAAAGGATTGCATCATCTTTCGAAGGCCACCGACACCGCATCAGCCGACTCCTCGTCGAAGTCCGCCACCGAGTCAGCAGACTCCCGCTCATGCAAGTCCACCAAGTCCGGCAAAGTGTCAGGCCACTCCTCCTCCAAGTCCGGCAAAGTGTCAGGCCACTCCTCCTCCTCCAAGTCCGCCACGGCGTCAGACGTCCACTCCTCCTCCAAGTCCGGCACAACCTCAGGCCACTCCTCCTCCAAGTCCGGCAAAGTGTCAGGCCACTCCTCCTCCTCCAAGTCCGCCACAGCGTGGGACGTCCCTCCTCCTCCAAGTCCGGCACAACCTCAGGCCCTCCTCCTCCAAGTCGCACAGCCAGGCCCTCCTCCTCGTCCAACTCAGCCCGTCGGCCGTCTCCGCCGCCTCATCAATCGCAGAAGAGACACCCCGCAGCTTTGGTGCGAGCGGCACGAAGTCGAGGTAGTACAGGAAGTACAGGCGGAGGCAAGCGATATAAATATGGTCCAAGCCTCACGCCTCTTCCGCAGAAGCCTTATGACAGGTCCGAGGAGGAAAACGCAGCCATATCGAAGGCCCAGGTGGAAGCCCATTTTGCACCGAAACCGCAACCGCCGCCAAGGGAGAAAGTGCCTAAGGAAACGATTGACCACTTCATTCGTATGGCTCAACCACCAGCTCCCAAGCCTGTTGACACAGACTATGAGCGCCACATCAGGAAGTTAAATCGAGCACGCGTCACGTAAGGAGGCGAGCTCGGATCGAGCAAACAACAAGCAGATGTCGAAAAATGCGGAAAACCATTCCCAGCTAGGAGAACAGCGGCGCAATCGATCCCCTCGCTTGTTGTGCCAACAACACGTGACAAAGACGCGCCCAATATTATTGTGGGCAAACAGTTTACGTTCGAGGTGGGCAATGTGGTAATAACCAAGGACCATATAATGCAGGCTGAAGTTCTCAACATCACTGTTGGACAACTCCTCGAGATCGAGCCCATGCCTGTGCTTACAGAGGATGAAATAAAGCGGAAATATGTCCGGGGCCAACCTTTGGTCAAGCCGGACAAGGTCAAGAACCTCCCAACGAGAATGTATGAATTGCATCAATGGTACATGAACATTACCAAGATTTCAATCGATTGTCCCTCATGGTGAATGTCAAGGAGGAGCATTACTTCCATGAGAAAGCTCTGTCCGTTGAGTATTCTGAACTGTTTCAGTTATACAATCAAGGCGCACTCGACAAATCTATAAATCAGTTGCTATTATGCGTAAGTGATTTCTTTCTGTAATTTAAGTCTCAAGCTAGCTGTAGTGATCCTTTTGATCAATCATTACCTGTAATTATCCTCACTATATTCTTTTCTGTGGTATTATGCAGGATGAAGATGTATGAAATGAGAAAAGGTGGACGCTTTGGCATTGGGTTCATTGACCCAAACACTGTTAATGAATACACATGGAAAATATATCCACATCATCAAAAGGCCGTAGAGGACAACATGCTAGAGTTCTTGAAGCGCCTCAAATACAATGAAGATATACTACTTCCTTACAACTTCCAGTGAGTCACACTGTCTTGTACTACAAATTCTCTGTTTTTGCCTACTAGCTAGCTACATGTTTTTGCTTACATATGCCCGCTTAATTAAGACATGCAAACGTGTGTGCATGCAGATTTCACTGGATCTTGTGTATCATTAAAGTTGACGCCGGAACAGTTGAAATACTGGACTCACTACTCAAAGCAAATACTGACTATAACATCTTTGTTTGGGATAGTCAACAGGTAATTTCAATCATTATTAACTATATATCTCGGCCTATTTAGTTCGTCATTTCATGATATGAACTATTTAATAACCCCTTTATTCATTTTCTTTGTCGGCGGGCAGGGCTTGGGCAAGGTTCATTAGCGTCACGGAAGGCGAATGGAAAAAAAAGCTTAAATGGTTTCGACCCAAGGTAAGTAATTAAGTAGTACTAGCTAGCTAGCTAGCTGCCATCTCTTTAATTATCATGCTTGATTAATTATTATCTGATCAAATTCCATTCTCGTAAAGGCCCTGCAGCAGGCGCAGGGGACTGATATGTGTGCATTCTGCGTTTGCGAGAACATTCGCATGATGGCGTCCGAAAGGAGCAGATCTCAAAGACAGGAATGGGTACGCTTGTCAGAACACTATTCATAATTTTTACACCATTATCGATATCTAGTCACACAACTAATACACATGCATATTGATCTCCTTCTTAACCGTTCACAGAGGTGCGGGACAAGCTCCTAGAAGCGGAGCGTAGAGAAGCACTTCAAGAGGAAATAGCGGGATTTTTGCTCGACCAGGTCATAAATCCGAAGGAGAATACTATTACCGCTACCGCCCCCATGAAAACCACTTCCAATTGTCATCGTGCTCAAGGCACCAATTAGGCTAATGCCACTGGCTCAAGGCAACATGCATATGTAGGAGAAATTGTATATAGCTATACATGTGTGTATGTGTGAATTAATTAATTTGGTGGTTTGTGAGACATTGATGATATATATATGCATGATTGGTTCTACTAGAAATTCTATATATATATATATATATATATATATATATATATATATATATATATATATATATATATATATATATATATATATATATATATATATATATATATACATACATACATATATATAAATACCAGCAAGCGAAAAAGAATTAAAATGGAAACACAAAATTAAATGAAAAGAAATCATAAAACTAAAAACCCCAAACCTTATAGTACGGTTGGTGTTACCAACCGGTACTAAAACTCCTGCCCCGAGCTGCCTCGTGCCACGTGGTTGGCCTTTAGCACCGGTTCGTGCTGAACCGGTACTAAAGGGGGCCTTTAGTGACCACACTTTAGTGCGGTTGTGGACCCGGCACTAAAGAGCGTTCTGAACAGTGCTATTGCCGGTTCTGCACTAGTGGAGGTTCCCCCATCGGCCGTAGACGAGTTAGGATTCACACCGGAGTGCTCCTCCACACCGTCTGTGGTGTCAACCATACTCTTCGGACGGAAAAGTCCTTAATAAAGAGACGAGGCTCTGATACCAATTGAAAGGATCGATATAGTTGACTAGAGGGGGAGGGTGAATAGGCAACTAACAATTTTTAAGCTTTTCTTTACCAATTTAAACTTTGCAACAAAATAGGTTGTCTAGATATGCAACTATGTGAGCAACCTATATGATGCAATAACAACTAGCACATATGCAAGCAAGGGATACAACACAAGTAAGCTTGCAAAAGTAAAGGCACGAAATAACCAAGAGTGGAGCCGGTGGAGACGAGGATGTGTTACCGAAGTTCCTTCCTTTTAAGGGGAAGTACGTCTCCGTTAGAGCGGTGTGGAGGCACAATGCTCCCCAAGAAGCCACTAGGGCCACCGTATTCTCCTCACGCCCTCACACAATGCGAGATGTCGTGATTCCACTATTGGTGCCCTTGAAGGCGGCGACCGAACCTTTACAAACTAGGTTGGGGCAATCTCCACAACTTAATTGGAGGCTCCCAACGACACCACGAAGCTTCACCACAATGGACTATGGCTCCGAGGTGACCTCAACCGTCTAGGGTGCTCAAACACCCAAGAGTAACAAGATCCGCTAGGGATTAGTGGGGGGAATCAAAGTTCTCTTGGTGGAAGTGTAGATCGGGGCCTTCTCAACCAATCCCGACCAAATCAACAAGTTTGATTGGCTAGGGAGAGAGATCGGGCGAAAATGGAGCTTGGAGCAACAATGGAGCTTTTGGGGGAAGAGGTGAGTCAACTTTGGGGAAGAAGACACCTTTATAAAGTGGGGGAAACAATCCAACCGTTACACCCCAAGCAGCCACGCACAGAGCGGTACTACCACTTGGGCAGGGCGGTACTACCGCTGAACAAGCGGTACTACCGTTCCTCCCAGTGCATCGCAGCGCCACGAGGGTTGCAGGGTGCTGGGCCCAGAGCGGTACTACCGCGGAAGTACGAGCGGTACTACCGCCACTACTGCCGCTACTAGTATCGTAAAACCCGACACGAAAAACCGAGGTCTCGAGTCGAGGCGGTAGTAACCTGGAACCACTGCGGTACTACGGCCGAAGACAGCAAGCGGTACTACCGCTTGACGTGCTTCGGCGGTACTACCCCTGGGACAGGTCAAGGCAGGCAAGGAGGGGAAAGGAAGCTCCAATGAAGCGGAAAGGTACATTGGGTGTGATAAGGATGTGTACGTGTTGATTTCACCCTAGCCTTACCAAAGCGGATCCCCTCTTGATAGTACGGTGACTCCTACGAAACTAGTCCACCAACAGAGAAACGAAGGAGCTACACCGTCTTGAATAAAACACCGGGGGGAGGAAATCGTCTCGTGCCAAAGGATGAATCTCTGAAAAGCTCAACGCACACGATTAGTACGCAAAAGCATTGTCATCAATCACCAAAACACCTTGGGGATAAATATGCCTTTATAGAATGACAATCCTACCACCACAAATGCACATATCCAAGTTGTGCATTAATTTTCATTTCGTCATTGGCTATATAATTTTGTAGTCAGTTATGCAAGAATAATTATCCTGGCCAAGTGGCATCAAGAAATGAACTAGTGCAAGACTTGTAAGTGCATTTGGCAAAAAGAAAAACTAGCTTGCATCCCATCTAATTATCCAACTCAATCACTTTTTGACGATTATCTCTATATATAGCTCAAATATATACCTGGCATGTACTGTCTGTCCCAATTGCCCTTTACATGTGTACATCATCTGTCGCAAAGAGTTTTCTTGCAAATGCAACAGATCTAACTAACCAACCGTTGGCCTCCATAGTTATTCAAACCTAGCTCATTAGTCTCGGGAGCTTGTCATCGACTGGCTCTTAGACTAGCCACAGTGGGAATAACTTCAGCAGTAACATCGAGTCCAACTCAGTAAATTTGCTTATATGGCAGTGAGTTAATGAGGAGAGAGATAGTTATAGTAACTTAGCTAGTTACTGTAACACCACATGTCCCAATGCAATATGAGTCTATAAACTAATAAATGAAGCTTTGCCTGTTACCACACTTATGTTACTACCCAATATGAAGGCATTAACATAGTCTAGGGATATGTGTATGTTACTAGTGTATGTTACTCATCATTGTGGCTAGTCTTATACAATACCCCCTCCATCCTGAAATAATTGTCTTTTTGTCTAGATACGGATGTAACTAAACACGTAATTTGAGGCGGAAGTTGGACAACTGTAAAAATAATTAGCTTGTGTGAACCCAATTAGTCTCACTCTACGCTCCATGGTTTCACATGCACCTGCTTCCTAATTAACACGAAATTATGCATGACACATCACACATACATGAAGGTTGTGTGCATTAATCGACATAGAGGTAGGCCATTTTTTTGGAGAAAAAAAAACATCACACAGAAATACGGCAACAACCAATAAGGGTGCATGTAGACCGTACATATGTCCGACGATCACAAGGATCGACGGCTGAGATCAACTGCATCTACGTACCAAGGATGGAGGTCGAGCCCTACTTGGTCGATGAAGCGCTTCGTTCCTATCTGGACCATATTCACACAACTGATTCTTTCACAGTTCTCCAAGCGTCTTATCAAGATCTGCGGGAGAATGAGGGATGCAGGAGCAGGACAACTTGGAGCGGAAATTACAAAGATACTAAATATGCTTGCTGTAATAGCACGTTTGGGGTTAGAATCCAAGGGATTAGAACTAGCTAGAGATATGTCGAGTTGCAGCGAACTAATGGTGTTGACGGCCAAATTTGGGAGCAGCGGAGCAGAGCAAAGGACGGAGGAGGATAAGGTGGGAGCACATGTTCGACAAGGTGGTTACGCCATCGTCCTGCTGCGGTTCAAGGACGGCCGCGGTGGCGGCAAAGCTTGGGAGTTCAGCTTCTCCTACTAGGGCAGCAGCCAGAGCTACGTGATGATCAAAGGGTGGGGCGCCTTTGACCGCAACCGTCGCCGGCAACACCTACCACACCGGCGCGAGCCTCTTCATCAACTGCCGCCGATGCGGCTCCCGAGTAGTACCCTCGACACCAGCAACACGCCTACTTGTGCGAGCATCGGTGCCACAAGTCTACACGCTCACGCCACAGCAAACAACAGACGGACAAGAGGGTCAGGGCTTCACACCTCCGGCTGTTCAATGTACCCATTGTCCCATTATGACAACATAAAAAAAGAGGGCGCTAAAATGCAGACACGACTAATACTAAGCATTGTTCATCCAGCGCGGACGGCATAGCCTAGATGCTCCTCTACTCGAAGGCCCACTGGTTCTCCCTGCGGATCTCCTCCTCCTCCTCGGGCGTGAAGTCGTTCTTGATGTTGAAGGTCTTGCGGATCTCCTCCGGGGTCTTGCCCTTGATCATGTCCGCAACAGTCTGGCAGGTCAGGTCCAGCAGCCCCTTGATGTTCAGGAAGTTCGCGGCCTGAGAGGGGGCAAAAAGAAAAGCGGCATGTCAGAGAAAAGCTTCATTTACAAAAACATACTATCTGATTAGACATTCTACACGGATGTTTTTGCGGCAAAAAAGAATAACACGCAGAAAACAAGGCATGCATTGATCAATGGATATCGATTCAAAGCCCAAAAACATGGGTTCAGGTGTCATAACACAACCGGATCAAGATCAACAGTCAAAAGAAAATAGCATAACTGTGATAAAACAGAGTCAGAGCTGACGCTACTACATTCTTGCAAAGAAGATGATAACTGTACATATGGATAAGTTTTGGAAATTCATGCATAGGTTCAGATGACAAGCACCACTTCTCTGAACGCACCGGCAACTGTTTGCATCAGCTATCACTATGTATGGAACAGTGAAGCAAGACAGAACATGGGATCAGCGGCGAGCAATGTATGATTGTGGATTATTATGTAGATGCAACATCTGAAGCATCACCCTATCTAGAATGAAACAACATAACAGTAACAAAACAAGTCCAGAGCGATACTACTGAACACCTGCGGAAAAGCTCAGAATTTTACAGTTGGGCAACTATCACTTGGCACAAGAAGATGTATAATATGTGGTAATTTAGCTACCATACACCAGTCAGGCAACCGTGCTAGATAGAAGAAGGCATTCATAGCCGGCATGCATCCAGTAGATTAGACAAGATAATAAAGACATAGATAAAAAAGTTTGAAACAATAGTTTAATTATGTTATGCTAGCATAATCATGTAATTTAGCATCACTATGTAAAAAGCAGAATTACCAGTAAACCAATGCTAGATAAACAAGAGTGCACAATGATAAAAGACCATATATTACTGTTCTGTATGGTCTGATGTTCCCACAGGTTAATCGCGCAGGAACTTGACATTCTAGATTCTAGCACTGACAAAAAGTTGCAATTAACTGGCACAATGATAGAACATGGATGACAATCAATTATTCCCATCCCAGGTTACTAACAAGAACACAAGAACATGGAACGGTCGCTGTGTACATCGAATACAATCTCTGTTTTTCACGATATTAATCCAACCAATCTCCAGATTGCAGACCAATCATGCAAGCAAACCCTAACCCAACCCGCTCGAATCGAATCTGGCTCGATGACGGCGCGAGTAGCCCGTCCAACCTAATCTAAACAGCAACAAGACGGGCAGACCAATCTCGATCTTGATGGGGAACAGCATCAGGAAACAAAAAGTAGATCTAGATCAAGGAGGGGGGGTCGACGGATTCCATACCAGGATGAGGTCGAAGAGGGTGGCCTGGTCGACCTTGACGAACTCGGCGTCCCAGTTCTTGAGGTCCTCGGCGGGGGGCGCCGCCGCGTCGGGCGCGGCGGTGGCGGCGTCGGCGGGCTTGGCCTGGACGTGCTTGTTGCAGTACTCGATGACCTTGGAGAGGATCTTGGAGGTGACGTTGGGGAGCGGGATGCCGTTGTCGGCGCAGTCGTCCTCGATCATGTGCCGGATGGTCTGCGACTCCATGGCCACCGCCTCCTCCACCTCGAACTCCTCGCCGTCCGAGCTCTTGAGGGTGACCATCTTCTTCTCGCCGGCGTCTCCCGCGGCCGCCATCGCCTGGATCCGGGGTGGGGGCGGGGGCGGGGCGGACGGATCGGGGATTGGGGATCGGGGAGGAGACGCGGCGACGGCGGCGGAAGGGGAAAAGATGGGAGCTTTGTTTCTTGCGGTGTGGGTTGGGCTTGCTTATGGGGTCCGGGTGGGGTATTTATTTATTTATTTTTAGGTGATTTTAGTGATGGATGCACCACGTGGACAGATATCTTGCCTATGGTAAGGCGTCTCCAGTTGTCGGCTTCTGGGAGAAAAAATCGGCCTCAAGATCGGCGATAAATCCAAGACTGAAAAATGTGATGCTTCACGTCATGCATACCATGGTTAGAAAAAAGGCAATCTACAAGAAAAACGACTCAAATTTAACGCAAATGTCGTGAGTTCATTCAAACTTAAACATATTTTACAAAAAAAAAAAAAAACTACTAGTGGGCTACCCGCCGTCTCCTCGCCGCCCGCCTAGCCGCCGCTTCACGCGGTTCTACATGCCGAGGAGGCTGTAGAACCATTGTAATCACCGCCGTCGTCGTCATCGTCGTCGCCGTCGCCGCCGCCGCCGCTTCGCCACGCCCCGCCGTCCTCGCTGCATCCTCCCGGTTGGCGCGGCGGGTTGACGGTCCGGCGTCGTCGTCGTCGTCATTGTCGAGGACCACGACGCCGTGTTTCGTCGCGCCACGCTTGCGGCGGCGATCTCTCGAGGCGGCTGCCGGACCATCTCGTCGCGGAGGTAGTCGCCCCGCGCCATCGCATGGCGTCCTCGTCGGAGATGCCGCGTCGGGCTACCTCTCGTACTCATGCGGCAAGCCGGCTCCGGCTTGGGCTCGACGAGGACGAGACGGCCGGCGGTGGAGAGGCGTTAGCTCCGTCGCGACACCGGGCTGCTGTGTTGGCCGACCGGCGCGCTACAGGGCTCCGGCTGACGGGCGAAGCGGCGGCGAGCCTCCGGACAAGGAGGAGGACCCCGGTCTCCATGCGCTCGGGGTCGTGGAGCTTCCCGCGGCGTGAGAAGGAAGGGGCGGAGTACTCGAGGCGCGGCGTGTTGCCGCCCTCGATGTACTTGAGGACGGCCTCAACGTCGCGCCCGAACGCCCACCACCAACGCCGCCGGCGGCGTTGAGCTCGCCAGAGGGCTCGGCGCCGTTGGTGGCCTCGATCCGCCGGGCGTGACGGCGGCGGAAGTAGGGTTCAGAGCGGCCGTCGGGACGCATCGTGGTTTCCTCGCCGCTGCTGCGAGTTCAGCGGATCGCGGCGATCTCCGCACGTCGGGCCGCTCCGGTGGTATCGGGCACGCGACGCCGCCTGCCGATCCTCCACGCCGGGCACCCGCATGTCCGGCGGGACCGTACTCGGCCTCGTAAGGAGGCGAGCCTCGTCTTCATGAAGATGGAGGCGGCGAAGCCGTTCGCCGCCGCTGCCGCGGGAAGCGCTTCGCCATGGGTGTGAACCGAGACGGCGAAAGAGAGAGAGAGAGAGGAGGAACGACGACGGCGGGAGAGTGTGATGAGTCGTTGAGTGCGCCGGGCGCGTCATATATAGGCCGAGGCGTGTGTACACCGTGTACGCGTGGCGGGCGAGGGACGCGCGTCGTCCGATCTTCATCTGCGCCGCCGTGAGCACCAATGGCGGTGACGGCGTGGCAGCTTTGGCATTGATTCGTCGCGGAAACGAGGCGACGAGGACGACGAAGGGCGAGAAGAGAGCCGTGTCGCCGACGCGCGGGCTTGCTTTTTCGCTAAAACAGTTCGCCCGGCCCCGGCGCCCCAACAAGCGCGGGTTGGGCTGGGTCCGCCGGCGCTGTTTTCGCCCTAGCCGTAAAATCGGGCTCTGACGCGATCGGCTGCGTTTTTTGGCCGCCAAAAAACGCCTCGAGAGGCTTTCTGAAGCTGGTGGAGATGCCCTAACGTCCACAATCACCACGAACCACATGTTTATATATCAGTGTATTCCATTTTAGGGACCGCTGTAGTATTATTTGTATATAGTCAAATCTATACGGCCCATGACCGGAAAATGCAGTACTATTTGCATTGGGATGTACGCATGCATGCGGCATCTCTCCTTCCTCTCTCTCTTAAACTAATCCATGCATTTTATTTGTGTTTACATTTTTAGAAGGCCAATATTTTTTACAGTAATGTTTTGTTATTAAAAATTTCAAATATTCAAATTCCCGAACATAAGATCTTTAGAATAAGACCAATCTTGAATATATTTAAACTAGCTTAATTTTTACTATTTTTCGTGAGGTTAATTGTTACTGTTTCAATCATATCAAAATATTAATTTCACTAATTTCAAATTACAATTTTCAAAAATTTGATATCAGTTATTGATATGATTGAAACCACTTTTCTGAATATAGTTTTCTTTGTGAGTTTCATATTCCAGCTTGTTAAACTGTTTCTCCAAAGTAGTGACTGTAATGTGTTTTTCTGAAACTAGTGAAATCTATTTTTGAATGAGTGTAATCATTTTTTGAAACAAGTGAAATATAATATTTCAGTTGACCGATTGTAATGTGTTTTCTGAAATGAGTGAAATAAGCTATTTCAAAAAATGAAATATATATTTTTGGTGTGAAACGTCCTTTTCAATGTTTGAAACTGATATTTGTGCTGACTGAAATACATTTCAATATTTTTCTGAAAGAAGTGGAATATATTTTTAAATGTTTGAAACTGATATTTGTGCTGAGTTAAATGATTGTTTGAATGAGTGAAATCCTTTTTGAACTGAGTGAAATATAATTTTTGAAACGAGTGAAATCTGTTTTATGACCTGAGATGATTTTTTGAATTGATAATATTTTTAATTGAGTGCAATCAGTTTTTGAAACAAGTAAAATGAGATATTCGGAAAATAGTAAAGTTAGTACATGTTTTTCTTTCGGTTGAAATGACTGAAATCAATGTGTCAAATTAGTGAAATCAATTGTATCAAATGAGTGAAATCAGTTTTCTAAAGTAAGTGAAATAATTTCCACTCATTTTGACACAACTGATATCACTTTTGGTTGAGCATAAATCCATATTTTGAAAATGAGTGAAATATCTGTTTTAGAATCAGTGAAATCAATGCTTAAAAGAAGTGAAATTAGTTCTTTTTTAAACGAGTGAAATAAATTTTGGAATTAGCGCAACCGTCAAAACCACTTTTGTGAAATAGCAAAACAATCTTATGTTTTATGAAAGTGATTTCAAATGTAATTGAAATATATAAAATAAAAAGTAGTTCAAATTTATCCAAGATTGATCTTGCTATGAAGGTCTTGTCACCATGAATTCAAATATGTAAAAAGTTTCAAAAATGGACATTGGATTTAAAACATATCAATCATTCAAAAAATAAGGATGAAATAAAATGCATGGGATTGTGTGAGGAGATAATGATGCGGCAGTCACTCTCAGCCCAAGGACGTACTCTCTCTCTCTCTCCTCTGGCAAAAAGGCTGACATGGTCAGGCGTATTCTCAAGTATTCTTGTTAGAAAAAATTCTCCTGGTTATACCTAAACAGCTGCACCAATCTTGATGAATTGAATGAATGATGGATTGAGCACCGGTACAATTCGCCTCCGGTAAAATAACTTAGTCCCCCTCTCCCCCCTCTTCGGGTCATCTCCTCCATGCTCTTCCTCGTCTCCTTCTGTCCGAGCAGTCCCACCGCCCACATCATCACCACCACCTCCCACTCCTCCTCCTACTCGACGGCGGCGGGAAAACCCTAGCTATATGAGGAAGAGGAAACACGGCGGCAGGGGAATAGATGAAAGGTGGGTGCTTTGATGTTGGATGGGTTGGGCTTCTTTGGTCGGGTTGGGGGAATTTATTAGGGCGGTTTGGGCAATACGTGGCCAGATAGAGTATCGTACGTCAAAAGGAAGCGGAGATGAACAATTACTAAGCCAAATTTGGACCGTATAGTTGGATTAGCCGTTGAATAAAGTTAAATCTTGGAAACTCATTGTATTTGTGGTTTCTTAATTTGTCTTCTGCTTGAGCACTAAAGTTTGTCACAGGCATTGAAATTTAAGGCTATGTGATGAAGAAGGTTGTATTTATGATAACACTAGTAAAAGGTCCCTGTCTCTCGCTCCATCCTTTCCTTGGGTTCTCAATGCAGTCATGTTGATGCTCTCGATCTTCTCAAGCTAGGCATAGTGTTAGAGCTTGATGCTCCTCCTTGACTGTTCTTGTGACATTCTACCATGCCATAACACATGGGTGCTCATTCCACCAGGTATAATCTCATCTGCGTGCGACAAGTGCGAAGTTGCCGAAGACAACATGAACATCATCGTTGCCAGTGAAACTTGTCCTAAGGCGAAATTCAAAACCATGGAAAACCACATGTACTATATCAGACCCTCTCAAACCAACGGTCAAAACTACTCGAACACCTAACGGGATCCTAACTTGCAAGTCAAATAGCATTATATATTAACACATAAATAACCCAAATTACAAGCCAAAATCAAACAATCCAATAGCACCAACTAACTACAGGATGAACTCTAAGAGATAGAGATGACTCGTGCACAAATTAGTGCAGGTCCCAAATGCAACCAAGAATGTGTACATGATCTGGCCTCTTGCCGTCTCTGTCCCTGGCCGGCTAGCGTCTTTTCAAATGACTATCGGCTTTCGGATGCGAATGTCACGGTTGGCTCACGCTAATCGATGTGTGATCCAAGCATGGGCGTTCCATTGACTCGCCATCTGAAATTAGGTGGCACATTTTAATGATGGCTATTGTCTGTTGATGGAAGCCGCTTGGGTTATGTGTTGACGACCACAAAAGCACACTCGGTGAGGACGCTCTAAGACACTTTGATCTAGTGTCTGTGTTCAGATGGCGAGGGTCGTTGTTTGGGAGGTAGAGAGAGAGAGAGAGAGAGAGCTGCATGCACATCTCACTGACAAAAGGTGGTCCTCTGGGCCCGTTAATCTGACACTGATTTGACTAAAAAGAAAGATTCAAGAACTATACTACTACTATACATCTGGGTAGGCCATAACTTCACACGGATCTAAGAAAATGCGAGCGGCATGAGATCTACCGCTAGGTACCATCACCACTCAAAATGACTTTGCGTTTCTAATATGACGTAGGCACTCGGAGAGAGAGAGGGCTCGAAGAGGATAGCCCAACGGGCTGGGATGCCTGAATTTGTGTGGTGCCATAGGCCATTGAAAGGTCCACGATTGCATTATTCGCCATTTGCAGGCCCGTCCAATAGTCATGTTGGTTCGTCATGCTGACATCTCCCACTTGTTTTTATTCCTTTTTAATCTTTACAAAAATATGAAATAAATATAATAAAAAAATCAGTTTACTTAATTTTTTTCTAAGTGTCCATCATGAAAAAATCACATGTATTGTAAAAAAACATCCGCTCAGCTTTTAGAAAATTTATGTATCAAAACAAAATTTATGTTACATTTCAAAAATGTTCAAGAGTTTAAAAAGAGGTATGCAACATTTCTCCAAATTTTATACAATATAAAAATGTCATGTATTTCAAAAATATACTCGTACCAATTAAAAAATATATGCCACATTAAAAAATGTTCAAGCGTTTCAACAAGGGTTTTCTAAAATAAAAATGTAATAAAATGTTAGCATAGTTTAGAAAATGTTTATTCTGATTCAAAGAATGTTTCCTCGTGTATTTGAATTTTTAACACCCATTTCAATTTTTAATACATATTTAAAATGTTTAATAATATTTATTTGAAAATATGTTAATAATGTATTTGAAAACTATAAGACGTGTATAAATGTTTTCGTTGTATATGAAAATGACAAATACTATAAGGCGTGTGGAAAAAGTAGACATTAAAACATATGTTTGAAAATATTTTAATCATGTATTTGGAAAAGAATTAAGCATGTTTATAAAAATGTTACTGATATATACAAAGAAATTTACAATGTCTATAAAAAAATAGACATTTGTTTGAAAAAGTGAAAACAAAAACAGAGAACCCCATTGAAAACAGAATGAAGAAAAAGAAAGAAAATTGAAGAAAAGTAAAAAAATAAATAGGAAAGAGGAGTACCGCGAAAACCATAGAAAAACAGATGCAAAATAGTGAAAAAAAGGATAAAAAACCACTGGAAAAAAAAAACCTTGCGTGTAAGCAACAGTACTGAGCCGGCGTAGTAGCACTACACTAGAGAGCAGGACCTATTTACATCTCGCATAGTGCGAGAAGTAAGTAGCTCCTGAGGACAATGGATGGCCTGGCCCAGATTAGGAGCGAGTATAGCGAGCGAGTTGTTTCTACCGCTTTTCAATTTTTTTGTTTTCCTTTAATAAAATAATATGATTATTTAATTCAAAAGGTGAACAGTTTTTGAAATTTAATAAAATTTATGTAAAAACCAGAACCCATTTTATAAAAGGTGAGCATTTAAAAAAACATGAACGTTTTCTAAAACCAATTTGTGAATATTTTTGAACATGAAATACAATTCCTAAAATGTTTCATATTTCCCTGGGCCACCATGTTAGGCTTGTTAAGACCAAATGGGTCACTAATGCAGCTACGGTGATCAATAAATAAAGCCTGGTAGCTTTTCTAGAAATAGGTATATGTCCTTAAAACAATATTTGGAGTTTTCTATTTGCATATTATGAAAATACGAAAATATAAATGGATAAAAAGTGGATACACAACAAGTTAAATCTTCAGAAAATAAAAGCACACAAATGTTTAGTTTTTCACATTGTTCAATCCTATTGGTCCATGTGGTGTTCCTTTTGGAGATTTTGTGACAAAGCCTGAAGCATCGGATGAGATACTAGCGTCCGCCAGACCTCGACTTGTGAATATTTACATTTTATGAAGAAAGTGATAAATTTGGACGCCATTATGGTACACTTTTGGTATGATTTAAAAGGCATATGGTCGGGTGGAATTGAGCTATCTCGAGGCCACCATGATAAAAGTTGGTTTTCATCATAATTCTGTATCATTTTGTTTTACGAGAGTGGTTTTGCGGCGACCTTTTGGTGTTATACAATGGTGAAAACTAAAGACTTTCGTCCATCGAGGGAGACAAAGCCGTGTATCATACACCGAGGACCTGGCACCACGACAATGCCAGCGAGCACTTTTTTGCCAATGGTCGCGCAAATCATTAAATTCGATTTCTTTGAACACTTCACCTTGTGTCGCTTGTGGGCATGGCGCCACGAGCAGTACGAAAACTTCAGGGTTCGCTCCGCATATATGATGCTTGTTAATTCACACACACACAAAAAATGCTTGAAGGTTGGCTCGAGGGTAGGCAGGCAAGCTCATCGGTGGCGAGAGATCCGCCGCCACACTGGCTTCGGCGGACCCTCAGCTCAGGGAGGAAGCTCCCATGTCGACAGTGGCCGGCGACACTTTTGTGGCCATGACAAACAACTTGGCAGGAAGATACTTGTTGGATTCAATGGACATATGAATCTTTCCTAGAGAGAGACAGAGATTTGTAGAGAGAAGATAGTTTTGGTGGGTGGGTAAGTGAGTGGCCTTGGCCTTTTGGTTGTTTGTCTTGCCCTGTTCCCTCCAAAACCCAGCAGCACCACTTCATCCTCACCTCCGCTGCCTTCCACTCATCTCCCTCCACTCTATCCACCACCTTCCCTCCCGCTCCTTAACCTCCCACCCCTCCCCCCCGCTCACCTCCCCCGCCGCTACCCACCTTGATCGACCCCCACCCACACCCCCTCCCTCCTCCCGGCGCCATGGCCGCCGTCACGGCCGCGGCCGTCTCCCTCCGGGCCGCCGCTAGCACCGCCTCCACGCCGTCCAGCGCGCCGCAGCACTCCCACTGCAGCTTCCCGTGCGCCGCAAGAACGACCGCCGTGTCCCGCCGCGGCCTGAGCATCCGGGCGCAGGCCGTCTCCACCGACGCGGCGCCGGTGAAGGAGAAGAAGGTGTCCAAGAAGCAGGAGGAGGGGGTGGTGACCAACAAGTTCCGGCCCAAGGAGCCGTACGTGGGCAAGTGCCTGCTCAACACCAAGATCACGGCCGACGACGCGCCCGGGGAGACGTGGCACATGGTCTTCTCCACCGACGGCGAGGTGCCCTACAAGGAGGGCCAGTCCATCGGCGTCGTCGCCGACGGCGAGGACAAGAACGGCAAGCCCCACAAGCTCCGCCTCTACTCCATCGCCAGCAGCGCCCTCGGCGACTTCGGCGACGCCAAGACCGTACTACGCCCTGCTCGATCCCTCCATGCCGCCGCTCCGTTCGCACCTGCTTGTCGCTGACTGAAATCGATCTGGCTGCAGGTCTCGCTGTGCGTCAAGCGCCTCGTCTACACCAACGACGCAGGGGAGGTCGTCAAGGGCGTCTGCTCCAATTTCCTCTGTGAGTCCCAACTCCCAACTCCCAGAGATGAGGAATTTGCATTCTTCTCTTCAGACTTGGAACAATCTGAAAATTTATTCAGACTAACGGTGCTCGGTTCAGTTAAAGTTCAGGATTTTCCGCAGTTCAGAAATCAGGATCGGTCGATTTGATTTTAAAATTAGACAAACTGCGCAAATGTTATTCTTCAATGCAATCTACTAGTTTCCTCTGTGAGTCCCAATTCCCACGGGTAAGAAGTTAGCATTGTTAGTTCTGAACAACCTGCTAATTATTCAGACTTAACAGTGTTCAGTTCAGTTCATTTCAGTTTAGTTCACGCTTTTTGCAGCTCAGAAATAAGGATCAGTTAATTCTCGTTTTGACTAGGCTCGTTTAGTGTGTGCTAAGTAGAATCCAAAAAGGTTATCTCTGCGGGGCATTGTAATGGATTTGACAAGTTGGCACTCTGTTTTTCCTCAAATGCATTCCTCTGTACTGCTCTCTGAACATTCTGCTAGTGTTCAGAATTCAGAGCCGGTTGAGTTCAGGCTTTGTAGATCATCAAGAATCTGTTTCCTGTGCTGATGGATTTTCTTTGCCGGGAGCAAGAAAATTATATGAATCTGTTTACCATGCGAATGCAGGCGACCTGAAGCCCGGTGCCGATGTCAACATAACAGGGCCGGTAGGCAAAGAAATGCTCATGCCTAAAGACCCCAATGCTACTATCATCATGGTGAGCCTGAACCCGATGGTTAAAACATTCAGCAATTCATCCATCACAAAACTGATGGCCAACTGGTAATTTCCACGTCGTCGTTTGCTTGCAGCTCGCCACAGGGACCGGTATCGCGCCGTTCCGGTCATTCTTGTGGAAGATGTTCTTCGAGAAGTACGAAGACTACAAGGTAACACATAGTGCTGCTGATGTTTGTCTGCCACTCCCTGTCCCACCTGCTACTGAATACCACCTTATGTTTACAAGAAACCTGAATCAACAATTAATGTGTGAATCCTTGTGCTATTGTGCAGTTCAATGGCCTGGCCTGGCTCTTCTTGGGAGTTCCGACCAGCAGCTCCCTGCTCTACCCGGAGGTCAGAACATCGATCGCCTCTTGTAGTCTCCATGAGATTTTTCTCTCCAAGTGCTACATCCTTGTTTTTGTGACACTTAATCATTATCTTGTTTGGTCGCACCTGCATTTGTGAACATCAGGAGTTTGGGAAGATGAAGGCGAAGGCGCCAGACAACTTCCGGGTCGACTACGCCATCAGCAGGGAGGAGACCAACGCGGCCGGAGAGAAGATGTACATCCAGACCAGGATGGCAGAGTACAAGGATGAGCTGTGGGAGCTGCTGAAGAAGGACAACACCTATGTGTACATGTGTGGACTGAAGGGCATGGAGAAGGGTATTGATGAGATCATGATCCCATTGGCTTCAAAAGAAGGTACTACAATACATTCTTATGAATTTTATTTATTTTTGTTGATACAATAACTTGAGCAGTTTAGTGCAAATGGTGCTGAATTTTGCGTTGTTTTGATGATGCTAGGGATCGACTGGATAGACTACAGGAAGCAACTGAAGAAGTCGGAGCAATGGAACGTCGAAGTCTACTGATTCCTGTGTTTTTCATTCTCGACGCTTTCTTGTGCATATGTGCCGCACCCCCGATTCGTGCGATCGAAGAGATTGATGTACGTACATAAAAGTAGATAAAGGGTGTATTATTTCCAGCATTTTGTCATCTTGGTTTATTTCAACTCCCAAATATACACACACTACTATTCCCTCTCCTAACAATTTACCAACAGTATTCCACTCAAATAATGACATTGCCATGTAGTAGTATATAGCTCTTACAAATTTGCAGTTAACTGTAACATTTCACGTATGCCCCCACGAAAAAAATACACTTCTCGAAAAACATGCAAAACATGGTGACATCTAGTATATGTATTTTCTGTGATGTCTCTATTAGTTTTGGTTTAGAATCTTCAGATCATTATCCTACTGAGTGTTGTCTGGATCAGAACCTAAACAGCTTCATGGCATGACTGACAGTGCCCTGAAGCTTAATTTACACCATTAATGGTGTGGTCTCACAAGAACATGGAAGCAAAAACTGAAAAGTGTGTTGGAGAACTTATTTGCTGCACTGCACTTGTTAACACCCACCCAAATGCAATGGATGGAGGGGTCCTCTGTTTTCCCAATCTTCAGTCAGGGTCAGGGCTGCATCTGCACCTGCACCTGTTGTTGTTGTGGTTGTTGTTGTTGTTGCTGTTGCTGCTCCGTGTCATCCTCTGCGACTTTTGGAGGCTGCTGCAGGGCCTCCTGCCGCTTGCCCCACAGCAGCAGGTACAGCCCACCTATCACCAACACCGATCCCAGCACACTGCAAAAGCGCCATTACATTGTCAGGTGCCGTGTCGAGTCAATCATGGGTGGACACTACGAAGTTGGACCATCGATTAAGGATGGTGCAGGATCTCTCCGTGTCTGAAACTCTGAATCTGGATGTACTATGGTCGGTGCTAGCTAGTGGAATGGTGTGGTGTGGTGGTAGGAGTAGTACGTACCTTCCGAGGTAGAGCGTCTCGTGCAGCACGGTGAAGTCCATGACGGAGACGATGATCTGCACCACCGGGATGAAGGCCGCCACGAACACCGGCCCCCGCTTCTCGATGCACCACGTCAGCAGCACGAACGACACCCCGCACCCCACCACCCCCTGGATTTCAATTCAGACAAGCTGTTCATCGTGACAATTCTTCATTTGGAGTAGTAATTCAGATGAATGGATGAAAGATGCGTGCGTACGGCGTAGAGGATGGTGAGGATCTGGAACTTGGAGGTGACGAGCCAGGCGGCGAGGCCGAGGCTGCGGTGGGCGCAGAGCCCCACGGCGGCGACCTGGAGGAAGCTGAAGGTGGACATGAAGGCGTTGCAGGAGTAGACGTAGGGGTACTTCCTCGCCAGCCGGCCGTGCAGCAGGAACCAGCAGGAGAGGCACACGCAGTTGCCCAGGATCGCCACCGTGCCCAGCGTCCACCTCCTGCCGGCGCCGGGGTCGCCCGCGCCCGCCGGCGACGGCGCGGACTCGTAGTGCGGCTGGCCGGCACTATGGTGGTGGGTGTGTGTGAGCGCGACGCCGCGGTAGAAGGTGAGCACCATGGCGCCCGCCAGCGACACCAGCGTGCCGGCGAGCTTGGCGGCCCCCGTGGCGGTGCGTAGGTTGAGCGACTCGGACCGCGTGGCGGCGGCGAGGAGGAAGGTGAGCACGGGGGCCACGTTGGAGAAGGCCGTGACGAAGGTGGCCGTGGTGTACCGCAGCGCCACGAAGATCATGTACTGCCGCAGCGCCGCCCCCAGCGCGGCGCTGGCGAAGAGGTAGGCGAAGATCTCCAGCGTCATCCTCGGCCGCGCCTTGCCCTCCCGGAGGTAGGCGATGGGGCCGAGGAAGCAGGCGGCGGTGAGCTGCTGCAGGGTGACGAGCACCAGCGGGTCCAGCCCGCCGTTCATGGCCACCTTGACGAGGGACACCATGACCGCCGCGATCGCGTTGAGGAACACCATCACCACCACCGGCCACGCCCCGCCGCCGCCGCTCCCTCCTCCCATCGCTCCGCCACCACCACGCACACCAGCGCACGGAGGCACGCAGGCGATCGAGCCGGTGGACGGGAAGGTATGCAGCGAGGGAGCGTGCGTGCGTGCGTGCGGGCGGGCGGGCGGCTTGGGTCGGTTTCAGGCTTTCAGGCGGGCTTTATAGCCATGAGAGGGAGGAGAAGATGATGGAAGAAAGAAGAGGAGGAAAGCGAGGGAGGGAGAATCGTTTCAGGTACGGCGGCTTTTGGTTTCGCCCGCCACCACCACCGCCGGGAAAGGTGACCGGACCGGACACCAGAGGCCAGATCGGTTGCAACTGCTGCAGCTGCAGTGGCGCAACAGATGGAGAACTGTGTGGTGTGCTGTGGGTAGCATGCAAGTGTCTGCCTCTGCATCTACTCTACGTGTGGTGTGGTGTGGTGTGTTGTGTGTGAGATCCATCACCTCACCTCACCTCATCTTTTGCTATGCTAGCTGCTATCAATCATGGGCTGGGTGCCCCAGCCAGCCACCTACACCTATCAATCTGCCATGATCCATCTTTTCCTTTCCCAAAGGCAGCAACAAAGATCTTTTCCTCCTTTATCCTCTCCTCTCCTCTCCTCTCCTCTTGATTGTGCATGTAGGTTGCTGTTGTTGCAGGTTTGGAAAGGAAAGAGATTCTGTGCATTTTTGGATAGGTGTTATCTCTTATACTATATAATATGCACATTTCAGAGAAAAAGATCTTTGCTTTCTTGATCCTCTCTTTTCTTTTTCCAGAAAAGGATCAGATCTATTATAAAATTCAAATTCACCGGAAGTACGAAGCACCTCAAACATAATATAAATTACATCGAGGTCCATGGACCACCGAACGACAATCGCCGACGCGTCGCTGTCGCCGCTCCCATTTCGGAGCCGGCCTGACCTTGTCGATGACAGCCGAGAAGTCTTCGTGCACGTGCTCCTGAACACCAAATGTCGTCGTTGCGGGTACGCACGACGAGAAACTCCAACCTCGCCGCCGCAAGGAGCTGGCAGGAATCCACGCCGGAGCTCCGTCTAACTTAGTTGTGACTTGATTTTCTACCAGTGAAATGAATTACGTGGTTGCTCTAAAATAAATTGTGCAAATTGAAGGAGATTCCATCAAAAGGAAGGAAGAAAGAAAACTGGGCATGCATGTCGTTGGATAAGTGTTATCCCTTGGCATTTTGGTCCATGCCTCTGCCTGCATGGTCGGCGGCGCTAGAGCTAGCCCTACTTTGTAGGCCTTTTCATCTCATCACCTATCTCGTATGCTATACGGCCACAAGCGTGCATACCACAAGTTGTAGGAACTGTCACTTTTGTCCAAGAGTTTATGGGCACGTTTAGTTGGGTAGCACCCAACAACCGCCTTACCAATTTGCTCGTGTTGACTGAGGGCGCTGGCATGTATTTGGATCACGTAAACGGATGTACGTCAAAGTTTCGGCCAACCAACAGGCAGGCGAAGCAGCAAAGGAGGAATCCTACCCCAAATAATTGGCACGCCGTGATTTTGGTAGGGCGGGAGTGGGCGCGAGCCAAACAGCCCTTATATCACTCTTGCCTCCAGCCGTTTACGTGACCTTGCGGCGGGTTTTACTATCTTTAAAATCCCATGACACGGTGCTCTTTTGTTTGTTTCGCTTGTTCTTATGATTTTAACCTTATTTCATTTCACCATATTAAAAGGCAACACTCGTCGGGACGGCGGGGGGTGGCTCGTCGAGTTTAAATGATCTACCCGGATGCGCCTACCAGATAGATGCATGGTTTGTGTGAGGATGGATACTATGACTTCTAACCGTGTGCTTATTCGTGGTTCGGCCCGGACCATGGGTTTGGCCACAACCAAGGAATCGTGTTCCCCGACCCCTCTTTGTTAAATGAGCTTACATGGGCAAATTTGGTCTTGCTCCTTTTATTTTCGGCTGGCCCAACTATTTTGCCTGCATGGATCCCGGTAATCGCTTTGTTATCATGTGGTGTTACCGAGAGGTTGCTAGAATTTCAAACTCTTTTGAAAAGTAAATTCAATTTTTTATTAGTGTACCATTATAAGTATTCCAGCTAAGAGCAACTCTAGCAGAGTCGCCATATTCACCCAAACTGCATAATAACTGCCGTATGCAGCACAAACAACAAAAAGCAGCTCCACCAGAGCTGCTATCCACCCCTCAATCGCCATAATTTTTGGAGCTCCCTCCATATTTGTCCTCCTAACCACCATATTTGGAGCATGGGAGGGATACTTCAGAGTGCACTCCATAATTTTCTGGGCGTGGCTGGAGGGAAATTTTCCTCAACCATCTCACCGAAATTGAGAATTGCCTTCGAAAATCAAGTCATTGTCGTCATCGAAATTGAGTCGCCATCCCCGGGATCAAGTCCTCGCCACCGCAATCACGTCATCGCTCACTCAATTGGCTACCCCCCGAAGCTCAGTACCATGGCTTTGGGAGAGGAAGGTCATTGTGGCTCGTAGGAGCTTGAGGCCAGTGGAGTGAGGTGCAGAACTGCGTCGTGCACATCCACGATGAAGTCCTGGGAGGCGGCTCCTGGAGAGATGATGGTTGCTGTAACTCATAGGAGCTTGAGCCCATGGCGCCACCATGTGTTCGTGCAACTAAGAGCATTGAGGCCGGTGTGGCAGTAGGAGGAGTAATCAGCAGTGGGATGACTAGGTTGATTTGGGCGTAGCCATGGGGACGATGGTTGGCTTGATTTAAGAGTAGTCGTTGTGTATGATTTGGAGAGGAAGGTTCAGATGTGCGGTTGCGGAAGGAGATATTGAAGGGAAAATAAATGGAAATAAAGAGGTGTCCTACTAACCGTTTGGATCCCACCAGGTGAGAAAAATTTGAAGGTTGAATATAGTGAACCTGACTTTGCACACACCCTAGTCAGCATCCATATTTTTTGGCGATCAATTACATAACAAATATGGTGATTCTCAACTTATGCAACATCTGGTAGGGTTTCTCTAAGCCACCTACACCCATCTATTCATCTTCCTTTCTCCAAAGGAAGCAACAAGAAAAGTTCTTTTCATCCTTTGTCCTCTCTTGATTGTGCATGTAGATTGTTGTAGGTTTCCAACAGAAAGGAAATATTGCATTTTAGATATGTGTTATCTCTCACATTCTCTGCATTTTCAGAAAAGGTTTTTGCTTTATGTGTTATCTCTTGATTGTGCATGGTACAGTTTTCCAAAGAAATGTGTTATCCATTCATTTTGGTCCATGCATGCATGGTCAGCAACACTAGGGCTAGAACAACATGGAACAACTAGGCATTTTGATCTCATATATGATATGGCGATAACTATGCGTACCACAAGGTTGTACAAGTTGGCTCTTCTCTCCAAGATCTTACCAGTTCACTTCCTAACCCCATTTGTGTGACCTTGTGGCGTGTTTTATTACTCGGTTTTAAAATCATAGTGTTTCTTTAATAATATATGATAACTTAATTAAATGGACTAATGTTTGTCTAAGTGTATTTCAGGTTAAGTATCAGTGTTGGAAGATAATTGCTGACCCCTCAAGTCTTCATGTCCAAGTGTGGGCAAGGCGAAGGATATTTCTGATAGCTTTGCCGATTCAAGACCATATTGAGTCCTTAGGTATGCTGATACTATCCAAAATGATCAATTGTGTTAGCTGATGAATTTCTAGTGAAGTGTTTAGAGATCAAACTCTAAAATCATCCAAGAACCTCAATCAATTCCTTACTATCTCTCACACTTCACATTATCCGGTGCCACCAAGTTAGATTATGGGTCTAGCCTATATATAACCATACCTATCCCACTATTAAAAAAATCATTTCAAACATCCACTTCTAAGAGAGAGCCACCAAGTCAGGTGTCTTTCTCAAAGGAATTTCTACTTCAACATCCATGCCAAACCTTCCAATCTCTATTACCCTCTTTGCTTTCAAATGGACCTCTCAAGGCTTCATCCTATGAGTTTCTGAGTGTGGCAACGATTTTCTTTTGACGCACAAGCAACCTTATCTTGTTAGTTTTAGAGGGTGTGCACCTCGTATATCGGCTAGTCGTGCTTGGGACCATCTATGTGTGAAGGAACAAAGAAGTTTGTGAGGGCTTGAAGATCGCTTACTTTGTGAATATATACCGAGTGAGGCTCAACCTTGATGGTCGATAAGCGATGATGGTAGAGATGGGTAAGCACTTTGTAGGCCCTTGTTGGGCAACGCTACCGAGACTTTCACCTTTGTGGTACGTAGTCTTAGATTCTTTTGTGGTTGAAACCTCCATTAATGAGTAAGATAAGGATAGCGTCAACTTTTCGAACCCTGGGAAAAAAATAGTGGTTCTGGTCTCTCTACCGAACAATTTACTTTGCAAGTTTTGCTTCCACGCATATTCTTTTGTAGCTTGTATGTGTAAGAAGTCTCCAATTAAGCTTAGAATTCATAAAACTTTAAATTGACTAGAAATTTTAGGTTGCTAGTTTTGTTAGTATTCACCCCACCACACTTTATACTCCGAATGGTCGTACATGTCGCGGTTTTGGTTTGTTTCATTTATTGCAATGATTTTCCTTAATTTATCATAGTTTTTCAACCCAACGAATACGTAGCTTGTCAACTGGGTGTGTCATGGCTGGTTTAACTGAACTTGGCTCTCACATGAGTGCACGCCTAGAAAATATGGGATCTTTGATGCGGATTAACAATTTATGATGAAGATTCCTACTCTTCACTGGATCGACCTTGAGTATGTCATCTTCACTTTAGTTTGTAGTTTGTAGTCAAGAATGTGCCATAGAGGAACTAGTATGCACCGATGATGTGGTGCGCTTGGGGTAAAAACTGGGTCATTGGGCCTTGGTAAGACGCACCTAGACAATACACGTCTCTGTTGCATGGCTAGTCAGTTGTTGTAGTGTTCAACATGCAGGGCGCCTATCAGATCCGGTGAACAAACAAAATGAGATGACAGTTGTCACAATTTAATAATCATGGTGGTAAAAATGTGACTATGTTTCTAAATAGATAAAATGTCTCATGGTTGTAAGTGAAAGTTGAAAATTAGAATAACCCTACATCTAATAATTATGGCATGAGCTTTTTCATCTTAGAAGCATATGTACTTGGGTCTGGCATTTAGTTAAAGTGGATTTGGAATATAATGTAATTTCGCAATAATAAACCATAAAATGAATAATTAAACTTTAGCCCCTCTTTGCTGCGTCACCATTTTTGCGTGTGGTCGGACCGAATTGCAGTGTGGGTGAAACACTTGTTTGCCGACCCCAAGATTGTGTAACACAATGCACTTTAAAGTTCCAACTTGCTCTATGGCTTCCTCTTCACATGATTCTAGGAGCATACCATCTCTGATTCAATTTGCGGTTGCTTGCGCGCAAATAGAAATGGGTATGGACATATGAGGTGGGTGCACTCTTGTCAAAACCGTGTTACCTGGATTGGTTGGGGGGTGTGGAGGCGATGCGACTCATTTTATCTTGAATAGTAAAAATTGTCCCATGATCGTAAATGAGAAGTAAAAAAAGTACTCTATATATCAAACTCCTATGTCACGGGCATTTCCATCTTCGAAGCATATGTGCTTGGGGCCGACATATCGGTTAAAGTAGATGTGGAATAGAATATATCTGATTGGAAGAATAGAACATGAGTGAGATGAAAATAACTGACATTACTTTGTAGCAAAAGCATTTTTTTATCCCATCCCTCTAGCGTGAGGATGTGGTTTAGGGTGAGTCGAGGTGCAACCGGTGCTAAATGGTGGTTGTGACCAGCCCATGAATAATTTGTAACATGAACGTCTCAAGAAGGTTACTGCTCACTCTGTGGCTTCCTCTTCACAGGTTCTACGAGTGTGTCATCTCCACTTCAGCATTGCGAGTGCGCAGTTGTCAGGCCAGGGAGAAACAACCTATGGTGAGATGAAAGTTGTCTCAGCGTCATAACCGCGGGTGTAAATGTGATGTATATGTGTTCTTAAAATAGAATGAAGTTATCCCACGGTTGTAAATGAAAGTTAAATAAGTAGAGAATAATCCCTTTGAAGCATCTGTACTTGGGTCCGGCCGGCATAACAGTTAAAGTAAAGTGAATGGGGAACAGAATCTGGTCGGCAAGAATAAACCATTAGATGAAATAAACTAGCATTTTGCAGTGAAAAAATAAATTTTTCCCATAATCATATATAGATAAATGCGACCTGGTTATCCTAAAAAGTAAAATTTGTCACATGATCATATATGAAATGCAAAAAAACATAGAAATAAACTCTTTGTCTATCTAAATAAATTCTCCTATGTCCTGAGCTTTTCTATATTCGAAGCATCTGTACTAACATTAGTAGAGTCTGATTGGCAAGAATAAACCATAAGATGAAAATACTAACATTAGTTTGTAGCAAAATCTAATGATTTTTTTATCCCCGCCCTCTAGCGTGACGATTTGGCAAGGTCATAATCATGGGGGTAATGTGACTTGGTTTATCCAGAATAGTAAAAATTATCTCATGATCGTAACCAAAAAGGTAAAAATATAGGGGGGTGGGGCGAATCTTCATCTATCTAATAAATTCTCCCGTGTCACGAGCATTTCCATCTTTGAAGCATATGTACTTTGGGGCCGGCATATAACAGTTAAAGGTGAAGTGAAGTGAACATAGAATAGAATCTGGTCGGCAAGAATAAACCATGAGATGAAATAAACTAACATTTCACAGAGAAAACAGAACAAAAACCTTTATGACATCCGGTTACCAATGCATGGTTACCCATGCATCTGTGCCAAAGATTGCATCCCAAACTGTGGATCGAGACCAGAGGTGGGAAAAGAATAGTGAGGATGAAGGGGAAAAGGCATAAATGAGATGACACGAGATGAATTGGAAACCTGACCTATCTATCTATCTTAGCCTATAGATAGCTCCATAGCCAGTCAAGTGCATGGAAGAATCTGTTGTCAGTCTGCGTCAGTAGTCACTGGTATGGAATTGTTCCTTTCTTTCTTCTCTCTCCCAGTACTCTAGTGACATCTGACAACTGAGGCTGAATCACACATCACAATATTGCCTAGATAGATAGATCCCATGCACTGTCCATTCATAAATTGCAAAAGGCAACGGTTGACATGGGAAAAGGATATGGATCCGATGCTATGCTTCTTTTTGTTAACTCAACAGTGTGCCCCTCCTGTTCCGTCCTTCCGTCGAAGCGACGTCTCTGGCCTGTAGCAACCGATGTACGTGCGATCGACCGATCATACGGCTCCATCGACGATATCTTTCAGATATATTCCAATTCAGATATCAGAATCCCCTTTGGATGGTTCAGTACTGCACGATCAGTTAAGTTTGTGTTGCTCTGTTTTTTTTTTCTGTTCTGAAAAAGGAGGATAACCTCCGGCCTCTTTATAGATTGATGTACACAACCATGATCAATCGAAGCAAATTCAAAATTTGTTTCTCAGAAAGCATGATCGATTAGTCGATCAATGAAGTGATTTATTTATTTTTTGCTTGAGAAACCAAACGGAAACGATCTCCTTAGTTTGTATTGTTCACTGCATAATCTACTTTTAGAAAAACCATGATCAGTTAAGTCTGTGCTGTTGTCAACTCTGACGGTGAAAGGAGAGAGCTGAAATGGATGCAGAGATCCTTTTTCCTTGCCCTGGTTGGAAAGTTATCATCACACTCATATATAGCCACATGATGATGATCAGCTTACTCGAATAGTCGACAGTAGTAGCACTCACTGACACGCCTCGATCTGCTAGCCATGAGCATTCATAGATCGATGCAAATCTAGCTAGCCCCTAATTACATCATTTTTCTTCGAGACCATTCGGCCAGATAGGTCATCATCATCTCCATCTCGATCTAGAAAGAACTTGCAGTGTTGAATATTTAGGCAGGGATATATCGGATCATCCTAGCTTAGTTAGCTTGGTTACCAATTGCTGCACTACACTACACATCCTCTTTGAGGAGCTAGGTTAGCCACCTTTGCTTGCCTCCTCATCTTTTGTGTTAGACAGGACTTTCTCGGACAGGATCTTCTAGCTGAACAGTGCACTCTCTTTATTCAGTAATGGCCTCTCTAGCTTGCTAGGCTAGCTATCAGCCTATCACATGGCATGGTCACTGGGAGGGAGATGCTCTTTCCTGGTTTACTTTCTACTTGTTGGAGTACACACTACACCTCCTTCTCAATTTAGTTCGCCCTGTTTGTGGAAGCTGTCCCTAGAAATTACACCTTCCTCCTTGAAGAGACTGGTAACTAAAATTCTTGTGAATACTTTCCCGAATCCACTATGTATAAATGATCAACACGTGGGGCGCTGATGACTGGGATGCGCTACAAGTGGAAAAGCCAATAGCCAGATTTTTTGAAGCATGGTGTCACGTGATGTGACATAATTACTTCATAAAAAAATAATGTCTATATTTTTGAAGTGAAAAGAATAGAGCTTGTGTGTGGACGATACATGAACACATATGAGATCACACAGAGCGTCTCTCGTGTCCCACCTCTCTCAAGAAAAAAACGGCTAGGGTTCCCGTGTAACAGTAGTGGCCGTCGATGGTTCAACTCACATCTAGGTGCCTTCCGGAGTCAACGAGTTGGGTGAATCGCGGTTTGGGGTTGGCTGTGTTTAGATCTCCCTAGCATTGCCAAGGGGCTCAGTCTAGGTCCCTGGCTAGCGGTGGCTAGGTGATAGCATAGGCGGCATCGTGGAATAAGATCTCCATGTCATGTCCTTGTTCCGGCGATGCTATTTGGCATTGGCGCGGGGTGTGTGCAGCTTCAGTCAGGGCTAGATCTTGGGCCCCGTTTTTGTCTATGTTCAGTGGTGGTCTTGGACGACGTCGTTCGGCAGGGTGGACGATGACGTTCGTGTTTGGTCTTTTGGCTTCTAACTTCTCCGCTAGGCGATGAGCAGCCAACTTCGGCTTTGGCTAAATGCTAGTGACGTAAGGCCTACCCGAGTTTGGATCGGATCTTGGATGATTGTACAACCCCCTTCATGGCCTTCTTCTCCAGGATGAGAGTAAATTGCAAAAAACCACCACAATTGGGTCAAAGTTTTCAATGCTTCATAAAAAAACTACCAGAAAATATGCATTTTGGTGGGTGTTTGATGACATTTGCACAATTGGGTCAAAGTTTTCAATGCTTCATAAAAAAAACACCAGAAAACATGTATTTCTTCTCCAGGATTTTATCCTTAGTTTCTTGTTGCTGACTTCTTTTGGCTCCGATCAGCGACTTCCCGGTCATTGTGTCAACAACGTTACTCTGGCTCCGAGGGTATACCGGAGATACAAAGGCGGCATCGAGCCCTGATCGCGGTGCACCACCGATGGGTGTAAGATGGCGTTGATATATGTATGGATCTGTGTTTTATTTCATGCTTTTCTAAGGATGGTCTTGCAAGGATTGGACAATTTAATGTATGACCTTACCTTCTCGAAAAGAAAAGAACACATGCATGTGGACTTTGGTGAAAGAAATGATCATCTATGAGTTCAGGAACAATTACTTAAGCTTTGTATTATATACTACAATAAGTTACAATAATATGAATGCCCACAAATACAAACTACAATTTTCCCCACCGAATACCGTGCTAACATATTTTCCTACATGAATGAGTTCTTTCTTCACAATTTATTTTGAACTGGGTGTACGGCATTTTTCACTAAGGTACAAGTGACAAGATCATACAACTCCATGGTCGGACTGCTATCAATTAGGAGAGTGCGCTTCATTCTTCAACTTTATCCCAGCCCGACCTGCTCACCTCCCCACACCCAACAGAAAAGCTGGTTTTCAATATTTATTTTCTAAGTATCACCCCTGGCCACGAATACATGCGACGATACTAGGTTTCTAGAGGTGGGCGTCTTATGTGGATATTCAAAATCTTTGAGGCTAGTATGGGTTGTTTTGGTCTAGTCTCCTGCAATTTCTTCAGATTTGCAATTAATATAGGTCATGGATAGCGGCACAAAAGAAGCTGGATGACCGTCAGGTTTCTAATATGATGGCGATAGCCTGCCAAGTATTCGATCTAAGATTTCACCTTAGGGGTGCCAAATGTAACACTCATGTAACTATGCAATTGAGCACATTGTAATGCACACATGTTAAGCTAAGTAGTACATGGTAAAAAACATGTTCGGATGGGGTGCCACGGCACCCCCATTGGATCCACCATTGCTGCCAGGGTCCATATCCATTCGCAAGAGAATACTCTTCTATTGTTTCTTTGTGTGTGATCTTTGTCAGATAGAAATGGCAATCTATATGATAATATGTCTTATCACGAACTTAATTCCTTTACTGATTTGATTCCCACATATCTCATCCTGATATTATCTATACCATGGGAAACATTGAAATGATCTATGAAATAGACATCGGTCTAATGTGGTAGTGTTGTCTACAAAAAATGTCTTGAAAACCAAGTCCTCGGTTTTTCGGAAATGTTGCTCTTAGGATCAATGCCAAGGTAAAATAGGTTACAATTATTAAAGAATTATTAAAAAACATTTTCTTCACTTTTGAAATCATTCACCATCTTCACATTCATAGTGTGGGGGAAGGAACTCAGTATTTGCTAACATGCCAGCAAGTTTACCAGTTGTTTCAAACAAGCCAGAGATTATCTTTGGTGCCAATTTTACTCAACTTAGTGCTCTAGATGATTTTGAACCTTCCATTATTGTGGGAGTTATTTTCTTTAGTAAATAGTAAGTCCATGCTCTAATTTATTTATTTTAAACATTTTTTGATTTGTGGAGTTGACATTTAGGTCTTGCCTCCAAAAACTGGTCCGAAGTGTGACAAGTATAATGGCGATGTTTTGCGCACAAGGTCACCTGGAACAACACATTCGAGGCCTTCCACTGCTTCTGTAAGATTTATTTTCTTCAGTAAATAGAAAGAACACAGTGTAGTTTAATTTTGTATTAGTTTAGCGACTTGTGGGGTTTCCATTTAGGTTGTAGCCAACCAAACTGGCCTGAGGTGACAAGTATCATACTGATGTTCACACACAAAGTCACCACGAAAGCTCATTCTAGGCCTTCCATTGCTTCTAAGTTCTATAAGATTTATTTTCTTCAGCATGAGTGCATACTCTAGTTCATTTTCTAACATTTTTGCGATTTGTGGGGTTTCCATATAGCTGGTTGCCTCCCAAAACTGGTCTGAGGTGGCAAGTTTCATAGGGATGTTCATGAACAAGGTCACCACGAAGAGCTCATTGATCAAGGCCTTCCATTCCTTTTCTAACATGTATTTTCTTCAGTAAATAGAAAGTACGTACTCTAGCTTAATTTTGTAAAAAAAATTACAGTTTGTGGAGTTTCCATTTAGGTTTTTGCCTCCCAAAACTGGTATGAGGTGACAAGTATCATGGTCACCATGATGATCTCATTCAAGGCATTGAATTGCTTCTTCAAGATTTATTTTCTTAAGTAAATAGAAGGTATGTACTCTTGTTTAATTTTGTAACATTTCTGCGATTTGCGGGGTTTCCATTTAGGTTGTTGCCTCCCAAGATTGGCATGATGTGACAAGTATCATGGTGATGTTCGCACACAAGGTCACCGTGAAGACCTAATTCAAGGCCATGAGGGCATTGTTGAGTAAGTTTTTTTTTGCGATGCACCTAAATTCTGAATCTCCATACCACATAAGGAAGTTGTTTACACTTTCTTTATTTCAGAAAGCCGAACCCTTCATTCCAAGAGCAATCCAAGAAGAGGCCGCAACTGCTGATATTCTATAGGTTCATAATTCCCACTTGTTCTGCTTTCTGTTCTTATGATCATCATTCTGAAATGTTATACTTGATTCATTTCGTTGCCATGGATGAAGTACGTGAGGGTCATCTCAGGCAGGTTTTGGAGTGCTACTAATTTGATGACCAGCGATGGTCGGTTTCCTCGACCTATTAGTATCATGATCCATTAATTGTGGCTCTCCTTGTTCCAGGAATGGAAGGCGTTATACAATGAGAAGCCACCAATTACCTTCCTAGTGGTGCAGAAGAGGCAGCATACAAGATTGTTCCCAAGTGATCGAAAATACTAGGACAAGAGTATGTTCTGGCAGGTCATGTCACAAAGAACGTTTAGTAAGATGTCTGATTTGGACGAGCTGGCTTTTCTCACATCATTGATAGGAAGATCTGGCATCTAACAAAGTTTGATTTCTTCCTATGTAGCTATGCTGGGATCAATGTAATGTTAGTGGAACATTCATTACATGCAGTACTTTATTCTTGATAATATCATCTAAATTAATGGTGAATTTAAACATGGGGGCCAAGTTGTCTTGTACATTACCTATGTTGTGAGATGAATACAAGTTGACTAATGATGCCCTGCACTATTTTACGAACAACATGTGCTACATGTAAGCATGCTCTTACTCGACATTCTGTGTTTTGTATTTCTTTGTTCATTAGTATGGCGTCTTGCTATGTTATACTCTTGTGTGCATGCGAACTGCACTCACTCGGTGTTGATTGGTATCGAACTCTTCCCTTTCAGCTCTTTCACATCCTATGAGAGGGTTTGTAAACATAATTTCATGGTGTCTTGTGCAGAGAACATTGATTCTTTATTTATACATAGAGATAAAATATGAACTTATTAATAGAGTTTAAAGTCAAATTAGAGTTGTACCTTTCTAAGACATGGGTTAAAATACTAGCTGCATAGTGTGCAACTTTGATTCGGTTTGTAGCCCCCGTCACATGTTCTAACATGTTTCGCTTGTATTTGGAAAGATCCTTTTGCGTACCATGCTCATAAACTTGCCTTGTATTCTCGATTCTACCAAGCCAAGGCTTAGATGAGGCGTCAGAGGTAAGCTCCGACAATGCAACTCAAACTGTTTGTGTGATGAAGCTCACTTTCTGAGATAAAAGATGAGCTGCTCATGTTCTACTGCCTGTCCCTGTCCATCCACACTTGAACAAGCCAGAATCCTGGAGAACAACATCTCTAAATACTGGTGCTCCTCCTACTTGGTGTATAAATGTCAACCAGAAGATTTCATTCTGTTTTTGTTTGGTTTGATGAACATGGGAGTATCCCTAGTGCCTTACCATTTCCAGAATGGTTGGTTTATGCAAGGAAATGAACATCGAAGTTTTATGTGTCTTACTATTTCAAGTGATTCCATAGGCTTGGGGTTAGTGTTTTAGCATATCTATAAGCTGAGATATTTATAATCTATGTACTTTTTATTTGAAACATATAGGGCATGAATTTTAGTTTTCAAATAATTTGAGAACCCTGCTTTCATCCCTAACACACACACACACACTTATATTTTCAAAATAGTTTGCACTCATCACAACTTATATTGTTCGTTTTCTGTTGAAATATCTCAGAACTCAATTGTCTAAACATCTAAAACCTATCGTGGCATGCAGAGAAACGCCGCAAGTAAGTCTAGTTTGAACCAAACGTGATGATCTCATGTTGACCCTCCTCATGTGACCTTGTGGTGGGTTCTATTACGCCGTTTAAAAATCACGAGATACTGTAAAATATCATCCATTACCTATATAGTGGATTATATATTATATGAAAATTTAATTAAATGTACTAATGTGTTTCTAAGGGTATTTAAGATTATGTCTCCGTGTGCGAAGATAGCTGTTGACCCCTCAATTCTTCATCTCCAAGTGTTGGCAAGGCAAAGGACATTTTTCATAGCTGTATAGCTGTACTGATTCAAGATCATATTATTTCCATGGATATGTTGATACTATCCGAAGTGATCAACTTTGTTAGTAGATGAGTTTCTATAAGAGCGATCAACTTTATTGTATAATTATCACCCCTGGCCTCAAATATATTCAATGATATTAGGTTTCTAGATGTGGGAGTCACATGTATTGATTCGTTGGGGGTAATTAGAGCTAGGGAATGAGAATTGAAGGGGTACAAGACTCCAAATCTATTGTTTGGTTGAGAGGATAGGGAATTCATAAGGGAATAGTCATGGGACTTGAGACTCCAACTCCCACCGTTTTATTAACAAAGGAGGGGGTGGGAGTTGGAAGAGAATTGTTTTAGTGAGTCAATCTTTACCGTTCATCATAACTTACCTTTCCTAGTCCCTCGTCAATTCCCACGAACCAAAAATGGGTATGCCGTTTCTCCTCAAATTCTCATACGTAATTCCTATCATGTGCCAAGCAGAGGATTGGGAATAAAATGACACATCCCATGTCTAGTCTCAATACAGCTCCCTGCACTAAACGCCCATTCCCCTTCCCAAATATTGCCAAACAGTCTGTGAGGTTAGTATAGGTTGTCTTGGTCTACTCTCCTGCAATTTCTAATGATTTGCAATATAGGCCATGGATGGCCGTTAGGTTTCTGATATGATGGCGATAGCCTGCAGGAAGTGGCCATCTAAAATTACACCCGAGGGGTTGCCAAACTTAACACTCATGTAACTATGAAATTGATCACATTGTAATGCACACATTTTAAGCTATGTAGTAAATGGAAAAAAATACCATTGGATGGGGTGCCATGGCACCCCCATTGGCTCTGCCACTGCTTCCAGGGTCCATATCCATTCGCAAGATAATACTCTTTTGTTGTTTTGTGTGTGTGTGTGTGTGTGTGTGTGTGTGTGTGTGTGTGTGTGTGTGTGTGTGTGTGTGTGTGTGTGTGTGTGTGTGTGTGTGTGTGTGTGTGTGTGTGTGTGTGTGTGTGTGTGCGTGTGCGTGTGCGTGTGCGTGTGTGTGTGTGTGTGATCATTTGTCAGATTAAAATGGCAGCCTATATGATAATATGTCTTGTCACGAACTTAATTCATATACTATGATTATCACATATCTCATGCTTGATGTTATCTTTACCACAGGAAATATTAAAAGGATCTATGAAATTGACATCGATCTGATGTCATAATGTTGTCTAAGGAAAAATGTCTTGAAGCCAAGTCCTCACTTTTTTTCTTCAAAATGTTGCCCTTAGGATCAATGCCAAGGTAAAATTGGTTACAGTTGTTGAAGGATTATCGAACAAAGCATTTTATTCCACTTTGAAATCATTCACCATCTTCACATTCATAATGTAGGGTAGGAACCCAATATTTGCTAAAATGCCAGGGAGTTTACCAATTGTTTCAAATAAGCCAACATTATCATTGGTGCCGATGTTACTCAACATAGTTCTCGAGATGGTCCTAATCCTTCCATTGCTACTGTAAGAGTTACTTTCTTCATTACATAAAAAGTGCATGCTCTAGTTTAATTTTGTAACGTTTTTCGATTTGTGGCGTTTCCATTTAGGTTGTTGCCTCCAAAAACTTGTCCGAGGTGTGACAAGTATCTTGGCGATGTTTAACTCACAAAGTCCCTAGGAACGACACATTCGAGGCTTTCCACTGCTTCTGTAAGATTTATTTTCTGCAGTAAATAGAAAGAACACGCTCTAGTTTAATTTTTCATCACTTTCGCGAATTGTAGGGTTTCATCCATTTAGGTTGTAGCTAACCAACACCGGCCTAGGGTTACCAGTATCATGCCGATGTTGCGCACAAGGTCACCATGGAAAGATCATTCAAGGCTTTCCATTGCTTCTATAAGATTTATTTTCTTCAGCAAATAGAAAGTGCATACTCTAGTATTTTTTTTGTAATTTTGCGATTAGTGGGATTTCCATATAGGTACTTGCCTCCCAAAATTGGTCTGAGGTGGCAAGTATCATGGGGCTGTTCATGCACAAGGTCACCACAAAGAGCTCATTCGTCAAGGCCTTCCATTCCTTTTGTAAGATTTATTTTCTTCAGTAAATAGAAAGTACATACTCTAGTAATTTTCTATTTGTTTTACAATTCGTGGAGTATCCACTCAGGTTGTTGCCTCCCAAAACTGGTATGAGGTGACAAGTATCATGGTCATCATGAAGAGCTCATTCAAGGCATTAAGATTTATTTTCTCAAGTAAATAGAAGGTACGCACTCTTGTTTAATTGTAACATTTTTGCGATGTGGGGTTTCCATCTAGGTTGTTACCTCCCAAGATTGCCTGACGTGACACGTATCATGGTGATGTTCACTCACAAGGTCAAGTGAAATGCTAATTCAAGGCCTTGAGGACATTGTTGAATAAGGTTTTTTTGTGATGCACCTAAATTTTGAATATCGATACCACATAATGAAGCTGTTTACACTACTTATTTCAGAAAAGCTGCTCCCTTCATTCCAAGAGCAATCCAAGAAGAGGCCGCAACTACTAATATTCCATAGGTTCATAATTCCCACTTGTTCTCTCTTTTGATCATCATTCCAAAACTATTATACTTGATTCATTTCGTTGCCAAGGATGAAGTATGTGAGGGTCATCTCAGCCAGGTTTTAGAGAGGTAAATCCCGAAGGTAGAAAAAGTGCTACTAACTTGATGACCAACGATGGCCGGTTTCCTCGACCTATTAGTGACATGATCCATGAATTACAACTCCTTGTTTTAGATATAAGAAGGCATTATACAATGATAAGCCAAAAATTACCTTCCTAGTGGTGGAGAATAGGCAGCATACAAGACTGTTCCCGAGCGATCGCAAATACTAGGAGAAGAATGGAAATGCTCAAGTAGGTCATGTCACAAAGAACGTTTGGTAACATGTCTGACTTGGACGAGATGTCTTACCTCACATCGTTGATAGGCTGATCTGGCCACCCAAACCGAGTTTGATTTCTTCCTATGTAGCCATGCTAGAATCAAGGTAATGTTAGTGGAACATTCATTACATGTAGTAGTTTCTTCTTGATGATATCATCTAAGAGAATGGTGAACATTCATTACATGTAGTAGTTTCTTCCTGCACGTTACCTTCTGTTGTGAGATGACTACAAGTTGACTAATGATGCCCTGCACTATTTTACAAAGAACATGTGCTACATGTAAGCATGCTCTTACCTGACATTGTGCGTTTTGTATTTCTTTGTTCAATATATGGCGCCGTGCTATGTTATACTCTTCTCATGCATGCAAGCCGCACTTGCTCGGTGTCGACTTGTATGGAACTCTTCCCTCTGAGCTCTTCCACATCCTAGGAGAGGGTTTGTAAACATAATTTCATGGTGTATTGTGCATAGAACATTGATTCTTTATTTATTCACAATGATAAGCTTTGAATTTATTATCAGAGTTTAAATTCATATTAAAGGTGTACCTTTCTAAGATATGGGCTAAAATACTAGCTGTGTAGTGCTCAATTTTATTGAGGCTTGTAACTCCCGTCACATGTTCTAACATGTTTCGCTTGTGTTTTGGCAGCTCCTTTTGCGTACTATGCTCATAAACTTGGATTGAGTGCTTGATTCTACCAAACCAAGGCTTAGATGACGCGTCAGAGGTGAGCTCCGACAATGCAACTCAAACTGTTTGTGTGATCAAGCTCAGTTTCTGAGATAATAGATGAGCTGAAAATGCTCATGTTCTGCTGCCAGTCCCTGTCTGTCGACACTTCAACAAGCTGAAGCTTGGAGAAGAACATCTCTAAATACTGGCGCTCCTCCTACTTGGATTATACACGTCAACGGAAGATTTTATTCTATTTCCATTTGGTTTGATGAAAATGGGAGTATCCCTAGTTGCCGCCTTACCATTTCCTGAATGGTTGGTTTATGCAAGGATATGAACATGGAAGTTTTACGTGTCTTACTATTTCAAGTGATTCAACATTCTTGGGGTTCGTGTTTTAGCATATCTATAAACTGAGATAATTTATAATCTATATACATTTTATTTGTAACATACAGGGCGTCAATTTTAGTTTCCAAATAATTTGGAAACCTTCCTTTCATCGCGCGCGCGCGCGCACACACACACACACACACACACACACCCATGCACACGCACGCACACACACACACACACACACACACGCACACGCACACACACAGTGATGATCTCATGTTGAGTTGTTGGCAATAGAGACAAAGGGATCTATCAACGTCTTCTATTTTACTTTGTCGTTCTATTTTTGGCCCCTTCTCATACAAGAACATTACAAAGAGGAGAGAAGAGATGTGCGGCTTAAACGTTTCCATGTTTGGAATTATTTCTTCTTGTATTATTTTAGATTTTTGTCTACCTTTTTTCTTGCCTTACTTTATATTTTTGTCTCTCTTTTGGGAATACAACTGGGTCCATACCATTGACTTTGTTTTCCTGGGGCAGCTATGTTAATAGCTGAAAGTTTATGGATTATTGGGTGTTATTTCTTATAATCTCTATGTTTTTAGGAGAAAATATTTGCTTTATTTGTCATCTCTTTATTGTGCTTGGTACAATTACCGAAAGAAAAGAAAGAATAACTAGTCATATAGGATGTGTGTTATCCATTCGCATTCTAGACCATGCGTGCATGGTCAACGACGCAAGGGCTGGAACATCATGGAGAAGCTAGGCCTTTTGATCACATATGCCATATGGCAACTGATAACCCATAAGTTTAGGGGATCAACTGTAGCCTCTTTCGATAAGTAAGAGTGTTGAACCCAACAAGGAGCTAAAGGTAGAATAAATATTCCCTCAAGTTTTATCGACCACCGATGCAACTCTACGCACGCTTGACGTTCGCTTTACCTAGAACAAGTATAAAACTAGAAGTACTTTGTAAGTGTTGTTGGGTAGGTTTGAAAAAAAATAAAGAACACGTAAATAAAATCTAGGGGTTCTTTAGATAAAGAAGCAATAAAGTTAGTATAGCGAGTGTGGAAAAGTGGTGGTAGGAGTTGCGAAATTGTCCCTAAGCAATTGACTACTTTACTAGACCGATAGCAAGTTTTATGTGGGAGAGGCCACTGCTAGCATGTCATCCCTGACTTGGAATTCTATGCACTTATGATTGGAACTATTAGCAAGCATCCGCAACTACTAACGTTCATTAAGGTAAAACCCAACCACAGTATTAAGATATATTGGTCCCCCTTCAATCCAGTATGCATCAATTTCTATGCTAGGTTGAAGCTTCTGTCACTCTTGCCCTCCAATACATAGTCCTATCAACATACAACTAACCCTATGGTGTGATCCACGCGCGCGCTCATATGATGGGAACCAAAGGACAACGACATAATCACAAGCAAATTAAACCAATCATAGCAATTCACCCATTACCGATAGGACAAAGAAAATCTACTCAGACATCATAGGATGGCAACACATCATTGGATAATAATATGAAGCATAAAGCACCATGTTCAAGTAGAGGGTACAGCGGGTTGCGGGAGAGTGAACCGTTGTAGATAGATGGGGGAAGGTGATGAAGATGTTGGTGAAGATGACAGAGGTGTTGGTGTAGATTGTGGTGACGATGATGGCCCCGACGGCGTTCCAGCATCACCGGGAGAGAGGGGGAGAGAGCCCCCCTCCTTCTTCTTCTTCTTCCTTGACCTTCCCCCTAGATGGGAGAAGGGTTTACCCTATGGTCCATGGCTTCCATGGCATGGGAGGGGCGAGAGCCCCTCCGTGATTGGATCTGTCTCTCTGTCTCTCTCTATTTCTGCGCTCCAGATTCTGGCCTTTTACCGTCTCTTATATTCCCGGAGATCCGTAACTCCGATTGGGCTGAATTTTGGACACAATCTCTATCCGGATATTAGCTTTCTTGCGGTGAAAGAAGGGCACCAACCGCCTTACGGGGTGGCCACGAGGGCCCAGGGCGCACCTGACCCCCTGGGGCGCGCCCCCTGCCTCGTGGCCCCCTCGGGCATCGTATCGCATTGATTCTTCTTCCCAAAAATCACGTATATCCCATAAAGAATCTCCGTTAGTTTTTATCCCGTTTGGACTCTGTTTGATATGGAATTTCTGCGAAACAAAAAACATGCAAAAACAGGAACTGGCACTGGGCAATGGATCAATATGTTAGTCCCAAAAAATAGTATAAAAAGTTGCCAAAAGTATGTAAAGGTTGTAGAATATTGGCATGGAACAATAAAAAATTATAGATACGACGGAGACGTATCAGCATCCCCAAGCTTAATTCCTGCTCATCCTCAAGTAGGTAAATGATAAAAAGATAATTTTTGATGTGGAATGCTACCTAGCATAATCTTGATCATGTAATCTAAGTATGCATGAATATTAAGACACGAATGATTCAAAGCAATAGTCTATCTTTTGACATTATGACAACAATACTTCAAGCATACAATAAAGCAATCACGTCTTTTCAAAATAACACCGCCAAAGAAGTTATCGCTACAAAATCATATAGTCTGGCTATGCTTCATCTTCACCACACAAAATATTCAAATTATGCACAATCCCGATGACAAGCCAAGCAATTGTTTCATACTTTTGATGTTCTCAAACCTTTTCAACTTTCATGCAATACATGAGCGTGAGCCATGGACATAGCACTATAGGTGGAATAGAATATGATGGTGGAGGTTGTGTGGAGAAGACAAAAAGGAGAAAGTCTCACATCGACGCGGCTAATTGATAACCCACAAGTATAGGGGATCAATTGTAGCCTCTTTCGATAAGTAAGAGTGTCGAACCCAACGAGGAGCTAAAGGTAGAAAAAATATTCCCTCAAGTTCTGTCGACCACCGATACAACTCTACACACACTTGACGTTCGCTTTACCGGAAACAAGTATGAAACTAGAAGTACTTTGTAGAGTGTTTTTGGATAGGTTTGCAAGAAAGTAAAGATCACGTAAATAAAAGCTAGGGGCTGTTTAGATGAAGACACAACTAAATTAGTTTTAGTAGAGAGCTTGTTGTCACGAGAAAGTTATTTGTCCCTAGGCAATCGATAACTAGACCGGTAATCATTATTGCAATTTTACTTGAGGAAGAGGCATAAGCTAACATACTTTGTCTACTTGGACCATATGCACTTATGATTGGAACTCTAGCAAGCATCCGCAACTGCTAAAGATCATTAAGGTAAAACCCAACCATAGCATTAAAGTATCAAGTCCCCTTTATCTCATACGCAAACAACCTACTTACTCGGGTCTGTGCTTCTGTCACTCACGCCACCCACCATAAGCAAATCATGAACATATTGCAAACCCTAAAGCAGGAATCCCTCACGCTTGCGCGACACGGAGAGCACCATAGGATAGCACCAATAATAAAACATGCAACTCAAACCAATCTTGATCATCAAAATGGCCCATAGGACAAAACGGATCTACTCAAACATCATAGGATAGCCATACATCATTGGGAAATAATATATAGCGTTGAGCACCATGTTTAAGTAGAGATTACAACGGGTAAGAGAGAGGTTACACCGCTGCATAGAGGGGGGAAGAGTTGGTGATGATGGTGGTGAAGTTGTTGGTGAAGATTGCGGTGATGATGATGGCCACGGCAGCGTTCCGGCGCCACCGGAAGAGAAGGGGAGAGGGGGCCCCTTCGTCTTCTTCTTCCTTGACCTCCTCCCTAGATGGGAGAAGGGTTTCCCCTCTGGTCCTTGGCCTCCATGGCGTGGGAGGGGCGAGAGCCCCTCCGAGATTGGATCTATCTCTTTGTTTCTCTCTGTTTCTGCGTTCTGTTCTGCTGCCCTTTCACCGTTTCGGGTATATATGGAGATCCATAACTCCGATTGGACTGAAATCTTCGCCGTGATTTTTTACCAAAAAATAGCTTTCTTGCGGCCGAAGAAGGGCATCAACCGCCTTACGGGTGGCCCACGAGGGTGGGGGGCGCGCCCTCCTGGGGAGGGCGTGGGCCCCTGCCTCGTGGCCACCTCGGACACCGTTTCGCGTTGATCTTTCTCCCAGATTTTCCAAATATTCCAAAAATAAGCTCCATCCGGTTTTATCCTGTTTGGACTCTGTTTGATATGGATATTCTGCGAAACCAAAAACATGCAACAGACAGGAACTGCACTGGGCAATCGGATCAATATGTTAGTCCCAAAAATAGTATAAAAAGTTGCCAAAAAGTATATGGAAGTTGTAGAATATTGGCATGGAACAATAAAAAATTATAGATATGACGGAGACGTATCAGCATCCCCAAGCTTAATTCTTGCTCTTCCTCGAGTAGGTAAATGATAAAAAAGATAATTTTTGATGTGGAATGCTACCTAGCATAATCTTGATCATATGTCTAATCATGGCACGAATATTAAGACACGAGTGATTCAAAGCAATAGTCTATCATTTGACATAAAAAACAATAATACTTCAAGCCTACCAATAAAGCAATCATGTCTTTTCAAAATAACATGGCCAAAGAAAGTTATCCCTACAAAATCATATGGTCTGGCTATGCTCCATCTTCACCACACAACATATTCAAATCATGCACAACCCCGATGACAAGCCAAGCAATTGTTTCATACTTGACATTCTCAAACCTTTTTAACTTTCACTCAATACATGAGCGTGAGCCATGGACATAGCACTATAGGTGGAATAGAATATGATGATGGGGGTTATGTGGAGAAGACAAAAAAGGAGAAAGTCTCACATCAACTAGGCGTATCAACAGGGTATGGAGATGCCCATTAATAGATATCAATTTGAGTGAGTAGGGATTGCCATGCAACGGATGCACTAAGAGCTATAAGTGTATGAAAGCTCAAACTGGAAACTAAGTGGGTGTGCATCCAACTTGCTTGCTCATGAAGACCTAGGGCATTTGAGGAAGCCCATCGTTGGAATATACAAGCCAAGTTCTATAATGAAAATTCCCACTAGTATATGAAAGTGATAACTCAAGAGACTCTCTATATGAAGAACATGGTGCTACTTTGAAGCACAAGTGTGGTAAAAGGATAGTAACATTGCCCCTTCTCTCTTTTTCTCTCATTTTTTTCTTTTTTATTATTTTTTTATTTTTTTTGGTGGGCTTCTTTGGCCTCTTTTTTTATTTGGGCTTCTTTGGCCTCTTTTATTTTTTGTAAAGTCCGGAGTCTCATCCGACTTATGGGGGAATCATAGTCTCCATCATCCTTTCCTCACTGGGGCAATGCTCTAATAATGATGATCATCACACTTTTATTTACTTACAACTCAATATTACAACTCGATACTAGAACAAAGATATGAATCTATATGAATGCCTCCGGCGGTGTACCGGGATGTACATCAAAAAACAAACAAGCCATGAAAACATCATGCTAGCTATGTTACGATCATGCAAAGCAATATGACAATAAATGCTCAAGTCATGTATATGATGATGATGGAAGTTGCATGGCAATATATCTCGGAATGGCTATGGAAATGCCATGATAGGTAGGTATGGTGGCTGTTTTGAGGAAGATATAATGAGGTTTATGTGTGATAGAGCGTATCGTATCACGGGGTTTGGATGCACCGGCGAAGTTTGCACCAACTCTCGAGGTGAGAAAGGGCAATGCACGGTGCCGAAGAGGCTAGCAATGATGGAAGGGTGAGAGTGCGTATAATCCATGGACTCAATATTAGTCATAAAGAACTCACATACTTATTGGAAAAATCTATTAGTCATCGAAACAAAGTACTACGCGCATGCTCCTAGGGGGATAGATTGGTAGGAAAAGACCATCGCTCGTCCCCGACCGCCACTCATAAGAAAGACAATCAATAAATAAATCATGCTCCGACTTCATCACATAATTGTTCACCATACGTGGATGCTACGGGAATCACAAACTTCAACACAAGTATTTCTACAATCCACAACTACCCACTAGCATGACTCTAATATCACCATCTTTATATCGCAAAACTATTGCAAGGAATCAAACATATCATATTCAGCGATCTACAAGTTTATGTAGGATTTTATGACTAACCATGTGAATGACCAGTTCCTGTCATCTCTCTAAATAGATATAAGTGAAGCAAGAGAGTTTTAATTCTTTCTACAAAAGGTATGCCCATGCTATAACAAATATAAGTGAAGCAAAAGAGCATTCTACAAATGGCGGTTGTCTAAGTGAAGAGAAACAGGCAATCCAAACTTCAAATGATATAAGTGAAGCACATGAAGCATTCTATAAAGCCATACTCAAAAGATTTAAGGAAAGTGCAAAGAGCATTCTATAAATCAACCAAGGACCATCTCATACCAGCATGGTGCAAAAAAAGTGAAAACTAAATGCAAAAGACGCTCCAAGATTTGCACATATCGCATGAACGAAACGAATCCAAAAACATAATGATACTTGTTGAAGAAAGAGGGGATGCCTTCCGGGGCATCCCCAAGCTTAGACGCTTGAGTCTCCTTGAATATTTACTTGGGGTGCCTCGGGCATCCCCAAGCTTGAGCTCTTGCCTCTCTTCCTTCTTCTCACATCGAAACCTTCTCGATCATCGAACACTTCATCCACACAAAACTTCAACAGAAAACTCGGCAAGATCCGTTAGTATAATAAAGTAAATCACTACTCTAAGTACTGTTGCAAACCAATTCATATTTTGTTTTTGCATTGTGTATACTGTAATATAACTTTTTCATGGCTTAATCCACTGATATAAATTGATAGTTTCATCAAAACAAGCAAACTATGCATCAAAAACAGAATCTGTCTAAAACAGAACAGTCTGTAATAATCTGAACATTCACCATACTTCTGATACTTGAAAAATTCTGCCAAAATTAGGAAAAATAAAAAATTTGTATAGAAAGACAGTGCAAAATATTCATAACCATTTGACGTTCCAGTAGAAAATTAAAAATCGCGCACTACAACCAAATTTTTTGTCCTGCAACGCACAAACCAACAAGTATTGTAAACATCCTAAAGGCAAACCTTGGCACATTATTTTTATAATACAACGGAATTGTACAAGGGGATACTTATTTTTGTTGAAAAGTTTCTGTAATCAAGATTCATAAAGTTGCCGTGAGCATGAACAAAGTTGAGGGAGCTCTCCCACTTCAACAATGCTTGTCTTTCTCACTTTCACTTTCCTTTTTGAAAAAGTTTTGGGTTCCCCTCTTTATTTTTGTTGTTTTTAAAATTTATGAAATTACACCACAGAAATAAATGATTCTCTAAAACTTCCGGGTTGTCTCCCTGGCAGCGCTTTCTTTAAAGCGATTAAGCCAGGCATATAGTGCTCAAGTAACAGATCCACCCGGATCCCAAGGTATATCAAAGCCAATTTTAATTAACAATGATTTATAATTTAGTAGTGAGCACAAAGTAACATATATCATGTAATGACGAAGTCTAACTCTCTTCCTATGCATCGGCATGTCATAAAAGAACAATTCATGCACACATAGTAAAGGCCAATGCATAGTATAAACAGTTTCTTGCTATTTTATCGTGTGGGAAACATAGAGAGGTGGATATATAGTTCCTCTCTCATAATAATTGCAAGTAGGAGCAGCAAGCACATGCATATTATATCTATCAAAATCATCATGTGCAACAGTAAAAGGCAACCCATCAATGTAATCCTTAATAAGTGCAAACTTCTCCGATATAGTGTAGTTTGGAGAATTCAAGAAGATAATAGGACTATCATGCGTGGGTGCAATAGCAACAATTTCATCTTTAACATAAGGAACTATAGCACGTTCATCTCCATAAGCATAATTCATATTGGCATCTTGGCCACAAGCATAGCAAGCATCATCAAAAAGGGATATTTCAAGAGAATCAACGGGATCATAACAATCATCCTTCGGTAAGCACGAAGGGAAATTAAACAATGTATGAGTTGAAGAGTTACTCTCATTAGAAGGTGGGCACGGGTAGCTAATCCGCTCTTCCTCCTTTTGTTCTTCGCTCTCCTCCTCATCTTTTTCATCCAATGAGCTCACAGTTTCATCAATTTCTTCTTCCATAGACTCCTGCAAAATATTAGTCTCTACTTGGACAGCGGAGACTTTCTCAATAAGTGCATTAATATCGTAATTGTATTCATAATTCTCATAGCAATATTTGAGGATAGCTAAATTTTCAGGTCTATAAGCAGCAGCATCAAAATATTCAAACTCTTTAAACATAGATTCAATTTCATAAGCACCCATAAAAGCAACAAATTCTTCTATTTGTTCCACATCATAGTAATCATATATACCATTAGCATAAGAAGCCAAGGTTTTATCATCATTAAATTTGCATGAAAAGGGAAGTTGTGGAGCCTTCATCCTTGAGCAACAAGTATAATCATATCTCAAGCATAGTTCCTGAGCATACCAATGCAACATATGAATTTGATCCCATAATAGTTTCTCTTTTTGAGTCAAGCGATAATCCCTAAAGTATTCACGTTGATCCAACGTGTCTCCCATTATATAATTGAATGGGGTTTTCTCAGGATTACTAAAGTAGTGCATAATATCTTTCACATAATGAGCATCGAGGGTTTTAGGAGGTTCCCCATCTCCATGAGTAGCAAGTACGCCTAATTTTTTTTGGTATTTCATGTTCCATATCCATAACTAAATATAGAGAACAACTTAGAACAACAAATAAAAATTACTTAGTGATAAATCAAACAAGCACACACGAGAATATTCACCCCACGCTATTGCACCCCGGCAACGGCACCAGAAAAAGGTCTTGATAACCCACAAGTGTAGGAGATCAATTGTAGCCTCTTTCGATAAGTAAGAGTGTCGAACCCAACGAGGAGCTAAAGGTAGAACAAATATTCCCTCAAGTTTTATCGACCACCGATACAACTCTACGCACGCTTGACGTTCACTTTACCTAGAACAAGTATAAAACTAGAAGTACTTTGTAAGTGTTGTTGGATAGGTTTGCAAGAAAATAAAGAGCACGTAAATAAAATCTAGGGGATGTTTAGATAAAAAAGCAATAAAGTAATATAGCGAGTGTGGAAAAGTGGTGGTAGGAGTTGCGAAATTGTCCCTAAGCAATTGACTACTTTACTAGACCGATAGCAAGTTTTATGTGGGAGAGGCCACTGCTAGCATGTCATCCCTGACTTGGAATTCTATGCACTTATGATTGGAACTATTAGCAAGCATCCGCAACTACTAACGTTCATTAAGGTAAAACCCAACCATAGCATTAAGATATATTGGTCCCCCTTCAATCCCGTATGCATCAATTTCTATGCTAGGTTGAAGCTTATGTCACTCTTGCCCTCCAATACATAGTCCTATCAACATACAACTAACCCTATGGTGTGATCCACGCACGCGATCATATTATGGGCACCAAAGGACAGCAACATAATCACAAGCAAATTAAACCAATCATAGCAATTCACCAATTACCGATAGGACAACGAAAATCTACCCAGAGATCATAGGATGGAAACACATTATTGGATAATAATATGAATCATAAAGCACCATGTTCAAGTAGAGGGTACAGCGGGTTGCGGGAGAGTGGACCGCTGTAGATAGATGGGGGAAGGTGATGAAGATGTTGGTGAAGATGACAGAGGTGTTGATGTAGATTGTGGTGACGATGATTGCCCCGGCGGTGTTCCGGCGCCACCGGGAGAGAGGGGGAGAGAGCTCCCCCTCCTTCTTCTTCTTCCTTGACCTGCTCCCTGGATGGGAGAATGGTTTCCCCTCTGGTCCATGGCTTCCATGGCATGGGAGGGGCGAGAGCCCCTCCGAGATTGGATCTGTCTCTCTGTCTCTCTCTGTTTCTGCGCTCCAGATTCTGGCCTTTCACCGTTTCTTATATTCCCAGAGATCCGTAACTCCGATTGGGTGGAATTTTGGACACGATATCTATCCGGATATTAGCATTCTTGCGGCGAAAGAAGGGCACCAACCGCCTTACAGGGTGGCCACAAGGGCCCAGGGCGCGCCTGACCCCCTGGGGCGCGCCCCCTGCCTCGTGGCCCCCTCGGGTATCGTATCGCGTTGATTCTTCTTCCCAAAAATCACATATATTCCAAAAAATTCTCCTTCCATTTTTATCCCGTTTGGACTCCGTTTGATATGGATTTTCTGCAAAACAAAAAACATGCAACAAACAGGAACTGGCACTGGGCACTGGATCAATATGTTAGTCCCAAAAAATAGTATAAAAAGTTGCCAAAAGTATGTAAAGGTTGTAGAATATTGGCATGAACAATCAAAAATTATAGATATGACGGAGACGTATCAGCCACAAGTGTGATTACCACAAGGTTTTGCAAATGGTCTCTTCTCTCCAAGACCTTATCATTTCACTTGTTGGCCACATTTGTGTGACCTTGTGGTGTGTTCTATTATTCGGTTTAAAAATCATATGACATTGTGAAAGATTATCCATTACCTATAGGGGATTTTTATTATATATGCCAAGTTAATTAATTTACTAATGTTGTCGAAGTGTATTTAAGATTAAGTCTCAGTGTGGGAAGATAGTTATTGACCCCTCAGTTGTTCATATCCAAGTGTTGCTAAGGCGAAGGACATTTCTCATAGCTGTAGTGATTCAAGATCATATTAAGTCCATGGATATGTTGATACTATCCAAAGTGATCAACTTTGTTAGGTGGTGAGTTTCTAATAGAGTGCTTAGGGATCAAACTCCAAAATCACCCAAACACCTCAATCATTTCCCTACTATGTATCCCACTTAATTATTTGGAGCCACCATGACATATTTATTCATTACCTCTAGCTCCATTCAAATCCCCCAACACAAGTTTGCTCAGAACCACCAAACCAATTAGACAAGCCTCTTTATATTGGTATGAACCTTTGAATCCACCCAATTATGAAAATCCAAACGATGTCCAAAACCAAGGGCAGTTGTGCTAGCGTTGACTGAAGCCTCTAGACACAATCTGGTTGGACCCACAAAGCCATTCGAAAGTTGGCACTTTGTGTTTTTATGAGAGCCTTCAAATTGATCAATCGGTGCCACCAAGTTGTGCCAAAAATTGTGTAATATTCAAATTTGAAACATCATTTCAAACACCCACTTCTAAGACAGATCCACCAAGTCATGTGTCGAGTTCAAATGACATTCTACTCCAACATCCATGACAAACCTTTCAATCTATCTTATTCGTTTTGCTTTCAAGTCAACCTTTCAGGGCTTCATCCTATGAGACTTTGAGCGCGATGAAGATTATCTTTTGAAGCACAAGCAAGAGATTCGTCACTAAGCAACTTTATATTGTTAATTTTGGATGGTGTGCTCCTCTTATATTGGCTAGGTGAGTGATGTATTCATTTTTGTATCACTTTTACTTTGTTTTGCACAAGTAGTCATAGGATCTTCGAGATTTTACCGCGCTTGTGCACCCTTTTGTCTGATTTCACCAAGATCCTAAAGGAGAAGGTTATTTGAAGCATTAATTGGAAATCACATTATATGGGTAAAAATGATGTCAATTAACATCATAATAACCTACAATACAAATTGACTATCACGAGAGAGCAAAGCAGGGCTCAGGGAGCTATTCAGGAGAGAAGATGGAGCCTGGTACAAGCGCTCCTACTCATACCAACGTGATACTAACATGCGCAAACTCCCCTGGTCAATTAATTCAACTTTGTATCTTCGGATCGCAAACTAAATGACTAGAGAGATCAGAACACACTCTAGAACCAAGAAATTAAACCTCCCCTCCGGAAGGGAAACTGAGGGGAATCGGCAAAAGGGAACCGCCATGCCATCAACCCGGTCAAGGATACCGTGGCATTAATCTTCCTCCTCCTCATCATCAACATCCACATCTTCATCAACAATACCTCGTTCATTTCTTGTAATACCAAACCCTAGTTTCAATTCATACACGTGTTAGAATAATCAGTCATCCTTTATTTCCATGCTCATTACGATGAAGTTTGTTGCCTCCCTGTCCGAGTAAACCCCCTAGTTCTCGGGGATATGGTGAAAACCCTATCATGTGAATGGACTGAATGAAGATAAGATACATGATCCTCTTTTTAATGTTTATGTTAATGTTCTTCCCGGTGTTGTCTGAAAGTTGACCGCACAATAATTGCCTTTATGGATGAGAAGGATATATATTACTATCAATTGTGTTGTCGGGTTGAGGAGGTCTAGTGGTGACAGTAGGCGTGTCCCTTCCCTTCTGAATCGCATGATAGGAGTAATGAAGACCGCCTATAAGCTGCATCCACGGGGAGACCCTTAATCCCTGTTGCCATAATCTAAATGAGGTGAGGAAGAGTGGTGGCATATGTGATACAGAGCTTCTTTATGTATGCATGTATCTATACTTGGCTCTGCCCACTTGTCGAATTATGAGGTTGATTGGTTATCTGAACCCAGAATTATGCAACATCATAATTAAGTAGAACACATAGTAGTGGTGTGTAGCGACCCGACCCGAATGGATCAAGTCTCTGTGCTTTCGTGTCATCCCTGGATCGGTATGCTGACACACACAGTACTCGAAGGATTTATAACAGAGGTAAATCACATGTATAAATAACGTAAATACTATTACCTCAATCCAAATATAGCGGAAGCAACAAGGTTGTGGATTCCCATCAACACCAACGGCAAAGTTGAGTATAGGAAATCGTAACCCTAACGTATCACTTACTCGTCGTCTGAAAAGTCTGCAACATGAAAAGTTGCAGCCCGAAAACGGGTCAGCACATGGAATATGCTGGCAATGTAACACATAGAGAGTAATGAAGGAATAAGCCTATACTACATGCATATATGGCTGGTGGAAAAAGCTCTATGGTTATAAGGTTTTGCGAAAAGCCAATTTTTCCCTACTGCAAAGGAATAAATTTATTTAACTATCATGGTGGTTGTTAAACATTGAGAATGGTTGACAGCATTCTCAATCCCAATTAAAAGTACTCATTAAACCCAAACAAATTATATTAAGTAACGTGATGAGATCAACAGGATATCCAGGTACTAGATACTCAAAATTGTCCATAACCGGGGACACGACTAACCATGATTAGTTTGTACACTCTGCAGAGGTTTGCGCACTTTTCCCCACAAGACTCGATCGCCTCCGTTTGGTTTCTCGCACTACATGGTGTTTGAGAAACGGATGACCGAGACATAGTCTTTCAGAAGCGCTAGCACCTTGCATGTGGGTAGACCGTACCAACCTACATCCCCTACATCTGCTAGTCTGCCCGTAAGAGTTCGCACAACTTAGTCAACTACGCCAGAGCCCATAATGGCTTGTGGCTGCACACGGAAGTTTCTAGTTTGAATAATCTCATGATCCCTTTGGGCCTGGGTGGCGGTCCGAAGAAATACAGGCAAATCCTGTCTACCCAGGTGCCTTGACAGGCAAGTCCTGGAATAGCCAGGTGCCTCAATCCACCCAGATGTGTGTTTAAGTTGCCACCTTAGATAAACCATTAATTTACCATCTCACATCTGTCATGGATATTCACTCACCCAATCCACGTCTACTGGCATAGCATGGCATAACAAGCAAACGTAGAAGTAACTCCCAAGGTTTCATAAGTAAAACAGGTAATAGGTACTACCTCAATCTACTTCCCATCCCACAACTTAATTAGATCCTAAACATGCAAGTGTTTGAGGATTGATCTAATGCATAAAAACTAGGTAGTAGAAAAGGTATGATCAAGTGTTACTTGCCTGCAAAGTTGATGAAGATGATTCGCACTCAAAACTCTTGATAGATCTACTCGTCACACTCCGTCAATCTATCGTAATCAAGCAATAATAACCACACATAAGCAATCACTCAAAAGATCGGAAAGAACGAAGAAAACAATTCGGAAAACGTCAAAACCAAATCAAATAACTCTTGCAGCATAAAACAATTTCTAACAGTACCAAAATTATGTGAATTTGGCCTTATCAGAAAGTTTAGGTCAAGAGCTTCGATTAGCAAAAAGAATCAACTAAATCGGAGTTATAAAACTCAAGTTATGTTCAAACGAAGTTCAAATACAAATCTGTTTGAATTCAAATTTTAAAACTTTCAAAAACATGTTTGAGTTGTATTATTGGATAGAGGAGATCATAACGAAGAAGTGGGCGTTGGTTTCGTTGGATTCCGACTTACGAGTAAAAAGTTATAGCCGTTTGAAGATTAGGGACTACGGATAGGTCCATGACGGAATTAAAATAAAACAAAAATCTATCGCTTAACGCCGCTAAACAAAACCGGAAAGAAAAACCGCGAGAAAATCGATCTAGGGTTTCGGAAAGGAAACCAAACGAAAAACCGATCTAGAAAACGGAACGAAACCGATCTAGAAAACCGATCTAGAAAACGTGACGCGCACGGGCTAGTACCTCGAAAGGCGAGGGGCTCGTGGTGGCGGCGAGGGCGGCGGCGGCAAGTGGCGGCGGCGGCGCTGGTGGGGCGGCGGCGGCGCTGGTGGGGGCGGCGGCAGCGGCTATGGCGGGCGGGGCTGCTGCTGCTGCTGCTGCCAGGGAGGAGAGAGAGAGGAGAGTTGATTTGATATGTTGGAGGGGGGGTGCTTGGGTATTTATATTGGGGAGGGAGGGTTTTGTTTGGGGTAGGGGCAAGAAATAGATTAGGATTAGGAAACAAGAGGAATAGATCTAGGAATAGATACGGAATAAACGAAATAGGAAAGGAGTCCTACTAGGACTTGGGAAAAGGAAAAGGAAGTGGCTCCCTTGCTCCCTTTGGTGCGTGCGCGATGGCCTTGTGGCCTTGGCCGGCCGGCGGCTAGCGGCTTGGGCCTTTGGCCCAAGGCGCTGCAGTTTTTTTTTTTAATTTAGAGAACTAAAAAAAAATGACTAAAATTTTTATATAGGCATATAGTATATCAAAATTTGTAGAAAAAGATTTTCTACAACATGGACACTATTATAGCATTAAATAAAATACACACAAATTTAAATAAAGTAAAGAGTGCTTCAGCTCTAATAAAATTCAATAAAAATCATTTTAAAAATACCAAAATGAATTCAAATTTATTCCTCTCCAATTTTCTGTTGTAGGGAATCATGTTACCCTATTTTCCATATATTTTATTGTTAGAGAAAAATAATTTGAATAAAACTCAAATAACTCCAATTGAAAATAATTCAAAGGACTTTGAATTTATTTCTTTCAAACTCCCAACTCATATTTCATATGTTTTGGAGAAGTCATTTTATCTTCGCTCGTGAAAATCATTGAGTTGCATAAAGTTTCAGAATTGGAAAATATTTTCCAAATGAAATTCAAATATTTTCAACACCCCTTGTCATTTAAATAAATGGAAGAAGTCATGTCATCTTCTCTCTAGGGTTTTGTGATGAAAAGAATTTGAATTCGCGAAGATCATAAAAGCAAAAATGAAAGTTTGGGAAAGTCCTTTTATTCCCTCTCATTTAACTTTCAAAAGTTTCGAATTCACTCACTTTCAGTCAATCAATCAAACAATCAATCAAATCTATCTATTTGTTTATAACATTCCAAAATTTAGAATTTTGGGATGTTACAAACTACCACCCTTAAAATGAATCTCGTCCTCGAGATTCGGAGAGGCTAGAAAGAAATAGGTTAGGGTTTGGGGGTCTTCTCGAAAATCCATTGATCGTCTCCGGGTCTCGGGTGCTACCACCCTTAGAAGCATTGTTAAGGTTCCATCAAAACTCATATACTCCATCCTTATTGCTGACAGTGTCAGTCTTCTCAGATCGTAAGGATAATTCCTTCTCTGGGCTCTTCCGGTAGTGGCATAACCTTTTCCTCAAATCTTTTGCTCTTTACTCTTGGTAAGGTTATCTCGAAATCGGGTCTTCTTAGCTGACGGGTCTGGCGCCAATTCTAAACAAATATCGGTATCTCATGGTGGTCAACAATTTATGATTTCTCCTGCAGAAAACGGGTCTGGGTTGAACCTCACCGTATGACCTACGGTTGGCAACAGCTGCCGTGTACAAGGGGAAAAGAAATACCTATACCGTTCTAAGGTTTAAACAAGGTTTAATATAAATGCGTCTTGCAACTATAGGTAAGTCACTCAGATTTACTATCCCATATAGCAAAGCGAATAATAAGAGTAAGTCGGTATGGTGATCAATCCATCCCGCACCCAAATCATTACCTTGTACATGGTTTAGCGAATCTCGCATTCTAACACTCGGTCATCCTCACAAGCATTGCAGAATTTCTCTTGTCGACGAACCAAGTCCGGAAAATCCATTGATTCTGCAAGCCAAACAAACATCTATCGTTCCTTAACAACTCTCAGGTTTTGCGTAAACTCCTATAGAATCGTCGGTTGATACAAGTCGTAACTTCTTCCAGGGTTTTTCCTTCAGCAAGAGTGTGCTTGCTTCTTGGCAGGTCCTGGGGCCTGTGGGTTATGGCCCATCTCATCACTTGCAATCCTTGAACACATCCTCGGGGCAACTGATCGTTATCCCAACATCCAACTCCCTGGCATACTTAAATCCATCCAATTGTACTGTCTCTTTTCCTTATATTTGCACCAAACTAAGACGTGATTACTCAGACTCATCATGGAATTTCCATTGATCCATATTTCCAACATCATACCTCCTTTATATCCAATAACACTTCATCTCTTCATCCTCGTGGGATGTCCCACATACCGAGATAAAAACTTATACTTATGAAGTCCATACTCCACTTCATGGAACATCATTATCCTTTCCAGGGTCAAGCGTCCTTACAGGGGAATATTGGCCATCTGTGCATGGCACTTCTTCAACTGGAAAACGTGAAACACATCATGAACTCCTGACAGTCCTTCGGGTGACTTCAACTTGTTAGCCTATTCTCCCATACGCTCCAAAACTCGGTATGGTCCTACAAATATCGGGGCTAACTTTCCCTTAACTCCAAATCGTTTAACTCCTCGCAAAGGTGGCACACAAAGATATGCTCTGTCTCCGATTTCATAGACTACCTCCTTGCATTTTGAGTCTGCATAACTCTTCGCGCTGGTGAGCTATCTTGATCTATCTCGAATCAACTTAACATTCTCTTGACTCCTTGATCATATTTGGTCCAAACAACCGACGGTCTCCAACTTCATCCCACATCAACGGTGTCCGCTCCTTCTCCCATACAAAGCTTCAAAGGGCCATCTTTAAACTGACTTGGTAGCTGTTGTTGTATGAGAACTCCCGTAGGGTAGATTATCATCACTACTAGATTCCATAATCTAGCGCACACGCCTCAATATGTCCTCCAAAATCTGATTGACTCTCTTGATTTATCCATCATCTGCGGATGAAAGGCTGTCTTGAACTCTAGCCTAGTACCCAAAGTGCAGTGCAGCTGATTCCAAAACTTTGAGGTAAACTGTGTTCCTCTATGATGGTCCTCGAACTCCATGCAGACATACGATCCTTGTCCAATATATCTTGGCCAACTTCTTTTCGTATTTCATTGGGATAAAGTGAGCCACTTTGGTCAAGCGAGTCAACTACTACCCAGATAGAATCATATCCCAATCGGGTTCGGGAATCCGAAATGAAATCATGCCAAGCTTATCCCACTTCCATTCGGTATCGGCATAGGCTGTAGTAATCCTGCTGGCTTCGATGCTCTGCTTTTACTTTCTCCGCATGCATCACTTACGACTACATACTCCATAATATCCTTCTTCATACCAGTCCACCGAAACACTCCTTCAAATCCAAATACATCTTGGTGTTTCGTAGGCGAATCAAGTATGGTGAGTCATGAGCCTCCCAAGTATTAACTTCCTGATCTTTGCATTATTGGGTATATGTACACTGTCCTCAAACCATAAGGTGTCGTGCTCATCCTTACGAAAACCTTTGGCCTTTCCTTTGCTCATCCTCTGTTTTACCTCAACAATATCTTTGTCATCCTTCTGAGCTTCACGGATCTTTCTCAACAATGTAGACTGAACTTCCATTGCTGCAACAAAACCTTTGGGAACAATCTCCAACCAAAGTTCCCTGAAAATCCTCGGCTAACTCCTTTGATAATCCTCCGATTATGAGGGTATTCGTCCTTATTTTCTTTATGGTTGTGTCCTATTTCTCCACAAAGCTTGCATGCACTTTCTCCATATCATTTCCATAAGGCTTCAACTTCTGGGACACAAACCGAGACTTTAGCAAAGTCAGCTTAAATTCTTCCCAAGTGGTTACTCCTGGCCACATTGATGGTTTGGTACATCCTTCACTAGATAGCAGCACCTCTTTCAAAGCACTGAAGAGCATGCTGGGTCATATCTTTTCTGACTATCGGGTTATTCTTCATGTGATCCTCCATGTTCTGAATCCATCGGTCTGTCTCCAATTGACTCATTGGTCCGGAAATTACAAGCTCATCTCCATCCATCCTCTAATGGGTCCATGGGTTTGGGGTGGGATAAGAGAGATCGAGAGGGATGCACACAATACAAACAATGGTTTTGAAAAGACAGATTTTATTGTGGCTGTCGGAAAACATCAAACAAATGACAGCTCACAATCGTCGCATCTAACGTAGGTATGTAACAGGGGTTTGGTCTTCTAAAGGTCAATAGATCTCAAAGTCATCAAACTCTTCAAGTCTTGTTCATGTCTCTGATGGCTCCTTCTGATCATGCTTGTCCTTCTCAAGTTCTTTTGCCAGATCATCTCTGTTGACGCGAAGTCTCTCGCGACGTCCTTCAATATTTCTGGAGTTACGTTCCAACTGCCGGTTTCAACATCCTTGACATGATCCATGATCCTACTGTCCTTCAGTTACTGTCAAATCTCCGGTATCTCGATGTTTTGCTCCTTCATCTTGTCTACTTTCAGCTTCTGGGTCCTGAGTTCTTCACGAACTGCTTCCTTATCAAATACCGCTTCCTGCAGATCCACCTTAAACTTCTTCATGTAATACTCCAGATCCTGGTGATACACCAGCTAAGGTTAAAACTCCAACGTTTGCAGATAGATGCTCCATCAGCTTTCTACCATCCAATCCTTCCATGCATCTGCATGCTTAACTCCACACGGTGACAATAGCATAGGCGGGCGATAACATCATGGATAGCGTGTTTCTGCTCTTGTCATTTTCATGAGCTATCATTCCATAGTTGATATCTCCTGCCTTAGGGTTTTCCTGACAAAGCTTTAAATTCTAATGCTCCATGTTTCAGTCTTTCTCCGATACACCTTGATCTCGGTTATTGATAACTTCCATAGTCTGCCAAGTTCCATAAGCGTAACCTTCCTAGGTCATACAAATCCAGAATTTATTTGGAGCCTTCAAATCTCCTAGTCTTCGGAGTCTTCACCGTTGTAGTTTCCGTTTACACGGTAAAATCATCTTCATTCCAAATGGTCTTAGTTGTCCGATATCTTGTCTCCTTGGAGTGGTCTCATCAGTCAAATCTTCGAGTGGTCAAAAAGGGAAAAGGGGTATGGTCTCACTAAAAAGGAATATTTGAATAAGCTCAGAAGAGAAGAGAGGTAAAAGATCTTTTTGAAAATGAAGTTGTAGAGAAAAATCTTTCCTATGGGTTTATCAGTTTCTAGGGTCATGTCCTACAGTCAACATGTGCTCTGATACCATCTTGTAGCGACCCGACCCGAATGGATAAAGTCTCTGTGCTTTCGTGTCATCCCTGGATCGGTATGCTGACACACACAGTACTCGAAGGATTTATAACAGAGGTAAATCACATGTATAAATAACGTAAATACTATTACCTCAATCCAAATATAGCGGAAGCAACAAGGTTGTGGATTCCCATCAACACCAACGGCAAAGTTGAGTATAGGAAATCGTACCCTAACGTATCACTTACTCGTCGTTCGAAAATTCTGCAACATGAAAAGTTGCAGCCGAAACGGGTCAGCACATGGAATATGCTGGCAATGTAACACATAGAGAGTAATGAAGGAATAAGCCTATACTACATGCATATATGGCTGGTGGAAAAAGCTCTATGGTTATAAGGTTTTGCGAAAAGCCAATTTTTCCCTACTGCAAAGGAATAAATTTATTTAACTATCATGGTGGTTGTTAAACATTGAGAATTGTTGACAGCATTCTCAATCCCAATTAAAAGTACTCATTAAACCCAAACAAATTATATTAAGTAACGTGATGAGATCAACAGGATATCCAGGTACTAGATACTCAAAATTGTCCATAACCGGGACACGGCTAACCATGATTAGTTTGTACACTCTGCAGAGGTTTATGACTTTTCCCCACAAGACTCGATCGCCTCCGTTTGGTTTCTCGCACTACATGGTGTTTGAGAAACGGATGACCGAGACATAGTCTTTCAGAAGCGCTAGCACCTTACATGTGGGTAGACCGTACCAACCTACATCCCCTACATCTGCTAGTCTGCCCGTAAGAGTTCGCACAACTTAGTCAACTACGCCAGAGCCCATAATGGCTTGTGGCTGCACACGGAAGTTTCTAGTTTGAATAATCTCATGATCCCTTTGGGCCTGGGTGGCGGTCCGAAGAAATACAGGCAAATCCTGTCTACCCAGGTGCCTTGACAGGCAAGTCCTGGAATAGCCAGGTGCCTCAATCCACCCAGATGTGTGTTTAAGTTGCCACCTTAGATAAACAATTAATTTACCATCTCACATCTGTCATGGATATTCACTCACCCAATCCACGTCTACTGGCATAGCATGGCATAACAAGCAAACGTAGAAGTAACTCCCAAGGTTTCATAAGTAAAACAGGTAATAGGTACTACCTCAATCTACTTCCCATCCCACAACTTAATTAGATCCTAAACATGCAAGTGTTTGAGGATTGATCTAATGCATAAAAACTAGGTAGTAGAAAAGGTATGATCAAGTGTTACTTGCCTGCAAAGTTGATGAAGATGATTCGCACTCAAAACTCTTGATAGATCTACTCGTCACACTCCGGTCAATCTATCGTAATCAAGCAATAATAACCACACATAAGCAATCACTCAAAAGATCGGAAAGAACGAAGAAAACAATTCGGAAAACGTCAAAACCAAATCAAATAACTCTTGCAGCATAAAACAATTTCTAACAGTACCAAAATTATGTGAATTTGGCCTTATCAGAAAGTTTAGGTCAAGAGCTTCGATTAGCAAAAAGAATCAACTAAATCGGAGTTATAAAACTCAAGTTATGTTCAAACGAAGTTCAAATACAAATCTGTTTGAATTCAAATTTTAAAACTTTCAAAAACATGTTTGAGTTGTATTATTGGATAGAGGAGATCATAACGAAGAAGTGGGCGTTGGTTTCGTTGGATTCCGACTTACGAGTAAAAAGTTATAGCCGTTTGAAGATTAGGGACTACGGATAGGTCCATGACGGGAATTAAAAATAAAAACAAAAATCTATCGAGCTTAACGCCGCTAAACAAAACCGGAAAGAAAAACCGCGAGAAAACCGATCTAGGGTTTGGAAAGGAAACCAAACGAAAAACCGATCTAGAAAAGCGGGCGAAACCGATCTAGAAAACCGATCTAGAAAGCGTGGACGCTGCACGGGCTAGTACCTCGAAAAGGCGAGGGCTCGGTGGTGGCGGCGAGGGGGCGGCGGCGGCAAGTGGCGGCGGCGGCGCTGGTGAGGGCGGCGGCGGCTATGGCTATGGCAGCGGCGGCACTGCTGCTGCTGCTGCATGGAGGAGGAGAGGAGAGAGAGAGGAGAGTTGATTTGATGTGTTGGAGGGGGGTGCTTGGGTATTTATATTGGGGAGGGAGGGTTTTGTTTGGGGTAGGGGGCAAGAAATAGATTAGGATTAGGAAACAAGAGGAATAGATCTAGGAATAGATACGGAATAAACGAAATAGGAAAGGAGTCCTACTAGGACTTGGGAAAAGGAAAAGGAAGTGGCTCCCTTGCTCCCTTTGGTGCGTGCGCGATGGCCTTGTGGCCTTGGCGTCGGGTGACTAGCGGCTTGGGCCTTTATTTAGGCGCTGCAGTTTTTTTTAATTTAGAGAATAAAAAAAATGACTAAAATTTTATATAGGCATATAGTATATCAAAATTTGCAGAAAAGATTTTCTACAACATGGACACTATTATAGCATTAAATAAAATACACACAAATTTAAATAAAGTAAAGAGTGCTTCAGCTCTAATAAAATTCAATAAAAATCATTTTAAAAATACCAAAATGAATTCAAATTTATTCCTCTCCAATTTTCTGTTGTAGGAATCATGTTACCCTATTTTCCATATATTTTATTGTTAGAGAAAAATAATTTGAATAAAACTCAAATAACTCCAATTGAAAATAATTCAAAGGACTTTGAATTTATTTCTTTCAAACTCCCAACTCATATTTCATATGTTTTGGAGAAGTCATTTTATCTTCGCTCGTGAAAATCATTGAGTTGCATAAAGTTTCAGAATTGGAAAATATTTTCCAAATGAAATTCAAATATTTTCAACACCCCTTGTCATTTAAATAAATGGAAGAAGTCATGTCATCTTCTCTCTAGGGTTTTGTGATGAAAAGAATTTGAATTCGCGAAGATCATAAAAGCAAAAATGAAAGTTTGGGAAAGTCCTTTTATTCCCTCTCATTTAACTTTCAAAAGTTTCGAATTCACTCACTTTCAGTCAATCAATCAAACAATCAATCAAATCTATCTATTTGTTTATAACATTCCAAAATTTAGAATTTTGGGATGTTACATGGTGAATCCAAATTCCCTGAGAACGCTTTACCCAATTTTCCTTTCCATCATTTTCATTATACCCTCTTGTTCTTTTACTTTATTCTTGCTGAAACACTCCTGGATTATTCCCGCCTTCGCACACTTTTGCTTTGGATCGCAACTAACTTGTAGGCACATCCTAATAAACCTCTACAAGAGGTAACGAACATTTTCTATGCTCCCTATGGGATCGGTACTCGTACTTTGGAATGACTACAACTAATCCATCTACACTTGCAAGACATCAAAAAAATTCTGGCACCATTGTTGGGGAGCTAAGTACCTTTGCTCTTTGTTTTAAGTTTTGGTTTATTTTGTGTACTAAGTTATTTTGCAGGTTCTAGGCAACCATAGCCGAGTTTGAACACTTGTATCTACTCACCGCAATAAATATCTCGGGACCGCTTATTAAGGTTATCTTGCCATCTGAAGGCCCTAGTTCAAATTGTGAAACTTAAGAAATCAATTTGAGTCTACACATGTCACAAAGTGATAGTACAAAAGATCCGTCTCAAAATCCACAACTTTTCTGATGAAATATGTAGAACATTTGAATTAAATACTTTTACTTATGATGAAATGAAACATAAATTATTTGGCCAGATACTAACTGCCAAAGTGGAAGCATGGTTATATGTTCATCCCATCCCACAGGTACCTTTGACACTTGGGAAAATTATATAGCGTGTCCTTCGCTCATTTTTATCCGTAGAAGAAGACTTATGGAGCGAGACCCATGATTCATAATTTCACACAACAATCAAGTGAAAGTCTAATTAAGGTTTGTCTGAGGTATCGTTTAATAATGTTCCTCATCAGAATTATCCACCATGGCTAGTGTTCCATTTATTTTATTGAGGATTAGTGACCAATGGAACGGAATAATAGACCTTGCTTCTAGATGAGATTTTATGGACTATAGTGTTGATCAAGCTTAGGGGCTATTAGATAACATTCATTATAATTATGAGGCTCGGATTTAGAGAAATGAGGTAAGGGAGGAGTAGACATCAATTATTATTATATTAAAACTTACAACAATCTAGGATCGTGGAAAACTGAGTAGATATTTTCATGTGGACTCTAAATTTGTTTTGCAAGTCATAAAAGATTATATTGAGCATTTACAGGTAAGCAAAGATAATTGGGAACACTACATAAAGAGAGCGAATCAAGGTTCACGTGCGTGGGGAGGTGGAGGGGTGCGGCTGCGACGAGCACTAGGTTATACCCGAGCCGGACGGTCATGCATGTGACCTATCTTGTATAGGGCTCGGGGAGATGAAGGGTCAGTTCTTTGGAGAGCGATTTTTGCCAAGTGCTCGACAAAGCAGAGATCCTTGACATTCCTTATCGAAAAGAAGAAAATAGAAAATTATTCCCAAGTTTCCATTGAAACTCGGCAAATACTACCCGCCATCACGTAGCCATTGACTTGCCACTGGTGGTGTCTGTTGGCCAGGACACTGCCAAGTATCTTCCGGGTGGAACTTGGCAAAGGTTGGAGTTTGCCGAGTTTCTTTTTTTCATCGATTCCCCTTTCCTTGGTACTGGGCAAATAGTTATGTTTGCCAAGCTTTTCTGTGTTGATGAGTTCATTTTCCTTTGTCCTCAGCAGACTGCTTTCACTGTTGACCTCCCGATAAAAGAAACTCGGCATGCGCGGCGATTTCAGTAGTGTATAAATGATCAAAATGTCGGGTGCCGATGATTGGAATGTGCTACAACTGGAAAAGCCAATAGCAAAAAACTTTGGAGCATGATATCATGCGATGGTGATATAGTAACTTCACAAAGAAAATCATGTATATAATTTTTTAGAAGTGAGGAACATTTATGGGTGTTTGTTTCAAGTTTAGGGATCAAAGTCTATTTCGAATCAGCTTTGAAAAGTCAGTCAATATCTAATTGGGCCTATTTCCATTGTATTGGGCTAAAGAGCGTCCCATTGTACTCCAGTGCTGCGAATCAGCTTTGCTAGCACAGTGAATCCACGGCTGCTGTTGAAACTGAAGCCTAAACAAAAAAGGACCTTACTTAAGCTACTGTGTACTAGTACAATAAGTTACATCAATATAAATGTGTGAACCAACATGTGGTTCGATGGTTAGGAGGACAATGGTATCCCCAGCCCATCAGACTTCAAGTTCTAAACTTGACACTGGTGCTCACATTTCCTATATTTATTTTTTTCATACCTTTTGGCGATCTCGAAGATGCTCATAGGGTTAGGACACTAGTAGAAAACAGGGCTTTCGTCTAGGCCAGTTTGGCCCATTAGTCCCGGTTCAATCCAGAACCGGGACCAATGGAGCTATTTGCCCCGGTTCGTGAGCCCAGGGGGCCGGCCAGGCCACGTGGGCCATTGGTCCCGGTTCGTCCGGACCTTTTGGTCCCGGTTGGTGGGACGAACCGGGACCAATGGTCCTGGCTCCTGGCCCACCACTATTGGTCCCGGTTGGTGGCATGAACCGGGACCAAAGGCTTCCCTTTAGTCCCGGCTCATGCCACCAACCGGGGCTAATGGTGCTGCCTATATATAGCCCCTCGCGCAAGAGCAGAGCACACTGCTCTGTTTTTTCTGGCCGAGGGGGAGAGGGCTTGGTGGTGCTCTAGCTCACCTCCTATGCACACAAGGTGTTCGATGGAATGCCCGAGCCACACTACTTAAGGTTTCTCCTCTCCAAGCTCGACCGCCAAGCTCCATTTTCCTCAATATTTATCTAGGTTTAGCGGTCCGTCACGCCCCGTCCCCGTCTTCATCGCCGTCGATTACCCGCGCCGATCTCATCGCCGGCACCACCGTGGTGAGCCTCTTGTTCTTATCTTCTTTCTGAAAGGAAAAATATTATTACTTGTTTGTTTAGATAGATACTTGTATTATTTTCTTACTTTTATTATTGCATCTTATATAGTGCGATGGTTTTGGTATCCGCCCCCGTCGGCCCTCGTCCTGTCTATGATTCGGATGTGGTATATATTATCTTTTCATAACTATTGGTTCATTTATTGTTTATGAAAATTATGCCGACCAACGTGACATAGATTTTATTTATCTAGGAGGTTGTTGAACCGGAAATTCCAACCGACCCTATTGTCGAGAGGTTAAATTTAGTTGAAGAAGAAAACAATTTCTTGAAGGAAAAAATAAAAAAACTTGAGGAGGAGAAGATGATATTGGAGTTGCATGTTGCGGACGTCGTCGATGATCACAAGATCAAGATGGATGCAACGCGCTTGAAGATGAGAAAGATTAGAAAATATGCCATTCATACCGAGGCTTGGTATCATTATGCCGTTGGATCAGTTGTTACCTTGGTTGCGATTATGATCGTATTTGTTTTCGCATTGAAATGTTTTACATAGTTTCAATGTATGGTTTAATTAATTTAGATGCTCTGCAGAGCTTTATGTTGTTAGATGAGAACTATGTATGTACTTTGGTTTTTATGTGATGATGAACTTCTATTAATTTGGTCACTTAATTATCTATTCATGATGTTCTGTAATGATTTTTGACACACTTAATTATATATAATGCACGCAGATGAACCAGCAATGGATGTACGGTGATAGACACACCTCCGAGTACATTAAGGGCGTGCATGATTTTCTCGAAGTGGCTGAGGCAAACAAGCAGAATGGTTTTATGTGTTGTCCATGCCCTATATGTGGGAATACAAAGTCTTACTCGACGGAAAATCCTTCACACCCACCTGCTTTACAAGGGTTTCATGCCACACTATAATGTTTGGGCGAGGCTCGGAGAAATAGGGGTTATGATGGAAGGCGGCGAGGAAGAAGAGTACGATGACAACTATGTGCCCCTGAATACGGTGATGCTACTGAACATTAAGATGCACAGACGATGTGCACGATGGTGCTGGAGCGGCGAAGCTGCTGAAGATCAAGAGGAACCAGACGATGTGCCCGATGATGATGATCTCCGCCGGGTCATTGTTGATGCAAGGACACAATGCGAAAGTCAAATGGAGAAGCTGAAGTTCGATCGCATGTTAGAGGATCACAAAAAAGGGTTGTACCCCAATTGCGAAGATGGCAACACAAAGCTCGGTACCGTACTCGAATTGCTGCAGCGGAAGGCAGAGAATGCTGTGCCTGATAAAGGATTTGAGAAGCTACTGAAAATAATGAAGAAGAAGCTTCCAAAGGATAACGAATTGCCCGACAGTACATACGCAGCAAAGAAGGTCGTATGCCCTCTTGGATTGGAGGTGGAGAAGATACATGCATGCCCTAATGACTGCATCCTCTACCGTGGTGCCTACAAGGATCTGAACGCATGCCCGGTATGCGGTGCATTGCGATATAAGATCGACGAGATGACCCTGGTGATGTTGACGGCGAGCCTCCCGGAAGAGGGTTCTGCGAAGGTGATGTGGTATGCTCCTATAATACCACGGTTGAAACGTCTGTTCGAAGCGGAGAGCATGCCAAGTTGATGTGATGGCACAGTGAGGACCGTAAGAAAGATGGGAAGTTGAGAGCACCCACTGACGGGTCGCAGTGGAGAAAAATCAAGAGAAAGTCTTGGGATGAGTTTGCAAAGGACCCAAGGGCGTATGGTTTGCTTTAAGCGTGGATGGCATTAATCCTTTCGGGAGCGAGCAGCAATCACAGCACCTGGCCCGTGACTCTATGTATGTATAACCTTCCTCCTTGGATGTGCATGAAGCGGAAGTTCATTATGATGCCAGTTCTCATCCAAGGCCCTAAGCAACCCGGCAACGACATTGATGTGTACCTAAGGCCATTAGTTGAAGAACTTTTACAGCTGTGGAATGGAAACAGTGTACGTACAAGGAGGAATTTGACCTAAAGGCGTTGCTGTTTGTGACCATCAACGATTGGCCCGCTCTCAGTAACCTTTCAGGACAGACAAACAAGGGATACCACACATGCACACACTGTTTATTGACACCGATAGTATATACCTGGGAAGCTGCAGGAAGAATGTGCACCTGGGCCATCGTCGATTTCTTCCGACCAACCATCAATGTCGAAAGAAAGGCAAGCATTTCAAAAGCGAGGCAGATCACGGAAGAAGCCCTCCATGCGTGCGGTGATCACGTACTTGCTATGGTCAATGATTTACGTAATCTTTGGAAAGGGTCCGACAGACTAGCTGTTCGAATGACGCCGAGAATCACGCACCCATGTGGAAGAAGAAATCTATATTTTGGGACCTACCCTCTGGAAAGACCTAGAGGTCCGCTCTTGATCGACGTGATGCACGTGACGAAGAACCTTTGCATGAACCTGCTAGGCTTCTTGGGCGTGTATGGGAAGACAAAAGATACACCGAGGCACGAGAGGACCTGCAACGCTTGCACGAAAAAGAGGGCATGCCTCCGAAGCGATATGAAGGTCCTGCCAGCTACGCTCTTACGAAAGAAGAGAAAGAAATATTCTTTCAACGCCTGCTCGATATGAAGGTCCCGGCTGGCTTCTCGTCGAATATAAAGGAAATAATAAATATGCGAGAAAAAGTTCCGAACCTAAAGTCTCATGACTGCCACGTGATTATGACGCAAGCTGCTTCCGGTTGCATTGAGGGGCTTCTACCGGAAAACGTCCGATTAGCCATTGTGAAGCTATGTGCATTCCTCAATGCAATATCTCAGAAGGTGATCGATCCAGAAATCGTACCAACGCTAAGGAGTGATGTGGCGCAATGTCTTGTCAGTTTCGAGCTGGTGTTCCCACCATCCTTCTTCAATATCATGACGCGCGTCCTAGTTCATCTAGTCGACGAGATTGTCATTCTGGGGCCCGTATTTCTACACAATATGTACCCCTTTGAGAGGTTCATGGGAGTCCTAAAGAAATATGTTCGTAACCGCGCTAGGCCAGAAGGAAGCATCTCCATGGGCCATCAAGCGAGAGGATGTCATCGGGTTTTGTGTTGACTTCATTCCTGGCCTTAAGAAGATAGGTCTCCCTAAATCGCGGTATGAGGGGAGACTATTTGGAAAAGGCACGCTTGGAAGAGACTCAATAATATGCAGGGACGGATATTCTTGGTCTCAAGCACACTACAGTTCTGAGAACTCTACCTTGGTGACCCGTATGTCGATGAACACAAGAACAGTCTGCGCTCCAAACACCCGGAGGCGGTCGACGACTGGATTACATGTGAACACATCAGGACTTTCAACAGTTGGTTGGAAACACGTCTCGAGGTGACAACACTGTTTGTGATGAGCTGTACTTGTTGTCCGGGGACCATCTTCGACTGTAATGATTTGGAAAGGATCTGAGATAAATGGGAATACATTTTACGATTGACCAAGATGAAAAGAGCACCAACCAAAACAGCGATGTCCGCTTTGATGCAGCAACCGACAAGGAAATGACACATATTATGGTTACATAGTAGACATATGGGAACTTGACTGCGGAGTAGATTTTAAGGTCCCTTTGTTTAAGTGCAAGTGGGTCAATCTGTCGGGAGGCGGGTGCAGGTAGACCCACGATGCGGAATGACAACAGTGGATCTGAAAAATCTTGGGTACACCGACGAAGCGTTCGTCCTAGCCAATGATGTGGCACAGGTTATCTATGTGAAGGACATGTCTACCAGACCGAGGAAAAGAAAAGATAAGGAAGCGAATACATCATACAATGAGCCAAAGCGCCACATAGTTCTTTCGGGAAAAGGGACATCACGGGAGTGGAGGGCAAGACAGACATGTCGAAGAGTATGAGAAGTTTCATGAAATTCCCCCTTCAAAGTCAAGGCTGACCCAAGCATCCTGATAAACGATGAAGATTATCCATGGTTACGGCGCAATAAGCAAACGACACAAGCGAAGAAAAAGTGAAGACTTTCTCTCGCAACTATTATGATGATACCATTCCAACTTTGTAACAGACGAGTATGATACCATTGTCCGTTTTGTACATATGCACATGCTATGCCAAATTTTTCAGAGTTCATTTGAAAAATATGAATTTGAAAACCTCGCCAACGAAGGGCGCTCACACCGTTTATAAGCCCGTCCCTCTACACACCGTTTTGTTGTAGCGAAACAAAATAAAATAAATAAAGCAACAAAGAAAACAAAAAAGTGTTTTCAAATTTGAAAACTAATGGCACTAACAGAAAGTTTATAATTTTTCTAAAACTAAAAGCAAAAAGAATTAAAAATAAAGAAAAAACAACAAAAAATAAATAATGCAGAAAACAGAACAAAAACTGAAAAAATAGAAATAGCAACAATAAGTATTTTGTTGTAAGTAGAAACAAAATAAAATAAATAAAACAACAAAGAAAACAAAAAAGAGTTTTCAAATTTGAAAACTAATGGCACTAACAGAAAGTTTATAATTTTTCTAAAACTAAAAACAAAAAGAATTAAAAATAAAGCAAAAAACAACAAAAACTAAATAATGCAGAAAACAGAACAAAAAACTGAAAAAATAGCAACAATAAGTATTTTGTTGTAAGTAGAAACAAAATAAAATAAATAAAGCAACAAAGAAAACAAAAAAGAGTTTTCAAATTTGAAAACTAATGGCACTAACAGAAAGTTTATAATTTTTCTAAAACTAAAAGCAAAAAGAATTAAAAATAAAGCAAAAACAACAAAAATAAATAATAATGCAGAAAACAAAACAAAAAACTGGAAAAAATAGTGCGCCTCTGGGGCCCCACGGCTGAATACGACTAGAAACCCTACATGGGCAGGATTCAGGCCCCGCAGGAGGCCAAGTAGGCCCACAGCACATAGCTAGTGACAGATTAGGCCGAAGCCTGCAGTTGAGAGGAGCTCGAGAGGGTGGCGCTGCAGCGCTATAAACCACTCTCGAGCTCTCTCAAGTAGCGAGTGGGACTAAACTTTTGTGTGAGGCAGCACAAGGCCTTTGGTCCCGGTTGGTGGCACCAACCAGGACTAAAGGGTGCATTGGTCCCGGTTGGTGGCACCAACCGGGACTAATGACCCCCTTTAGTCCCGGTTGGTGCCGCCACCAACCGGGACTAATGACCCCCTTTAGTCCCGGTTGGTGCCACCAACCGGGACCAAAGGCCGCCGCTTCCCGCCCTTTGGGCTGCTGAAAAGAGGCCTTTGGTCCCGGTTGGTGGCACCAACCGGGACTAAAGGGGGGCATTAGTCCCGGTTGGTGCCACGAACCGGGACTAATGCCCTTGCTATATAAGAAAACACTTGGGAAATTTCAGATTTCCCTCGCCAGTTTCCCCCCGACGACGCCGAGCACATCGACGCCGCCAGGCTGCCCTGACGCCGCCCGTCGCCCCCGCCGTCGCCGTCGCCTCGCCCGTGCCCGTCGTCGCCGTCGCTCGCGCCCTCATGATCGCCCGCCCTGCCCGACAGCGCCGCCTGCCCGCCCTGCCCAGCCGCTCCGCCCTGCCCACCACCGTCGCGTCGCCGCCCTGCCCTGCCAGCGCCGCCCCGCCCGCCCTCGCCGTCATCCGCGCCTCTGCCCGACCCGCCATCCTCGCCGCAGCTTGGTCCGGCCATGGCATCCTCCTTTTCATATTTTTTCATATATATATGCTTGTTTTATATTTTTTTATGAATGTATGTATTTTTCAATTGTAATATGCATGGTGTTTTCAATTGTTCTCTGATTTAGTACATTAATTTTAGGTTAGTTTCATTTTTAGAAAAGTTTTATATATTTAGGAAGAAGGAAGAGAAGGAAGAAGGAAGAAGAAGAAAAAGTTTTATATATGCAAAAGTTACATTTTAGAAAAGTTTTATATATCTAGCTAGAAAGAAGGAAGAAGAAGAAAAGAAGGAGAGGAAAAGGAAAATAAGAAGAGGAAGAAAGGAGAAGAAGAGGAGAGGAAGAAGAGGAGAAATAAAGAAGAAGAGGAAAAAGAAGAAAAGAAGAGGAGAAGAAGAAAGAAATATAGGAGAAGAAGAAAAATAGAAAATATTCTATTTTTTTCTTCTTCTCTTTTCTTCTTCTTTTTTCTTCGATATTCTCCTCTGTCATCGTCGATATACCCCTCCGATAACTTCAACATGACGGGGGTCCATATACCCTCCCAATAACTTCAATACGTGGGGGTCGATATACCCTCCCGATAACATTAATTTCTCCGTGTATGTATCTAAATCGTTGTCGATATTACCCCTTGAAGCATTGTCGATATTATCCCGGTCGAGGGTTCTAGGGTCGAGGATCGAGAGTTCGAGGGTCGTCTAGGGTCGAGGTTCGAGGGTCGTCGAGGTTCAAGGGTCGAGGATCGCCGAGGGTCGAGAGGTTCCTAGTGTCAAAGTATTGAAGAAATCCATGGCTTCATCATTAGCGGAAGTAACCATGGCATGATGGTACAAAGTCCTCAAAGTTATTACGGAATGGAGTCCGGATAGGATAATTTGCCTTTTTGTACGAATCTCAGCAAAGGCCTTCCAAATATAACGATATTCGGAAGGTTCTTGCTGAACTTTGTACCAAAAGGCGAATTATCCTATCTGGGACTCCGTTCCAAAATAACTTTGGAGAGCTTCGTACCATCATGCACCTGTTACTTTCGCCTAATGATGAAGACATGGTTTTGTTGAATCCTTTGACACTAGGCAACCTCCCGACCCCTCGGCGATCCTCGACCCCTTGACCCTCGACCGCTCGGCGATCCACGACCCTCTACCCTACCGCGGGCGTCGATGCCCACGTCACTGGTGGGACATAGATGTAGTGTTCAACGCCGACCCCCTCCCGATAGCTTCAACACGTGGGGGGGGTCTATATTACCCCCTCCTAGCTTGAAGCGTTCTCGAGGCCACCCCCTAACCCTTGAAGCGTTGTCGACGCCACCCCAAACCCTAGAGAAGCAGCGTCGAGGCCACTAATATGATTCCTTATTGTGATTAGCTAGCTAGTTCTATGTTTGCCACTAATATATCCATATCTATCATGTTTGAATAATAATTGCCATGTTGTAAATATTTGTAGAAACTATGGACACCCCCGAGGCGAAGCACAAGAAGCGTTGTTGAGGGACATAATCGCACAAGGAAGTGATGTTGTGCGCTCGTTGATGTTTCTCAACGACAACGATGGTCTGGAAGGAGAGGGTGAAGAAGCAGCTGGCTATGATTTACATGGCTCCGATGACCCAATGCCGATGCAAGAAGGAGAGGGTGAAGAAGTAGACCGTGAGGACGGCTCGGTGATCACCAAACCGAGTCGGCCAGGTATATATATTAGTTAAGCCTGTCTTGACTAGCTCTCGTCTTTGTTTTGGTATGTACACATATTAATTAACTCTCATCTTTGTTCTTTTTCTAGCCCTCCGGATCGAGCACAACCGGTAAAGAGGCGAGGCCGAAGAAGAAGTTGAGCTCGGATGAAAAGTTTGAGATCATACAAATCGCGCGACGGCCAACCGATTGAACCCTACCGGACAAAGAAGGCATTTGTTGCTCGGTCACGGGGTTCGGTTAGGGACAAGATCGATCAGCATCCACCAATGGTATAAGCCTAAGAACGAAGACCACGAGGTGTCTTGTGTCAATGATATGCAGAAAAATGATCTTTGGACTGAGCTGAAGTCAAATTTTACCCTACCGCTAGAGGATGATCCGGAGAAGCTAGTAATAGAGCCATTAATCAAGTCTTTTGCTCTTAAGAAGATGGCAGAACTATTCAGGATTTGGAAGAAAGAACTTAATCGTATGTCGAAAAAATGAGACACCAGAATTCAAGGGCAAATATGAGAAGATCAGAGATGGTGGCCCACATTTGTGGCCTACAAGACATCGGAAAAGAGTAAAAAGATGTCGGCGACAAACAAGAGAAATGCTGCGAAGAAGAAGCTTCACCATCGCACGGGTCAGGTGGCTACCTCGTAGCCCGGCCTAAATGGGCCAAGGCTGAGAATGATCTGCTTGATAAAGGGATCGAACCGAGACAATGAACTGGCGGACTGTTGCGGACTTGGTTCTTGGGGCGGCGGATCCTTGGACCCTATAACAGGAAGTGCATTTGGACGGACGAACAATTGGACATAGCAGTCAAGAGGCTTCAGCAATATATCGAAGCAGCGCAGCAAGGGAAGTTCGTTCCAGACAGGGAGAAGGACGAGCTCACAATGGCCCTCAGGAATCCTGAGCACCCTGGACAGACACGAGGCACGCCAGGCTCCGTTTCGTGGAAGGCTGGATTTCCGGACGCAGGGGGTTACAAAACCCATGAGAGGAGGAAGAAACTGGAGCAGAGCCTAATGCAGGCGCTGCACGAAAGGGTAATGGGGCTAGAGGAACGAGAAGAGGAACGAGAAGCAGCAGATCACAACAAACGACCTGCCGAAGCTTCCCCCGAAGCTACCCTGCCATCTCAGCGAAGAAGCAGCGTGACTTCCACCGAGCTGCTTCAGCCAGAGCAGCATGCCTTGACGGCTCCTGCCGGCTATCCCGTCGATGCTATCACGGATGCTGAAAATTGCCACCTTATGGCGCAATGGAGCAATTTGAAGGTCAAGGCGGCTGTTGGCTCTGTTTATCCTACTAAACCTGACTCAACTTTTCACTGCCGGCCGATTCCAGAAGGATATGCTAAGGTGATGGTCGATGAAATAACGGAGGGATTTGAGGACCTCCGGCTTGACCACCCTACCGGTGAAGGGGAGTGTCGGTGTCAAAACCGGCGGATCTCGGGTAGGGGGTCCCGAACTGTGCGTCTAGGCGGATGGTAACAGGAGACAAGGGACACGATGTTTTACCCAGGTTTGGGCCCTCTTGATGGAGGTAAAACCCTACGTCCTACTCGATTGATATTGATATTGTGGATGTTTACAAGAGTGGATCTACCACGAGATCAAGGAGGCTAAACCCTAGAAGCTAGCCTATGGTATGATTGTAAGGGTTGTTGTTCTGATAGTCCTACGGACTAGAGCCATCCGGTTTATATAGACACCGGAGAGGGCTAGGGTTACATAGAGTCGGTTACAATGGTAGGAGATCTACATATCCGTATCGCCAAGCTTGCCTTCCACGCCAAGGAAAGTCCCATCCGGACACGGGGAGAAGTCTTCAATCTTGTATCTTCATAGTCTTGGAGTCCGGTCGATGATGATAGTCCGGCAAATGATAGTTCGGCTGATGATGGTAGTCCGGCTATCCGGACACCCCCTAATCCAGGACTCCCTCAGTAGCCCCTGAACCAGGCTTCAATGACGATAAGTCCGGCGCGTATATTGCTTGGCATTGCAAGGCGGGTTCCTCCTCCAAATGATAGAAGATTGTGAACACCAGGATAGTGTCCGCTCGCAAAATAAATTCCACATTCCACCGTAGAGAGAATAATATATACACAAGTTCAATCTGCGGCGTTTTACGTGGCATGACGTCACGCCACTACCAAGCCATTACTCGAATTGTTTTTACTTTACCACCTCGGCGCATTTAGCGAAGTGGTTTCCTTGGCACGTCTTGTCGAGCAGAGATCGTGTTTCCCCTTAATCCAGGATTCTCATTAATACGGGCGTGGGTAACCCAACTGCGCCATTGATGGTGACGCTTGGGAGATAGCGAGTTTTACCAGGCCGGTGGGGACGCGTAAGATTTCGCCCGCCCATATAAGGGATAAGATTCACCTTCTCACCTCGCCTTCTTCCTCCTTTGCTTATCCATCTCCGCTTTTCGAGCTCCAGCGCCCAAGTTCGCGCATCTCGTCTCAACCTTCTCCGACCATGTCCGGGCGGGAGGTAAATGGTTGGCCTCCACCGTTAAGGAGGAGCAAATCACCAAACTGCGCGGCGCCGGATACCTCTCAGCGACATCGCGCACAGGCTGTCCGACGAGGGGCAGCTCATCCCCACCCCCAGGCCCCATGAGAGGGTCGTTTTCCTTCCCCACTTCCTCCGTGGACTGGGCTTTCCACTTCACCCCTTTGTCCGGGGGCTCATGTTCTACTACGGCCTGGATTTCCATGATCTGGCGCCGAACTTCATCCTCAACATCTCGGCGTTCATCGTCGTGTGCGAGGCCTTCCTCTGCATCCAGCCCCACTTCAGCTTGTGGCTCAAGACCTTCAATGTCAAGCCGAAGGTAGTGAAGGGCACTCAAGCGGAGTGCGGAGGCGCCATGTTGGGCAAGATGCCCAACGTCCTTTGGTTCGAAGGGGCCTTCGTGGAATCCGTCAAGGGGTGGCAATCGGGGTGGTTCTACATCACCGAGCCGCGTGACCCTACATGGGCGACGGCCCCCGAGTTTACATCTGGTGTCCCCACGCAGCTCACCTCCTGGAAAGAGAAGGGCTTGATGTGGGGTAGTTCGAAGGAGCTGACGGGACTCCAAGCCTGTATCAAGAAGCTGGTGAAGAAGCTCAGGCTGGTTAACGTGGTCCAGGTCATGCTCGTCCGGCGGATTATCCCATGCCAAGAGCGGGCATTCAATCTATGGAGTTCGATCCGGAACAGCACCAGCGCTGAACAAGCTCTTCGACACAACGTACGAAGGCGCCTAGAAGGTGCTGTTCAAGGGCGCCGAAGCCCCCGCATCCGCGACTGAAGATCGCGGATTTCGCTCGCAGCGCCAGGCCGACGAGGTAAGTGATTCTACCCCTTTACGGGACACTTGTTTTTCATATTTTGACTCTATGCGGGTTTTAATTCCCCCCTTTCCTTTGACATGACTGGATGAGGAAGGCGGAGCAGATTACCTGTCCGGCTCCTATGCCAGAAAACCCAGTAGACGCTCGTCTAGCGAGGCTGCTGGTTCCGCACCGTCGTGGTGCGGAGAAGAAAACCAAGAAGGAGGCCACGGGTGCTCGAAAGAGTGCCCGTTTTCAGGTGTCTGATGACTCGGGCGGACTCCTCCCGAAAATGAGGAGGAGGAAGAGGACTCTCTCGGAGGAGGAGAGAGGAAGAGGAAGGCTTCCCCAGCAGGGGAGGCGAAGGGTCAAGAGGGAAGGACTATTCCCGGACAGCTCCGCCAACATCAACGTTGGCGAGGAAGAATGGCCTTCAAGGGCCAGGCCTCGGCGAGATCGTAAGTATCCGGATTCCTGAATGATTTATAATTTCTTTTTGCGTCACATAGTGTCATTTCGATGCCGCATGCTGCCTGTAGTCCGGCCGGTGATGACCTCCCGCTTCATCGAAGGGTCGTTGGCCCGTCGGATGTAGACTCCATCCCGACCGCCTCCACCCCGCGACACCGAGGACGCCGAGGTGGGATCCCAAGAAAGGACCCATCGGGGAGGCTCGAGGCGCCACAAGGCGTCCTCCGGACTTTGCGCCGGACTCCACATCGAACCCGCAGTGGTTCCGAGTCCGGCCGGCGCCCTTCGAGCGAAGGGCAAGACCGTGACGCCGCGGCTTCCGCCCAACCGGGCGCCGAGCAATTTGTTTGAGGCGCTGCAGAGCGCTTCCATCGAGGAAGAACACCGCACTATTATGAGTGCGGTGATCCGAAAGTGCAGCTTCGCCAAGAGCGGGCTGACCGAAGCCTCGCGATAGCCTTCTATCGGGCTTTGAGGTAAGAAGTTAAAATATGCAATGTAATACCGCATAGACAGTAGCCCCGATGCTCGATTCGGTGTTGGAAAGAAAAGCCGGACTGAGGATCTAAAAAAAGATATACGCAGGGTTGCTAAAAAATTATGTCAATATGGGTTGCAGGCTGCGCTGCTGACCTCTGCCTCACTGACTGCGGTGGTCGGTGCATTGAAGCAGGAGCTCGAGTGGTCCGAGCAAGAGCTCGGCCGCGCCAGGAAGCAGCTCCAGGACAAAGAAGGTGAGTAACACCACTTTGGACTTGTACCTTACAGAAAAGGATTTAGGTTGCAACAAAAAATAACAAGGATAACATGGGTACTGCAGGGGCCACGAACGAGGTGGCGACCCTGAAGGAGGCCGTGGCCGTGGCTGAACGCAATGGGGCGACGGAACGGACGGAGCGAGAAAAGCAGGAGGCGCGGGTGGCGGTGGTTCAGCAAGAGCTCCAGGCTCTCATGGAGAAGCATGAGAGTTTGGAGCGTGACTCAAAGACTCGAGAGTCCGAGCTTGCCTCGGCTGTCGAAAGTGCCGAAACCGCCAAGGCCGAGGCCCATAAGTCCCTTCAGGAGATTGAGTTGATGAGGAAGATAGCGGCGGGTAAGGCATTTTTCATGCAAAGCAAGCATGTGAATGTAAATTACGTGTTACTTACCCGAATTCGGAGCTCTCCAGGGGCGTTTGCAGATCTGCCTCGAAGCTTGTCTGATGCCGCCGCATCCTACCGAGCCGAGGAGGGGAGCTCAACGGAGAAGGTCTTCTGGTCTCAGTATGCTGAGGCCGGCCATCCGGTGCCCCCTAGCGACCAGCTGAAGCAGCTGGTCGAGCTTCACAAGGTGGCCGAGCAGGCCATGAAGGGCCTCATAGTCCGGCTGTGGCCTCGAGAGGCCATGCACAGGAGCTACTACCGGCCTCGTCGCGATGGCTGGTGGATCGTGCCCTGGGTGGAGGTTATCAAGCGCTCCGCCTGTATTGAAGGTGCTCATCGGGCCCTTGCCCGCGCAAAGGTGCATTGGGGCAAGCTGGATGCGGAGAAGCTAATCACTGACGCGCCACCAGCGGGCAAGGAACATCGTACGCCCGAAATCTACTATAAGGCTGTCCTGAAGGGTGCCCGCAAGATTGCGGATGAGTGCCCCAGGGATGTAATTTTTGAGTAAATTCGCAATGTGTTATCCTGTGCGCTGAAAACTTTGTTCATATGCGCTAAGCAACGCTTGTTAATTTAAAATATTACCTTCTATGCGGCCGTTTATTAAATCTGAGAGATGGCAAGTCGTCGGCTTCAGTCCCCATGCCACGAGTGCTGGGGTGTTCGGGATAAACTTGAGCGCTCTAGTTCCCATTTTTGGGTCCATCGAGGGAGGCGCTCAACACAACGAACAAGGCAACCGGACTTATAGTGCTTGAACACTCTCACTTAGCCATAGAATTCTATAACTTTAAATTTCGGCGAAGCCCCTAGTATTCGGAGGACCGAATTGGGGCGCTATCCACACCTTCATCGGACATTGTCCGGAACTTCGCTTCAAGCGGCGAGGTCTTTAAGGACCCGAAGGACCTCTCGAACAGCGACCAGTCTCGCCTTATCATGACAGTCAGTTTTAGCTTTCTCCCATGAGGCGTTAACCCGGCTCAACCGGGGCGCAATCGCAGTGGTTCTCCCAGTGCTACCTTAGCCGATAGAACGGAACATAAGGTGCCAAACATGGGAGCCGGGCAAACCCAACTATTGACCCAAGACATGATTGAGCCGATTCATATAATGCTATAAGTTGAGGTGCCGCACTTGTGAAAGTGTCGGACTTTATCACACCATAATGCGGAGAACATAAGCCCTGGTGTATTTGGCCGTACCAAGGTGTCTGGATGCAACATGTCGTAAATGAACATATATGTATATATAAGGTAATGCAATTATAGGCAAAAAGGTGCTGCATTTTATTCGAGAAGATATTCTATGAGTGCGGAATGATACAAATAGTGTGGAAAGCAAGGGATTGGACGAATTAAAGGCGTCTCCCTCCAGGGGTAGGCCGCGGAATGTTGTATTTAACAAATTTAATGCTCGTGATGGAGACCACCTGAGTGTTAAATCGCGGCCTTTGTCCTTCCTGGCTGTTGCATCATGAATTGGCAGGTTCGCCGCGGACTGAGTTCTGTATAAAAAAGAGAAAAATAAAAGAAAAAAGAGCGACACACTTGGGAGCCCCTGGTGTGGTCGAACCGCACTCTGGGTCTGTTGTGGTTGTGCCTTTCCCCCTATGCCCATGGTATCTCCAAGGCGCAATTATGTACGCCGAGAGCTTGTCTTACAAATTTGCGAGGGCTGGGGTTAAGGCCGCATTGCTACGCGTGCTCGGAACGTGCCAGGTGGTCTTGGTTGATGTTGCTCCGGGCGCGTTTGGTCGTGTCCGGTCGTTTAACGGCCGGACTCGAGAATTGCCTTAAAAGGCTGCTCTGTACTTTTGCCGCGAGAGCCGCTGTATGTTCCTCCGTTCGGAGGGAGCGTTCCGTGTTTCCATTGACCGTGATGACTCCACGAGGGCCTGGCATCTTGAGCCTAAGGTATGCATAATGCGGCACCGCGTTGAATTTTGCAAACGCGGTTCGTCCGAGCAGAGCGTGATAGCCGCTGCGGAACGGGACTATGTCGAATATTAACTCCTCGCTTCGGAAATTATCCGGGGATCCGAAGACCACTTCCAGTGTAACTGAGCCTGTACAATTGGCCTCGACACCTGGTATGACGCCTTTGAAGGTTGTCTTTGTAGGTTTAATCCTTGAAGGGTCTATGCCCATCTTGCGACCGTATCACGATAAAGCAGGTTCAGCTACTGCCGCCGTCCATCAGGACTCTCGTGAGGTGAAATCCATCAACGATTGGGTCTAAAACCAATGCGGCGAGTCCGCCATGGCGGATACTGGTTGGATGGTCTCTTCGATCGAAAGTGATCGGGCAAGAGGACCATGGGTTGAATTTTGGGGCGACTGGCTCCATCGCGTATCGTCCTTAGTGCACTTCCGCTCCCTTTTGGGAATATCGTTGCGTATATCATGTTTACCGTCCGAACTTGAGGGGGAATCCTTTTGTCCTCTGTTGTTCGGTGGCGGGTCTCTTCCTCGTCATCGCTGTGTAGCCCTTGTCACTGGTTTGGCGATTAATTTGCCTGCCTGCTTGAATACCCAACAATCTCTGTTGGTGTGGTTAGCTGGCTTTTCGGGGGTTCCATGTATTTGATAGGAGCGGTCGAGTATACGGTCCAAATTGGACGGGCCCGGAGTGGTTCTTTTGAATGGCTTCTTCCGTTGACCGGGTTTGGAGCCTCGGTATCCGGCGTTGACTGCCGTATCCTCATTGCTGTCGCCGTTAATGCGGCATTTGTTTTTGTTTCGACACAACCTGCCATTGCGGTCCTTGGTATCCGGACTGCCAGCATTTTTGCTGAGGTTGTTACTGCGAGCTAGCCAGCTATCCTCTCCCGCACAGAAGCGGGTCATGAGTGATGTGAGGGCTGCCATGGATTTCGGCTTCTCCTGTCCTAGGTGCCGAGCTAGCCACTCGTCACGGATGTTATGTTTGAAGGCAGCTAGGGCCTCTGCATCCGGACAGTCGACGATTTGATCTTTCTTTGTTAAGAACCGTGTCGAATTGCACGCCGATTAAATCGGCTGCTGGATTATGTGGCTTAGGTCATCTGCGTCCGGTGGTCGCACATACGTGCCCTAGAAGTTGTCGAGGAATGCGGCTTCCAGGTCTTCCCAGCATCCAATTGACTCTGCGGGCAGGCTGTTAAGCCAATGCCGAGCTGGTCCTTTAAGCTTGAGCGGGAGATATTTGATGGCGTGAAGATCGTCGCCGCGGGCCATGTGTATATGGAGAAGATAATCCTCAATCCAAACCGCGGGGTCTGTTGTGCCATCGTAGGATTCGATATTAACGGGTTTAAACCCTTCAGGGATTTGATGATCCATTACTTCGTCAGTGAAGCATAGTGGGTGTCTTGGCGCCTCAGATTGAGAAATATCGCGGCGTAGCTCGAGAGAGCGTTATCTGCTGTGTTCGCCCGGCGGAGTAGTTATATCCGCGCGACAAGATTCGTCGTGGGTCTTGGGCGCCCACGTGATCCATAGATAGATCTGGATTGTCTTGCCTTGTCCTCAATATATCCCATAAGTCCGCGCGTTCCCCGTGGCTTCATGCTTTTGAGCGATGCCGGGTGCGGTTTTGGTGGAGGGCTTGCACGCTCTCGCGCGCGCCACGAGGTGGCGGTCTGCCAGATTGTGCGCTGGTGATGCAGGATTGTATGCCTCCTCCTCTAATCGGGGAGCAACTTGCGTTTTGGGTAACTTTTGAGAGGCGTTCGAGTTCATACTCTTGACGCGAGGACCTCGGTCCATCTGTCGGCCGAGAGGTCTTGATCAGCTTGAAGCTGTTGCTGCTTTTCTTTAGGCTGTTTGCCGTGGCCATTAGCCTGCGTTTGAAACGCTCTTGTTCGACGGGATCCTCGGCACAGCGAATTAAATCGTCGCCGAGGCTTGCCTCGTCTCCGGAGGGAGGTAAGTAATTGTCATCCTCGACCTCTTCGTCTGCCGCCCTCTCGTGAGGGCTTGCTTCGCCTCCTCCTGCGCTGGATCGTGCTGGAGGGAGTTGTCTTCGGCACTTTCTGGGGTGTTATTATCTCCTGTGCCGGAATCTCCATTCTTGCTGTGGCGGGATTTAGAGCGGCGCCGCTGACGTCGGCGCTTGGGCTGTTTCTTTAAGGAATCGGCCTCCGCTGCTTCTTTGCCGTCCCCATCTTTTGGGGTGTCCACCATGTATATGTCGTATGACGAGGTGGTCTTCCAGTGTCCTGTAGGCGCTGGTTCTTGGTAGTCTCCGGCATCGTTGTCCATACCGTCGATGTCTTCGGAGTCGTAGTCGAGTATGTCAGTTAAATCGTCGACGGTGGCTACGAAGTGGGTGGTGGGTGGGCTTTGAACTTCTTCGTCGTCCGCGTCCCAACCGTCCTGGCCGTAATTCGGCCAGGGCTCTCCGGATAGCGAGAGATGCTTCAGTGAATTTATGATATCGCCGAAGGGTGAGTGCTGAAAGATGTCCGCAGCGGTGAATTCCATGATCGGCGCCCAATCGGATTCGACTGGCAGGGGCGCAGGAGGTTCGGAGTCCGGCAGAGAGTCTGGCACCTCGGAGTCATGAGCTTTATGCGGGACAAGGTAAGTGTTCGGCTCCATCACCGTAGAAGTTGCCGCTCCCGAGGCGGTGTCCAGCCATCCGTCCTCGATCCGAGCGATCGGCTCCGGCTATGGGTCGGAGCGGATTCATGTGACCTCAAGGCGCTGTCCGGCGGCAGAGTTAGGTCATGCCCATCGTGACAGCGCGGCACGCTCGGCTGTGGCTCAGATCCATCGAGGATCAAGTCCCGCGGATATCGGCCGTGAAGTTTAGGCTTCAAACCTGACTGACGGCCAGGGCGTAGCTTCGATCTGCTCGGATGGCCAGCGAGTTGGGCGCGATCGCGGCCGCCGAATCTGAAGATCTGTCCGGGAGAAAAGTCTCACCAGGACTGCATCGTTGTTGATTGAAGAGGCCATCAAGCCTATCGGTGGCGATACGAGGAACTCTCAATGAAAGCACCAATGTCGGTGTCAAAACCGGCGGATCTCGGGTAGGGGGTCCCGAACTGTGCGTCTAGGCGGATGGTAACAGGAGACAAGGGACACGATGTTTTACCCAGGTTCGGGCCCTCTTGATGGAGGTAAAACCCTACGTCCTGCTCGATTGATATTGATATTGTGGATGTTTACAAGAGTGGATCTACCACGAGATCAAGGAGGCTAAACCTAGAAGCTAGCCTATGGTATGATTGTAAGGGTTGTTGTTCTGATAGTCCTACGGACTAGAGCCATCCGGTTTATATAGACACCGGAGAGGGCTAGGGTTACATAGAGTCGGTTACAATGGTAGGAGATCTACATATCCGTATCGCCAAGCTTGCCTTCCACGCCAAGGAAAGTCCCATCCGGACACGGGGAGAAGTCTTCAATCTTATATCTTCATAGTCTTGGAGTCCGGTCGATGATGATAGTCCGGCAAATGATAGTTCGGCTGATGATGGTAGTCCGGCTATCCGGACACCCCCTAATCCAGGACTCCCTCAGGGAGTATCGGCTGGGTTCTGCTCTGAAGACTCCATGCCTATGCCGGAAGGATCTCATCAACCTTCCGAACTGGACGCCTCCGCCTCCTCCTCCTCCTCCGGCGAGTCAGGGCACTCCGCCTCCTCCACCGCCTCCTCCTCCGGCGAGTGACGATCAGGGCACTCGGCCGGCTCCTTCTCCGGCACGTGGCGGCACTCCGCCTCCTTCTCCGCCTGCACCGGCGCGCCCGAGCAGCCAGCCTCCTCCTTCTCCGCCTCGTCAGCAAGGGCGGAAGAGACCTGCCGCCGCTCCGGCTGCTCCGGCGCGTCGTAGTCCTTCTCCTCCGCCTCGTAAGCAAGGAAAGAAGACATCCGCTCCGTCTGCTCTGCGGCGTCTAGCAGTACAGCCAAGGCGGGAGGAGATCTGATTCGGTCCTTCTCGAAGACTCGGAGAAGTTACCGTACGAGAGGAGCGAGGAGGAAAATGCGAAGATCGCGCAGACCGAAGTGGATGACTGGTTTCAAGGGTTGAAAGCAAAGAGACATCCACCTCCGGAGGAGAAGGTAGATCCGGTCAAAGCGAAGCGCACTCTGGCTGCCCTGACAAAACCACCCAAGTCTCCGCCGAAAGGCAACTATGAGCGCATTATTGGAAAGGCATTTGCCGAAGCGGAGAGGTCGGGAAGTACTGTCAGTGATCAAAGGATGAAAGAACGACGAGCTGGGAAACAAATTGCCCAGCTCGGCGAACAAGCGAAGCAATCGTGCCCCCCGCTCAAGGTGCCTGCTAGCGACATCGTCGATCCGAGGATGGTGCCCGGTTATGGCAATCCTGCAGATTACTTGCCCGACGATGTACATTATGATTTCTTGGAGGTGCAGATACAAAGATACGAGTACGGGAAGCCTCTCGTCAAAGATGAAAGCTCTCTATCAACGATGATGCGAAGATTGCATGATTGGTACATGAAAACCTGCAGAGAGTCTGAGGGGAGGAGTACTTTGTATGTGAGAGTTAAAAAGGAGCATGACCTCGTTGGAATTGAACTGTTGCCTATTCCATTTGATGAGTTCTATCAGTTTTTCAATCAATTGGCCCTCGATAAAGCAACGGTCACCTACTACTGTCTGTAAGTAGTACTACTTCTGTCATTAAGTCTCTCTATATAACTCAGCCCTTTCATTGCATCTATTATGCAGATTGAAGATCGCCGAATTGAAGAAAAGACAAGTGCGTTCCATTGGGTTCATTACCACATATCTCATAGATGCAACTGAGGTTGAATTTCATGCCGAAAATACCGAGGCCAACTTGCTACAATCGTTCGTAATAAATGAACAGAAGGATATAATACTCTTTCCTTACAACTTCAAGTGAGTGTTACTGTCTTGTGGCATATTCGGTTTCCCTTATTAGTCCAGGTTATAGTAATGTAATATTGATGAGTTATGCATGCGTGCGCAGGTACCACTATATTCTCCTAGAGATTAAGCTTGAGCAGGGAGTAGTAGCTGTCTTAGACTCGAGACGAAAAGATCCCAAGGAGTATGCGGACATGACTGAAATGCTCGAGAAGTAAGTTAAATCGATCATTATCCACCATATCAGCAACTTTGTTCATTTCTGATATCAAGTAATTGTTTTCTTTGTATGGCAGGGTTTGGAGAAAGTTCACCAAAAAAGCTCCGGGACTACCGAAGAAGCTGCAATTTAGACACCCGAAAGAAGTACTATATAGTAGCATATTCCACGCGCATCTCCTAGTGATTCAAGCGCTAGTTTCATCAATACCATTTAGCATGCTTGCTAATTATCAGTTTGATTGACCTCTGTTTCTTGTAAAGTGGTTGTGGCAGGAACAAGGGAATGATTTCTGTGGATACTACGTTTGGGAGTCCATCCGCCACACGACCTGTGAGAGGGGCTACTCCGACAAACAATATGAAGTGCGTAAATAAAAATATTCACAACTTTATTATATTACCATCATTTGTGTTGAGTTTCATTCATTCATTTATATAAATATTCACAATTTTATTTTATTACCATCATTTTATTACCATCATTTGTGTTGAGTTTCATTCATTCATTCACTCTATATATATATGTATTGACCCCTTTCTTAAAATTAGATGTTTCGGAAGCGGGATGAACTCCTAGCACCAGATCGTATGCGAGCAATTCAAGAGGAATTGGCGGCATTCTTTCTTGACCACGTGATCGCTGAAGACGGAGAATACTATGTGGACCACGCGTCCGTATTGTAAAGGATAATTATTGTATATATGTAGCCGGTAGTGTCGGATAGATATACAAGAACTTGTTGTTCGACCAATCTCTCGGAGAAGGAGAGGTGGTCGATATCACTTCTCTCTGTATGCATATATGTTCATGACGATCTTCTGTTTGCTTAATTACTAGCTAGCTAGCGTGTCTAGCTAGTCCTCTCTATACGTATGTATAGTACGTAGCGTCGACCAAGCACGGACAAAAGAGAGGACACTTTTCTCTATTAATTAGCTAGTTATAGCACAATATATGAAACACCTAAATTAACCCCCCAAAACCCCCAAACCCCCTCCTTCAAAAAAAAACAAAACCACAGCCATAGAAATGTTGGCGTGGATGCCTATTGGTCCCGGTTGGTGCCACCAACGGGACCAAAGGCCCTCCTGCCTGGGCTCAGCGGACAGGCCACGTGGAGGCCCATCAGTCCGGTTCGGATTGAACCGGGACTAAAGGGCCAGGGTATTAGTACCGACCCTTTAGTCCCGGTTCATGAACCGGGACTAAAGGCCCTCACCAACAGGGTCAATAGGCCCCTTTTCTACTAGTGGGAGTGGGTATATGTGCGTATGTATGAGCGTCTGCATTTATACCGTGTTCATTTTTTTTACAATAATATAAATGGGCACAAATAAAAATTAGAACATTTTTCATACATGAACGAGTTTTATTGAACAATGCTACACATACTGGTTGCTGACGGGGTTTTTACGGATTGAATCAGCGTGTCAGTTCCTTGCAAAAAAAAAAACCGAAATGCTAGACTCACGGAGTATCACGGGCGTTTTTAGGGGGCTTTCTTCTAAGGCTGGTCATAGTGGGAGTAACTTAGCTAGCAGTAATATAGCGCAGTTCAAGACAAGTTTGTTTATATGGCATGTATTTAATGAGGAAAGATGTGTTTAGAGTAACATAATGTGTTACTGTAACATAGCGCTTTCCAAAAGAGGTCGAGTCTATAAGCTAATAATAAATGAAGCCAACTATGACACTACTATTATGTTACTTTTGCACTATAAAAATAGTAATTTAGACTAGTGTCATATACATCCTCTCCCAAACGGTATTTCTATTGGTCCACCTATTTTCAGGGGGTGCGGGCTAAATTACAAATAGAAATACCCCCTGAAAATACGGTAACTTGGGTATTTCTATTGGTCCACCTATTTTCAGGAGAGGCACACGCGCAGTTGCCCAGGATCGCCACCGCACCCAACGTCCTCCGCTTGCCATCACAGCGAGGGAAGAGAGAATCGTCTCAGGTACGGCTTTTGGTTTCGCCATCACCGCCGAGAAAGATGACCGGACCAGACCAGGCAATACTCCACTGTGGTGTGGGCTGTAGGTAGCATGCAAGTGTCTGCCTCTGCATGTTGTGTGTGTGTGTGTGTGTGTGTACCTCATCTCATCTTTTGCTAGCGGCTGCTAGTGTACCGGTGCGCTATCAATCATAGGTGCCCCAACCACATCTACATGGCTACACCTATCAATCCACCCATGGTCCTCCTTCCTTTCCTTTCCTTTCCTTTCCTTTCCTCAAAGGCGGCAACAAAGAAGATGTTTTCCTCCTTTTGTCCTCTACTCTTGATTGTGCATGTAGGTCGTTGTGGATTTCGAACAAAAAGGAAATCGGTGCATTTTTTATATGTGTTATCTCTTATACTATATATAATATGCAAATTCCAGAAAAAGGATCTTTGCTTTCTTGATCCTCTCTTAGTTGTGCATATAGGAGGAGATTTCATCAAAAGGAAGGAAGAAAGAAAAACACTGGACATATCGTTGGATATGTGTTATACCTTGGCATTTTAGTCCATGCCTGCATGCATGGTCGGCGGCGCCAGAGCTAGCCCTACTTGTTGGTCTTTTGGTTTCATCATCTATCTCGTACAGTATGTTATACGGCCACAAGGATGCATACCATAAGGTTGTACAAATTGCCACTTTTGTCCAAGACTTTGTATCACTCCTGCCCCCTACAGTTTTCTGTGACGAGGGTCTGAAGATGTCCTACCAGTTTGCTCTTGCCTTTTGCCCTCGCGTGGAGTACTAGTGGAGGCAACTATTGAAAGACCAATCATCCGGATGTTGATCGCTTAATGTCCGAGTGAAAACTCTTGTCCCTGCCCTTATCGTTCGGGCTCAGGAGCGACGAACTTGCATTGTTACCTCGTTGAAAGCGTTGTCTACTTCTTGTGTTGGTCTTCATTGACTGGTCTTGGCAATCAGGATTGAAATCCTTTTCCGTACCGTCTCTGGCGGGACGTGGTAATGATGGTGCGAGGACAATTGTCCCTTGTTGAAGGCGTTGCTGTGTAGGAACATGACTTACTTGTACAGTAGGTGTTGTCTTCATGCCTTGTAATGGTTCGGCCCTGGTTGTTTGTATTATGTACGCTGCATAATAATTAATAAGAATGGTTCTATGCATCACGGTCATGAAAGACCAAGGGTTCCGGAACAAAGTGCTTAGAGACTAAACTCCAAAATCAGCCAGACACCTCAATCACTTACCTACTACCTCTCACGCTTCACATTATTCAGATCCACCAAGCCAAATTCATTTGGAACCTCTCACTCCATTTAGAGCCTCCAACACAACTCCACTGGGAACCACCAAACCGTTTGTGCAATCCTCTATATACTGGTATGAACCATTGAACTCACCTAGTTATGAAATTCCGAATGATGACCAAAAGCGTGGGCAGTTGTGCTAGTGCTTATTGGAGCCTCTGAACACAATCTGGTTGGATCCTCTGAGCTATTCAAAAGTTGCCACTTTGTGTTTCCATATAGAGCCTTCGAGTTGATCAATTAGTCGGTGTAATAGTCAGAATTCTGGGCCTATCCTATATATACCCGTACCTATCCCACTTGATAAGAAAACTTAATTTCAAAATTCCACTTCTAAGAGAGAGCCAGCAAGTCATATGGTTGAAAGGATGTTCTACTCCAACATCCATGCCAAACCTTCTAACCTCTCTTATCCCCTTTGCTTTCAAGTCAACTTTTCAAGGTTTCATCTTATGAGAGCCTGAGTGTGGCGAATATTATGTTTTCAAGTACAAGCGGGAGATTGATCGCCAAGAAACCTTATCTTGTTACTTTCGAAGGGTGTGCGCCTCCTATACCAGCTAGTTGTCACTACTAGGGAAAAGCTTATAGGCAGAAGCTTACTAGTAGCGCGGGTTTATACCCCTCGCTACTACTACTTACTAGTAGCACGGGTTTTACCCCTCGCTACTACTAAGTTGATAGTAGTAGCGCGGGTTTTTACTCCTCGCTACTACTAAGCGGTCTCTACCGTGCCCTCCTGGGATATCCCATAGTAGTAGCGAGGGGTATAAACCCATGCTACTACTACGTTGATAGTAGTAGCGCGGGTTTATACCCCTCGCTACTACTACTTACTAGTAGCACGGGTTTTACCCCTCGCTACTACTAAGTTGATAGTAGTAGCGCGGGTTTTTACTCCTCGCTACTACTAAGCGGTCTCTACCGTGCCCCCCTGGGACATCCATAGTAGTAGCGAGGGGTATAAACCCATGCTACTACTACGTTGATAGTAGTAGCGAGGGTTATAAACCCACGCTGCTACTAACTACATGGTTTTTGAAGAGCCCTGAAATCCCCATCTCCTCCTCCAAATCCTTCCTCTCCCCTGTCACTCTTTCCCCTCTCTCTCCATAGGTTCTCACATAGACCTCCTACGCATGCCCGCCTCCTCCTCCATGGTGCCAAAAGAGGCAGGCCGCCTTGCGCCACCGGCGTCCCGGAGCTCACCGGTCTTCCCCGCATCTCCATGCCACCACGCCGGAGCACCTCACCACCGGCGACCAACCCCGCTGCTACCTCCATCTCCTTCCTCTCTCCCTCGTTTTTCTTTTTCTCTCCCTCCCTCTGGTTTGACTCACCCTCCCATGTCCTTGCCCGTGCAGGTCGTCGCCATGGACGACCAGGAGCTCGCTGTCTTGGCTGCAAAGAGGAGCCCCACGCCGCCGCCTTGCTCGGCCATGGATCTGGGCCCTCTGCAGCAGTCGGTGCTGGATCTGGTCTGCTGCTGCCCTTCCGCAGCTCTGGAGACCCCTGCCATCACTGGATCAAAGCATTGCTGCCATTGACAGCACGCACGGGATCGAGATTTTTTGTTTTGTTTTTGAAATTAATAGTAGCAGCGCGGGTGGCACCTACGCTACTACTAGCAGACTTAGTAGTAGCGCGGGCGCACCCGTGCTACTACTATAAGTTAGTTGTAGCGTTCTTGATGTTAAGCCTCATGCACTAGCCAATGCAACCAAAAGTCTGAACTGATGGAACTGGTTAGGATGTGTCGGTAGTTCTTTTAGGACCTGCGCGTCCATTGTAGTAGATAGATGGTTCTCTCTCTCATTTGGATCTTCAATATCATGTTCTCCTTCTTGATCGAGATCAATTCGATGTAATCGATGGTGTGTGTATTAGGACATGATGAATTGTCACTTTATGATGACATTCTTCATTTAATTCAATTGAATCTATTTTACTTTGTTGCTGCATAATTAAATAATTTTGTATTGCGCTCTGATCTATCTATCTTCTTTGACCAAGTTCGATTGTTTTTTATTTAGTGACAGTGGTGCTTTGTAGTGGGTTTAACCTTGCGGTACTCTAACCCAGTGATAAAAAGGGCTAAGCCATGTATTGCATTGTTGCCACTAAGGATAAGACGACATGTTTTCATCATATTAATTGACTTCTTCCTATCTACATTATGTCATTTTCTTATTGTGATACTCTGTTTCTTGCAAACTTAATACCATGAGATGCATGCTGATAGCGGTTTAGGGGTTGAGTATTAGTAGTAGACGCAGTTGCATTAATGGTCTACTTATCACATACGTAATGCCTAAATTAGATTATGTCATGAATGATCATAGTCATAAATATTGCAATCTTTTCAGTTGCTCAATTTTAATTTGTTTATCATGTTGTTCACCTATTTTTGAGAGAGTTTTATGTCACTAGTGAACCTATGGCGCCTTGGTCTATTCTCTATTAATACATTCTTCTACAATATTGCTCTTTTATTTGCCGTTTCACTTTACCACTATCCATCTTTATTTGTTTTTAATCTTGTAACTAGCAAGACAAGGGGCATGACAACCCTCTTGCCATGTTGGGTGCAAGTTTTTATCTTGTTTGTGTGCAGACGTTGTTTATCTTGTTAGTTTAGAAGCTCCTACTGGTTCGATAAACCTTGATTCTTAATTGAGGAAAAACTTTGTTGCTATCTACTTTATTCTTTCTCTTTGGGCAAACCCAACGACTACTGCAGGAATAGCATACATCATATTTGCTTTATTTTGTATTGTGTAGTCATGAATGTATATAGAGGAATTGGTATGCACAGTAATGTGGTATCCTTGGGTAAAATCTAGGTCATTGGGCCTTGATAAGACGTACCTGGACAATAGGTCTTTCTATTGTGTGGCTAGTCCGTCGTCGCGGCATTCTGACATGCTGGGATCACTTGTTACATCTGGTGAACAAACAAATTAGATTATCATGGTGGTAAAATGTGGCTATGTTTTAAAAGAGAAAAAATGTCTCATGGTTGTAAACCAAAGTTGAAATATAGAATAAACCTTTACCTAATAAATATGGCACACAGGTTTCTTATCTTCGAAGTATATGTACTTAGGTCTGATATAATAGTTTAGGTTGGTTTGGAATATAATCTAATTTGGAAACAATGGACCATAAGATGAAAATAATTAAAACTTTAGCATCAGTGAGGCGGCATAATGTCTACGGTGAGGTTTTAGGGTTGGTGCACTGGGTCCCATTAGCAATGGTGGTGAAATGTTTATTTGAAGAGCTCAAGATTGCATAACACAATGTCACTTTAAGGTTGCAAGTTGCAACTCACCCTGTGGCTTCCTCTTCACAAGATTCTTCAAGCACATCATCTCCACCTCAGTTCGCCATTGGTTGCGCGCAAATAGAAATGTGGTATGACTGATGAGATGGATTCACTCTGGTCAGAACTGCGTTAACAGGACCATAACATCACTCGGGAAAACATATACCTAGACAATATGTGTCCAAGTTGATCATCTAGTCAGCTGATCTATCATGCCGTGGAGAAACAACCAATATGTGAGATGGAAGGTACTCGTGCGGCAAGGTCATAATCATGGGGGAAAATGTGACTCAGGTTATCCTAAATACTAAATGATCATAAATGAGAAGTAAAAAATGGAAGAAAACTTTTTATCTATCTAAATTATCATATCTCATGGCATTTCAATCTTAGAAGCATCTATACTTGGTGTCGGCATCGCCCGCAAACGGTTATAGTGGGCGTGGAATAGAATCTGTTTGGCAAGAATAAACAATGAGATGAAAATAATAACATATATTTCGTAGCAAAATCGACCAGAAAACTTTACCGAACCCATCCAGCATGACTATATGGTTTAGGGTGTGTTCGATGTGCAACGGGTGCTAAACGCTGGTTTGACAAGCCCAAGAACAATGTGTAATAGTACAATTTCAAATGAAGGTTGCAGCTCATTCTGTGGCTTCCTCTTTGCAGGATTCTTTGAGCGTGTCATCTCCACTTCAGTTCATCGCCGCGAGCACGCAGATGTCAAGCCGGGGAGAAACAACCTATTGTGAGATGACTGTTGTACTAACAAGATTGTAACCACGGGTGTAAATTTGATGTGACTGTGTTATTAAAATAGAATGAAATTTTCCCACGGTTGTAAATGAAAGAAAATAAGGAGAGAATAAACTCTTTATGTAACTAAATACTATCTCAAGCATTCTCATCAACGAAGCATCTGTACTTGGGTGCAGCTGGCATAACTGTTAGAAGTAAAGTGAACGAGAATAGAATTTGGTCGGCAACAATAAACCATGAGATGAAATAAACTAACATTTTGCAGTGAAAACATTTAATTCTATGCGACTCGATTTATCCTAAATAGTAAAATTTGTCCCATGATCGTAACTAAAAAGGTAAAAAAGATAGATAAACTACTTTTTGTCCATCTAAATAAAATCTATAATGTTGCGAGCATTTCTATCTTCGAAGCATCTGTACTTGGGCCGGCATAACGGTTAAAGGTGAAGTAAAGTGAACATAGAATAGAATCTGGTCGGCAAGAATAAACCATGAGCTGAAATAAACTAATATTTCACAGGGAAAACAGAACAAAAACCTTTATCACATCCGGTTACCAATGCTTGGTTACCCATGCATCTCTGCCAAGGATTGCATCTCAAACTGCGGATCGACACCATAGGTGGAAAAAGAATAGTGAGGTTGAAGCGGAAAAGGCATAAATGAGATGACACGAGATGAATTGGAAACCTGACCTATCTAGGCCTAGCTTCTCATAGCCAGCCAAGTGCACGGGAGAATCAGTTGTCAGTCGGTGTCAGTCACTGGAATGGAATTGTTCCTTTCTCTCTTCTCTCTCAGTGTAGTGACATCTGACAACTGAGGCTGAATCACACATTACAATATTGCCTAGATAGATAGATAGATCCCATGCACTGTCCCTGCCGGATGCGTATAAATCGCAAAAGGCAACGGTTGACATGGGAAAAGGATTGATCGATCAGAGACAGCAGCAGCATATGGATCAGATGCTATGCTTCTTTTCGTTAACTGAACATTGTGCCCCTCCTGTTCCGTCCTTCCGTCGTGGCGACGTCTCTGGCCTGTAGCAACCGGTGATGGATCGATCATACGACTCCATCGGTCGAGGATGTCTTTCATGTTTGTTCGGATTCAGATATGAGAATCACATTTGGGTGGTTAACAGCATGATCAATTAAGTCTGCTTTTTTCAGAAACCAAATAAAAAATTTCTGAATAAGTTCTTTTCATGATAAGTTCTGAATAAGTTCTTTTTCAAAAACCAACCATGTTTTGTTCTTTCTTTTTTATTCAGAAACCAAATCAGAAATAAGTTATTTATGTTTCCACTTTGTCAGCATTAATCTTGATCATGTAGTTAGATGGCGGCTGGGCGCTGTGGCTGTTAGTAGCGGCCGTTGGAGTCTGTTGGAGGCAGCGTCGTGCGCGCGGCCGGAGCTGCATGGAGTTTGTTCGTGGGTTAGTTAGTGCCCGGGTGTGATGCGTGCATGCATTGGTTAGTGGCTGTGTGGTAGCCGGGTATTGCGTGCGTGCGTGTAGTGTGTGTGCACAAGCCTGGGTATAAAAACCCTCTTGTGTATTGATGTAAAGTGCTACGGTTTGTTGCCGAGCCGGTGTGGTATGTGCCACTGAGCCAGGGTATGTGCCCATTAAAGTGAGGCCGTTCGTGCGGCGGAGCGTTTCTTCTATTTTGAATCCGAAGAAGAATAAAATTCATTAGAATAAATTAAGTAATAAAAAATAGAGAAATAATTAAAGAATACAATCCTGTGCGCCGGAAATATTTGTGTCCCTCTCCTTCCACCTACATTCGAGCGAGTGTGAGAGTGAGTTGGTCCGGGGTTTGTCCCAACACACTTCATGATAATAAAAAATTAAGCATGATCAGTTAAGTTTGTGTTGTTGTTAACTCTGACGGTGAACAATTGAGCTGAAATGGATGCAGACATTCCTTTTCTGCCCTGGTTGGCAAGTTATATCATACTCATACATAGCTACATGATGATGATCAACATACTCTTTTTTTTGCGACTGTGATGATCAACTTACTCAACAAGTCGATCGACACTAGTAACACTCACTTACATGCCTCGATCTGCTAGCCATGAGCATGGATAGACGCAATCTAGCTAGGTCATCATCATCTCCATCTCGATCTAGAAAGAACTCGCAGTGTTGAATATATAGGCAGGGATATATCCGATCATCCTAGCTTAATTAGCTTGGCTAGCTAGCTATTGCTACACCACACCACGCATACTCTTTGAGCTAGCTAGCCACCTTTGCTTGTCTCCTCATCTTTTCTGCTAGACAGGACATTCTCGAACAGGATCTTTCAACTGAACAATGCATTCTCCTTTTTCAGTGATGCCTCTAGCTAGCTTGCTGGGCTAGCAAGATTCACATGGCATGGCCACTAGGAGGGACAAGCTCTTTCCTGGTCCTCTTTCTACTTGTTGGAGTGCACACTACAACTCCTTGCCAATTTAGTTTGCTCCGTTTGCGGAAGTTGTCTTCTCTGGAAAATACACATTCTTCCTGGAACAGGATGGTAGTTCAAATTCTTGCGAAAACTTTCCCGAGGTCGGTTGGCCCAGTCCGTGTAACCGAGTACTTTCCGGCAACATGCAATGGCCGCCGCCGACGAAGCTGCGGACTTATGATCGAGACTAGCAAAGCTAGCTACGTACGCTTATTCCTAATAAGGTCACTACTCCCTTCGTTCCTAAATATAAGTCTTTTTAGAGACTCCAATATGAACTACACATGAAGCAAAATAAGTTTCTACGCTCTAAAATACGTCTATATACATTCGTATGTAGTTCATATAGAAATCTTTTAAAAGACTTATATTTAGAAACGGGTGGAGGATGTTATAACTTATAAATGATCGACACAATGGGCGCCAATGACTGGGATGTGCTACAGGTGGAAAAGCCAACAGCCAGATTTTTTGGAGCATGGTGTCATGTGATGTGATATAATAACTTCACAAAGAAAAGAATGTCTATATTTTTTAAAGTGGGAAAATAAAGCATGTGTGCGGAGGATACATGAACACACATGAGATCTGAAGTCGTGTCGCTCGTCTCCCACCTCTCTCAAGAAAAAGGGTGGCTAGGGTTCCCGTGTAACAGTTTGTCGCAGTCGATGGTTCAACTCACATTTAAGTGCCTTCCGGAGTCAGTGAGTTGGGGGGAACCCCGGTTTTGGGTTGGCCGTGTGTAGATCACCCTAGCTCTGCCAAGGGACTCTCAGTCTAGGTGTCTGGCTGGCGGTGGCGAGGTGATGGCGTCGACGGCGGCGTGGAATAACATCTCCAGATCATGTCCTCATTCCGACGATGCTAATTGTTGGCCATGGGCAAATCTTGGGCCCCTGCTTTTGTCTATGTGTCATCTAGGTGGGCTTGGGTGATATCGTTTGGCGGAGTGGAGACGATGGTTTATGTTTCAGTCATCTGGCTTATTCTCTATCTGGTGATGTGTACCAGCTTCGGCTTTGATAGAAGGATGGTGATATAAGGCTTACTAGATCATATCTAGTTGGATCTAGGGTGATTGTCCAACCACATTTGTTGCCTTCTTCTCTGGGACGATGATCTGATCCTTAGTTTGCTATTGCTCGCTTCTTCTGTCTCCTATTGCAACTTCCTAGCCATTGTGTCGACAACGTTACCTTGACTCTGAGGATGTTCCAAAGATACAGAGGCGGCATCAAGCCTTGCTCATGGCACAACACCGACATATGTAAGAGGAAGACAACATTGATATACCTAAGGATCTATGTGTTTAGTTTCTTCTTTTATAAGGACGGTCTTCAAGGGTTGGACAATTTAATATATAGCCTTGGCCTTCTTAGAAATAGCACACATGCATGTTGAATTTCGTAAAGGAAATGATCATCCATGAGTTCACGAACATTTACTTAAGTTTACGTACTGTATACAACAATAAGTTACAATAATATGAACTTAAATGCTTATTAATACAGCTGCACTGTTTGGTTGAATCAGATGCACCCTGTGTTCTGTCCGTGCTGGTTACAGGAGTGTAGCTCGTACTATGTACAACGCTTGTGACGACATGACTGATGGTGGTAGTGGAGACCGCTTGATGGTAGTGCACGCGGGGACAATGCACATGACAATCATAAGGATTAACTCTATGCATGAGCTGACGTCATCCTATTTATTCCGTTCCATTTTTTCAAAAAGCTATAACTTTTAAACCGAGTGTCAGAATAAAGATCTATTTTCACCATTAGGTTTCTCGCGACAAGATCTTCAAAACTAGATCACATATGAATATGTTTTTTAAAGCAACTTTCATGCTAGATGAGGCAAATTTATTACTAAACAAAAGCAACTTTCTTACATCATATGTACTAGTGAATTTACCTATTAAGTATTTCATAAACAACTTAGAAACCATGACAGACAACTTTCATCATATATAGACAATTGAGCATTATCGGTGGGCAACTTTCGCATTACATGGAGGTAACTCTTTTTTTGCGGGACATGGAGGTAACTTTCAGCACTAAAGAAGGCAACTATGTGTTACGAAGGTGCATCCAACATATATTGTGCATATATTATCCTATGACAGCCTATCCATGATTTGTAGAAGTAGTTAAAATATTTCTCCTAAGTTGTTTATCATGATTATGAAGTTGTCCATAGATACATGTAGACTAAATTAAGATTAATGTTAGAAAACTAATTATATAAAGAGGAAGGGTGTAGCAAGCGATGAAATGCTTCGAGGAGTTGAAAATAAGCATAGATCCGGAGATTCTCAAATAGGTCAACCTTTTGATAGGAAACTCGACTCCATTAAAAGAAACTAGTTAGAAATGGTAGGCAACTAACTAGCAACAAAGAACAACTTTGAATCAGAGGTAGGTAACATCAGGTCACATTTCATAAGCAACTTTTCTTCTACAAGAAGCAATTTTAGTGCTAAAAATAGGTAAATTCAGTCCATTTTGTGTCCTAAATAATTTTGTTTAATATTCTCCAAACTTGCTCACCATGACTTGTAAGTTTCTTACCATTGATGCTCGTATGTCGTTGTTTCTAAATTCCCATAATAATATGAACTCGGCTACCATTGATGCTCAGTTGTCTGTCATTTCTAGTTCTTTGTCTATCGTCGATGCTATTGTTGCCCAACATTACTGATTAGTTGACTATTAATGATGCCCAGTAGATGTCATCGCTAATTAGTTTCCTACAATACTATGAAATGTTGTCTATCGTCATTAATCAAGTTGCATATACTCTAAAGCATAGTGTTCGTATACTCGCTTGTTATGATAGGCAACTTAGATATGAAGCTAATCAACTTGGTAGTCGTGATAACCAAGTTAGAAGGATTTTCTGTTGATAGGCAACCATACTATACTAGGGAAAAAGAAGTTGCTTTTCTATAGTACTAAAGTTGCATCAATGCCGCCCAAAGTTGCTCGCGATAAAAAGTTTGTCGAAACCTATCCATATGGGATCTAGTTTTGAATAACTCGTCATGAGAAATCCAACAGTGAAAACAGATCTGAATTCCGGCACTTGAATCAAATGTTATAGCCTTTTAACTTTTTTAAACTCAAATAAATGCACGTGAGATAAGATCGTAGCTGATTCCTTGATAGCGTGAAGAGGTCAGGTGATTTCCCTTTTTAATTTTCTGTTGGTTTTGAAATCACGACCTGACTTTCCATATATGGGCATATGCTCGCTAGCCCCGATGAGCGTGTAGGCGCTCGCTAGCCATATCGAAATACGAATGCTACAAGCTACAATTTTTTTTCCTAAATAAGCTGGATGACCGTCAAGTTTCTAATCTGATGGTGATAGCCTGCGTCCATCTCCACTCGCAAGGTAAAACTCCTCCGCTGTTTTTTGTGTGATCTTTTGTTAGATAAAAATGGTAGCCTCTATGGCAATATGTCTTGTCATAGACTTAATCGCTTTTCTGATTTGATTATCACATGCCTGACATTATATTTACCACATGTAATATTAAAATAATCTATGAAACAAACATCTGTTTGATGTTACAGTGTTATCTACGGAAAAATGACATGAAATCAAGTCCTTGGTTTTATGAAAATGATGCTATCAAGATCAATGCCAAGGTAAAATTGGTTACAATTATTAAACTGTTATTTAACAAAGCATGTTATTCCACTTTGAAATCATTCACCATCTTCACAGTGTGGGGGATGGAACTCAGTAATTGTTGATACAACAGCAAGTTTAGTAGTTGTTTCAAAGCAGATGGTTTTGGACCTTCCATTGCTTCTGTAAGATTTATTTTTCTTTAGTAAATAGAAAGTGCATACTCGTTTAATGTTGTAACCAAAATAATCCATTTGTGGGGTTTCCATTTAGGTTGTTGCCTCCAAAAACTATTCTCAGGTGAAAAGTATCACATCAATGTTCTAAGAATAGGCCACATGAGCTGATATTATATAGGTTCGTAATTCCCACTTGTTCTAATTTGTGTTATTTTCATGATCATTCCAAAACTCTTATACATGACTCACTCGGTCATTAGGGATGGCCTCCGTGAGGGTCAGTTCAGCAAGGTTTCGGAGAGGTAAATCGCGGAGATAGAAAAGGTGGTACTAATTTGCTGACCAGTGATGCTCATTGTCCTCGATTTATTACTAACAGAATCCATTAATTGTAACTCGATGTTTCAGGCATGCAAGGTGTTATACATAGAGAAGCCATAAAATACCTTCCTAGGGGTATAGAAGAGGCACCATACAAGACCGTTCCCAAGTGATCGCAAATACCATGACAAGAGTGGAAATGTTCTACCTGCTCTTTTCACAAAGCATACTGGTAAAATGTGTGATTTGGATGAGATGGCCTTTCTCACATCGATAGGAAGAGCCGCTACCCGACAGAGTTTGATTTCTTCCTGCGCAGCCATGCTGGGGTCAAGGTAATATTACTAGAAAATTCATTACATGTAGTTGTATCTTCTTGACGATATCATCTAAATAAATGATGAACTTATCAAACATGAGGGACAAGCCGTCAGCACATTGCTACCTCTTTTGAGATGCTCTGCAGTCTCTTACAAACAATATGTGCCACATGTAAGCATTCTCTTACCGAAAATTGTGTGTTTTGCATAATTTTCTGTCCAATAGTATGTCATCTTGCTCTGTTATGCCCTTCTCGTGTATGCAAGTTGCACTCTCCTCGTCAACTGGTATGACACACTTTGCTCTCAGTTCTGTCACATCCCGGGAGAGTATTTGTAAACATAATTTCATGGTGTCTTGTGTAGAGAACATTTATTCTGTTTTTCTCCATAGAGATAAATATGAATTATTTTTTAGAGTTTAAAGTGAAATTAGAGTTGTACCTGTCTTATACATGGGTTAAAATACTAGTCACGTAGTGCTCAACTTTGATTGAGATTTGTAACTCCCGTCACATGTTCTAACATGTTTTGCTTGTGTCTTGATAATTCCTTCTATGTACTATGCTTATAAAGTTGTGTTTCATGCTCGATTCTACCAAAGCCAAGGCTTAGACGACGTGTCGGAGGAAAGCTCCCATAGTGCAGCTCCAACGGTTGGTGTGATGGAGCCCACTTCCTGATATCAAAGATGAACTGAAAAGGCGTGCTCGACTACCAGTCCCTGTCCCTCCACACTTGAACAGCTTAAACTCTGGAGAAAAACATCTCTAAAGATTGGCGTTCCTCCTAGCTAATAGGAGTATACATGTCAACATGAAGATTTTATTCTATTTCTTCTAGTTTGATGAACATGGGAGTATGACTAGCGCCTTACCATTTCCAGTGACTGAGAATGGTTGGTTTGTGCAAGGATATGAACATGGAATTTTTATGTGTCTTAATATTTCAAGTGATTCGCAATGCTTGGGGTTCATGTTTCATACCTATAAGTTTAGATAATTTGAAATATCAACAAATGTTTTCGGTGAATCATCTAGGGCCTCAATTTTAGATCTGCGGATAATTTGAAAACCCTTCTTTCGTCTCTCTCCTCCCCCCTCTCTCTCTCTTATATTTTTTTATTAATTTGCAGTCATCACAACTAATATTGTTCCTTTATAGTTGAAGTACATACCTCAGTTGTATAAACATCTATAACCTTTATCGTGACAAGAAGAGAGGTGCGGCAAGTAAGTTTAGTTTGATGCAAACGTAATGATCTGTTGTTGAGTTGTTAGTATGGCACTCTTTCCTCTGAAGCCAAAGCTGGCTACACATCATCTTCGACTCGAAACGTGATGATCTTTTGTTGAGTTGTTGGTCATGGAGCCTTCATGCTTTCTGTGAGGTTGGCCTGCCCGAGTATGTTTGGCTAGATATGGGATGATTGTCTAAGCCCTTCGATCCTTCTTCTCTAGGCCAACAATATGATCCTTAGTTTATTGTAGATGGCTTCTTCTGGCTCTGATCGGGGACTTCACGACCTATGTGTCAACAACATTACACTGGCTCTGAGGGTGTTCACGATATACAGAGGTGGCATCGAGCCATGCTCTCGGTGCGCCCCCGGTGGGTGTAGGAGGAAGAAAACGTCAATATTCCTAAGGTTCTATAGTGGATCATAGCCTACTTCCCATTGACCGTTCTCATCCTCGACATCTTCGGCACATGCCTGGGTGCCAGATCTGGTGGTTGGCTGCCCACCCTGTGTGCATGGAAGCCCCTTTGCTCTGCTTCTTATGTGCACCATCTTCACGCTCAACCATGGCTTGTTGTGACGGTCGAGTCCTTCTGGGGTGCATTCGGCTCTCCGGAGCTCCAGCCCGACCAGTTGTGTGGCTATTCCCGTTACTCCAGTTGGGAATTCAGTGGTGTAGTGCTGACTTGCTTTGGATGCAAGGTGGGGAAGGCACTGCCGGGTGAAAACTCTATCAAAAGAGATGTGAGTGGGTGCCTTTTTACCTACGGGGGGTGTCGATTTGGCATTGTCGTCCTCCCTTCCATTGCAGCTAGTTCCCGAGAGAAATCCTGGATCCAGATTTCTTGGATCGGATGATGACGATGTCACGGCGTCGTATCCTCCTTGGGAGCATTGTCTTGAGGATTGTGCTGCTCCAGATGGCATTTCTTGCCTCTTTGCCTCCCCTCAAGTTGGATCCTAGCAGGCTATTTTCACGGCGACTCAAGTGGTGCTTGCCTAGATGGCTGATAATCCCCAAGTGCAAGGAATCATCATAGCAATTTTCAAAGGTGGAAGTGATAAGTACGGAGTGTCGAACCCACAAGGAGCTAAAGGTAAGATAGATATTCTCTCAAGTCCTATCTGCCACTATTATGACTCTACGGACACCGAACGTTTGCTTCCATCTAGAAACAAGAACTAAAATCTACGTTGTGGGTATGAAGAGGATAGCTGATGTCGCTTGAAGCTACGTCGGTATTTCCCCAAAGAGGAAGGGATGATGCAGCACAGCGGCGGTAGGTATTTCCTGTTGGGGAACGTAGCAGAAATTCAAAATTTTCCTACGTGTCACCAAGATCTATCTATGGAGAAACTAGCAACGAGGGAAGGAGAGTGCATCTACATACCCTTGTAGATCGCTAAGCGGAAGCGTTCAAGTGAACGGGGTTGATGGAGTCGTACTCGTCGTGATTCAGATCACCGATGATCAAGTGCCGAACGGACGGCACCTCCGCGTTCAACACACGTACAGCCCGGTGACGTCTCCCACGCCTTGATCCAGCAAGGAGAGAGGGAGAGGTTGAGGAAGACTCCATCCAGCAGCAGCACAACGGCATGATGGTGATGGAGGAGCGTGGCAATCCCGCAGGGCTTCGCCAAGCACCAAGGGAGAGGAGGAGGAGGAGAGGCAGGGCTGCGCCTGGAGAGGGAGGCTCTCGTGTGTTATGGGCAGCCCCCAGGGCCTCATATATATAGGGAAGGGAGGGCTGCGCCCTCTAGGGTTTCCACCCCTTGGGGCGGCCAGCCCTAGATGGGATCAAGGGAGGCGGCCAAGAGGGGAGGGAGAGGGAGGCGCCCACTAGATGGGCCTTAGGGCCCATCTGCCCTAGGGTTTGCCCCCTCCCACCTCCCCTTGCGCCTTGGGCCCCTTGTGGGGGGCGCACCAGCCCCCTTGGGGCTGGTTCCTTCCCACACTTGGCCCACGCAACCTTCCGGGGCAGGTGGCCCCACTTGGTGGACCCCCGGGACCCTCCCGGTGGTCCCGGTACATTACCGATATCGCCCGAAACTTTTCCGGTGACCAAAACAGGACTTCCCATATATAAATCTTTACCTCCGAGCATTCCGAACTCCTCGTGACGTCCGGGATCTCATCCGGGACTCAACAACATTCGGTAACCACATACAAACTTCCTTTATAACCCTAGCGCCACGAACCTTAAGTGTGTAGACCCTACGGGTTCGGGAGACATGCGACATGACCGAGGCGTTCTCCGGTCAATAACCAACAGCGGATCTGGATACCCATGTTGGCTCCTACATGTTCCACGATGATCTCATCGGATGAACCACGATGTCAAGGACTCAATCGATCCCGTATACAATTCCCTTTGTCTAGCGGTATTGCACTTGCCCGAGATTCGATCGTCGGTATCCCGATACCTTGTTCAATCTCGTTACCGGCAAGTCTCTTTACTCGTTCCGCAACACATCATCCGTGATCAACCCCTTGGTCACATTGTGCACATTATGATGATGTCCTACCGAGTGGGCCCAGAGATACCTCTCCGTTTACGAAGTGACAAATCCGATCTTGATCCGTGTCAACCCAATGGTCACTTTCGGAGATACCTGTAGTGCACCTTTATAGTCACCCAGTTACGTTGTGACGTTTGATACACCCAAAGCACTCCTACGGTATCCGGGAATTACACGATCTCATGGTCTAAGGAAAAGATACTTGACATTAGAAAAGCTTTAGCATACGAACTACGATCTTTGTGCTAGGCTTAGGATTGGGTCTTGTCCATCACATCATTCTCCTAATGATGTGATCCCGTTATCAATGACATCCAATGTCCATGGTCAGGAAACCGTAACCATCTATTGATCAACGAGCTAGTTAACTAGAGGCTTACTAGGGACATGGTGTTGTCTATGTATCCACACATGTATCGCTGTTTCCGGTCAATACAATTATAGCATGAATAATAAACGATTATCATGAACAAGGAAATATAATAATAACTAATTTATTATTGCCTCTAGGGCATATTTCCAACAGTCTCCCACTTGCACTAGAGTCAATAATCTAGTTCACATCGCCATGTGATTAACACTGATAAGTCACATCGCCATGTGACCAACATCCAAAGAGTTTACTAGTGTCTTAAACTAGTTCACATCACCATGTGATTAAGTCTCAATGAGTTCTGGGGTTTGATCATGTTTTGCTTGTGAGAGAGGTTTTAGTCAACGGGTCTGAACCTTTCAGATCCGTGTGTACTTCGCAATTCTCTATGTCATATTGTAAATGCTGCTTTCACGCTCCACTTGGAGCTATTCCAAATGGTTGCTCCACTATACGTATCCGGTTTGCTTCTCAGAGTCACTCGGATAGGTGTTAAAGCTTGCATCGACGTAACCCTTTACGCCGAACTCTTTTATCACCTCCATAATCGAGAAACATGTCCTTATTCCTCTAAGGATAATTTTGACCGCTATCTGGTGATCCACTCCTTGATCACCTTTGTACTCTCTTGCCAGATATGTAGCAAGGCACACATCAGGTGCAGTACACAGCATAGCATACTATAGAGCCTACGTCTGAAGCATAGGGGACGACCTTCGTCCTTTCTCTCTTTTCTGCCGTGGTCGAGCTTTAACTCTTAACTTCATACCTTACATCTCAGGCAAGAACTCCTTCTTTGACTGATCCATCTTGAACACCTTCAAGATCATGTCAAGGTATGTGCTCATTTGAAAGTACTATTGAGCGTTTTTGATCTATCCTCATAGATCTTGATGCTCAATGTTCAAGTAGCTTAATCCAGGTTTTCACTTGAAAACACTTTAACCCTATATGCTTTACAGAAAATTCTACATCATTTCTGATCACCAATATGTCAACAACATATACTCATCAGAAATTCTATAGTGCTCCCACTCACTTCTTTGGAAATACAAGTTTCTCATAAACTTTGTATAAACCCAAAATCTTTGATCATCTCATCAAAGCGCACATTCCAACTCCGAGATGCTTACTCCAGTCCTTAGAAAGGATCGCTGGAGCCAGCATACCTTTTAGCATCCTTAGGATCGACAAAACTTTTCTGATTGTATCACATACAACCTTTCCTTACGAAAACTGGTAAGGAAACTCATTTTGACATCCATCTGCCAGATTTCATAAATGCAGCTTATGCTAACATGATTCCGACGGACTTAAGCATCGCTACGGATGAGAAAATCTCATCGTAGTCAACTCCTTGAACTTGTGAAAAACTCTTTGCCACAAGTCGAGCTTCATAGAAGGTGACATTACCGTCCATGTCCGTCTTCTTCTTAAAGACCCATTTATTTCAATGGCTTGTCGATCATCGGGCAAGTCCACCAAAGTCCATGCTTTGTTATGATACATGGATCCTACCTCGGATTTCATGGTTTCTAACCATTTGTCGGAATTTGGGCCCACCATCGCTTCTCCATAGCTCAGAGGTTCATTGTTGCCTAGCAACATGACCTTCAAGACAGGATTGCTGTACCACTCGAAGTAGTATGCATCCTTGTCACCCCACGAGGTACGGTAGTGACTTGATCCAAACTTCATGATCACTATCATAAGCTTCTACTTCAATTGGTGTAGGTGCCACGGAACAACTTCCGTGCCCTGCTACACACTAGTTGAAGTGACGGTTCAATGACCTCATCAAGTCTCCACCATCCTCCCACTCAACTTTTCGAGACGAACTTTTCCTCGAGAAAGGACCCGATTCAAGAAACAATCCCTATTGCTTTCGGATCTGAATTAGGAGGTATACCCAAACGTTTTGGGTGTCCTATGAAGATGCATTTTGTCGCTTTGGGTTCGAGCTTATCAACCTGAAACTTTTCCACATAAGCGCCGCAGCCCCAAACCTTTAAGAAATGACAGCTTAGGTTTCTCTAAACCATAGTTCATACGGTGTCATCTCAACGGAATTACGTGGTGCCCTATTAAAGTGAGTGCGGTTGTCTCTAATGCCTAACCCATGAACGATAGTGGTAATTCGATAAGAGACATCATGGTACGCACCATATCCAATAGGTTGCAACTATGATGTTCGGACACACCATCACACTATGGTGTTCCAGGCGGTATTAATTGTGAAACAATTTGCACAATGTCTTAATTGTGTGCCAAAACTCGTAACTCAGATATTCATCTCTATGATCATATCATAGACATTCTATCCTCTTGTCACGAAGATCTTAAACTTCACTCTGAAATTACTTGAACCATTCAATAATTCAGACTTGTGTTCATCAAGTAAATATACTTAACATCTACTCGAATCATCTGTGAAGTAAGAACATAACGATATTCACTGCATGCCTCAGCACTCATTGGACTGCACACATCAAAATGTGTTACTTCCAACAAGTTGCTATCTTGTTCCATCTTATTGAAACCGAGGCTTTTCAGTCATCTTGCCCATGTGGTATGTTTTGCATATCTCAAGTGATTCAAAAACAAGTGAGTCCAAACGATCCATCTGCGTGGAGTTTCTTCATGCGTATGTACCAATATGACTTACATGGCAGTGCCACAAGTAAGTGGTACTATCATTACTATCTTATACTTTTGGCATGAAAATGTGTATCACTACGATCGAGATTCAATAAACCATTCTTTTAGGTGCAAGATCATTGAAGGTATTATTCAAATAAATAGAGTAACCATTATTCTCCTAAAATGAATAACCGTATTGCGATAGACATAATCCAATCATGTCTATGCTCAACGCAAACACCAAATGATAATTATTCTGGTTTAATACTAATCTTGATGGTAGAGGGAGCGTGCGATGTTTGATCATATCAACCTTGGAAACAATTCCAACACATATCGTCAGCTCACCTTTAGCTAGTCTCCGTTTATTCCGTAGCTCTTTTATTTCGAGTTACCAACACTTAGCAACCGAACCGGTATCTAATACCCTGGTGCTACTAGGAGTACTAGTAAAGTACACATTAACATAATGTATATCAAATATACTTCTATCGACCTTGCCTGCCTTCTTATCTACCATGAATCTAGGGTAATTCTGCTCCAGTGGCTGTTCCCCTTATTACAGAAGCACTTAGTCTCGGGTTTGGGTTCAACCTTGGGTTTCTTCACTGGAGCAGCAACTGATTTGCCGTTTCATGAAGTGCCCCTTCTTGCCCTTGCCCTTCTTGAAACTAGTGGTTTCATCAACCATCAACAATTGATGCTCCTTCTTGATTTCTACTTTCGCGATGTCAAACAACGCGAATACCTCAAGGATCATCATATCTATCCCTGATATGTTATAGTTCATCACGAAGCTCTAGCAGCTTGGTGGCAATGACTATGGAGAAACATCACTATCTCATCTGGAAGATCAACTCCCACTCGATTTAAGTGATTGTTGTATTCAGACAATCTGAGCACAAGCTCAACGATTGAGCTTTTCTCCCTTAGTTTGTAGGCTAAGAAAATCGTCGGAGGTCTCTTACCTCTTGACGGGCACGAGCCTGAAATCCCAATTTCAGCCCTCAAACATCTTATATGTTCATGACGTTTCGAAAACGTCTTTGGTGCCTCAACTCTAAACCGTTTAACTGAACTATCACGTAGTTATCAAAACGTGTATGTCCGATGTTCGCAACATCCACAAACGACGTTTGGGGTTCAGCACACTGAGCGGTGCATTAAGGACATAAGCCTTCTACTGTCCGCATAATCGCTACTTTCAACTTTCAACTATATTTTCTCTAGGAACATATCTAAACAGTGGAACTAAAGCGCGAGCTTACGACATAATTTGCAAAAGGTCTTTTGACTATGTTCAAGATAATTAAGTTCATCTTATGAACTCCCACTCAGATAGACATCCCTCTGGTCATCTAAGTGATTACATGATCCGAATCAACTAGGCCGTGTCCGATCAACACGTGAGACGGACTAGTCATCATCGGTGAACATCTTCATGTTGATCGTATCTACCATACGACTCATGCTCGACCTTTCGGTCTCCGTGTTCGAGGCCATGTCTTCACATGCTAGGCTCGTCAAGTTAACCCTAAGTGTTTCTGCGTGTGTAAATCTTGCTTACACCGTTGTATGTGAACGTAAGAATCCATCACACCCGATTAACACGTGGTGCTTAGAAGCGACGAACTGTAGCAACGGTGCACGTTAGGGAGAACACTTCTTGAAATTTGTGTAAGGGATCATCTTATTTACTACCGTCGTTCTAAGTAAACAAGATGCATAAACATAATAAACATCACATGCAATTATATAGTAGTGACATGATATGGCCAATATCATATTGCTCCTTTGATCTCCATCTTCGGGCTCCATGATCATCATTGTCACCGCATGACACCATGATCTCCATCATCATGATCTTCATCATTGTGTCTTCATGAAGTTGTCTCGCCAACTATTACTTCTACTACTATGGCTACGGTTAGCAATAAAGTAAAGTAATTACATGGCGTCGTTTAATGACACGCAGGTCATACAATAAATAAAGACAACTCCTATGGCTCCTGCCGGTTGTCATATTCATCGACATGCAAGTCGTGAATCCTATTACAAGAACATGATCAATCTCATACATCACATATCATTCATCACATTCTTCTTGGCCATATCACATCACATAGCATACCCTGCAAAAACAAGTTAGACGTCCTCTAATTGTTGTTTGCATGTTTTACGTGGCTGCTTTGGGTTTCTAGCAAGAACGTTTCCTACCTACGCAAAACCACAACGTGATATGCCAATTGCTATTTACCCTTCATAAGGACCCTTTTCATCGAATCCGTTCCGACTAAAGTGGGAGAGACTGGCACCCGCTAGCCACCTTATGCACCAAGTGCATGTCATCCGGTGGAAACTGTCTCACGAAATACGTGTAAGGTCGGTCCGGCCGCTTCATCCCACAATACCGTCGAAACAAGATTGGACTAGTAACGGTAAGCATATTGAACATCATCAACGCCCACAACTACTTTGTGTTCTACTCGTGCAAAGAATCTACGCAATAGACCTAGCTCGATACCTTTGTTGGGGAACGAGCAGAAATTCAAAATTTTCCCACGTGTCACCAAGATCTATCTATGGAGAAACTAGCAACGAGGGAAGGAGAGTGCATCTACATACCCTTGTAGATCGCTAAGCGGAAGCGTTCAAGTGAACGGGGTTGATGGAGTCGTACTCGTCGTGATTCAGATCACCGATGATCAAGTGCGAACGGACGGCACCTCCGCGTTCAACACACGTACAGCCGGTGGCGTCTCCCACGCCTTGATCCAGCAAGGAGAGAGGGAGAGGTTGAGGAAGACTCCATCCAGCAGCAGCACAACGGCATGATGGTGATGGAGGAGCGTGGCAATCCCGAGGCTTCGCCAAGCACCAAGGGAGAGGAGGAGGAGGAGAGGCGGGGCTGCGCTGGAGAGGAGGCTCTCGTGTGTTATGGGCAGCCCCTGGGCCTCATATATAGGGAAGGGAGGGCTGCGCCCCTCTAGGGTTTCCACCCCTTGGGGCGGCCAGCCCTAGATGGGATCAAGGGAGGCGGCCAAGAGGGAGGGAGAGGAGGCGCCCACTAGATGGGCCTTAGGGCCCATCGCCTAGGGTTGCCCCTCCCACCTCCCTTGCGCCTTGGGCCCCTTGTGGGCGCACCAGCCCCCTTGGGGCTGGTTCCTTCCCACACTTGGCCCACGCAACCTTCCGGGCAGGTGGCCCCACTTGGTGGACCCAGGACCCTCCGGTGGTCCCATTACATTACCGATATCGCCTCAAACTTTTCCGGTGACCAAAACAGGACTTCCATATATAAATCTTTACCTCCGGAGCATTCCGAACTCCTCGTGACGTCCGGGATCTCATCCGGGACTCGAACAACATTTGGTAACCACATACAAACTTCCTTTATAACCCTAGCGCCACCGAACCTTAAGTGTGTAGACCCTACGGGTTCGGAGACATCGACATGACCGAGGCGTTCTCCGGTCAATAACCAACAGCGGGATCTGGATACCCATGTTGGCTCCTACATGTTCCACGATGATCTCATCGGATGAACCACGATGTCAAGGACTCAATCGATCCCGTATACAATTCCCTTTGTCTAGCGGTATTGCACTTGCCCGAGATTCGATCGTCGGTATCCCGATACCTTGTTCAATCTCGTTACGGCAAGTCTCTTTACTCGTTCCGCAACACATCATCCCGTGATCAACCCCTTGGTCACATTGTGCACATTATGATGATGTCCTACCGAGTGGGCCCAGAGATACCTCCCGTTTACGGTGACAAATCCAGTCTTGATCCGTGTCAACCCAATGGTCACTTTCGGAGATACCTGTAGTGCACCTTTATAGTCACCCGATTACGTTGTGACGTTTGATACACCCAAAGCACTCCTACGGTATCCGGAATTGCACGATCTCATGGTCTAAGGAAAAGATACTTGACATTAGAAAAGCTTTAGCATACTAACTACTACGATCTTTGTGCTAGGCTTAGGATTGGGTCTTGTCCATCACATCATTCTCCTAATGATGTGATCCCGTTATCAATGACATCCAATGTCCATGGTCAGGAAACCGTAACCATCTATTGATCAACGAGCTAGTTAACTAGAGGCTTACTAGGGACATGGTGTTGTCTATGTATCCACACATGTATCGCTGTTTCCGGTCAATACAATTATAGCATGAATAATAAACGATTATCATGAACAAGGAAATATAATAATAACTAATTTATTATTGCCTCTAGGGCATATTTCCAACATTTCCCTCACATATGAAACCAAGGTTATCGAACCAGTAGGACAACCAAGCAACACAACGTAAACAGCCCCTGCACACAAATAACAACATCTCGCAACCCGACGTGTTAAAGGGGTTGTCAATCCCTTTCGCGGTACGGCGCCTCAAGATAGGCAAAGGACGTGAGGTAAATTTGTAGTAGATTGATAGATCGAACGCCAAATAAAATAAATAAGAATTACTCGATATTGTGTGTTTTGCACATTTTTCTGTTCAATAGTATGACATATTGCTCTGTTATGTTCTTGGAATGTATGCAAGCTACACTTGCTCGGTGTTGACTGGCATGGCACTCTTCCTCCTCAGCTCCATCACATCCTGGGAGTGGCTTTGTAAACATAATTTATTAGTGTCTTGTGCAGAGAACATTGATTTTTCTTCGCAAAGATAAAGTATTGTTTTATTATTAGAGATTAAAGTAAAATTAGAATTGTACCTGTCTAAGATATGGATTAAAATAGTAGTTTCCTAATGCTCAACTTTGATTGACGTTTGTAACTCTCGCGCATGTTCTAACATGTTTCTCTTTTATTTTGAAAGCTTCTTGTGCATACTTTGGTCATGAACGTGTGTTCTATGCTCGATTCTACTGAAGCCAGGGCATAGACAAGGTGTAAAGGTAAGCTCTGGAAATGCAACTCCAACTGTCTGTGTGATGAAGCCCACTTCCTGAGATAAAGATGAGCTGAAATGTCTCATATTCTACTGCCAGTCTTTATCCCCCCACACTTGAACAAGCCTGAAGCCTGGAGAAGAACAGCTATAAATATTGGCATACCTCCTAATATGAACATGGAACTTTTATGTGTCTTACTATTTCAACTGATTCTGCATGCATGGGCATTTTTAGCATATCTACAAGTTGAGATAATTTAATATATTGATACTTTTTCTAGGTGAAACATCTTGGGAATCAATTTTCATTTTTCTGATACTTTGAGAATCCTCCTTTTGCCCCTGATACCAAAAACACACACACACACACACACACACACACACACACACACACACACACACACACACACACACACAGTTTGTAACTTGTATTGTTTCCTTTTTTGAAATATCTCAGGCCTCAATTGTATATATGTCTAAAATATTTATCATGACAAGTAGAGAGACAGTGCAAGTAATGTTAGTTCAATCCGAACATGAAGATATCTGAGTTATTGGTAATGGAAACCAAGGGCTCTATCAATATCTTTAATTCCAATTTCTTTTTCCTTCTATTATTTGGCGCCTTCTCATACATGATCATTGCAAAGAGCAGACAAGAGAGTTCACAACATAGCCGTTTCCAGATTTGGAATTCTTTATTTCTTGAATTGACTACCATTTTTCTTGCTTTATTTTGATACTTTTTTCTTCCTTGGGAAAGCAACTGGGTCCATATCATTGACTTTGTTCATCTAGGCAGCAAAGTTACTAGCTGAAAGATTATGGCCTATTTTGTTTTTGGGGTGATTTGCATGAATAACATGGTAAGTAGTTAACAATGCAGTGATAACTTTTTAATGCGTATACATTGGCACCAGTGCAACCCGGCATCTGCTCAATGTGAGTATGAGATTGACCTCTCTAAAGATTTTTGGCTGGGTTGATTGGGAATTTTTCAGAAGCGCTTTCAACTAACTGAGTTGCTCACACGTTTGGGTTTCTTAAATATGGAGTGTGTTACATCGCTGTGCTATTCAGTTAAACTTAATATGAAGCTTTTGCAACAATTCACTCATTTCCCGTGGATTGCATCAAGGTGGCCCATTATCTCCACTTTTTTTTGGATGATGGATGATGCTTTATCTGGTTTGTTCCATTAGATAGTTCTGGACACAGGCATGTACCCCATTAGAGGGTGTCAAAGTGCGATTCACATTTTATGTCCAAGCGATCTTCTATAACTTCACCGAGAGGAGATGGTGATTTTATTGCTTGGTTCCCCAACAAGCAAGCCAGATTCTCAGTAAAGAGTGCTTATAACTTGGTCGATTTTTTACCAGTTTCTAGCACATAGGAGTGGGGTGTCAAGTTCACGGCCAACTGATGAATGGTCGTCATGGAATTAGGTGTGGTGTTCATCCGCCCCGGACAAGATGAAGATAGCCGCATGTAAAGTTATTGTGTGAGGTATGGCGGTGAAGGAGACTCTGAATCACTAGCACCTAGACATTATGGTTGCATGTGATCTTTTTGGATTGGAGAACGAATAAAGCTTCAATGCATTGCTTTCCCACCCTTTACACAAAAATCATGTCTACATTTTTTTAAGTGAAAAAATAAAGCATGTGTGTATTAAGCATACATGAACACACATGAGATCTAAAGTCGCGTCTCTCATCTCCCACATCTCCCAATAAAAAAGGCGCCTAGCTGCCTGGATAGTGGTGGCAAGGTGATGGCATCGATGATGGGGTGGAATAATATCTCCACATGAAATCCTTGTTCCAGCAATTGGTGAAGGTTGTGTGGACCTTCAATCAGGGCAAGATCTTGGGCCCCATTGTTTTCTATGTTTCATCTAGGTGGTCTTGGACGGCGTTGTTCATCGAAGTGGACGGCGATGGTTCATGTTTCGGTCTTTCGGCTTCTTCTCCATTCTGTGATATGCGACCATTTTCGGCTTCGGCGGAAAGCTAGTTCGGTAAGGTCTACTCAAGTATGTTTAGTCGGATCTGGGATGATTCCCAATCATATTCGTGGCCTTCTTCCTTGACAGTGATCTAATACTTAATTCATTATTGTTGGCTTCTTCTAGCTCCGATCAACAACTTCCTAGCCCCTATGTCAACAACGTTACCCTTGTTCTGAGAATGTTCCGGAGATACAGAGGCAGCATCGAGCCATGCTCACGACGCGCCACCGATGGGTATACGAGGAGGGTGGCATCATTATCCCTAAGAATCAATTTTTATTTTCCTTGTCAGTATAGTTTCTCTTGATCTAGCCTCCTGCAATCTCTTCAAGTTTGCAAAATAGTTTCAGTACATCGGTGTGATGTCAAAGTGTTGTCTGCGGAAAAATATCATGAAACCAAGTCCTCGGGTTTCTAAAAGTGTTGCTCATTACAGTTAATAAAGTATTGTTTAACAAAGCATTTTATTCCCCTATGAAATCATTCACCATATTCATAGTGTGAAGGAACGTACTCACTGTTTTCATATATGCTAGCCAATTCACCAGTTGTTTCAAACAAGCCAACGATTATCTTCTGTGCCGATGTTACTCAACCTAGCGCTCTAGATGATTCTTGCCCTTCAATTGCTTCTATAAAAAAATGTACAGTAAGTAGAAAGTACATACTCTAGTTTAATATTTATAACCTTTTTGATTTGTGGGCTTTCCATTTAGGTCGTTGCATCCGAAAACTGGACACGGGTAAAAAGTACCACAGCGATGTTCGCACCACTGAATAAAATAGCGCGCTATAGCATGTAGAGAATTGTCTTGCTAAGTAAATCAGTGTACAATGTCTCGCTAATAGCATGCTATAGCGCGCTATAGCACGCCTAATAGCGTAATTTAAGGGGCGACGCTATTTTGTATATTGCGCTAATTTTTCCTTGGTTCGCGCACAAGGTCACTATGAACATCACATTCAAAGCCTTCCATTGTTTACATAAGATTTATTTTCTTTAATAAATAGAAAGTACATACTTGAGTTTAATTCTGAATCACTTATATATGTGATTCGTGGGGTTTCCTTTCAGATTGTTGCCAACAAAGACTATTCGGAGGTGACAATGTTGATGTTGGCGCACATGGTCAGAGCAGAGAGCTCATTCAAGGCCTTCCGTTGTTTCTGTAAGATTTATTTTCTTCAGTAAATAAGTAAGGTAAATAGAAAGTACATGCTCTAGTTTAGTATATGTAAAAAAAATCCATTAGTGGGGTTCCCATATAGATTGAACAGGTCTTTTTTTTTGGAAAAGGCGATTGAACAGGTCTGAGGTGGCAAGTATGTTCGTGGACAAGGTCACAATGAAGAGCTCATTCAAGGCCTTGATTTCCCTCTTTAAGATCTATTTAAGAGTCCATCCTCTAGTTTAATTTTGTAACATTTTTACCATTTGTGGGGTTTCCGTATATGTTCGTGGACAATGTCACCATGAAGAGCTCATTCAAGGCCTTGCATTCCCTCTTTAAGATTCATTTTAAAGTTCGTACTCTAGTTTAATTTTGTAACATTTTTACCATTTGTGGGGTTTCCATTTAGCTTCTCGTCTCCCAAAACTGGTATGAGGTGACAAGTATCTTCGCACACAGGGTCACGACGAAGAGCTTAACGCATTACATTGCCTCTGTAAGATTTATTTTCTTTGGTAAATAGAAAGTAGGTGCTCTTGTTTAATTTTTTAACACTTTTGTGATTTGTGGGGTTTCCATTTCAGTTTTTGCCTCCCAAGACTTTCCAGAGGTGAAGAGTATCATGGTTATGTTCGCGCACAAGGTCACTATGAAGATCTCATTCAAGGCCTTGAGAACATCGTCAAGTAACGTACTTTCTGCAGTGCACCAAAATTTTAAATGTCCATAGCACATAAGGCATTAGTTAGCTCTTTCACTCTCAGGAAGCTCCTCCTTTGATTACCAGAGCAATCCAAGCAGAGGCCACATCAGCTGATATTCTATAGGTTCATAATTCCCACTTGTTCTGATTTGTGCTCTTTTGATGATCATTCCAAAACTCTTATACTTGATTCATTCTGTTGCTAGTGATGGTGTACGCGAGGGTCATTGCAGCAAGGTTTTGGAGAGGTAAATCCCGAAGATAGGAAAGGTTGTACTAATTTGCTGACCAACAATGCTCATTGTCCCCGATCTCTTAGTAATATAATCCATTAATTGTAACTCATTGTTTCAGGCATGGAAGGTGTTATACATAGAGAAGCCACAAAAATACCTTCATATGGGTGCAGAAGAGGCACCATACAAGACCGTTCTGTCGCAAATACCATGACAAGAGTGGAAATGTTCTACCCGGTCTTTCAAAAAGCATATTGGGAAAATGTGTGATTTGGATGTGATGGATTTTCTCACATCGATAGGAAGATCCGCTACACAACAGAGTTTGATTTCTTCCTATGCAGCCATGCTGGGATCAAGGTAATATTACTAGAAAATTCATTACATGTAGTTGTATCTTCCTGACGATAGCATCTACATGAATGGTGAACTTATCAGAAGTGCGGGACAAGCTGTCTGCACATTACCACATCTTTCAAGATGACTTCAGGTTCATTGATGATGCCCTGATATCTCTTACAAACAACATGTGCTACATGTAAGCACCCTCCGTCCCCCTCCCCCTCTGTCGCCCCCCGCGCGGGCGACCGAGGGGACCCAACCCTCTGCCGCCGGCCCCCTCCTCCTTCCCGCTCTCCCATCCGCCGCTGCTGGCGCCGGGCTAAGCCCGCGCGTGCGATGGCGGAGGCATCGCCCTCTCACTCCGGGCTAGGGATGCGCGGGATTCCTGATCTCGTGGATGAGGCCCCGATCTATGGCAGCGGCGCCGATCTGGCCCATGGCAGTCTCCATGAGCGTGGCGGCATGGCGGCCGGCCGGTTCCTTGGAGCGGCCGTGGCTGCAGCCTAGCTATGCTCTCTCTGATATAGGTCGGAGGGTGCTGGATCCGGGCGGCGGCCCCTAGGCTGGCCTCCTCGTCCGGACGCGGCGAGGCAGGTGGCTGCCGAGGATCGAATCGGCAGGCCGGTGATCCTCCGACGGTTTGGTGTTGTGGCGTCAGATCTAGTGGTTCCCCTTCCTCCTGCTGCCTCTCTCGTAGTTCCGGTGGTTTGCGGCTGCAGGTGATGGTGAGCCCCGGTGGTGTACCTTGGGTCCGGGGGAAACCTTGCCCGGTCTGGCCGGCCCAGCGGCGGCGTCGTCCATGGGCGTCGCTTTCCTTCATGAAGGCGCAGCTGAGGGCCCAATCTACCCACCCCGATCCCATGCCGGGTGAAAACCTATAATCCTCTTCGGATTTGGCGGCAGTGGTGCTTTCACGTTGTGACCTTCCTGGAGGTGTCGTCGGGGGCCTTGGGGCTCGGTTGGGAGTGTAGAGGAACTGCAGGTGGAGGGGATGGGACCAGTGGCAGCAGGTGGTGTTCGCGAAGGAAATGCAGCATTGCATCTGACACGTCGACAACAGCGGGTCCCAGCGGCATGGAGCAGCGGGGTCTCGTTGTTGGGTGTGTGTTGATGGACGAGTGCAGGATGGCAGTGTTGTCTGGCGTCGTGCTGGCGTCGACATCAGCTAGACTGGGCAAGGTTGATGCGTCAGTACATCTCTGAAGATGGATTGGTACCAGTTGGTGGCAGCAGCCTCTAAGTGCGCACCGGACCGGTGGGTGCCCCATACCTCGTAGGTGGCTTGGTTGGGGCCTCAGGTCTTAGATGTTAGGTTTGGCTGCGAGGTCTGTTTGGTATTAGGCCCAGACTATCAGCATCTCTTCATCAACTGGATAGGAGTAGCGACAGATGTTGCCTAGACGGTGGCTTCAGTCTTACTGATGTATTACTTTTTAAAGTCTTTTGTGAATAATTAATAAAGCGGCTGCATGCATCGCCCAGATATAGAGGCCGGGGGTCTTCCTCCTTTTTCAAAAAAAATAGTATGACGCCTTGCTTTGTTATGCTCTTCTCGTGTGTGCAAGTTGCACTCTTACTGTCAACTAGTATGGCACTCTTTGCTCTCAGCTGTCACATCCTTGGAGAGTCTTTGTAAAGATAATTTCATGGTGTCTTGTGTAGAGAGCATTGATTCTGTATTTCTTCACAGAGATAAATATGTATTAATTTTTAGAGTTTAAGTGAAATTAGAGTTGTACTTGTCTAACAAAGGGGTTAAAATACTATTCGTGTAGTGCTCAACTTTGATTGAAAATTCCTTCTACGTACTATGCTCATAATGTTGTGTTTCATGCTCGAGTCTGCCGAGGCCAAGGCTTAGACGAGGTGTCGGAGGTAAGCTCATGCAGTGCAGCTCCAACAATTGGTGTGATGGAGCCCACTTCCTGAGATAAAAGTTGAGCTAAAAAGGCCAGTCCCTATCCCTCCTCACTTGAACAAGCCTGAAGCCTAGAGAAGAACATCTCTAAAGGTTGCCGTTCCTCCTAATAGGAATGTACATGTCAACATGAAAATTTTATTCTGTTTCTATTGGTTTGATGAACATGGCAGTATTCCCAGCGCCTTATCATTTCAAGTGACCGAGAAGTTTGTGCAAGGATATGAACATGGAAGTTTTATGTGTCTCACTATTTCGAGTGATTTGCAATGCTTGGGGTTCATGTTTAGCATATCTTTAAGTTTAGATAATTTGATATCTCAATACATATTCTTGGTGAAACATCCAAGGCATCAACTTTAGTTTTCGAGATAATTTGAAAACCCCTAGTTTTGTCGCTGGTCACACACGTGCTCGCCCACACACACACACACACTTATATTTTTAAAATAGTGTGCAGTTTTTGCAACTTATATTGTTCCTTTTTGGTTGAAGTACATACCTCAATTGTATAAACATCTAAAACCTTTATTGTGACAAGCAAAGAGGCGGTGCAAGTAAGTTTAGTTTAATCCATACGTAATTACCTTTTGTTGAATTCTTGGAATGACACTCTTTCTGTTGAACCCGAAGCTGTTTGCACATAATGTTCAATCTGAAATGTGATGACCTTTAGTTGAGTTGTTGGTAATGGATCCTTCGTGCCTTCAGTGAGGCATGACCCGAGTCTATTTGGCCAGATATGGGATGCCCCCTTCGTGCCTTCTTCTCCAGGCTGACAATATGATCCTTAGTTTGTTGTAGATGACTTCTCCTGGCTCTGATCGGTGGCTTCCCTTCTGATGTGTCAACAACATTACCCTGCCTCTAAGGGTGTTCATGACATACAGAGGCGACTGATACATCTCAAACGTATCCATATTTTTTTATTGTTTCATGCTACTATATTATGCCTTTTGTATAATTTTTATGCTAATGTTTTTGCAATTTGTGGTGTTTCCATTTAGGTTGCTACCTCCAAAATTGGTCTGCTGTGAAAAGTATCATGCTGATATTTGCACACAATTGGTCACTCTGAACATCATTCAAGGACTTTGATAGTTTCTGTAAGATTTATTTTATTTAGTAAATAGATGTACATAATCCAGATTAACTTTATACAATTGTTGTGATTTGTGGGGTATCCATTTAGGTTGACAACCAAGACTAGCTTGAGGTGATAAGTATCATGTTGATGTTCACACACAAAGTTGCCTCGGAGAGTTCATTCAAGGCCTTACATTGCTTCTGAAAGATTTATTATCTTTGATAACTAGAAAGTACATACTCTAGCTTAATTCTTGTAACATTTGTGACTTGTGGGTTTTCCTTATAGATTGTTGGTTCCCAAAACTGGTCTGTGGTAGGATGTGTCATGCTGATGTTCGTGTACAAGTTCACCACTATGAGCCCACTTAAGTCCTTCCGATCCTTCTATATGATTTAGTTTCTTTGATAAAGAGAAAGTACATAGTCTAGTTCAGTTTTGTAACATTTTATGATTTGTGGGGTTTCCATTTAGGTTGTTGCGTCCCAAATCAGGTGTGTGGTGACAAGTAACATTGTGATGTTCGCACACAAGGTCACCGCAAAGAGCTCATTCAAACCATTCCATTGCTTCTGTAAGATTTATTTGCTTCAGTAAATAGATAGTGTGTACTCTTGTTTAATTCTGTAACAAATTTATGATTTTTGGGGTTTCTATTTAGGCTATTTCCTCCAAAGACTGGCCTGAGGTTAGAAGTGTCATGGTATGTTCTTGCACAAGGTCATCGCGAAGAGTTCATTCAAGGCCTTGAGGAGATGGTTAATTAAAATAAATATGGGGCATATGAAATTTCAATGTCCATACCACATAAGGCAGTTGTTTATTTTTTTTATATTAGGAAAGTCTTCCAATCATTTCAGGAGCAATCCAAGTAGAGGCCATAGTAGCTGATGGTTTATAGGTTCCTTACTCCCACTTGTTCAGATTTGAGATGTTTTAATAATCATTCCAAGACACTTATACATGATTCATTTTGTTGCTAAGGATGGCGTATTTGAGGGTCAGTTCAGATAGGTTTTGGAGAGGTAAATTCCGAAGATAGAAAAGGTGCTACTTGGTGACCAACGATGCTCTGTGTCCTCAACCTATTAGTAACAGAATACATTAATTTAACTTCTTGTTTTAGGCATGGAAGGCGTTATACAACAAGAAGCCGCCAAGTACCTTCCAGGTGGTGCAAAAGAGTCACCATAAAAGATTGTTCCCAAAGTGATTGCAAATACTAGGACAAGAGGGACATTTTTGGCCAGGTCATGTCGCAAAGCACGTTGGTAAAATGTCTGATTTGGGAGGGATGGCTTTTATCACATCATTGATTGGCAGATCGGCCACCCAATAAAGTGTGATTTCTTCCTATGCAGGCATGCAGCCATGCTTGGATCAAGGTAATGTTAGTGGAACATTCATTACATGTAGTAGTTTCTTCTTGGTGACATTACCTAAACAAATGGTGAACTTATAAAATGCTGGGACAACCCGTCATGCACATTTACCACAGATGCCCTCCAGTCTCTTACAAACAACATGTACCACATCTAAACATGCTCTGTAGGGCACCCGACATTGTGTGCTTTGCATATTTTTCTGTTCCATAGCATGTTATCTTGCTCTATTATGTTCTTCCCATGTATGCAAGTTGTACCTACTCGGTGTCGACTGGCATGGCACTCTTTCCTCTCAGCTCTATCAAATCCTGGGAGGGGCTTTCTAAATGTAATTCATGTGTCTTGTGCAGATAACATTGATTATGTATTTCTTCACAGAGATAAACTATGATTTTATTATTAGAGATTAAATTGAAATTAGAATTGTGCATGTCTAAGATATGAGTTGAAATACTAGTTGCATAGTGCTCAACTTTGATTGAGGTTTGTAACTCTCATCACATTTCTAACATGATTCGCTTGTATTTTGAAATCTCCTTCTATGTACTATGGTCATAAACTTTTGTTCTATACTCGATTCTACTGAAGCTAGGGCATAGACGAGGTGTCAAAGGTAAGCTCTAGTAGTGCAACTCCAACTGTTGGTGTGATGATGCCTACTTCCTGAGATAAAGATGAGCTGAAATGGCTCATGTTCTATTGCCCCATCTTTATCCCTCCACACTTAAACAAGCCTGGTGCCTGGAGAAAAATATCGCTAAATATTGGTGTTCCTCCTAATAGGATTATACATGTCAACCTCAAGATTTTACAATGTTTCTGTTTGTTTGATGAACTTGGGAGTATCTCAAGTGCCTTCCCATTTTCAGTGACTGACAATGCTAGTTTTTTCAAGTATAGGAACATGGAAGTTTTATGTGTCTGGCATGCTTGGGATTCATTTTTAGCATATATAGAAGTTGAGATAATTTAATATATCAATACTTTTTCCACGTGAAACCAATAGGCCGGGCATCAATTTTTGATTTTCTGATAATTTGAAAATCCTCCTTTCATCCCACACACACACACAAAAAACACAAACACACACACACACACACACACACACACACACACACACACACACACACACACACACACACACACACACACACACACACACACACACACACACGCGCCCACACACACACACACACACACACAATTTTTTTCTAAATAGTTTGCAACTTCTAATTTTTAGTTTTTATATTTATATATATATATATATATATATATATATATATATATATATATATATATATATATATATATATATATAACCTTTATATAGACAAGCAGAGAGACAGTGCAAGTAAGTTTAGTTCAGTCCGAACGTGAAGATATCTTGTTGAGTTGTTGGTAATGGAAACGAAGGGCTCTATCATTGTCTTCTATTTCACCTTTTTTCCTTCTATTTCCGGCCCCTTCTCATACAAGATCATTGCAAATAGCAGAGAAGAGAATTAACAGCTTAGCAATTTCCAGGTTTGAAATTATTTATTTCTTGAATTGACTACCCTTTTTCTTGTTTTATTTTAGATTTTTTTCTTTGTTTGGGAAAGAAACCAGGTCCATATCATTGACTTTGTTAACCTAGGGTAGCTAACTTACTGGTTGAAAGATTGTGGCCTATTTGTTTTTTTTGGGTGATCTGCATGAATGACATGGTAAGTAGTTAACGATATAGTGATAAATTTTTAGTGCATATACATCAGCACCACTATAACCTAGTGTCTGCTTAACGTGAGTACAAGATTGACCTCTCTAAAGCTTTTTGTTGGGTTAATTATGAATTTTCTGGAAGGGCTTTCAACTAACTGAGTTTCTTAGAAATTTTGATTTCTTAAATATGGAGTGTGTTACATTAGTGTGATATTTAATTAAAATTAATGGGAAGCTTTTTCTATAATTCACTCCTTCCCGTGGATTGCATCAAGGTGGCCCATTATCTGCAGTTCTATTTTTTTGTGGATGGTGACTTATCTGGTTTGTTCCAATAGTTGGTTTAGGACAGGGGCCTGGACCCCATTAGAGTGTGTCGAAGTGCGACTCACATTTTATATTGGGGCGATCTTGTATAACTTCACCAAGAGGAGATGGTGATTTTATTGCTTGGCTACCACACGATAGATTCTTTGTAAAGAGTGCCTGTAAGTTGGTCGCTTTTTACCCCTTTCTAAAACATAGGAGTGGGTAACAAGTTTACGGCCAACTAGTGACTGGTTTTCATGGAATAAGGTGTAGCGTTCATCTGTCCCAGAGAAGATGAAGATTGTTGCATGGAAAGTTATTGTGGGAGTTCCAGCAACGAAGGAGAATATGAATCACTAGAACATCGACATTAGGGTTGTGTGTGATATTTGTGGACTGGAGAATGAACCAAGCTTCAATGCACTGCTTGCCTACTCTTCAAACAAAAAATTATGTCTATACTTTTTTTAAGTGTAAAAGTAAAGCATGTGTGTGGAGCATACATGAATACACATGAGATCTGAAGTCGCGTCTCCCATCCGCCACCTCCATAAAGAAGGATGCTAGGGTTCCAGTGTAACAATTTGTTGCTCCGATCGTTCAACTTATATTTGGGTTCCTTCTAGGTGCTAGCGAGTAGGGGGGCCTGATTTGGGGTTGTACGCATTTAGACCGCCCTAGATCCGCCAAGGGGTATCCTAGCTGCCTGGATGGTGGTGGTAAGGTGATGGCATCGAAAGTGGGGTGGAATAAGATTTATTTAATAAAATTTATTTTTCTTCAGCAGTAAATAGAAAGAACACACTCTAGTTTAATTTTGTTTCACTTTTGCGACTTGTGGGCTTTCCATTTGTGATGTAGCCAACAAAGACTGGTATGAGGTGACAAGTTCACGCTAATGTTCATGCATAAAGTCACCACGAAGAGCTCATTCAAGGCATTCCATTGCTTCATTGAGATTCATTTTCTTCAGTAAATAGAAAGTACATAATCTAGATTAATTTTTGTAACATTTTGCCATTTGTGATATTTCCTTATAGGTTGTATGTTGGAAATATGCCCTAGAGGCAATAATAAAAGCATTATTATTATATTTCCTTGTTCATGATAATTGTCTTTTATTCATGCTATAACTGTATTATCCGGAAATCGTAATACACGTGTGAATACATAGACTACAAATACGTCCCTAGTAAGCCTCTAGTTGACTAGCTCGTTGGTCAACAGATAGTCATGGTTTCCTGACTATGGACATCAGATGTCATTGACAACGGGATCACGTCATTAGGAGAATGACGTGATGGACAAGACCCAATCCTAAGCATAGCACAAAGATCGTGTAGTTCGTTTTGCTAGAGCTTTTCCAATGTCAAGTATCTCTTCCTTAGACCATGAGATCGTGCAATTCCCGGATACCGTAGGAGTGCTTTGGGTGTATCAAACGTCACAACGTAACTGGGTGACTATAAAGGTGCACTACAGGTATCTCCGAAAGTAACCATTGGGTTGACACGGATCGAGACTGGGATTTGTCACTCCGTATGACGGAGAGGTATCACTGGGCCCACTCGGTAATGCATCATCATAATGAGCTCAAAGTGATCAAGTGTCTGGTCACGGGATCATGCATTGCGGTACGAGTAAAGTGACTTGCCGGTAACGAGACTAACGAGGTATTGGGATACCGACGATCGAGTCTCGGGCAAGTAACATACCGTCTGACAAAGGGAATAGAATACGGGGTTGCTTGAACCCTTGACATCGTGGTTCATCCGATGACAACATCGAGGAGCATGTGGGAGCCAACATGGGTATCCAGATCCCGCTGTTGGTTATTGACTTGAGGTAGTCTCGGTCATGTCTGCATGTCTCCGAACCCGTAGGGTCTACACTTAAGGTTCGGTGACGCTAGGGTTAATAGGAGGACAAGTATGTGATTACGAATGTTGTTCGAGTCCGGATGAGATCCCGGACGTCACGAGGAGTTCGGAATGGTCCGGAGGTAAAGATTTATATATGGAAAGTGGTTAAACGGACTCGGGAAGTTTGGTGGTATACGGTAAAGTACGGGGCCACCGGAGGGTTCCGGAGGTCCACGGGAGGGGCCACCCCTCGGGGGCCACATGGGCTAAGTGGGAGAGGGAACCAGCCCCTGGTGGGCTGGGTGCGCCTCCCCACCTAGGCCCATGCGGCTAGGGTTTGGGGAAGGGTAAACCCTAAAGGGGCCCCCTAGCTTGGGGGCAAGCCACCTCCCTCCTCCCTTGGCCGCCGCCCCATCTAGGGTTTACCCTAGATGGCCGGCCCCCTGACCCTCTCCTCCTATAAATAGAGGGGTGGGGGAGGCTGCCAACACAGTTGTAGGCGCAGCCCTCCCTCCCAACACCTCTCTTTCTCCACGCTAGCTTGGCGAAGCCCTGCCGGAGAACTACCGTACCAGCTGCACCACGCCGTCGTGCTGCCATTGGGATTGTCTTCTTCAACCTCTCCTTCACTCTTGCTGGATCAAGACGGAGGAGACGCCATCGTCCCGTACGTGTGTTGAACACGGAGGTGCTGTCCTTTCAGTACTTTGGTCATCGGTGATCGGAATCACGTTGGGAACGTCTTCGTCATCACCACTCTCAAGAACGCTTCCGTATTCGATCTACAAGTGGTATGTAGATGCAAACTCTCTCTCCTTACTCGTTGCATAGTAGAACTCATAGATGGATCTTGGTGAAACCGTAGGAAAAATTTTTATTTTCTGCAACGTTCCCCAACAGTGGCATCATGAGCTAGGTCTATGCGTAGTTCTCTTTGCACGAGTAGAACACAATCTTGTTGTGGGCGTGGATCTTGTCAACTTACTTGCCGTTACTAGTTGTTTCTTGCTTCCGCGGTATTGTGGGATGAAGCGCCCGGACCAACCTTACACGCTTTTACGTGAGACCGGTTCCACCGACTAACATGCACTAGTTGCATAAGGTGGCTGGCGGGTGTCTGTCTCTCCTACTTTAGTGGGAGCGGATTCGATGAACAGGGTCCTTATGAAGGGTAAATAGAAGTTGACAAGATCACGTTGTGGTTATTCGTAGGTAAGAAAACGTTCTTGCTAGAACCCAATTGCAGCCACGTAAAAGATGCAACAACAATTAGAGGACGCCTAACTTGTTTTTGCAGCAATTGTCATGTGACGTGATATGGCCAAGTTGTGATGAATGATGATATATTGTGATGTATGAGATCATGTTCTTGTAATAGGAATCACGACTTGCATGTCGATGAGTATGACAACCGGCAGGAGCCATAGGAGTTGTCTTTATTTTTGTATGACCTGCGTGTCATTGAAGAACGCCATGTAATTTACTTTACTTTATTGCTAAACGCGTTAGCCATAGAAGTAGAAGTAGTCGTTGGCGTGACAACTTCATGGAGGCACGATGATGGAGATCATGATGATGGAGATCATGGTGTCATGCCGGTGACAGGATGATCATGGAGCCCCGAAGATGAAGATCAAAGGAGCTATATGATATTGGCCATATCATGTCACTACTTTATAATTGCATGTGATGTTTATTATGATTATGCATCTTGTTTACTTAGAACGACGGTAGTAAATAAGATGATCCCTTAGAACAATTTCAAGAAGTGTTCTCCCTAACGTGCACCGTTGCTACAGTTCGTCGCTTCTAAGCACCACGTGTTAATCGGGTGTGATGGATTCTTACGTTCACATACAACGGGTGTAAGCAAGATTTACACACGCAGAAACACTTAGGGTTAACTTGACGAGCCTAAGCATGTGAAGACATGGCCTCGAACACGGAGACCGAAAGGTCGAACACGAGTCGTATGGAAGATACGATCAACATGAGAATGTTCACCGACGAGACTAGTCCGTCTCACGTGTTGATCGGACACGGCCTAGTTGACTCGGATCGTGTAACACTTAGATGACTAGAGGATGTCTAATCTAAGTGGGAGTTCATTAATAATTTGATTAGATGAACTTAATTATCATGAACTTAGTCTAAAACTTTTGAATTATATGTCTTGTAGATCAAATGGCCAACGCTCATGTCAACTTGAACTTCAACGCGTTCCTAGAGAAAACCAAGCTGAAAGATGACGGCAGCAACTATACGGACTGGGTCCGGAACCTGAGGATCATCCTCATAGCTGCCAGGAAACAATACGTCCTAGAAGGACCGCTAGGTGAAACTCCCGTCCCTGAGAACCAAGACATTATGAATGATTGGCAGTCTCGTGCTGATGATTACTCCCTCGTTCAGTGCGGCATGCTTTACAGCTTAGAACCGGGGCTCCAAAAGCGTTTTGAGCACCACGGAGCATATGAGATGTTCGAGGAGCTGAAACTTGTTTTTCAAGCTCACGCCCGGGTCGAGAGATATGACATCTCCGACAAGTTCTATAGTTGTAAGATGGAGGAAAACAGTTCTGTCAGTGAGCACATTCTGAAGATGTCTGGGTTGCACAACCGTATGACCCAGCTGAATATTAACCTCCCTGATGAGGCGGTCATTGACAGAATCCTCCAGTCGCTCCCACCAAGCTACAAGAGCTTTGTGATGAATTACAACATGCAGGGGATGGTAAAGACCATTCCTGAAGTGTTCTCTATGCTGAAGTCAGCCGAGGTTGAAATCAAGAAAGAACATCAAGTGTTGATGGTCAATAAGACCACTAAGTTTAAGAAGGGCAAGGGCAAGAAGAACTTCAAGAAGGACGGCAAGGAGGTTGCCGCGCCCGTAAGCAAGTTGCCGGAAGAAGTCAAAGAATGGACCCAAGCCCGAGACCTGAGTGCTTTTATTGCAAGGGAAGGGTCACCGAAGCGGAACTGCCCCAAGTACTTAGCGGATAAGAAGGCCGGCAACACCAAAGGTATATTTGATATACATGTAATTGATGTGTACCTTACCAGTAATCGTAGTAACTCCTGGGTATTTGATACCGGTGCCGTTGCTCATATTTGTAACTCACAGCAGGAGCTGCGGAATAAGCGGAGATGGCGATGGGACGAGGTGACGATGCGCTGCGGGAATGGTTCCGAGTCGATGTGATCGCCGTCGGCACGCTACCTCTTCATTTACCCACGGGATTAGTTATGAACCTTAATAATTGTTATTTGGTGCCAAGTTTGAGCATGAATATTGTATCTGGATCTCGTTTAATGCGAGATGGCTACTCATTTAAATCCGAGAATAATGGTTGTTCTATTTATATGAGAGATATGTTTTATGGTCATGCTCCGATGGTCAATGGTTTATTCTTAATGAATCTCGAGCGTAGTATTACACATGTTCATAGCGTGAATACCAAAAGATGTAAAGTTGATAACGATAGTCCCACATACTTGTGGCACTGCCGCCTTGGTCACATTGGTGTCAAGCGCATGAAGAAGCTCCATGCTGATGGACTTTTGGAGTCTCTTGATTATGAATCATTTGACACATGTGAACCATGCCTCATGGGCAAGATGACCAAGACTCCATTCTCTGGAACAATGGAGCGAGCAACCAACTTGTTGGAAATCATACATACCGATGTGTGCGGTCCAATGAGCGTTGAGGCTCGCGGAGGATATCGTTATGTTCTCACTCTCACAGATGACTTGAGTAGATATGGGTATGTCTACTTGATGAAACACAAGTCTGAGACCTTTGAAAAGTTCAAGGAATTTCAGAATGAAGTAGAGAATCAACGTGACCGAAAGATAAAATTCTTACGATCAGATCGTGGAGGAGAATATTTAAGTCACGAATTTGGTACACACTTAAGAAAATGTGGAATCGTTTCACAACTAACGCTGGAACACCTCAGCGAACGGTGTGTCCGAACGTCGAATCGCACTCTATTGGATATGGTGCGTTCTATGATGTCTCTTACCGATTTACCGCTATCATTTTGGGGATACGCTCTAGAGACAGCTACATTCACTTTAAATAGGGCACCGTCTAAATCCGTTGAGACGACACCGTATGAATTATGGTTTGGGAAGAAACCTAAGCTGTCGTTTCTAAAAGTTTGGGGATGCGATGCTTATGTCAAGAAACTTCAACCTGAAAAGCTCGAACCCAAGTCGGAAAAATGCGTCTTCATAGGATACCCTAAGGAAACCTTTGGGTATACCTTCTACCTTAGATCCGAAGGCAAGATCTTTGTTGCCAGGAACGGAATCTTTCTTGAAAAAGAGTTTCTCTCGAAAGAAGTAAGTGGGAGGAAAGTAGAACTCGATGAAGTACTACCTCTTGAACAGGAAAGTAGTGCAGCTCAGGAAAATGTTCCTGTGGTGCCTACACCAACTGAAGAGGAAATTCATGATGATGATCAAGGTACTTCAGATCAAGTTGCTACTGAACTTCGTAGGTCCACTAGGACACGTTCCGCACCAGAGTGGTACGGCAACCCTGTCTTGGAAATCATGTTGTTAGACAACAATGAACCTTCGAACTATGAAGAAGCAATGGCGGGCCCAGATTCCAACAAATGGCTAGAAGCCATGAAGTCCGAGATAGAATCCATGTATGAAAACAAAGTGTGGACTTTGACTGACTTGCCCGATGATCGGCGAGCGATAGAAAACAAATGGATCTTTAAGAAGAAGACGGACGCGGATGGTAATGTCACCATCTATAAAGCTCGACTTGTCGCTAAGGGTTATCGGCAAGTTCAAGGGATTGACTACGATGAGACTTTCTCTCCGTAGCGAAGCTTAAGTCCGTCCGAATCATGTTAGCAATTGCCGCATACTATGATTATGAGATATGGCGATGGACGTCAAAACAGCATTCCTTAACGGCTATCTTAAGGAAGAGCTGTATATGATACAGCCGAAGGTTTTGTCGATCCTAAGAATGTCGACAAAGTATGCAAGCTCCAGCGATCCATTTATGGGCTGGTGCAAGCATCTCGGAGTTGGAACATTCGCTTTGATGAGATGATCAAAGCGTTTGGGTTTATGCAGACTTATGGAGAAGCCTGCGTTTACAAGAAAGTGAGTGGGAGCTCTGTAGCATTTCTCATATTATATGTAGATGACATACTTGATGGGAAATAATATAGAATTCTTGGACAGCATTAAGGCCTACTTGAATAAGTGTTTTCAATGAAGGACCTTGGAGAAGCTGCTTATATATTAGGCATCAAGATCTATAGAGATAGATCGAGACACCTCATAGGTCTTTCACAAAGCACATACCTTGACAAGATTTTGAAGAAGTTCAAAATGGATCAGTCCAAGAAAGGGTTCTTGCCTGTATTGCAAGGTGTGAGATTGAGCTCAGCTCAATGCCCGACCACGGCAAAAGATAAAGAAGAGATGAGTGTCATCCCCTATGCCTCAGCCATAGGATCTATTATGTATGCCATGCTGTGTACCGGACCTGATGTAAACCTTGCCGTAAGTTTGGTAGGAAGGTACCAAAGTAATCCCGCAAGGAACACTGGACAGCGGTCAAGAATATCCTGAAGTACCGAAAAGGACAAAGGACATGTTTCGTTTATGGAGGTGACGAAGAGCTCGTCGTAACAGGTTACGTCGACGCTAGCTTCGACACAGATCTGGATGACTCTAAGTCACAAACCGGATACGTGTATATGTTGAATGGTGGAGCAGTAAGCTGGTGCAGCTGCAAGCAGAGCGTCGTGGCGGGATCTACATGTGAAGCGGAGTACATGGCAGCCTCGGAGGCAGCGCATGAAGCAATTTGGGTGAAGGAGTTCATCACCGACCTAGGAGTCATACCCAATGCGTCGGGGCCGATCAAACTCTTCCGTGACAACACTGGAGCTATTGCCCTTGCCAAGGAGCCCAGGTTTCACAAGAAGACCAGGCACATCAAGCGTCGCTTCAACTCCATCCGTGAAAATGTTCAGAATGGAGACATAGAAATTTGTAAAGTGCATACGGATCTGAATGTCGCAGATCCGCTGACTAAACCTCTTCCATGGGCAAAACATGATCAACACCGAACTCTATGGGTGTTCGATTCATCACAATGTAAACTAGATTATTGACTCTAGTGCAAGTGGGAGACTGTTGGAAATATGCCCTAGAGGCAATAATAAAAGCATTATTATTATATTTCCTTGTTCATGATAATTGTCTTTTATTCATGCTATAAGCTGTATTATCCGGAAATCGTAATACACGTGTGAATACATAGACTACAAATACGTCCCTAGTAAGCCTCTAGTTGACTAGCTCGTTGGTCAACAGATAGTCATGGTTTCGACTATGGACATCGATGTCATTGACAACGGGATCATGTCATTAGGAGAATGACGTGATGGACAAGACCCAATCCTAAGCATAGCACAAAGATCGTAGTTCGTTTTGCTAGAGCTTTTCCAATGTCAAGTATCTCTTCCTTAGACCATGAGATCGTGCAATTCCGGATACCGTAGGAGTGCTTTGGGTGTATCAAACGTCACAACGAATCGGGTGACTATAAAGGTGCACTACAGGTATCTCCGAAAGTAACCATTGGGTTGACACGGATCGAGACTGGGATTTGTCACTCCGTATGACGGAGAGGTATCACTGGGCCCACTCGGTAATGCATCATCATAATGAGCTCAAAGTGATCAAGTGTCTGGTCACGGGATCATGCATTGCGGTACGAGTAAAGTGACTTGCCGGTAACGAGACTAACGAGGTATTGGGATACCGACGATCGAGTCTCGGGCAAGTAACATACCGTCAGACAAAGGGAATAGAATACGGGGTTGCTTGAACCCTTGACATCGTGGTTCATCCGATGACAACATCGAGGAGCATGTGGGAGCCAACATGGGTATCCAGATCCCGCTGTTGGTTATTGACTTGAGGTAGTCTCGGTCATGTTCGCATGTCTCCCGAACCCGTAGGGTCTACACTTAAGGTTCGGTGACGCTAGGGTTAATAGGAGGACAAGTATGTGATTACGAATGTTGTTCGAGTCCGGATGAGATCCCGGACGTCACGAGGAGTTCGGAATGGTCCGGAGGTAAAGATTTATATATGGAAAGTGGTTAAACGGACTCGGGAAGTTTGGTGGTATACGGTAAAGTACCGGGGCCACCGGGAGGGTTCGGAGGTCCACGGAGGGGCCACCCCCGGGGGCCACATGGGCTAAGTGGGAGGGAACCAGCCCCTGGTGGGCTGGGTGCGCCCCCACCTAGGCCCATGCGGCTAGGGTTTGGGAGGGTAAACCCTAAAGGGGCGCCTCAGCTTGGGGGCAAGCCACCTCCCTCCTCCCTTGGCCGCCGCCCCATCTAGGGTTTACCCTAGATGGCCGCCCCTGACCCTCTCCTCCTATAAATAGAGGGGTGGGGGAGGCTGCCAACACAGTTGTAGGCGCAGCCCCTCCCTCCCAACACCTCTCTTTCTCCACGCTAGCTTGGCGAAGCCCTGGGAGAACTACAGTACCAGCTGCACCACGCCGTCGTGCTGCCATTGGGATTGTCTTCTTCAACCTCTCCTTCACTCTTGCTGGATCAAGACGGAGGAGACGCCATCGTCTCCCGACGTGTGTTGAACACGGAGGTGCTGTCCTTTCAGTACTTTGGTCATCGGTGATCGGAATCACGTTGGGAACGTCTTCGTCATCACCACTCTCAAGAACGCTTCCGTATTCGATCTACAAGTGGTATGTAGATGCAAACTCTCTCTCGTTACTCGTTGCATAGTAGAACTCATAGATGGATCTTGGTGAAACCGTAGGAAAAATTTTTATTTTCTGCAACGTTCCCCAACATTGTAGCCTCCCAAAACTGGTCTGAGGTGGCAAGAATAATGGTGATGTTCATGCACAAGGTCACTGATACGTCTCCAACGTATCTATAATTTTTGATTGCTTCATGCTAGATTATATTCTGTTTTGGATGATTAATGGGCTTTGTTATACACTTTTATATTATTTTTGGGACTAACCTATTAACCGGAGGCCCAGCCCAGAATTGCTGTTTTTTGCCTATTTCAGAGTTTCGCAGAAAAAGAATATCAAACAGAGTCCAAACGGAATGAAACCTTCGGGAATATGATTTTCGGAACGAACGTGATCCAGAGGACTTGGACCCTACGTCAAGACATCAACCGGGTGGGCACGAGGTAGGGGGGCGCGCCTATCCCCCCTAGGCGCGCCCTCCACCCTCGTGGGCCCCATGTTGCTCCACCGACGTACTTCTTCCTCCTATATATACCTATGTATCCCCAAACTACCAGATACGGAGCCAAAAACCTAATTCCACCGCCGCAATCTTCTGTACCCGTGAGATCCCATCTTGGGGCCTTTTTCGGAGCTCCGCCGGAGGGGGCATCGATCACGGAGGGCCTCTACATCATCTCCAAGGCCTCTCCGATGAAGTGTGAGTAGTTTACCTCGGACCTTCGGGTCAATAGTTATTAGCTAGATGGCTTCTTCTCTCTTTTTGGATCTCAATACAATGTTCTCCCCCTCTCTTGTGGAGATCTATTCGATGTAATCTTCTTTTGCGGTGTGTTTGTTGAGATCGATGAATTGTGGGTTTATGATCAAGATTATCTATCAACAATATTTGAATCTCCTCTGAATTCTTTTATGTATGATTGGTTATCTTTGCAAGTCTCTTCGAATTATCAGTTTGGTTTGGCCTACTAGATTGATCTTTCTTGCAATAGGAGAAGTGCTTAGCTTTGGGTTCAATCTTGCGGTGTCCTTTCCCAGTGACAGTAGAGGCAGCAAGGCACGTATTGTATTGTTGCCATCGAGGTTAAAAAGATGGGGTTTACATCATATTGCATGAGTTTATCCCTCTACATCATGTCATCTTTCTTAATGTGTTACTCTGTTCTTCATGAACTTAATACTCTAGATGCATGCTGGATAGCGGTCGATGTGTGGTGTAATAGTAGTAGATGCAGGCAGGAGTCGGTCTACTTTTCGCGGACGTGATGCATATATACATGATCATACCTAGATATTCTCATAACTATGCTCAATTCTATCAATTGCTCAACAGTAATTTGTTCACCCACCGTAATACTTATGCTCTCGAGAGAAGCCACTAGTGAAACATATGGCCCCGGGTCTATTTTCCATCATATTAATCTCCCGACAACAAGCTATTTCTGGCACCGTTTATTTCCTTTTATTTTTACTTTGCATCTCTATTATAAAAATACCAAAAATATTATCCTATCATATCTATGAGATCTCACTCTCGTAAGTGACCGTGAAGGGATTGACAACCCCTTTATTGCGTTGGTTGCGAGGATTTATTTGTTTGTGTAGGTGCGAGGGACTCGTGCGTGGCCTCCTACTGGATTGATACCTTGGTTCTCAAAAACTGAGGGAAATACTTACGCTACTTTACTGCATCACCCTTTCCTCTTCAAGGGAAAACCAACGCAGTGATCAAGAGGTAGCAGTCACCATGACGAGGTTATTCATGAAGGCCTTCCATTTCTTCTGTAAGATTTATTTTCTTCATTAAATTGAAAGTGTGTACTCTAGTTTAATTTAATTATGCTCTTCTTAGGTATGGAAGCTGCATTCATTTGGTGTCGACTGGTATTGCACTCTTCCCTGTCAACTCTGTCACATCCTTGAGATGCTTTGTAAACATAATTTCGTTGTGTCTTGTGAAGCAAGCATTCATTATGTATTTCTTCATAGAAATAAACTATGAGTTTATTATTAGAGATTAAAATAAATCGATGGAACATAAATGAGAGGGTTTGGCAAAATCCTCGAACCAAAGGGAAATTAGAGTTGTACCCGTCTCAGACATTGGCGGAACCAACGTGTAGGTATTGGTGGGTTGTGGCCCACCTAGAATATTGAGTTTTTACTATGTACTAGTTTAGCAATTTGTCCCCAAAGGACTGTCCCAGGCTCCCATTCTCCTAGACTAGTATGTATCTTCCTCCAAGTCAAGTACTGGGGCCTGAGAATCAGGGGGAGAGAGAGACCCTTGTGCGGTCATGCCATTGCATGTGCCTCTATCCTAACGTTCTGCCCTCCCCTTGCCACTGGCTGTCAGCCCGTCGCCCCTCCTCTCCTCTTGCTGCTCCCATGTCCACCTCATCTTCTTGAAGGAGCATTGGAAGTTGATCCTTGTCATCTCGGACATCACGATCCCGACCCCTCCCATATCACCATTGTCTGCCCCCGGCAAGCTACCCTTCTAGTTGGACGCCACTCTAGTTGTGTCTCTCTCACGGCCTCACCCGCCTGGGAGACTTTTACCTTAACTCTAGCTTCCCTAACCTCTAGCTTAGCAAGGTAATGAAACTTTAAGAGTTTGACAATAGGTTTGATGAGGTTAACATGGAGTGCTTATTTGCACGTCTCCTTTGAATCCCTTCAACTCATTTGCTTCTGATGATGCACTCGAGGTAATGAAACATGTTGAATTCTATTTCGAGGACAAAGTAAGAATGAATTTCGTCAGCCATTAATTAATTACAACTTGCTACTATTGTAGATGATATGAGACAAGATGTTAGGTATAGATATATGTGTAATATTGGTGAGCTCTCTATTATGCTTGCTGAAACAAAAGAAAACATATTCTCTATGGTTTGATCTACTTGCTTGTCAATTTTGTATTTATCTTGCCGGTGGACACATCCAGTGTTGAAAGAGTATTTTGGCAGTGAATCTAGTGAAGAAGAATTTGAGAAATTGCATGGGTGATGATCTCATGAACTATTATTTGGTGATATTTATTGAGTAAGATATGTTCTCGAAAGTAAGTTAGGATGACGTAATTGATGATTTCATGGCAAAGGAACGTTGTAGAGTTACTTAGTGTTGTAGTTTTCTACTTAGTGTTTATTTCAGGTAAGACTATTCATATTTGCAATTTTAGAATATTTTGTGAAATATAATGTTGTGTGACTTGATTGAACTATTTGTAATTTGTGCCAAATATTGTATGACACTTGTATTATGAAATTTTTTTAAAGAATGTGCACACCCTTCATTTCTTTCATGGATCAGCCACTCTCTTGGATATGGGTTACTAGCTATGTATTGTTCAACTTTGACAGAGGTTTGTAACTCCTGCCACATATTCTAACATGTTTTGCTTGTGTTTTGAAAATTCCTCCTATGTACTATGCTCATAAGCATGAATTATGTCCTTCATTCTATCAGAGCCTCATGAAATCAACAGAAACCTGGAGATTTTGTTATGTTTCTATTGGTGTGATATACAAGGGTGTAGCTCTAGTGCTCAACTATTTCTAGTGACTGAGAATTGTTGCTTTATGCAAGGATATGAAGATGGAAATTTTTGTGTCTTACTATTTCAAGTGATTCAGCGATAATGGGCCATGTTTAGCATACCTAATGTTGTGAAAAAAAATATCCATACCTTTTTCTAGTTGAAACATCTAGGGCTTCAATTTTAGTTTTTTTTGATAATTTTGAAGCCTTACTTTCATCCTAGATACCACAATACACAGACAATATAACTCAAAACAGCTTACAGTCACCACAACATACAGTATTCATATTATTTTTTATAAACATCTAAACATTTATTCTCACAAGCAGAGAGATGGTGCAAGTACATTTAGTTCAATCTGAACATGAGGATCTCTTCTAAAGTTGTTGGTAATGGAGGCAGAGGGCTTAGTCAACGTCTTATGTTTTACTTCTATTTTTGGCCCCTTCTTATACAACATGGTTGCAAAGAGGAGAGATGAGAATGTGCGGCTTAATCGTTTCTAGCCTTCGAGACATTTATTCCTTGAATTAAAAACCTTTTTGTTGTGTTATTTTCAGACTTGTGTATCTTTTTGGAAAGCAATCGGATCCATATTATCGACTTTGATCGCCTAGGAAAACTAAGTTGTCATCTAGAATTTTATGGTTTATTTGTTTTTTTGGTGATTTGTATGACTACCGATGAAGTTATGGCTTTTCAATGCATACATCATATTCAACATCAGCGCAACCCAGTTTTAGCTCAGTGTGCGTACAAGATTAACCTCTCTAAAGCTTATGACTAGGTTGATTGGGGATTTCCTTGAAGGGGCTTTTATAACCCGTGATGCTCAGTGTCATCGGCCTATTACTAAAAAATAATTAATCATAACTCCAAGTTCCATGCATGGAAGGTGTTGTACAACGAGGACCACCAGTTACCTTCCTACTGGTGCAGAAGAGCCACCATACAAAATTGTTCCTATGTGATCATAGATCACTCAGTAAATCGGAAGTGCATACTCTAATTTAATTTTGTAATTTTTGTGATTTGTGGGGTTTCCATTTAGTTTGTTTCCTCCCAAAATCGTTATGAGGTGACAAGTATCATGGTGGCGTTGGCGCATAGGGGTCACTGCGAAGAGCTCATTCAAGGCCTTCAACTGCTTCTGTAATATTTATTTTCTTTAGTAAATAGAAATTACAAACTATAGAAAAAAATATAAAATTTTTGCGATTTGTGGGATTTCCATTCAGGTTGTTGCGCGCCAAGGCTAGTCTAAGGTGACAATAATCAGGGTGATGTTCATAAACAAGGTCCTCGTGGAGAGCTCATTATTTGTACATTTTTTGTATAAACATCAAAAAACATTCATTGTGACAAGCAGGATGATGATGCAAGTAAGTATAGTTCGATATGAACGTGATGATCGCTTGTTGAGTTGTTGGTAATGGAGACAAAGGACTCTATCAACATTTTCTCTTTTATGTTTTTTACTTTTATTTTTGGCCCTTTCTCATATAACATGGTTGCAAAGAGGAGAGAAGAGAATGTGCGGCTCAACCATTTCCAATTTTCGAGTCATTTATTCCTTGAATTGACAGCCTTACTTCTTGTGTTGTTTTAGAAGTGTGTCTCTTTTGTGAAAGCAATTGGGTTCATATCATCGACATTGTTCGCATAGGGTAGGTGAGATAACAACTAAAATGTTATGGCTTAATTACTTTTTTGGGTGATTTGCATGAATGGCATGGAATGTAGCCAACGATGCAGTGATGGACTTTGAATGCGTACGTCATATTCAACACCAGTGAGACCCGACGTCAGCTCAATGTGCATGCAAGATTGACCTCCCTAAAGCTTATGGCTGGGTTGATCAGGGCTTTTATTGAAGGGGCTTTGATGACCAGCGATGTGCCGTGTCATCGGCCTATTACTCACATAATTCATGAATCATAACTCCTTATTTCAGACATGGAAGGTGTTAAACAATGAGAATCAGGAATTACCTTCCTAGTGATCAATAAGAGGCACCATACAAGATTATTCCCAAGTGATCACAAATACCATTCGGTAAATAGAAAGTACATACTCTAGTTTAATTTTGTAACATGATTGCGATTTGTGGGATTTCCATTTGGGTTGTTGCATCCCAAAACAAGTCTAAGGTCACAAGTATCATGGTGATCTTGGTGCACCATATCACCGCGAAGAGGTCATTCAAGGCCTTCCATTGCTTATGTAAGAATTAGTTTCTTCGGTAAATAGAAAGTACACGCTCCAGTATAAATTTGTAACATTTTTTTGATTTGCGGGGTTTCCATTTAGGTTATTGCCTACCAAAAGTGGTCTAAGGTGACGGGTATCAGAGAAATGTTCGTTGGCAAGTTCACCATGAATACCTCATTCAAATCCTTCCATTTATTTCCTAAAATTTATTTTCTTTAGTAAATGGAAATGACATATTCTAGTTTAAGTTTGTAGCATATTTGCGATTGTGGGGTTTCCATTTAGATTGTTGCCTCCCATGACTAGCCTAAGGTAACAAGTATCATGGTGGTATTGACATGCAAGGTCACCGTGAATAGTTCAATCAAGCCCTTAGAAATATTGGTAAGTAAGGTTTTCTATGTGTTGCACCTAAATCTTAACTGTCCATACCACATAAGGCAGATGTTCAATTTTTTTTCTTTTTCTTTCAAGAAGCTCATACTTTGATTCCAAGAGAAAATTTAAGTAGAGGATGCAACAGTTGGTATTTTATAGGTACATAATTTACACATGTTCTGATTTGTGTTCTTTTGACCATCATTAAGTAATAGGTATACTTGTTTCGTTGCGTCCCTATGAATGGTGTAAGTGAGGGTCAGATCATACAAAGTTTCAAGAAGGAAATTCCATAGGTAGAAAAGATCCTACAAATTTTATGACTAGCAATGCTCGGTGTCTTCATCTTGTTAGGAACGGGATTGATTAATCATAACTCCTTGTTTCGGGCATGGAAGGCATTATACAACGAGAAGCCAGAAAAGGCACCATACAAGACTAATCACAAGTGATTGCAAATACTAGGAAAAGATTTGAAATGTTCTACCAGGTCATTTCACAAAGCACAATGGTAAAATGACTGATTTGGACAAGATGGGTTTTCTAACCTCTTTCTGTAAAAATTCCAGGCATAGTGGTTGATAGGCAAATCCTCTACCCAACAGAGTTTGATTTCTTCCTATGCAAACATGCTACGATCAACGTAATGTTACTAGAACTAATTACACATAGTAGTTTCTTCTTGATGATATCATCTCAACGAATGGTTGACTTATCAAACACAGGGGACAAGCTGTCACGCACATTACCACTCCTGAGAAATGACAAGAAGTTCACTATTGATGGCATGCAGCCTCTTATATACAACATGTGCTACACGTAAGCATGCTCTAACCCGACATTGTGTGTTTTGCACATATTTTTTCTGTTCAATAGTATGATGTGTTGATATCCTATGCTCTTCTTAGGTATGCAAGCTGCACTCGTTCGGTGTGCACTGGTATGGCACTCTTCCGTCTCATCTCTGTCACATCCTCGAGATACTTTGTAACCATAACTTCATTATGTGTTTTGTGGAGAGCATTGTTTTTGTATTTCTTCATAGAAATAAACTATCAATTTATTATTAGAGCTTAACAAAATGATGAAACATACATGACTGAGTTTGGCAAAAATCCTTGGTCCAATGTTAAATTAGAGTTGTAGCTGTATCATATATGGGATAAATTACTAGCAATGTAGTGCTCACATTTGATTGAGGTTTGTAACTCGTGTCACATGTTCTAACATGTTTCGCTTGTGTTTGGACAGCTCCTCCAACGTACTATGCTCCTAAGCATGCGTTATGCGCTTGATTATACAAGATCCTGAAGAAACCGGAAACCCCTAAAGATTTTGGTATGCTTCTATTGGTTTGTTGAACATGGGAGTATCTCTAGTGCCTTATTATTTCAAGTGGCTAGGAATGGTTGGTTTTTGCAAGGATATGGGAACAGAAGTTTTACGTGTCTTACTATTTCAAGTGATTCAGTGTGGTTGGGGTTCATGTTTAGCATATCTATAAATTGAGATGGTTTAAAATATCAATATGTTTCTTGGTAAAATACCCAGGGCTTTAATTTTAGTGTTTAAGATAATATGAAACGCTACCTGCATCATCAATATCACCATACACGCACACATAAAAATTAAAATAGTTTGCAATTACCGCAACCTGTATTATTCCTTTTACTTTTGTATAAACATCTCAAACCTTTATTGTGACAAGCAAACAAGTGGTGCAAATAAGTTTAGTCTGGTCCAAATGTGACGATCTCTTGGTGAGTTGTTGGTAATATAGACAAAGGGCTATACCTCGCTTGCGGTGAGAGCTACTTCCACTACCTCAAGGAACGACTCTAGTGGCCGGGCCGAGTAGAAGGCTTCTTCATTTTTTGACTCAGCCCATTTGTCTTCTATCCATTTTCTTTTTATTTTTATTGTATACATTTGTTTATATTCTCATTAATATTCTAAATACATATGTTCCAACAATAATTACTTCAATTTCTGAAAACTGTTTATCACATATTTAAAAAATGTTCATGTGGTGCAAAATATATATTCACACAACTTCAGAAAAATGTTTTTGGCACTCATACAATATTCTAGTGCGTCAAAAATATGTTTGTGCCTTTTAGAAACAGTTTATAATATGTAAAAGAAAGTTTACATAATTAAGAAAAAATTGCACCATACATAAAAGATTGTCACATTTAGAAAATATGTTCAAGTGTTTCAAAAATATTTTAAGAAATTGAAATAAATATTATTACAATGGAAAAATGTTCACTTGCTTTTAAAAAAGTTAATACCGTTCAAAAATGTTCAACCTGTATTGTAAATATTTAACATTTATTGGAAAAATAATTAAACATGTAAGTAGAAACTCTTTATATGATGAATCAAACGTTTTTTTATTTTCAAAATTGTTTTGTACCGTTAAAAAGCGTTCAACGTGTATTTTTTAATGTTTAACATCTACTCATGTAAATGTTATGAATATTTATTTGAAAAATCATCAATTATATAAAAATTATTCATGTTATATCAGGAAATGTTCCAGTTGTATATGAGAAATGTACAACATGTATTGAAAAAAATAGACATGTATTGAAGAAAAATGAGAAAATAAAAGGTTGAAAAAAGAAAACCTCTGCAGAGAACATGAAGGAAAAAAAACCCGATAGAAAACACAAAGAAACTAATGAAAAATTGAACCAGTCTAGCCAAGAAGTAAAAAAACTAAAGAACTCAAGGCGAGAACTATAACCGTCTCGCAGTAGGAGAGATAGGCAAATCGTAGTTAACACCTGCAGGCCTCAGCTATACCTATTCGGCGCCTCAGACACCAGTTAGTGTGTATTTTGCAAAACGGGCGCGTGAAGCGTCCTCACGCTGGGCCGGCCCATGTAGGATTTTTTCCAAATGTTTTAAACCGGAAATAAAACACGAGTTGGTCGCAATTTCAAATGGCCGACTAGCACAAATTGTTTGCAAATATGTGAAATTCCTCCCCAAATCGATGAACTTTTTTTGAAATTCAATGAACTTATTCAAATTTGTTGAACTTTTGTGGTCTTTTTTTAAAATCCATGACCTTTTTCTCAATTTTTGATTAATTTCTTTCAAAATTGATTAAAATTCAATGAACTTTTCTTAAATTAAATGAAATTTTGTTTCAAAATCCATGAACCTGTTTTCAAATTCGATGAACTTTTTCAAATTGATGAATTTTAAAATTGATGAACTTTATTTAAAACCGATGAACTCTTCTTCAAAATTGATGAACCTTTTCCCAAATTTGATGAACTTTTTTTCAAAAAATGTGAACTTTTTTTCTAATTCAATGATTTTTTTATTCAGTGATCGTTTTTGTAAATCCATGAACTTTTCTTAAAATTCGTTGAACTTTCTTTGAAATTGGTGAAATTTTCTCAAATTTGATGTACTTTTTCTGTTTTTAATGAACTTAAAAAACGGTGAACTTTTTTCAAGTTTGTGAACTTTTCTTCAAAAATGATGAATGTTTTCAAATTCACAACTATTATTCAAATAAGTCAAAAAAACTAAGTGATACAGTAGATGGAACTATGCAATAAATAGCACGGGCACATTTCTTATAAGGTTAGAGCTATTATCGGTCACAATAGTCTAGTAGGTGTAGTGGTTAGTCGAACTCCTACTTGAACGTAATGATGTGAGTTTGAATCCTGGGGATGGCCTTAGTTTTTTGATATTGTCACGCTTTTATAGGTTCCCTACGATGTGCATTCCTGGGCCGGCCCATGAGGTGTGTGCGTGGGCGCCAGCTACCTGTCCGGGCACTTAAGGCGCCGAACAAAAGCTCCCCGAAATCATTAATTAAGGAGTACTCGTTGCAAAGAACACTCCACCTTCTCATGTCGCAACAAGTGGCACACATGCAGTGCGCCACTTGTCGCAACCTGAGAGTTTTTCCTTTTTTTGTAGATCCGTTTATTTAAAACGTTTTATCTCTTAAACCGTGCGTCCAAATCCGAAGCGTTTTCACCATTGGATTCCTTGCACCAAGATCTTCAAAACTAGATCCCGTGTTGATAGGTTTCGACAAACATTTTTTTCACAAAAAATACCAGACGGAAAAAATCGGGCGGAAAAACCGAACCGGGAGCACACTTTTTTTTCCTTTCTGAAAGAGGCACGCCCGTGCCTCTCGCGAAATCACAACCGTGCCTCTCGTGGAAGCAAAAACCGTGACACTCGTGGAAGGGAAAAAAAAACAGAAAACGCGTTTTTTTCGTTTCCGAGAGGCACGGCCGTGACTCTCGCAAAATCACAACCGTGCCTCTCGCGAAAGCAAAACTGTGACTCTCACGAAAGAAAAAAAAAATAGAAAACACGTATTTTTTCCCTTTCCAATAGGCACGGCCATGACTCTCGCGAAAGCACAACCGTGCCTCTCGCGGAAGCAAAACCGTGACTCTCGGGAAAGAAAAAAAAAACAAAAAACGCGTTTTGTTATTCCCTTTCCAAGAGGCACGGCTGTGACTCTCGCGAAAGCACAACCGTGCCTCTCGCGGAAGCAAAACCGTGACTCTCGCGAAAGAAAAGAAACAGAAAACGTGTTTTTTCCGTTTCCGAAAGGCACGGCCGTGACTCTTGCTAAAGCACAACCGCGCCTCTCGTCGAAGAAAAATCGTGACTTTCGCGAAAGAAAAAAGAAAACGCGTTTTTTCGCGCAAAATTTTTTTTGAATTTTTTTGATCGAAAAGCTAAGAAAGACCGGGGAAAAACCAAAACGTTGAAAAAACCTGAAAAAACAGTTTAAAAAACCGAAATCACATGCGGAAAAATAAAAAACAAAATTTTAAGAAAGCGTACAGAGCGCGACACGTGGCGAATGGCTGAGAGTGCGCCAAGTGGCGCTGATCGTTGCGAGGCTCCCGAAAGAGCGCTCGTTAACTAGTTGCTCTCAGAGCTCCCGCATGCGTAAACTAGCGGATGCCACCGGCACGCAGGCGACCTGGACTGGCCCAGTTTACCATTCACTGCTGCACCTTTAATTCTTTGTTTTTTTTCTAATGTGTGTTTGTTCCTTCTTTTGGTTTTCTTCCATCTGGTTTTTATTTATTAATTTTTATTCTTTCTTTTTTCTGATTTGGTATTTATCCTGGTTTTTTTGCTTTAGGTTTATCCATTGGTTTATTTTTTATTTTTATTTTTATAATGTTCTATTCTAAAAAAACTTTGGAAACTTCGTAAAAATTGGAATTTGGAGAAATGTTGAGAAATTTAGATTTTTTGTTTTGGAATTTCAGACAAAATTTTGCTTTCAAAAATTGTTCTGAAATTGAAAAAAATGACTCTTCAAAAATTGATTTGAATTTCAAAAAAGGTTCCGATTTAAAATTGTGTTCACAAATTAGACTATTTTTGTCTTTACCAAAGATGTTTGAAATATTTCAAAAACTTATGAAATTGCTCATGCAGTGCAAGAGAGCATACATATATTAGTGGTCAACACCAACTGTGTCTAACATATATCTTGAAGATCCTCATGCACATCAGGCAATATTGACGTTACTGTTAAGTCACTCTTCTCCTTCTAATTCCACGGACCATCTCTACCCGTCGACTCCATAATGCAAGCTCACCACCTCTGTCAATGGTGCATCTCTCTCTCTCTCTCTCTCTCTCTCTCTCTCTCTCTCTCTCTCTCTCTCTCTCTCCTGCAAACATATATCAAAACACATGATTATAAAAAAATCATGTTAATTGATAAACATATTTTGCTTGTTTTTCAGTTAAGGGCCTTCCATTTTCTCATGCCACCACACATGTAACACAAATCCAAATGACTGAAATATCGTTCAAGGGAATAAATTCTTCATAAGTTTCATGACGGAAGTACCACTCATGTAAAATATTTGAAAGCCCAATGGGCACTAAGCCATAAAAAGAATTAAAATCAACACGCATGTATTCTTGGTATACACGATGGCATGTGAACAGACGACGAGGTTATTAGAAGTGATAACAAATATAAATGTATCTCCTCCCCGCAAACATAGATCAAAAACATGATTTACTCGCACCATATGACTTGTAGATAGTAACTAGTGAGAAAATATGTTGAAAAAGCTTATATGTCAATTCATTGTTTGAAATAGAAAAATACTAACCAAATGCAACATTTTTATAGAAAAGGGAGTGACCAAAATGCTACATTGGTAGCTTTCGGCTATATTTCGTGAAGAAAAGTGCGAATGATTGATGTACCAGAATAAATGAATCCAAAAATCATTTCTCAGATACCAGAATTATTGGATTCCAAAAATGTGGACACCAAATCCAAAGGAAGCTTAGAGCATGTCATAGAAATTTGGGCATTTTGTTAATTGATAAATATATTTTGCTCACTTTCAGTTAAGGGCCTTCCATTTTCTCATTCCACCACACATGTAACGTAAATCCAACTGAAATATTGTTCAAGGCAATACATTCTTCATAAGTTTCATGACAGAAGTACCACTAATGTGAAATATTTGAAAGCCTAACGGGCACGGTGTCATAAAATAAATTAAAATCAACACTCGTCTATTTTTGGTATACACGATGGCATGTAAACAATCAATGAGGTTATTAGAAGTGAAAAAAATATACTTCTAGATATAATCAAGTTTTTCTATATTTGTGGGGTGCACGTGTAGTTTATTTATCTTAACAGAAATTAAAAGGTGATTATATTGACCTTGTAAGCAAGATCTGACCTTGAATTAATGTTGTAAGCAGGGACATGTTTATATAAGAGCATCTGATATTGCTATGCACCGGGGAGCAAACACACCTACATGTGATAGATAGTTTCTTGTTGGCAAATAAATGTGTATTCAGAAGTACAATAGTTGGTATTTTGTCTTGGATTCCTTGCTTACTTGACCAAATATTTCAAAGGAAGTGATGAACGTGTTTTCTTTCTGAATAGTATGCTATCTGATTTAGCATCTCGTCTGTTTGGAACCTGTTGTTACCCATAACTATAAAGGAATATATGAATTTCCATCTCCTTTAAATCTTTACATTTTATCTATCATAAGGTTAGTGCTTTCTGTTGGGGAACGTAGTAATTTCAAAAAAAAAAAATCCAACGCACACGCAAGATCATGGTGATGCATAGCAACGAGAGGGGAGAGTGTGTCCACGTACCCTCATAGACCGAAAGCGAAAGCGTTAGCACAACGCGGTTGATGTAGTCGTACGTCTTCACGATCTGACCGATCCAAGTACCGAACGTACGCACCTCCGAGTTCAGCACACGTTCAGCTCGATGACGTCCCTCGAACTCCGATCCAGCCGAGCTTTGAGGGAGAGTTCCGTCAGGACGACGGCGTGGTGGTGATGATGATGTTCTACCGACGCAGGGCTTCGCCTAAGCACCGCTATGATATGATCGAGGTGGATTATGGTGGAGGGGGGCACCGCACACGGCTAAGAGATCAATGATCAATTGTTGTGTCTATGGGATGCCCTCCTGCCCCCGTATATAAAGGAGCAAGGGGGAAGAGGCGGCCGGCCAGGAGGAGGCGCGCCAGGAGGAGTCCTACTGAGTAGGACTCCCTCCCTTCCTTGTTGGATTAGGAGAAGGGGGAAGGAGGAGGGAGAGAGGAAGGAAAGGGGCCCCCCTCCTTGTCCAATTCGGACTAGAGGGGGGGCGGGCCTGCCTGCCCCGCCGCCTCCTCTTCTCCACTAAGGCCCATGTAGGCCCATTAAACCCCCGGGGGGGTTCCGGTAACCCCCCGGTACTCCAGTATATATCTGATAACCCCCGGAACCATTCCGGTGTCTGAATATAGTCGTCCAATATATCAATCTTCATGTCTCGACCATTTCGAGACTCCTCGTCATGTCCGTGATCATATCCGGGACTCCGAACTATCTTTGGTACATCAAAACACATAAACTCATAATATAACCGTCATCAAACTTTAAGCGTGTGGACCCTACGGGTTCGAGAACTATGTAGACATGACAGAGACACGTCTCCGGTCAATAACCAATAGCGGAACCTGGATGCTCATATTGGCTCCCACATATTCTACGAAGATCTTTATCGGTCAAACCGCATAACAACATACGTTGTTCCCTTTGTCATCGGTATGTTATTTGCCCGAGATTCGATCGTCGATATCTCAATATCGTTACCGGCAAGTCTCTCTACTCGTTCCGTAATACACCATCCCGCAACTAACTCATTAGTTGCAATGCTTGCAAGGCTTAAGTGATGTGCATTACCGAGTGGGCCCAGAGATACCTCTCCGACAATCGGAGTGACAAATCCTAATCTCGAAATACGCCAACCCAACAAGTACCTTTGGAGACACCTGTAGAGCACCTTTATAATCACCCAGTTACGTTGTGACGTTTGGTAGCACACAGAGTGTTCCTTCGGTAAACGGGAGTTGCATAATCTCATAGTCATAGGAACATGTATAAGTCATGAAGAAAGCAATAGCAACACACTAAACGATCGAGTGCTAAGCTAACGGAATGGGTCAAGTCAATCACATCATTCTCCTAATGATGTGATCCCGTTAATCAAATGACAACTCATGTCAATGGCTAGGAAACATAACCATCTTTGATCAACGAGCTAGTCAAGTAGAGGCATACTAGTGACACTCTGTTTGTCTATGTATTCACACAAGTATTATGTTTCCGGTTAATACAATTCTAGCATGAATAATAAACATTTATCATAATATAAGGAAATAAATAATAATTTTATTATTGCCTCTAGGGCATATTTCCTTCACTTTCTTATTGTGAAAGTCTGTTGCGCCCATCAGATTACAAAATATAATTAGCTATGGAATAATAAGATAGAATGAGGAAAATTTTAGAAATAAATTAGCAACCACACATTTGATCAAGCCAAGGGCACATGATTTTTCGACTGATATAATCCTTCTAATAAGTTGAGAAAGTGAACATTTAAAATTGGACGAAGTACTATAGAAACAAGCCAACTATCATAAAAGCGTACATGGACAAGCAATCAATCGGTTGTTCTCATGCAAACTGAAGTAGTATGTAGATCCACTTCACTAGCTACTATTACGAGATGGCCAAGTCTTTGTTAATCAGATAACATGATCAATGCTAGGAGGATGTTAGCTAAGAAACGTAGTATATCAAAGAAAATGGGGATAATCTTACCTGAACCTCTTGCGACGACAACGCCTTGACAGATATGGAGAATCTCTGTTGGGGTGGGGAAGCCCATGTATTCCTCGATGGGGTGTAGTCTGGAGCCGATGGCATGCGCGGTAGCCACTGAGCCTCACCCAGCATCATGGGTGTCGCCACCGTAGGCGTCACGGATCGGCGCGCATGAGTGGAGGTCGTTGAACGCGCTGGCATCATGCACGAGACGTGGGATGACGGCTTACAATAATGTGAGGCAGAGGGGCTTCCAGGCATGCAAGGCGGGGTGTGCGATCGAAGGAGCGGAGGAGACGACGTGGGATGGTTGGTGTGTGATTTTAGTGGCTAAAGGAAACCGGGGAGGCAGAAGAAAGGTAAAAAACAAAACAATTAAAAAAAACACATGGGAGAGAAAAATCAGTGTGGGGAAGGAGGGTGGGAGGCGGGGCCATACCTAGGTGGAGATCTGACATTAAGATGAAGTGAAACAGGAACACTATAGGATAATAAGTAGGTCTAGAGGGAGTGATTAGAGTACTTGACAATTAAAAACCTAGCCTTTCCCAATTTTAGTTCTTGGCAGATTTTAGCAGTTCTATCAAGTCTACAAACACCCTACATGTGCAAGTCTAATAGAGTAGCAGTGGAAAGTAAAGACTTTGCATATGAAAGTAGGTAGAGGAAGGGTTTGGATATATTCAAACGCAATGGAGACACGAAGATTTTTTCCATGGTTCCGGTAGGTGGTGCTATCATATATCCACGTCGATGCAGGCTTCAATCCAAGAAGGATAATGGCTGTGAGAGTCCACGAAGGGTGCATGAAGAAGCAACCTTGCCTATTCCATCATGGCTTGCGCCCACGAAGGATAAGCCTCACTTGGGTAGATCTTCATGAAGTAGGCGATCTCCTTGCCCTTACAAACTCTTGGTTTACTCCACAAGATTTGGAGGCTCCCAAGTGACACCTAGCCAATCTAGGAGACACCACTCTCAAAAAGGTAATAGATGTTGTTGTTGACGATTAACTCCTTGCTCTTGTGCTTCAAAATATAGTCTCCTTAACACTCAAACACTCTCTCGCAGATTTTGGCTATGTGGTAGGAGAGGGGTTTGGGTGGAAACCGATTGGGAAGCTCGAGATCAAGGTTCTATGGTTGGGGTGGAATCCCTTTGATCTCAACACAAGACTAGGTGGTTCTCTCTCAGGAAATGAATGGGAAGTGTAAGCTTTGAACTAGTTGCTCTATGAGAGTTGGTGGATGGGTGGGGGGAGGGGGTATATATAGCCATCACCAAAAAATCCAACTATTACACACCTTTATGCACACTTCGGTGGGCCCGGGTGAAACCACTCGGTGAGACCTACCTGTGGAAAAGGATTGAACTTTAGGCTTTTCGGTGAGACCGGATAAAACCTCACGGTGGGACCGATCAAGCTGACCTAAGCACTTTGCACACTTCAGTGTCACTGATTGAAACCGTTCAAAAATTCTGAGTCAATTTGAATTTGTAACAGAGGGTTGACACGTGCTCTTCGGTGGGACCATAGGGCCAACTTAGTGAAACCGAGATGCTAGGGTTTAGGCAGTGCCTATGTCAAGTGTATCTCGGCGAGTCTGGTTGTAAGAATTTGAGCAGTTAGACCATCATCGAAACCTCATCCCCTTTTGTTAGTATTGGTTTTCCTATGGTCTCAATGTGATCTTGGATCACTTAAATGGAAATGGAGATTGTGGAGCTTTGTCAATGCTTGTCCTTAGCATTTTGAGGGGTCCACATTCACATCCAATTGTTGTACCTAGATTGAACTTTCCTGAAATATTCTTTGAGTAGGCATTAGCTCAATGATGTATATGTTGTGATGAATTACCAAAACCACCTAGGGATTAGATGCACTCTCAAACACTACTCTTTTTTAGATAGGAGAGAAAGCTCTTGATGACCGAAGTAGCACTAATGTAAAATATGTGTCAGCCTAATTGGGCCATGACAGAAAAAAAATCACCACTCATGTATGCTTGGTATAAATGATGGCATGTAAACAATCAATGAGGTTACTAGAAGTGATAAAAATATACCTGTAGATCTAATCAAGTTGTCCTACTTGCGTTGGGTGCCTGTGCAGTTTATTAGTCTTGACAATTATATTGACATTGTAAGCAAGATCTGGCCTTGGATGAACATTTTGAATTAACATTTAAGCAAGATCATGTTTATATAAGAGCATCTCATATTGATATGCTCCGGGGAGCAAACACACCTGCATGTGATAGATAGTTTCTTGTTGACAAATAAATGTGTATTCAGAAGTACAATAGTTTGTATTCTGTCTTGGATTCCAAAATTTTCTTACTTGACTGAATATGTCAAATGAAGTGATGAATGTGTTTTCTTATTGAACCATATGCTCTCTGATTTAGCAATGTCCATCTGTTTGGAACATATTGTTGCCTAGAACACTAAAGAATCTCGGAATTGCAGTTTCCTTTTAGTTTTAATATTTTTCCCGTGAAAAGGTTAGCACCTTCTTATTGGGGAAGTCCTTTGCACCCATAAGATTCCAAAATATAATTATCCATGGAGTAATAAGATAAAACAAGGAAAACTTTAAATATAAATTAGCAAACACACATTTAATCAAGCCAAGGGTGCATGATTTCTTTGATTAGTGCAAACCTTCCAATAATAAGTTGATAAAGTAAACATTTAAAACTAGACAAAGTACTATAGAAAGACATGGACAAACAATCAAGTAGTTGTTCTCATGCAAACTGATGTAGTGTATATATCAGCTACTATTACGAGATGGTCAAGTCTGTGTTAACCAGACAATCATGATCCATGCTAGGAGGACATTAGCTAAGAAACATAGTATATCAAAGAAAATGAGGATGATCTTACCGGGACCTCTTGCGATGATGACGCCTTGACACAGATGATATGAAGAATCCCGCAGGGGTGGGGAAGCCCATGTATCCTTGATGAGGGCGTCGTTTGGTGCTGTCGGCGTGCGTGGTTGCAGCCGAGAGTGACCTAACGCCATCGGCATCGCCATCGCAGACGTCACAGTTTTGGCGTGCGTGAGTGGAGGCCGACGAACATGCTGGTGTCGTGTACGAGACGTGGGATGGTGACTTTACAAGCGCGTGAGGCGGGCTGGCGTCCAGGCACCGGAGAGATGGCGTTGGATGGGTGCTGGGTGATTTTAGGGACGAAAGGAAATCGGGAAGGCATAAGCAGAAAGAAGGAAATAAAAAAAGCAAATAACCAAAACAAGTTAGGAAAATAATCAGGTGGGAGGAAAAAAATAGGTGTGGGGAAGAAGGGTGGGAGGAGGGGAGTACCTAGGTGGAGGTGAGACAAAAGATGAAGCGACATGGGAACACTACCCTATTTTTTTCAGGATAGGGGAGAGGAGATGTTCATGTTTTAAAAAATTGTCCTATTTTTCTTCAATATGTTTTTTATTTCCATTTTTGTTCAAAAATCTAATACAAGGCAAACAATTCTTTAATGAACGATGATGTTTTTAATATACGTTGAACATGTTTTTAATACACAATGAGCTTTTCCATAATATACAATGATATTTTGTAATATACGACCAACATTTTTTTCTGCAAACACTGAACTTTTTTTTCAAATTCATGATAATTTTATGAAATTTGTAACATTTTTTAAAATGTCAAACACTTTTCAAAATTGTGAACATTTACTTTAATTCTGGAACAATTTCTTGAAATCCAGGATCATTTTTAAAATTCATTATACGGTTTTCTTGAAATCGCGAACAATTTTTTTTTAAATTTGGAACATCTTTCAAAAATGGAAAAAGAAAAGAAGAAAGGAACCGAAAACAAACTCGCGTCAGAGTTGGGCCGGGCCATTGGCGCCCGCTTCAGCGTCGCCTGCGCTGTCGAACAGGAGGAGATAGGACCTCTCCTCGCCACTGGTAACGGGCTAACCCATAGCCAGGCCCCACGACCTTCACCCTCCCCCGCCTGCCCCTCTCTCTCCGGCGACCAGCGCCGCGCCGGCGCCGCCGCCTCCTCCTCCCCGTCTTCCCCGCCACCCAGCGCGTCGCCGCCAGGCACCGCCGGCGCCGCCCCAAGCCGCGCCCAGGCGGGAAGGGAGCGGCACATCGAGCCGCATCTCCCCCCAAACCGCGGCCCGCGACGGGAGGAGCTCCTGCATCCCGCCGGCTCCGCCCCACCCTCCCCCGGTCGCCGCCCTCCGGTGCCGCGCCAAGGCAGGGTAGGTAAACCCTCTCCCCTCCCGCGACTCCCCGCCCTCCAGTGCTCGATTCCTCCGCCTCTCGCTCTAAGCGTGGAAACCCTAGGTTGATTAATTAATTAACTGACGGAGGGCGATTGGCTTGAGGGTTCGAGGGGATTAAGGCGTGTGGGAGGGGATTGACGCGTGAGTGAATTTCGTCTGTGAGATCCTTACTTTCTGTTCGATGTGCGGATGGATTTCTGAATAGGAACAATGCGTGCGGTCAATCGAGGGAATTCGTCACTTGTGCATATCTTGTTGTTGCATGACTCTGTGGTTGCTAGCAATCACAATTAGGGATCAGTTGCTTGGCTTATTATTGGCAATACATTTCTGAACTTGTGATGAATGGTGGCCTGAAATTCTCTGGAACAAACCTTTTTTTGAACCCTAACTGGAACAAATGCCATCATCCTTTTGTTGGTGTAAATACATGAAACAGTAGTGAGTTTCTCACTTTGGCTTGCTACAAGTTTGTGTTAGTTCACCATGTATTGATTATCAAATGCAATAAAAGGAATTCTCGCCAAATCAAATTAAAACATGTTTATTTCATTAGTTTGGTACTCACAAATTTTATGGTCTGATACAGATCGTGTATTCGTCATTTATCAAATCGAGAAGAGTTGTTAGATTCGCTAACCGGTTCCACAGTTTATTATTACCTGCAGGAAAGGTGGAAGTCTTCTACGGCTGGATCAATATTGAACCTGATAGCTGCTACTGCTGACGAATATCAGAGAATCATGAAAGATCCTCAGCAGCACCGTAAACCAACCGATACAGAAGCAAATGGCAAACTTGGTGTTAATAAGATGCATTGCCTGAAGCCAGGCAAATATACCCACAAATCACCAGGTGATGCGTTGGTGCCCTGCTCTTAATTTCTTTTAGTACTGCATTTGCACTGAACTACATATCAGGTGAATCAACAACTGAAGTCGAAAAATAAATGCTCGTTAGGAGCTATATTTGAACTGTAACGACCATATGTCCCTGTCAGGTTCTTAACCATATTATTTTTCAGGCAATGTTGGGGCTAAATGCAGAACAGGAGATGGTCAATCGTTTACTGGCAGTAAGATTGCATTGAAGGGTGGCAGCTCTATGGAAGTACCATTTCTCAACTTGACAAACGTGTCTGCTCAACCACCAAATTATTCTGGAAAAATGAAGCTTCAGTTTTTTCCAATAGATAAGGCAATTCAAGAGGTTCTACAGCAGGTGATTATCTCAGTCTTTGCAAGAGAGATTCATATAAGTACTGCATATGATGTCCTTTCAAGCTCACATTTCTCGCCTTCTTTTGGTTTATCCCACCACTTATGTATCAGGAGAAACACAATCCTTACCTGGAGTTGACTTTGGCTCCGCGAAAGAAGATGTCCTCTATTGTGCAACATCTGAACACAAAATGGGGTCGTTCTAGTTGTGCAAAAGGCGACCTCATGCTCTTCCCATACAGTGCTACACCAGATAGCATAGCCAGCAGTAAAAAATGGACTCTTCATGATTCTTGCACTGCTGCTGATGTTTATGTTGCTGTTGGCAGCCCTTCAACATTCCGTTTAAGGTTCAATTTCTTGCCCAGAAATGGTTACCTTCATTGTGATATACATATATAGATGGCTCTTTTTTTAATACTCACTAGATTAATTCAAGGTACTTTCAGATTATCATGATTTTGTATTTATTAGCAACATTTCATAGAAGAAATTAGCATTGATCGTTCAGTTTTGGAAGACTTGTCATGCCAAACAGCATGCTATGAGAATCAAGGGAATACAAAAAGAAAAAGCTAATTATCATTTGCTTACTTTAGGTATGGTTGGTTCAAGCCTAATTTGAAGCAACAAATCAGCGAAGCATCCTTGGCACCAGTGCACACTTCAGAAAAGACTTTGGGCGACAAACCTTCAGATCCTTTTGAGTTTCCAAGTAAATTTACCAGTCCATCCGTTGAGTGTAACACAGAACAGGCTGTGGCGGTGAGTATGCAATTTCATGTGTTTCTGGCAACAATGATGTCATTTGTACTTGAGAAGACTTTGACCCTCTTTGTATGTTTCCAAATTTATATAGGATAACCAAAGCAAAGTGACACCGCTTTCATGGATTGACAGCATATCCAATATCAGTTTTGGAGCACTGCTATCGCAAGCGGTGCCCTCTCAAGACAGCAAACAACCGCCTTTGCAAAATAGCTCGATTTTCCAGCAGCAGATTCCTGCCACGTGCGATTCATTCGATGCTGCTATTGCTTCCTTGATTGCTCGTCAGCAAACAAGTAACCAACCGAAGGTGTCAAATCCATCCCCTTGGGAAGCAGATGAAACCTGTCATGCATTCCCTCCTCCCCGGAATCAAAATTTAGCCAGGATGCCCTCTTGCGGTCCTGGCAACAGCAGTGCTATTACCTCAACTATCCTTGGTGCAATTGCTGAATCCGGTACAGATGGCGACCAGCAACACTGGCTACCAGGTAGCTGCTGATGTTCCCTTGCTCTACTAGCGCTGTGTTTTCCACCCAACGCAGGGGTATATATGTGTTGCACTGTTGCTTATCAGCAGCCTTTTCCTTGTGCAGCGCTCTACCGAAGGCACGAAAGAGGGACCAAGGCCCCCTCAGATACCACCAGGCTTGGGCAATAATGATGATAATGTGAAGCCCGATGTGTCGTCGATGGTACCATTTAGATTTAGGGCCTTATAACAGACAAACATCGATATCTTTGAGATGCTTTGCTTTGCTTTCTCTTCCACGTAATTGTTGATAGGGTTTTTCATATATGGTTTACTTTCAGCCTGAATCCACCACCGGTGATGGTTCATTTTACTCTAGTCTTTTGAGTGGAACCGACGGTTTGGGCCTAAGCGGCTTGCTGCCAAACAGCTTGGATGCATTCCCGAAGTTGTCTGTTTCATAAGGCTTGGAAGTTTTATATGCAAGACCTGAAGTAGTTACAGATCCTGTAAAGATAGATCATCATGCTGCTTCAGTCGGAATTGATTACTTTGGGCTTACTGAAGCCGATTGTGCAGATAGATAATCAGCCAACGACACATGTTAGTCGCATAAACTATTTTTTTTCTTACTGGTCGCTACTCGTGATTTTTGAAGTTGTCCATAATCTGCTCGGTTACTCACCATTTTCTCTGCATCCCGTGTTACTTGCATCGAATGACATATGCTCGATATATGTTCAGATTCAGATATAAGAACCCCATTTTTTGGGTGGTTCGCTGCACGCATGATCGGCTAAAAGTCCAGGGGTGTTCTGAAGCTCTGGTTTATGACCAACGGAGTTTATTTTTTGTTACTCATCATGGTCTGACTTGATGACCAATCAAGTTGTTTTTAGCAAAAACCATCAAGTTTGCGTTGTTGTCAACTCTGACGGCGAAACAAGGGAGCTTGTCTCAATCTCATCCGAGCAAGCCTCCGGCCGACCCACTCTCCACGCCCGATTGGAGAGATAATTGCATCTATAGTCCTCGTAGTTGCTGGCGATGTCCAAGTTGGTCCTGGAACTTGCGTATTGCTTCAATACGGTCCTGGTACATGAAAATACGTGATCAATTCGGTCCCTAAGGTTGAAACAGCAGTCCTCACTCTACATGTTGTGTACGTATCTCGTATTTCTATAGCTGATGGGCCCATTTGTATGTGGGCCGAGAAATAAAAAGAAAAACAGGGAGAGTGGGGATTTGAACCAGCAATCTCTGGTGCATCACTGTGCAAGCTATCAACCAGGCCACGTCTATGGTGTATAGAAAATCTGGATGCATACTCTATTATATGGATATCATTGTCTTAAAAAATTTCGCGACATTTATAAAATGTCATGAGTTTTTTCTAAAAAAACCCTTCATCGATTCAGATAATGTTCATGATTAAAAAAATAAAATTCGCTTCTACAAAAAACATCCATGATTTTTTTTAAATATTCAAAACAATGTTTGGGAATAAAAAAAGAAGATTTCCAATTTTCTTAAAAAACTGTTTACTGATTCAAAAAACATATTTATGAATTAAAAAATATTTCTCACAAAAACAAATGTTCCCGAATTTCAAGACTTATACCCGAATTTAAAGAAATGTTCGCCTGTGCAAAAGTAAAACTTGCTGACGACTTCCAAAAAATATTTACGCAATTTCCAAAAAGGTTCTTAAATTCTACAAAGATCCACGAATTTGTAAAAAAATTCATGAATTTAGAAAACGTTCTCAACTTCAAATTTATGATGAACATTTTTTCAGTTTGGCGAACAAATTTTGAATTCGAAAAATGTTTATTGATTTGAAAATATGTTCATGAAATAAAAAAATATTCGCAGTTTCAAAAAATATGTACGTAGTGAGTGCAGGGGGGTGCACACCAGGTCGCTCGCGCCAAATAGGAGACCGCCAAACAAATGAGCACGAAAAAATAAACACTGAAGACAACTAGGTCTGAGCTTTAAAACAAAAAGTACACATTGCGCCAGTTTACGCGCGGACAACACTACTTATATATGAAGCGTACAGCCTTCAAGAAAACAGAAAAAATCATATAGTGCGATGGCTAGCGCGCGTGAAGTTCGATCAGTCGGTCGTGGGATCGAAACCTGCCTAGGCGCTGTTTTCCTTTTCTTATTTCCCGCCCGCACTGACATATGGGCCCAGGAAGACGTGCTGACGTGTCATACAGGAAAATACGAGATACGTACACAACATGTAGAGTGAGGACTGCTGTTTCAACCTTCGGGACCGTATTGATCACGTATTTTCATGTACCGGGACCGTATTGAAGCAATACACAAGTTTCAGGATCAAGTCGGACGTCGCCTGCAACTACAAGGACTATAGATGCAATTATCTCCCCGATTGGAAAACCAACATTTTGTACCTCGGTCCTAAATTTCTTGTCTTGGATTTTCCTAGATACGAATGCGATTACTCGGAACCTACGGGGTTTACTTGGAACTTGCGGTTTCTGCACAAGAGTTGTGAGACAAAACCTAGTTGCAAAATGATGAACACAAGACGATGGCGGCTTCAGATATCCTGGATGTAACTCTTAGTTCACGAAGGATTGTCTGTACTTTTGTAAAAACTTTCGGACCAAGACCTTCTGTTTCAAAAAAAAAAAAAAACTACAGAGGGCCTTTTTCAGGGGTAAAACTTATTTTAGGGCTCTTTCAGAGGAAAAACTTGTGTGTGAGAGAGAGAAGGCCGTGGTGCTGCCGTGCGGAGCCCAGCTCAGAGAAGCCCGGCCCAGCAACCGAAGCGAGAGCCCAGCCTATAAACACGCGACCCTCAGTGCCCACCCCACCCTCTCTCCCCAAACCCTCGCCCTCCCCCCTCCTCCCCGCCGCCGCCGCCGCCAAGCAACCCTCACCCCCACCACCGGCCGGCGAAGATGAAGACGATCCTGGCGTCGGAGACGATGGAGATCCCGGAGGAGGTGACCGTCAAGGTCTCCGCCAAGATGATCTCGGTGACGGGGCCGCGGGGCACGCTGACCCGCAACTTCAAGCACCTCAACCTCGACTTCCAGCTGCAGGAGGGCGGGCGGAAGCTCAAGGTGGACGCCTGGTTCGGCACCCGCAAGACCATGGCCGCCATCCGCACCGCCATCTCCCACGTCCAGAACCTCATCACCGGCGTCACCAAGGGCTTCCGCTACAAGATGCGCTTTGTGTACGCCCACTTCCCCATCAACGCCTCCATCACCGCCGCCAACCGCGGCATCGAGATCAGGAACTTCCTCGGCGAGAAGAAGGTAGCCGCTTTTCTTTGACCTCCCTTTGTTGATCTCTGCGGATTTGGTGCGCGGATCTCGCTTTTGTGTGTGGTTGAATGATTTTTCGTGTGGTTTGGTTGCAGGTGAGGAAGGTGGACATGCTCGACGGGGTCACCATCCTGCGGTCCGAGAAGGTCAAGGATGAGATCGTCCTCGACGGCAACGACATCGAGCTCGTCTCCCGCTCCGCCGCCCTCATCAACCAGGTGAATGAATCAAACAGGATCCAGCCCCTTCCTTTTTCTTCATGTGCATAATGTTGTTGTCTGAATAATTTTGTTGATCTGAATTACGAAGATCATTTGTCATTCTTGCTTGTGCTCTTTGGGGAAACTAGTATGATAGATGTGCTTTGAAATCAATGCAGTGTCTTTAGATGTTGGATCCCGAGTGTTCTTTGTTTGCGATGCATATATGTCTGCTTGTGCTGTTCACCATGATGCAAACAGGGCTACTTCTGCTGTTTTTCTGCTTGTTGAGCGTTGTGCTGCATGTTTAGGTGCTAGTGCACACCCCATTATTGGTCATTCTATTCACAGCGGCAATCCTGTGGAGTTTCTACTATTATTTGGTAGTGGTTAAATCATACACGTCCATTTGTTTGTAATGATGTGAAGAAGAAACTGTGATAATCTGCCTGAATGATACGCGTCCAGTAGCAGTTAAAAGCTTTAGTCAGATGTTCCATCCGTTCGATTTCGGTATAAATGTGGTGGAAATGGACTTTACCTGAGGCAGCATGTGCTTATTGACCCAGTTCGCGAGTTAAGGTTTCTTTTGTAGCGCACAGATTTTACCGGTTGTTTCATGGTATCATAATAACCAAAATGATGTTTGCTGTGTGCAAGGTGATTGCATGTCTTGTTATCAGGTTCTTACATATGTGCAACAATGGCTTTCCCTTCCATTTTGGTTCATGTAGCACTGCATTTGTTCTGTCCCACTTGAATTATACAAGCAATTATCATCTTTGGACGGCTGCTGAGACATGCGTTGCTATTCCACAGTTATTTGCAGTGATCTATTCATCTCACTTGCACAACACATGTGTGCTGAGTGACGTGGACCGCTGTTTCTAGTTGTTTTCAATAATTCATACTACTAACACCAGTTCCCATTTCCTTTGCTGTTTAACAGAAATGCCACGTCAAGAACAAGGATATCAGGAAGTTCTTGGACGGTATCTACGTCAGCGACAAGGGCGCCATCAAGGAGGAGTAGAGAGCCGGAAACCGTCCCGCCAGAAGCCGTGTTTCTGCCTGCCTGCCGTGTTTGTTTCATCGTGTTTGTGTCTGTCTGTCGTCGTCGTGATTTTGAACTTTCTCTAGACTGAATTTTGTAGTGGAGTTAAATTGTTAGGGATGTGCCATGGAACATGCTATCTTTATTATCCTGCATATCGTCGCTGCCGCGAGAATCGGCACGACGCTTATCTACCCCTAAAGGCTGAAGACTTGGAAGTAATTGAGGTTAAAACAGGACTTGGATGTGCTCTACCGTTGAATGATTTGGTTATGCGTCTACGTTGCCCGCCTTGTCTTTTTTAGCTGCTCTAAGAGTTTTTGGCCTACATCCAGCGCAAAATGCCAACGGTGGTTGACCTCCATGGAGGTTGGTATTTAAAAAAAAAGGAAAAATTGTGGTTTTCAAACCGATGAACAGTGCAAACATGTACTCCCTCTGTAAGACGTTTTTTGACACTACGCTAGTTTAAAAAAACGTCTTACATTATGAGACAGAGGGAGTAGAATACATCTGTATGAAAACGTTATTGTGAGATTTTATTTTTTGTGTAGCTCTCACCGTAATGTATTTCGTTGTGAGATTTTATACACATCCATATGAATGTGTAGAATTTCTTGAAACTTCAAAATGTAATTATTGAATTTTTTAAAATATCCACCTCCATGAAGGTCGCTCGCCAAAAGCCCTCACTATACGTCCAGAAAATAAAAAATTGCTGCATGATGGTGTGATTCACTACACATAAATTATTTTGAAAAAGCTGTGCCTCAGCCGTTTTTCAACGATTGCGCAAAGGACCGATGCACGGCATCTTCAGAGAGGCTGGTTGAGTTTACACCTTGGAGTCTGAACACCTTGCCTTGGAGCACACAAAGAAAAGATGCTTACTTCTACTATTTCACATTGACATGGTAGGTAGTATGATTTTTAAGTTCAGTTGTACCGAACAGAGTTGCCGGCTAGGGCATCTTTAGCTGGTTAGGTTCTGTCATGCAGCTCCTCAAGTCTTCGGGTCTGTATGCGTTTTTCTGGATTCATTCTAGTCTACGAGCCGCCTGTGGCCCGGTCCGATTTTAAGATTTACCGACTTGATTATTTGGATGCCTTCATGGGAATAGGGTGTGTGAACGTGCCTATCTCGATTGTGGAAGGGTGATGCTTCAAAAACTTCTCTCGCCGTCCTAAGACCGGCCGCTAATTCGTATTTTTCCATCAACTAGCTAAAATTTATAGGTTCGTTTCTGTATTGTATGGGTCTATTTCTGTATCTTACATAACGGTAATTTGCTATAGAGAATTTGTACGGTGCCCATTTTGCTTGACTTGGAAAAAGAAAGAAAAATATTTTATTTTACTATATAAAAGGATGATAATAAAGAAAGAAAGAGAGAGGGGGAGAAAAAGCTCCCAAAATATAATAAATAAATAAGCCGATGGTTACTTGGTCAGCATCGAGCTCGAAGCAGAGCCACGCAACTCCACACGACTCACCCCTCCCCCCCTCCGCGCTCGCCGCCGTCGCCGTCGCGCCGCCATGCTCCAGCCCCGAAGCTGCGCCCCCGCCCGCCTCCTCCTCCCTTCTTCTCCCGCCACCTCCCCCCTACCCCCTCTCCACCGTCCCGTCCCCTCAGCGCCGCCCGCCGTCTCCCCGAACCCTAGCCTCGCCGCCGGGGACGATTACCACCTCATCGACCTCACCTGCCCGCAGGCCCTCAAGGCCGACGCCGCCGCCGGCCGCCTCAAGCCCCACGCGGTCCTCCTCCTCGTCCTCTCCACCGGCGGCGCCCCGTCCTCCGCCCCTGCGGCGCAGCAGCAGTAAACAGCCAGGTAAAAACTACTCTACCACACGCGCAAAATCCTCTTAATAAGAGCAAGAAATTGACCGTGGCCAATCCGTCGTTGGGTTCCAACTCGGGACGGGATTTTTTCTTGCGGTTAGTTTCGTCGCTCTGCTTACCAACTATCGCCGGCCACTCTTGCTTGCTTGGTTGGTTCCTCCCCAAGATCCTCATGGCCTCTCACATGCTGAAAAATGGTTGTAACTTAGATCTAGTCAAGTACTACCTCCGTTCCGAATCATAACATGTTTTGGATACTTCAATATGGACTACATACCGACTGAAATGAGTGAGCAAATGCACTGAAATGCGTCCATACACATTCGAATCAGAAAGAAGTTAGAGCATCTTATAATTCGGAACGGAGGGAATAGTGCGCATTAGCTAGCTCAGTTTGTACTGCGACTGTATATGAAATGCCAACTCCCTTTACAAGTTCGATTGGATTGTAGTCCACCATAAGAGATGGAGTGCGGAATTTAATGTGTTTTTATTCGGTTTTTCTGTCGTATCGCATGAATTTGGGACCGTTTTGGTTGTTCGAATGACTAATCTTTTGTATACTAATTTTGCTAAGAGAAAGAAATTAACCGTGAACAATCCGGCGCTGGGACAAGATTTTCTTGCAGTTGGAATTTGCTTGTCTCCTTACTCTTAGCTAGCTGTGAATGTGATAGAACAACAGTCGCTCTGCTTGCCAACTGTCACCGGCCTTGGTTAATTCCCAAGATCCTCATGGTCTCTCTCTCATATGCTACCTTAGTTTGTACTGTGACTTTATATGAAATGCCAACTCCATTACAAGTTTGATTCGATTGTCCACCATCAGAGATGGAGTGCAGATTTGCAAGGCAGCTTCGGAGCTGCCTATAGGTGAACACGATGCTGACAGTTGACTTTTCTATCGGGCCTTTTTGTAGGTACAAGAAGTTGGAGACAAGTGCTCAAATGGGGGCATCTCTCAGCTTCCCCAGCAACCGGAAGCAAACCTTGGTGCACGAGGAAGGGTCGAAATCAGGTTCCTCGAAGAAGCTTCGCCCTGGCCATTACCACCCGAGGCTGATTCCTGATCTCCCGGATGAGATCTCGCTGCAAATCCTCGCCAGGATGCCAAGGATGTGTTATATTAAGAGCAAGATGGTTTCACAGAGCTGGAAGGCCGCCATCACCGGCATGGAGCTGTATCGGGTGAGGAAGGAGCTCCGTGTGGATGAAGAATGGATTTACATACTGAGCAAGGCAGGCAATGGTAAGCTGTCGTGGCACGCTTTTGATCCACTTAGCAGCCGGTGGCAGAGGCTGCCACTCATGCCCGGGGTTGCTCGTGGGGGAAGCCGTTTAGGTGGTTTGCTGAGTGCTGGGATTAGGATCTCCGGTGTCATTAGAGGCTTGCTTGGCCAGGAGGATTGGTTAGACAAGATTCCCTTTTGTGCTTGCGCCGTTGGAACGGTCGATGGATGCCTCTATGTTCTGGGTGGGTTCTATAGAGTCACAGCAATCAAAAGCGTGTGGAAGTATGATCCAGCTGTAAATTTGTGGCAGGAAGTAAGCTCGATGAGCAGCGCGCGAGCGTTTGGCAGGACTGGCCTGTTGAACAACAAGCTGTACGTTGTTGGCGGTGTCATCAGGGAAGAAACTGGATTGGCTCCGCTTCAATCTGCTGAAGTGTTTGACCCAGCCACAGGAATCTGGGCAGATGTGCCAAACATGCCCTTCTCTAAAGCACACACTCTGCCGACCGCATTCCTGGCTGACTTACTGAAGCCAGTTGCTACAGGAATAGTCTCATTTGGAGGCAAGCTATATGTGCCTCAGAGCTTGTATTCCTGGCCGTTCTTTGTTGATGTTGGCGGGGAGGTGTTTGATCCCGTGGCGGACTCATGGTCAGACATGCCTGTAGGCCTGAGCGAGGGTTGGCCTGGGAGGCAAGCAGGGACAAAATTAAGTGCTGTTGTGAACGGGGACCTATATGCTCTGGAGCCACCGACTTGTTCTGATGGAGGCAAGATAAAGATGTATGATCCTAAGGAGGATACATGGAAGGCTGTTGTTGGCCAGGTACCCGTTGGTGACTTTGCGGAGTCGAAAAGCCCGTACTTGCTTGCAGGGCTTCTTGGGAAGCTCCATTTGGTCATCAAAGATATGAACAACATGATCAGCATCCTGCAAACGGACGCCCTAAAGCCTATGGATGTGACTGGCTCGACATGCCAAAACCCAGATGTCTCTTGGCCTTTGGAGCAAGGCACCGATGTTTGGAGAATGGTGGGCTCAAAGAAATTTGCGGCTGCCGAACTTGTTAGCTGCCAGGCGCTCAGCATATGAAGTTTGGAGAAACCATACATACATTCTGCTCTGCTGTACGTACCCTGTGAATCATTGTGTCTTTTGTAAAGTAGATTTTATATCATACATCTGATGAAGCCATGATGAACTTGTTGGGTTCACCTCAACAGCGCGTGTGAATATGGATCAGAAATGTAATCTTGCGAGCAGTTTACACGCATCTGTGTTTAGTCCTAATATGTAAGTAAATGTTTGGTTCTATCTACACCTATATATAATAACTTCACATTAGAGGGAGGAAGACATTGCTTTGGCCATCTGAACATCATGCAACCTGCTGCTATTTTGGTACCATTTTTTGTTCTGGTTTCTTGATGGAAAAGTAACCTGTTCCAGTTCTGAAATCATCATTACGAGCTGCATGCATATGTATCTGTTTTCTGAACTTGTTGGGTTCACCTTAACAGCACATCTGACTGAATGATATGGATTGGAAATGTAACCTTGCCAGCAATGTACACACGCAATCTGTATGTGTTTACTCCAAATATGTAAGCAAATGTTTGGTTCTACTCCGTATATAACTTGGCATTTGATGGAAAAATCATTGCTTTGGTTCAGTATATCACCATGAAAGATAGGTTGTCACAGGTTTTGACTATACATGTCTTGACACATTTGGGTCTGAATTCCTGAATTTGTTGGACTTTACTTGGTTGGGTGGTGGGTAGGATGTAACTTAATTCCATGCCATGATTCTCGTTCTCTGGTGGACCGGGTTTGCCCAAGATTTATTTACTTGTGCTTGCTGATTGACAGTTAGTGCTGTTGGCAGATTTCTTTGCTCCAACTGTAGGCCTTCATGTTCTCATCTTCCAGTGAGATAAGTATTTTTTTATCTTGTTCAGGAACATTTGTAAATAGCTTGATTACCGCTGCTTAACTGCTATATGTCGTCTGTTTTCTCCGAACCGAGACATGTTTGAGTTGACACTGACTGAGATACAGTACTCCCGGTAAACAATTTCTGAAGAAAAAAAAGCTTTTGTGGACTAATTACGCTTGCAGTTTGTTGGGAATGTTTGCAGGTCTTAGGCGTGTGTGTGGTTGGAAGAAGCACCGAGGAAATTTGACCATACACTTGCTGCGATATCACTATCGCAGGAGTTTCTGAACGGAGTATGCAGAGCAGGAAGCTCAAGCTGTACAATACGGGCAACTTTGAGCAGTATGCCCAAACACGATCCAAAGTGCAAGAGAACCAAATGAACCAAATGAAACATGTTTGAGTTGACGCTGACTGAGATACAGTACTCCCGGTAAACAAATTTCTGAATAAGAAAAAAAAGCTTTTGTGAACCGATGACGATTACAATTTTTTGGCTACGTTTGCAGGTCTTGAGGCATGTGTGCGGTTGAAAGAAACACTGAAGAAATTTGACCGTCTACTTGCTGTGATATCATACTGGCAAGACGTTCTGAATGGAGTATGTACGAACATAATCCCTATGCAGAACAGGAAGCTTAAGCTGTACACGGGCAATTTGGAGCAGTGTGTCCAAGCACGATATGGACCGGAAGAGAACCAAATGAAGCAGTACAGTTGGGATAGAGCAAAGAGAAGGCAGTCCCACAGAGAAGGTCACAAGGTACTGATATTCCGCTTGACCAACATCGGCAAGCTCCTTCCGCCCGTACTATACATACATACTGATATATGCAGTCAATTATACATGTCACGAATTTTATCTATCTATATATAAAGTGGGGCCATATTATAAGAGATGGTAGAAGTCAATGAGTAGTGGAAAGTGTAGAACCATATTTAGGAGGCCAGGAAGTGGTACGAAATAGAAAACAAACAGAATGAATCAAAGCTAGAATAAACCAGTAACCATGCATTCTTGGGTCCTAGACATGGCAGGAGATGTATGGATGTGATGATAGATGTCTCACCTGATCATGTCACTCGTACATGAAGAAGATGAAGAAGGCCATGCTAAAGCCAAGGCGCTTGTGTGCGGACGCAGCATCATCAAGATTCTCATGCACATCTATATAGGAGTATCCAGCGCATTGTCGATCGTTTCGTTTTGGAAACGAACCGAAGGATGCGTGGATGGGATGGATGTGAATCTTGATGATGCCGCGCCCGCAAACACCCACCGCGTCATCAAAGTAAGCTAACCTACCCACCTACACTGTAAGTGGTACTAGTAACACTAGAGCAGCTGACCAGGGTGATGATCCGAACAATCTTGGGAGCAGAAACAAGCACTGATACAAGTAGCTAGCTAGCACCAGGAATGGATGCAACCGTCTCAACAGACCATGAAAGCTATTGCTAATGAATGAGCATTGCTAATCTCTCCCTCGGCTACAGCTGAGTATATAACTATATATAGGAGGAATACTTAGTTAACTAGTGCACTGGAGCATGGTATGTATGTGGTCGGTGTCGCACCGAGATTGGCAAACCGACCAGGTGACGTGGATGGGGTGGGGCCCGCAAAGCGAGCGTGGCACCTGGCCCTGTCTAGCTACCAGCAGAAATATTCTGTCTATTAGTTCATTTTTGATGAAAAAATATTAATAATTTAATATCAAGAAGGTACTTATTAGTTACACTTGACTAGTCTCTCTTGTTTTTTTTTTGACACCTGACTAGTCTCTGCAATGCCTTGGACAACAGAAAGTAACCATACTGAATACTACGAGCCTAGTTATGTCGGCAGGGGATACAATACACGTATTGAGTACTTGAAACGTCGTGCCATTTTATTTGTAAGTATATATATATATATATATATATATATATATATATATATATATATATATATATATATATATGGAAAGTGCATCCTACTACCGGGTGTAGCTACACCCATTTCTCATATACTATCATATTTGTACGTGAAATAAAATATGCGTACAATATGATATATACTATCAAAAAAGTAGTATATATACTACCTAAACATTCTTATATACTACATACTACGCGTACATAATCTCCGATATGATAGATACTACATAAAACGTATGAAACAAAAGTGGGAGTAACTACACCCGGTAGTAGGGAATATATAGACACACACACACTTGTAGTACAACATTTGGCGCTGTCCCAAAAATTCGGGTCTGCGGCTGCACGGCATCCTAATGGTATTGCCGTTTTGGGGCTACTTGCGTGAGCTTAGCTCAATTTGGAAATGTCGGTCACTTGGTGCAGAGAGAGAATACATTGAAACCTTGAATACCACCAGAGTCCGCCGGCTAGCTTGGCTTGCTTTTCTTGGCATCACCTCCACCTTGCCTTGGTGTTGCAAATAAACTCATTTACAAATTGATTATTGTACTGCTAGCTTTTACATGTCTGAAACACAGCTATACTGTATGCGACTTGCAGTGGCGGCGGCGCGCCGCGGTAGGAACAAATGGTAAGGGCAGGAAGTGGTACGAAAATAGGAACAAATGGCTAGAGCAGATTAGTAACCATGCATTATATTCCTGGCTCATGCGTACATATTTGGTAAAAATAGACATACTTTGACTGGACAAAGTTTATATGCAGACTAAAAAGGGCTGGAGGGAGTACAAACAAGCACTGATACAACTAGCTAGCTAGCTGCTAGTCCCCATCCATCAGGAATGGATGCAACCATCTCATCGGATTATGAAAGCTATTGCTAATCTCTCCCTCGGCTCTAGCTAAGTATATATAGGAGTAGTAATTAGCGGTATGTGGTCGGTGTTGCACCGAGATTGGCAAACCGACCAGGTGACGTGGATGGGGCCCGCCAAGCAACCATGGCACCTGGCTCCGTCTAGCTACCAGCAGAAATATTCTGTCTATTAGTTGATTTTTGATGAAAACATATTACAAATAATTCAATATCGAGAAGATATCAGTTACACCTGACTAGCTAGTCTCCGCAATGCCTTCAACAAAAGAATGTCGTATGAATGACACCATTATCTGGTTCATCAGCTAATAAAAGGCCTTGGAACTCATCGGTTATTATCTGGTTCACCGAATACGTACCTAGTTATGTCGGCAGGCGTCACAATAACTGTAGTGAGTACTTGAAATTTTGTGCCTTTCATTTATTTATTTATACATATATACACTTCTAGTAGTACAACATTTGGCGCTGTCCCAGAAATTCGGGCACGGCATCCTAAACGGTATTGCTGTTTTGGGGCTACTTGCGCGAGCTTAGCTTAATTTGGAAATGTCGGCAGCTCTGTGCAGAGGGAGAATACATTGAAACCTTCAATGCCACCACCGCCAACTGTCCCCTAGCCCAGCTAGCTTTTCTTGTCATCACCTCTACACCTTGCCTTGGTGTTCTAAATAAACTCATTTACATATTGGTTACAGCCCATCCATCCATGCTGCAGCAGCAGCAGCAGCAGCAGCATGATTTGTACTGCTAGCTTTTACATGTATGAGAGACGATATACTGTATACGACTTGTACTACTCCCTCCGATCCATATTAAAACGTGTTTAGATACATCCATATCAAGACAAATCCAAGTCAAGTACTCCGACTTCTTACGATGGCCATCCAACTTACTTCTTAGGGGAACCGGATGAAGATGCGACATGGTTGCTAGTTAGAACAAATTAATATAGAGTCATCTTTAAATTACAGGGACCAAAGGGACAATAGCTAGTTAGAACAAATTTGCCACGACAAATTTTATTACGATATCATTGCAAGATAAGATACATTTTCCCATGGCAATGTCTCTCTCAATTATTCCCATGTGGCTAGAGAAACAATTTTGCCATACTCGTTTCGGAATTTACAATGATTTGTTTTCATGGCAGTTCTTATACTATACTTCAACAAACAAACTACATGGACCATGGTAAACTTTCTTATGGACCATGGCAAGTTTAATTCAAGTCCCATGGTAACTTAACTATGATATAGTTCACAAAACTTGATGTGTTTTTGTCATGGAAACTTAATAAGTAATGAGATGGTAAATTCCGGGACAATTAACACATGACAAATGTACCTTTTGTTCTTTATCTAAAGCATGGAAATTATTGATCATTTTTGTGTTTTTCTGCATACACGGCAATTCAACTACACAAAAGATGGCAAGTTTAGGTAAAATACTATGGAAAATTTCAACATGCTTTTTGCCATGGAAATTTTTGATCATTTTTTGTATTATTTTACATTCATGGCAATTTCATTATATATAAGCATGGCAAACTTGTAAAATCCCCGCGGCAAATTAGAATATGCATTTGCCAGGTCTATCTTTTGATATTTTTTTGTGTTGTTTTGCATACACGGCAATTCAATTACACAAAAGATGGCAAGTTTTGGTAAAATACCATGGCAAATTTAAACATTCTTTTACCATGGCAATTTTTGATCATTTTTTGTATTATTTTGCATTCATGGCAATTTCATTGTATATAAGCATGCAAATTATATAAAATTCCCACGGCAAATTAGAATATGCATTTGCAATGACAATACTTGATCATTTTTGTGTTATTTTCCCCATACATGGCAAATATCTTACATAAAAGCATGAAATCTTTTTGTTAAATACTATGGAAAAAATTTAGTATACTTCGGTCATAATTACTGTTACTTTTACATAAATGCCAAATTTATTTTAACAAAGCATGGGAATTTTAATTAAAATATCATGGCAAATTTTAATCCATATGCCTTACAAATTTTAGTCGACATTTTGTTCTCGCCATCATGTATGTACAGATGGTCTTTGAAAATTGCAGAAAAGAAAAATCTTTTTTACCTATGGCATTTTTTCTACTTTTTTATAGACTAGCAAAAAGGCCCGTGCGTTGCAACGGGAAAAAAAATACCACACGCTCTTAATTTACAAAAACTGTTTTATAATCCGAGAATTTGTAGCTATTTCTTAAATACATAAAGAGTTAAAAAGGTTGTTAAAAAGATACACGATTTTTCAATCATAAAAGAGTTTTTTTTGGTCTGGAAAAGAACATTTTTTATGGTCTCCTGTTGACGCAGGTACTTGCGCCCCTATTTCATCACTATTTCTTGCCATACATGTCATAGGTATTGGTCCTTGTTTCATCACTATTTATTTTTTATCAAACTTACCTTTTATTTTACTTTTTTCATGCATGCCTCCTTTTTACTTTTTTTCATGCATGTCCTCTTTTTCTTCTTCTTATATATAGGAGAATAGCTCAACATCTCATTTTTATCGGATCTCCTCTGCATTTTCTCTTTTATTTATTTTTATAGCGGACATCCCATCTTTATTGGGTCTTTTTATTTCTTGTCATGCTTGTCCTTATTTATTGGGTGTCTCTAACAAATTTATTTTCAATCTGATATCCAATCCTGATTTAGCTGAGGTTTTCATCCTCAATCTAAATCAGTACCGGTATGAAAAAAAGACGAATAATGCATTGTTGATTAACATTGCATCCTAGATTGTATTTTTAAAAAAAAATTTTAACAGGTAAAATAACATCATATTTAGATTCTACATAATTTTGTAATCAAATTTCATATATAATATGTTAAATTTGGAGTTATGGTTTAAAAGTATGAGTATTTTAAAAAACACTTGATATGTACTGCGGGTTTAATGTCAGAAACATCAAGGGGTTTTCTACAAAATAGTATGACGGACTAAGAATGCCTATTTTCTTTATTAGTAGGTATAGATATAGATAGTAGGTATAGATATAGATATAGATGATGACGTTTTTTTAGTAGCACAGCACAAACTGGGCTTTTATTAGTCATAGAAAAAAAATCTGGGCTTTTCCTTTTGTTTTGATACTCGGCTTTTTTCGTTTTTTACAGGGCCTGTAGGGGGCGATGGAAGATTGTGTTCCGGGCTGTGTTTTTCTCCTATCGAACGAGAGACGTGTGAGCGAGCGACCGAGTGGGCCGGCCCATTTTAGCGTTTCAGCAGACAACGGTTTTTGGGACCTTGATGTTTCCAGCCGGTTTTTTTTTCTGGTTTTGGGACCTTCTAGAAGGTTCCTGACCCGGCCTTTTCTTTTTCGTTTTCCTTTTTTCTATTTCTCTTCTTTTTCGTTTTTTGTTTTCTTTTTTATATTTCTTTCTTTTTTACTTTTACTTTTTTTGCAAGTTTATTTTGAAATTTTGTTTCGAATTTCAAAAATGTTTCTGTTTTTCAGATTTTGTTCACAAATTCAATTTTTTCCTTTTTAATTTTTTTCTCACAAATTAAAAAATGTTCCCAGTTTCAAAATTTTATTCCGAATTTTAAAAAATGTTCCTGTTTTTTCAAATATTGTTCGGATTGTTTTTGTTCATTTTTTCAGAAATTTGTAAATAATGACATGGATTTAAAAAATGTTTCTGTTTTCAAAATTATTCACAAATTTAAAAAAATGTTCTTATTTTTCAAATTTTTGTTCACGTATTAAAAATTGTTCGCACTTCAGATTTGTTCGGGATTTTCAAAATTGTTCTCCATTTCGAAATTTATTCGAAATATTCAAATTTGTTCGTTATTTTGAAAATTCTAAAATGTTCAAAATTTATTCGAAATATTCAAATTTGTTCGTTATTTTGAAAATTCTAAAAAGTTCATGTTTACAAACAAAATTGTTCTCCTTTAAAAAATACTCATGTTTTTGAAAAAAACCACTATTTAGAAACTTGTTCACATGTTTGAAAAACATTTTTGTGTTTATCAAAAATTGATCGTAATTAAAAAAATATTCCTGTTTTTCAATACTCGCCACAACTTCAAAATTGTTCCTGTTTTTCAAATTTGCTTGCAAATTTGAGAAATTGCTAACATTTTTTTAAAACTCGTGTGGGTTCTTTAAAAAACGTTCCTACTTGTAGAAATTATAATCAGAATTTACAATAAATGGTCAGAAAAAAGAAAAATAATCGGTGTGACTTGGTCTAAAGTATTCGCATTGCCTTTTGACCATCAAACTGAATCGAGCGCAGTGGCTAGCAACTCCTCTCTACAGGCGTGGTCGCGGGTTCGAATCCTAGAGGAAGCGCTTGTTGTTAATCGTTCATTTTTTTGCACCGCTCGTTGCCTTCGTGGGCCGGCCCCGTTGAGGGAATAACCTATGCGATAGCTCGACATTCTGCCGCAGAATGTGGCCCATAGGAGTTCCCTTCGTTCAGGTCGATCCCTCGTACGGAACTAATCGTTCGGTCCGGAGGTTCCCAGATCACACGTGTGGCCAATATTAGCATCCATTATTTTCGTTAAAATCCATAAAAGAAATTTGAACACCAACTCATTAATTAATCAACGAGATCATTACAATCGCTCGATACAAAATTCACCATACAGGATGGAACATCATTAACAAGAATACCATCCGATCTATTGTCGAAGCTAAATTTTGCAAAAATCTTAGACATTTGAAAGCTATTTATCAACTTGATAAGCTCAACGCTTCCTTCTTACAATCAAGCGACGCTGACCTATCAGAATTCTCTGTTGCAAGAGTCGCCACGACAAACGCAGAATCAGTCTTTAGAATAATAGGATTGTGAAGAGGTATACCTATGTAGAGACCGGCAATGCATGCCCTTAGCTTCGCTTCCTCCACACCGTGGCACGACCCAATGAAGTCCCAAGAAGAAACACTGACTTCCCCAGCCGCGTCCCTGACCACCACACCCACACTTGCTGCTCTAATGCTCTCCATAAAGCTTGCGCCTATATTAATCTTTATATAACCTACAAGAGGGGGAGTCCAAGCCGTCTTAGCTTCCGAATTATTAGTAGCCCATCTTAATCCATCCATCGGACCTTTTCCTTTATTTCTCGAGTCCACCGGTGGCACAGATTAACACGCAACAAAGGACGCCCAATAATTCTCCACAAAGCTAGCAGAGGTTGAGACTGATTTCTTTCCTTCACCAAATATCAAATCATTTCTCAAGTGCCACACTATCCAGAAAATGAATTTGATTTGGTCACGCATGAAGGGCTGAATTGACTTAGAAGAACAATAAACCAATCATACCCACTATATCTGATGACCTTCTCTGCAGGTAAATCCCATATGTCCCTCATGACCATACTCAACGCAAACGCCTTCGGGCACATGACAAGCGCATGAAATGTACTTTCATCCTCCATTTCACACATAGTGCATGTATTAACAGAAGCTTGGTGATGCACCACTCTATTAATGTGGACAGCCAAGCTATTGGAAGCAACCCTCCACGCAAAAATGCAAACCTTCTGAGGAGCATTGGCCTTCCAGATGACATGTGTGGCCAATATTAGCATTTATTAATTTTCGTTAAAATCCATAAAAGAAATTTGAACACCAACTCATATTAATTAATCAACCAGATCATTACAATCGCTCGATACAAAATTCACCATACAGGACGGAACATCATTAACAAGAATACCATCCGATCTATTGTCGAAGCTAAATTTTGCAAAAATCTTAGACATTTGAAAGCTATTTATCAACTTGATAAGCTCAATGCTTCCTTCTTACAATCAAGCGACGCAGACCTGTCAGAATTCTCTGTTGCAAGAGTCGCCACGACAAACGCAGAATCAGTCTTTAGAATAATAGGATTGTGAAGAGGTATACCTATGTAGAGACCGGCAATGCATGCCCTTAGCTTCGCTTCCTCCACACCGTGGCACGACCCAATGAAGTCCCAAGAAGAAACACTGACTTCCCCAGCCGCGTCCCTGACCACCACACCCACACTTGCTGCTCTAATGCTCTCCATAAAGCTTGCGCCTATATTAATCTTTATATAACCTACAAGAGGGGGAGTCCAAGCCGTCTTAGCTTCCGAATTATTAGTAGCCCATCTTAATCCATCCATCGGACCTTTTCCTTTATTTCTCGAGTCCACCGGTGGCACAGATTAACACGCAACAAAGGACGCCCAATAATTCTCCACAAATCTAGCAGAGGTTGAGACTGATTTCTTTCCTTCACCAAATATCAAATCATTTCTCAAGTGCCACACTATCCAGAAAATGAATTTGATTTGGTCACGCATGAAGGGCTGAATTGACTTAGAAGAACAATAAACCAATCATACCCACTATATCTGATGACCTTATCTGCAGGTAAATCCCATATGTCCCTCATGACCATACTCAACGCAAACGCCTTCGGGCACATGACAAGCGCATGAAATGTACTTTCATCCTCCATTTCACACATAGTGCATGTATTAACAGAAGCTTGGTGATGCACCACTCTATTAACGTGGACAGCCAAGCTATTGGAAGCAACCCTCCACGCAAAAATGCAAACCTTCTGAGGAGCATTGGCCTTCCAGATGACATACCAAATTTTCCTTTCCCTCAACATAACGTCACTATATTGCCCTCGTTTTTAACCGACAACATCCCCGTTTTTCAAAAGGCCAAGCAACAAAAACACCATCCCCATTTTACTAAGATTTGTTTTCCTTCCTAAAATCATGTATTAGCTTGGCAAACACTTCATGTCCAACAAACCATGTGTGGGCCACTGGAAGATTGAACGGCTACTATACTTCTAATCCAACTGTCTCCAACTGGTCTGATGGGAAGCAATTAACAATAGTCTGATCCCTAGTGCTGCCCGAAAAATCTCAAATTACTATAAGAAGAGCGATTTGTAGTGCATGTAGAAGAATTAACTAATGGTCTAGCAAAACGAGCAATCCTCCCCTGCTACAAATTGTGTACCTTTAAAATAGTTACAAACTATCTCAAAAGTGTCTCATGCTAAAGAAACCACAAATCGAGACTTGCATGTTCTGATAAAGCAAACAGAAAATAAGCTACATATCTAGGGGGCTGGACGCATGCACATACGACCCAAGATTAGCAAGAACTAGAACTACATCGACAACAATTACAACCAGTAAAGGATACAAGTCCAAAGCATTTCATCATAAAACCATCCTAGGAGTGAGAGCTCAAACAGATAGCCTTTCAGATCACTGTCCACTTTCCTCCTCTGTTCTTCTTCTCTAGCTACACTATCTTCTTCTTCATAGTCCATGGAATCTGAATCTTCTTATTCTGCATCTGGGAGGTCTACATGAGCTACAAAGTCTTCATCCAATACCGAGTCATCATCTTCATCAGATGTGTCCTCATTTCCTGCATGCTCCTCCTCATCTGTATCAAATTGGAAATCTGCATAATTAACACTAACTTGAGTGTTAACTTGCTGCAATGCATTTCCTGCTCTGCATCTGCCATCTCTGGCTCAATTGGGTGATTTTGTGTCCCAAGAAGTAACTGGCATGGTGGAGGAACTGATTTTATTGGCATATAGTTCACAGTTTCTTGTGTACCAACAAAATATGATGAGCCAACATAATCATCTGTTCTTTTGTGTACAACACCTGACTCATTAACAGCAAATACAACTGGTGGGTCCACTGTTAAATATTCAATTGTTTCATCTGGGTCCACTTCTTCATGTTCTGCACTTTTGTTAACTGGTGCTTACTTTATATCTAATTTCCCCTCTTTAACATAAAAACACAATGTCTGACAGCTTTTAAATTGCTTTATCATCTCAACCACTTCAGTGTTGTTTCCGATGACAGTAATCCCTTGCAGCCATGTGCCATCCTTCCTCAAGTAGCAAATACTGTCATCACTTCCATATCCATTTATGACCATCACATTAAGCAAACTGCCATAACTGATGTCTCTCTCATACATCTTCACAAGGGCATATTTTTTGGCAGCATCTTTAGAGGGAAACTGAAAATATAATGACCATGGCTCCTCAGGCCTACAGAACACAAAACATATTAAAACATATTAATGACCATGACATTTTCAGTACAGTGGCACAACATTTTCAGTGGCAAAAAAAAAACTATGACATATTCACATATAAAACAAAGTAACAACAATAAGATCTATGCCACAAGAGCCAACAAATGCAGAATAAACTATGATACATTTAGTAATTCAGAAAAAAAAACAAATACAAAACAACATTTTCATCTAGGAATAGGAGCTTCCTCCCCCAACGAAGCAGTATTGCTAGAACTAACCCTAGGTATCCTAACTAAGCAGTATTGCTAGAACCCTAACCCTAGGTTTTTGCACTGAGATTTACCTGGGTGGAGATGGATGCCCAGGGGGTACTTCCTCCCCCAACGAATCAGCCGCCGCCGACGCCTGCTCTGCGTCCGCAGCAGTCTTCTCTGCCTCCTCCGCATACTAGGACGGCGGCGGCAGGACAGCTTTTCCCCAATCCGCCGTCGAGTGCGAATCGCCATCGGGGTTGGGGCCCAACTTGCCAACGGGGTCGCATTGCGGGCGGCGGTCACCGAAAGAACGACCACCTAAGTCGGAGCCGTCGAGACCTTCTCCGTCATCGCCGCCGCCGGAGCTGGTTGCCATGAGCAGAGCGGGAGTAACGCGCGGGAGGGAAACTGACTCGGGGATTGGAGGAAGAAACAGCGGGCGCGTGATCTAATACACGTGCGCGGAAAACGGCCGTCAACCGCCGTCTAACGTCGTCCGTCCGCCCGCTCCACGTCGACCCGACAGGTGGGCCCGACCTGTCGGTTTTGCTGTTTTCGCGGCTAAAACGGCCCGTCAGTGCTCCGCGTTACCAATTAAACCCAGAGTTGGTGGTTTTTTGTGACATGGCTCAAATGTGGTACTGACTGTTACCCTGACCCCACTGTGGTGGTTTTGGGTAAATAACTCGGATCTGGGACATCACAGGTTGGCAACCATATTTTGCTCTGCACAAACATGTACTCCAGTTGCAAATTGGCAAATCATTTGGTCTAGCAGGGTGTCTGTTCAATAGTCAAAGATTTGCATTCGATAAACATAGGACAGACAAACAGCCACAAATCACGCCTGGAACAAAACAGATGAAGAGTAGCTTCTCATACCAACAACAGACACTACGCTACAGGGTTACACTTAAGGCCGTGTTTGGAATGTCGTTTTCCTTCTAAACACACTCGTATAAAAAATACAGGTGTCCGTCCGTCGTTTTGGTTTTCGGTTGGAAATTGCTCTGGGCCGGTATTTTACACCTGTAAGTTATATACACCTGTATAAGATTACACCCATACCAAGCGCGGCCTAAAAAATGAACACCATTCATATGCAGTCAATCAATGGCGGCCCCCGTTGATACGACAAAGGAGCAAGAATGTAGCTGTCATGTGTTGCATTCGGATAGAACTCCTCGAAGCCTTATAAATAGACCACCCAAGGATCAAACACTATGCATAAGTACAAACAAGCAACCAAGAAAGCCCAACATTCACAGCCATCTCCTTCAGCAGCATGGGCGAGAGAGTTTGTGCGGGCGATCTCACCAGAGTTTACAAGGGCGAAAGGCGGAGCGAGATTGGGCCGCTGCCGCGTCGTGAGCAAATAAAGCTGAGGATAGCGCACATCGTGATGCACTCCGTCGCTTCGGCGCTCCTCCTCAGTAGTTAGGACTACTACGTAGCAGCTTCCAGTTCTTGACCACAAGTGAATGTGACTGACTCTATAAATGTTAGTAGGATTTGCTGTAAGCCGCTCCCCCTGTATAACTGTTGTTGTCAGCTTGAGAAAGAAAGTCGCTACTTTTTCTGCACACCAGGGTGTGACTTCATGGATGATGATTGTGTGGTTAGTTCTCGCGCCGTTTGCTCTTGCTTGGCATCCTTTTGGTCCTCATTCCGACCACAATCTGATTCGCTCTCATCGTCAGATGCTTCATCATCTGAACTCCACGATGCATCAAAAGACTCCTCGGTGGCTTCATCCTCAACTTGCCGGTGAGGTCAGTGATGTAAAATGTGTCAGTTGCTGGTGGCAGACTTCCTCCACAGAAACCTTGAGATCCAGCGAGTCATTAATGCGCCTTGGTTTACGTAAACAACTATAAGATACAGAACTAATCACGCTGCAGTTCTATATTGTTTCCATTTCTGTGAAGCGAGTAAATTGTGCTAAGTTTTTTTTAGCACTAGTACATTGTGCTAATTAGCAGTAGTTCAAAAACCCACATTAATTTCAGTACCAGCACGTTGTGCTACCCAAGCCTTGTCTGCATGGCCACGTCCATGAACCCAAAATGAAAAAAGGCCTAAGCTGCCAAAGCCCACTCTAATCTCAGTCGCAGCACCAGCAGAAAGCACAACGCTCCACCTCATTCCCCACAAGGAAGCACATGACTCCACCTTGTTTAGTCCCACCTCGCCAACCGAGCATGCATTTGACCAGCTTAAATAGCAGGTTCCACCTACTTCACTCGCCGAGCTAAGTTGCGAGAGCTTGTAACCCGAGTGGGGGCATTAAGGTGATGTGGACGCTGTTGTAGTGCTGCGGGCCTGGTCTGGGTGTGCTACTGTTGGCCCGCCCGTTCCAAGTTGCGTAGTGGACCGCTGGGGCCTATGCGAAAGCTGGGCCTCACGGTCCATAATGTGGCAGGCACAGCGTGAGGCTGGCTTCACAGAGCAGCGACAACTGCCCGCTTCCAACGGTGGAAGGATAACGAGCCACTGCACTCCTTGGCCGCTTGGGCCTCGTAGCCTACTCCAGCGAACCATCATTTTTTTTGCTTTTGAATATTCACTACAAATTGCCATTATGGTTCTTTTCGGACTATCAAGCAGATGGCGCCGAGGTTGAGTAGACTACTCAAGCAAACCATCGTTTTTTTCCCTTTTCTTTTGACTATTGACTACAAATTGTCATTATGGTTCTTTTCGGGCTACGAAGGAGATGGTGCCGAGGTCGAGCAAGCTACTCCAGTGAACCATCATTTTCTTTTCTTTTCTTTTCTTTTGACTATTGACTACAAATTACCATTATGGTTCTTTTCGGACTCTCATTTCACCTTTTTGTGCTTCCGATCTTCTTCTCCGATATAGCAATGGTTTTTTTTTCTTTTGACTATTGACTACAAATTGCCATTATGGTTGATTTCGGACTATCAAGCAGATGGCGCCGAGGTCGAGTAGACTACTCCAGCGAACCATCCTTTTTTTGACTATTGACTACAAATTGTCATTATGGTTCTTTTCGTGCTACGAAGGAGATGGTGCGCAGCCTACTCCAACGAACCATCATTTTTTTTGCTTTTGAATATTCACTACAAATTGCCATTATGGTTCTTTTCGGACTATCAAGCAGATGGCGCCGAGGTTGAGTAGACTACTCAAGCGAACCATCGTTTTTTTTCCTTTTCTTTTGACTATTGACTACAAATTGTCATTATGGTTCTTTTCGGGCTACGAAGGAGATGGTGCCGAGGTCGAGCAAGCTACTCCAGTGAACCATCATTTTCTTTTCTTTTCTTTTGTTTTGACTATTGACTACAAATTGCCATTATGGTTCTTTTCGGACTCTCATTTCACCTTTTTGTGCTTCCGATCTTCTTCTCCGATATAGCAATGGTTTTTTTTCTTTTGACTATTGACTACAAATTGCCATTATGGTTGATTTCGGACTATCAAGCAGATGGCGCCGAGGTCGAGTAGACTACTCCAGCGAACCATCCTTTTTTTGACTATTGACTACAAATTGTCATTATGGTTCTTTTCGTGCTACGAAGGAGATGGTGCTGAGGTCGAGCAAGCTACTCCAGTGAACCATCATTTTTTTTTCTTTTGACTATTGACTACAAATTGCCATTATGGTTCTTTTCGGACTCTCATTTCACCATTTTGTGCTTCCAATCTTCTTCTCCGATATAGCAATGGTTTGGCAGTGTGCCTTGCAAGGCCTAGGAAAATCACCGATGATTACAACAACGTATCATTTCTTAATTTGTAACTTTGTATACATTGAAATTGCAAGTTATTCACAACAGTTTGACTTTCAAAGTTACCAAGACAGAAAGTCTGTTCTCACTTAGAGATCCAATAGCCACATCACTTTGTACAACAGGAAGCTTGGTACTATAATTGATCTACTCTGTCCCACCCTTCATCATAATGTCTTGTTTAATCACACTCAGACTTTGCTTTCTTGGTTTATGGAATGCAAATGATTAGCATAAAATTGCCATCTCAAGGAAAATGCAGAGGTCTTATGATCAATACAGGACAATTAACACAAATGATTAGCAGCAAGCATGAGACAACATAATCACACTGTTAACAAGCATAATCACAGATGCTTTTGATGGACAAACTAATACTCTGCATCTGGGACCATTCCCTGCTCCGCACATATACATGATACATGTACTAGACACCACATGTGTTCAAAATTGGCAAATCATTTGGCTTGACAGGTGCATACAGTGTCTATTCAAGAGTCAAAGATTTGCAAATAACACAGGGACAAACAGCCCCAAGTCATGAACGAAACAAAACACATCAACAAAAGCTTCTGGTACCAACAGATAGACACTACAGGGTTGCATTTAGAAAATGAACATCATCCAAATACAGTGTTTGGCAAAGGAGCAACAATCTAGTTGTCATGTCTTGGATTCGGATAGAACTCCCTGAACCCCTATAAATAGGCCACTCAGGTAGCAGACATTAAACATAGGTGCAAGCAACCAACCATGGCAGCTCACAGAGACAGACATCTCCTTCACCAGCATGGCCGAGAGAGTTCGCGCCGGCGATATTGTCGGAGTTTACAAGGGTGAAAGGTGGAGCGTGGTTCGGCCGCTGCGAGGTTGTGGGCAAAGAAAGCTGAGGATAGCGCACATCGTGATGCACTCCGTTGTGTCAGCGGTCCTCAAGACTACATCACTGACTCTGTAAATGTTAGTAGGATTTGTTATAAAGCTCTCCCCCCTGTGTAACTTCTTTTATTGGTTTGAGAAAGTTGCTCCTCTTTCTGCAAATCATGGTGTGGGCTTCATGGATATAATGGTCTGATTTGTTCTCACTTTTCGTTGTTTGTTCTTGTCTTGCATCTTTTTGGTCCTCATTCTGTTCACCATCAGACTGTTTACCACCCGATTCACTCTCGTCGTCAGACGGTTCATCATCTGAACTTGCCGATGCCGCGTTCATAAGACTCGTCGATGGCTTCATACCGGCGGCATTTGATGGTCTGTGCTTGATGATGCACCAATCAAATATGTGGAGGTAGCCTTACATGCAGTAAGAATCCCCTCTCCTTTTTACTTGTTTGATCCGTTTGATTGAAAAGGGTTGGAGAAGAACGCGGCTGATGGGCACAGGATTGAGCGAGTAATTAATCCCTCTCTTCACTAATTAACCTTCCACATCGAATTTTTTTACTAGCTGTCGCTTTTGGATAGAGGGACTGTACTGTTTATCCCATTGATATGCATCAATTTAATATTGTTTCCATTTCTGCTAAGCAAGTTCACTGTGCTAATTAGCACTCGTTCGAAACCCACGTCCGCATGGCCACGTTCATGAGCCCGAAACGACAAAGGCCGAAGCCACAGAAGCCCACGCCAAAAACTTCTTTCGGTCCACAACGCTCCACCTCATTCCCCATCAGGAAGCACAACACTCCACTAGTTTTAGTCCCACCTCGCCAACCGAGGAGGCATTTGACCAGCTTAAATAGCCGCCTCCACCTTCTCATTCGCTGAGCTTAGTTGCGAGAGCTTGTAACCCGAGTGGGGGCATTAAGGTGATGTGGACGTTGTTGTAGCGCTGCGGGCCTGGTCTGAGAGTGCTATTGTTGGCCCGCCTGTTTCAAGTTGCGTAGTGGACTGCTGGGGCCTATGCGAAAGCTGGGCCTCACGGTTTATAATGTGGCAGGCACAGCGTGAGGCTGGCTTCACAGAGCAGCGACAACTGCCCGCTTCTAACGGTGGAAGGATAACGGGCTGCTGCACTCCTAGGCCGCTTGGGCCTCGCAGCCTACTCCAGTGAACCATCACTTTTTTTTCCGTGCTGCGTATAAAAGTATTATTTTGCTTTTTGGAGTTTTTATTTGTATACACTTTTGATTATTGAGTATAAATTTGTGACTCAAACACAAATTGTGAATATATTTTTTTGCACATAAGAGGTTTATTTGCTTACTGTTTTGTGCTTCCAATCTTTTTTTCGGATATTACGGCGACAAAGCAGCGATTTGATAGTCTGCCTTGCAAGCCTTAGGATGAACACTGACGATTACAACAGTGACAATTCTGAATTTCCAACTCTGTATGCAATGAAACAGTAGGTCACTCACAACAATTTTTTTTACTTCTAAATAAAGTTAACAAGGCAGCCACTCCACAACACGCTCCTTATTGTTACTACTCTCACTTAGAGATCCAATAGCATCATCACTTGGGTGCAGCAAGAAGCCGGATACTACTATATGGTTGAGCTACTATGTCCCAAGTAGCAGGTGTGATGGAGTAGAAGCACTGCTGCACAGCGATCTGGTCGACGGCGAGCGTGTCGGTGGGGAAACGAGCCCTGTAGCGGCACGCATGGCACCGGGGTGACGCCGGCCGAGACACCCCCGACGTCATTCTATCCTGAAACCTGTCATCAAAAGTTCAAAACTGATGATACCTTCATTATCATAGTCTTGATTAATCAGACTCTAATTCTCCATCCATGGAATGGAATGGAAATGATTATACTAGTAGTAAACAAGGTGCCATCTCAAGAAAAATGCAGAGGTCTTCTGAAGTTATGATCAATCACAGAGACAGCCATGTATCAGTCTATTAACAAAAGGTTAACCAGTATGTCCAACCATGCTCTACTTTGTTGATTCTTGGAATGCAAATGAGTAGCAGGAAAGTGACACCCCAAGAAAATGTAGAGAGATCCATGTATTAATTTATCAACAAATGGGTTGATCAAAATGTCTTCTAACATACAAGTGTCCATACCAAGACCAGTCAAGGCCAACCACTAGACTGCAGCAGCTGCGTCATCACACAGGACAATTAGTGCAAATGATTAGCAACAAAGTGCTATGAGGAACCTTCTCATTGTCCCCAATTAACAAGCATAATCACATATGCTTCTTCATAGATAGATTACTGATACTCTGCATCTGGGGACATCACAGGTTGGCAACATTTTTTGCTCTTGACAAACATGTAATACCTGAGGGCTTCTCCAGCCGCGCAACCAACAGGCCCCCCAGGCCACTTTTTCGGCGCCGACGCAAAAAAACGGCCATCGCGCCTCAGACGCCGAAAATCGCGGTTCGGACCTTTTTCCAGACGGCGGTCACAGGTCGAACCCGCGCCATTGGGAGCCGTTGGGGCTCGGCGCTAGGAAAAGCACGCTGGCCCACACCGATAGGGAAAAAGTCAAGGTTTTCTTCACCGACTCGCCTCGCACTTCGCGACTTCGGCCACCACTAGCTATATCCCGGCGACGGCCGCCGGCCTACTCCGCTAGATAGCCATTCCCCGCCGGAAAATAGCAGCGCTTCGCCGCGGCAGCCCCTCCCGCAGCAGCTGGGCGTTTTCGGCCGCCATTTCCGGTCGCGGAGGCGTGGTTTAACGGCGGGTACACGCCCACCGAGCGCAAGGTGTTCGGCGTTTTGACTGTCTCGGCGATGGACTCGGATGAGGAGGAAGAGCTCGCCGCGCTGCTGGAGGAGGAAGCCGTGATGATAAGGAATAATTGTGTTGATAATTGAACGCCGAGACACGGCGAAACCACGCCGAATATGGGCCTATTCTCGCCCATATGTGCCGTTTATTCGCCGAAATTGGGCTGCAAAGTGGGCCAATTTCGGCGCCTGGGGGCGACGACCGGGCGCAAAACCGCCCCCAGCGCCGAGTGTATCGCCGGATCGCCCCCAGGGGGCGATTTGTATGCGTCCTGGGGGGCCAACGGCTGGAGATGCCCTGACACCACAGCTGTTAAAGATTGGCAAATCATTTAATCTAACAGGTGCACACAGTGTCTGTTTAAGTATCAAAGATTTGGTCAGATGACACAAGGACAGACAAACAGCCCCAAGCCATGCCTGGGACAAAACAGACCAACAGAAGCTTCTCATACCAACAGACACTACATGTAAGAAAAGAACGTCACCCAAATACATTCAATCAATGGCGCCGTCCGATGATACGACAAAGGAGCAAGAATTTAGCATCAACATAAAGTTCCCTGAAGCCTTATAAATAGACGAGACCATGCAAGGAGCAGACATCAAGCATAAGTGCAAGCAAGCAACCAACCAAGGAAGTTCAGTCACAGACACCTCCTTCACCACCATGGGTGAGAGAGTATGTGCCAGCGATCTCGTTGGAGTCTACAAGGGCAAAAGGCGGAGCGGGGTTCAGCCGCTACCGCGTCGCGGGCAGATAAAGCTGGGGATTGCGCACATCGTCGCTTCGGCACTCATCAGGACTACGTCGTAACTTCCTGTTCTGGATCACAAGTGAATGTCAGTGACTCTGTACATGTTAGGATTTGTTGTGAACCGTTCCCCCCGTGTAACTATCCTTGCCGGTTTGAGAAAGTTGCTCCTCTTTATGCATGCCATGGTGTGGGCTTCATAGATGATGATCTGGTCTGGTTCGTTCTCGCTTTTCGCGCTTTGATCTTCTTCCTGTTTTGCATCCTTTGGGCCTCATTTAGATCACTACCATACCAGGTTGTTTATCACCCGATTCGCTATCGTCGTCAGATGTTTCATCGTGTGAACTCGACGATGCATCGTTCACGAGACTCCTCGATGGCTTCATGCTGATGCCAAAAATGTTGGAATTATTGGGTCTAGCCCATATAATATTTCATATTTTCTTCCAATAATACAAGGGAAATCCCAGAGGCTTGCGTGTGTTAGAAGTATAAATGTGATTAGTTAGAGATAAGGAGATGAAGATAGACTTAGTTTAAATATACAATATCTTGCCTTGTACTCCAAGCCTCTTCTACGTTGTACTCTATATATACTCCTATGAGGGTCAGGACAATACAAATATTCATCCATCCTATATTTTCCACGTGGTATCAGAGCGGTTTTGTCCAACGACACCGATCCTAGAACCTTCCACCACTTTCGCAGCACGCCGCTTTCGGGGAGATTAATTTCCTCTCCCCGGGGGCGCGGCACCCGGTATCGATCAAAGATCGGATCGGTTCCTTAGACTAGATTAGATCCCAATTTCGAAAATTTTCAATTTGTAGATTAGATACAATTAGCCACAAATAAAATCCGTAGATCCTCACGACCCTCAAATCTCCGGTGAAAATCAGTGCAAAATCGGTGCATACGGCAGCGCACGGCACGATCCGTGCGCTCTATGTGCGCGAGTCTATGCAAGCAAGATCCAATCTGCAACGTATCAACGCCGCCACCTGCGTTGAGCCTTCCAAGGCATCGACAGCACACCGCGCGCCGAGAGAAGACAAGGACGCGCGGCGCCCCGGGACTCCAGCCAGCTGCCTCACCTGCGCCCGAATCGCGCGGGGCACTGCATGCAGCCATGCATGTGCTCGGCGACTTCTCCAGTGCATGCATGCAACAGCAAATTGGCCCAGGATACAGATGGTAATTCTACATGGAGATACATGCGTACGTGTTGTATGCGTCACAGATCAGATCACGAATCCAAAGCTACAGGCAGCGGTATCCACCACGGGAGGGCGACCTCCTCACCCGGCGTCAACACGACCAGCGACGCCATTACCACTCCACGCGCGACTGCACCGACATCAACGATCTGCACTGCATCAAGCCAGACATCACCGACGCGAACAACTACATCAAGCTGTACGGCACCGTCAAACTACGAGCAAAGCCTTCGACACCATCGTCGCCACAAAGGACGCCTTCAAGCGACGATCGTCGTCAACACGCATGCTGCTTCATCGCCTACACATCACAATCAAGGTCTTCATCAACAACTTCGTCAAACACACCGCCGCCGCCTCGTCCACACGATGGACAACCAGCGTCCTCTGACAGATTTTTTTGCAAGACGCGACCTCAACAATGGCAATGACCACGTCACGACGACAGCATCGACCGCGTCATTCACGACGGCACGACGGCACGACTGCATCGACAAGGCGTCACTGCAGTGACGACCCCAGCACGGCCACACGGTTCTGGCAAAGCCGATGTGTGCTCGATGGCCTTCCTCCGGTCTTGGCAAAACCGGTGGATTCATCGCCGACGGCACCCTCTGACATCTGCAAGGTGCACCGTCCATGTCTGCAGCTCCGTCATAGCGCATTTTTTTTTTTGCCTCTCCGGCTTTGTGCGGCTTCATCATCCACGACGACCACGACTACCTCGGCCATGGCTACATCACCATGATCGGCTACCTCGACATTAATGACTACGTCTACAGCAACATATCGGCAACAAATCCAGTCAACAGCATCCGCGTCGTAACCAGTGTTCACGCCACTCCCGCTGTGACTGCGTGAGGGAAGAGAGGAGAAGGCAGGAGGGCACCAGAAGGGGACGCAGTCACCGCCCTAACTGCCGACCCATCAGAGACGCAGTTGATGATGGCGCAACGGAGAAGACGACAAAAGAGCAAGACTTCAAATTCAGTCGTAATCGTCCGCTTCACTCCCGCTACGACTGAGGGGGAATGTTAGAAGTATAAATGTGATTAGCTAGAGATAAGGAGATGAAGATAGACTTAGTTTAAATACACAATATCTTGCCTTGTACTCCAAGCCTCTTCTACGTTGTACTCTATATATACCCCTATGAGGGTCAGGACAATACAAATATTCATCCATCCTATATTTTCCACAGCGTGGTCCATTCATGCATGACAAGGTGGTGTGGAAAATACATGTATGCGCTGCTTTGTTTCTATCATGCTAGAAAGAAGTTGAAACGAATGATGCATAAATATGAGAAGAAACAAACACTTCATGTGTTTTTAGTGTGCTCGTTTCTTCTCTCCTTAATGGTGTTTAGTGTGCCTGTTTAATGGTGTTTATTGCACCGGTTTCACTTCTACTAATGAAGGGCCGGATTCAATTCTTCTCACTTATGTAAGAGGTCACTCCTCTGTTTCGCAAGAAAGACTACTCTTCGTCTCATTCTAGGGGCGATTAGGTTTTGGGGAGTGCCTTCGTACGATTGCTGGATTTTTTTCATGACTGCTGGATTTTTGTTCATCGTGGCTACAAACGACGACATCCTCGACAACGAGTTCCCCAACGACGACTTCTTCCTTGACGTCGACGACATGACGAATGACACGTCTGCATCTTCTGATGCTGTTTCGTACATCATCTTATCCTCTCTGTCAGGGCTAGCATTTGGTTTACTGCTACTAGTGATCGACATGGATATGTTGCTCGTTGCTTATTATCTCAACTGCATGACTAGTTTCATCAATCAGTTGCATGTCTCAATTGTTTTCTCTATCATGTTGATCATGTTTTACCTATTGATTTTCTGGATTAAATATAATGAAAAAATGCCTAATTATTGAACGAAAAATGCTTCTAATAAACGTCCCCTTGAAAAGAGAACTGCTTGTTGAGCCGCCGGCATCCGATGGTGTACTTGACGATGCATCTGTCAAACACTTGTATCATCAACAAGATGGACTACAGAACTAGTCTCTTCTTCGCTAATTAACCTTCCATGTTGGATTTTTTATTTGCTAATTACGCTTTTAGATACAGTACACGTCGTCGCATTGGGAATGCCCTTAATAATCTTATAACTCAAGCATGCATGATATAGAGACTGTATACTGTTTTTCCAACTGATATGCGTTTGGGATTCTTATGCAAATAAAATACAGTATTTCTTAGTCCCAGCTTTAATCACGCTGCACTTTATACTACGCTAATATTTTGTTTCCATTTCTGGGAAGCAAGTTCACTATGCTAATTAGCACTAAAATCTACGAATGGCAGCCAAAGCCTTGCCCACATGGCCACGTCCATGAGCCCAAAACGACAAATGCTAAAGCGGCCAAAGCCCACGCTAAAAACATCTCCCATTCGCGGCAGGAAGCACAGCACCCCTCTTTCTTTAGTCCCACCTCGCCAACCGAGGAGGCGTTCAACCAACTTAAATACCCGTCTCCACTCTCTTCACTCGCCGAGCTCAGTTACGAGAGCTTGTAACCTGAGTGGGGGCATTAAGGTGATGTGGACGCTGTTGTAGCGCTGCGGGCCTGGTTTGGGTGTGCTATTGCTGGCCCGCCCGTTCCAAGTTGCGTAGTGGACCGACTGAGGCCTATGCGAAAGCTGGGCCTCACGGTCCATAATGTGGCAGGCACAGCGTGAGGCTGGCTTCACAGAGCAGCGACAACTGCCCGCTTCCAACGGTGGAAGGATAACGGGCCGCTGCACTCCTTGGCCGCTTGGGCCTCGCAGCCTACTCCAACGAACCATCACTTTTTTTTGCGGTTATCTTTTTTCCGACCATCAAGATGGTGGTTGTGAGGTTGAGTTTGGCCTAGTTAGTGTTACACTCTGTTTAACATTTTTGTGCTTTCAATCTTCTTGTTACACTCTGTTTAAAAGTGGCTAGTTTATTAGCATAGACTAAGCATTATTTATACTCCCTCCGTCCGGAAATACTTGTCATCAAAATGGATAAAAGGGGATGTATCTAGACGTATTTTAGTTCTAGATACATCTCTTTTTACCCATTTTGATGAGAAGTATTTTCGGACGGAGGGAGTACATCCTTGGAGATGTGTCTTTCCCCTGGCATCCTCCAGCATCAGGACAAATACGGCAATGAAGCAGCAGTTTGGCAGCTTGCCTTGCAAGGCCTATGATAAACTCTGATGATTACAACAAAGTGACGCTTTTAACTTTGCACTTTGTACATTTGACTTCTGAAGTTTCTAAGGCAGTCCGTCGACAACACGCTTCTTACTGTTACAGTTCTGACTTAGAGACCCAATAACCTCATCACTTGGTACAGCAAGAAGCTGAATACAATATGATTGAGCTACTATGTCCCAGCCTTTATCATAATGTCTTATTTCATCACTCACACTCAGCTTTCCTGGTTCATGGAAAGCAAATGATTAGCACAAATGTGACACCTCAATAAAAAAAGGAGAGGTCTTATGACCAATCACAGGAGACAGCCATGCATTAATTTTTCAACAAAAGGTTGACCAAAAAAATGCCTTCCATGGCTACTGTAGTACAGCACAGGTGTTCAGCCAAGACTAGTCAAGGCCAACCACCAGACTGCAGCACCCACTTCATCAGACATGACAATGCAAATGATTAGTAGCAAGCATGAGACAGAAACCTTCTGACTGCCCCCAATTAACAAACATAATCACACAATCAAACAAGCATAGTCACAGATGCTTCTTCATGGATCTGGGGACATCACAGGTTGGCAACCATGCTCTGCTCTGCACATATACATGATACATGTACTAGACACCACAGGTGTCCAAAATTGGCAAATCATTTAGCCCCGGGCCCCCGATGGCTAATGACTTCGTTCCCTTGCATTGTGATTTTTAGGAAAGAATTCTTTCCCATGTTAACAGATTGACTGATTCTTAAAATGGTAATGATTATTTCCTTCGTTACATATCGACTGATTTTTTGCATGCGTGATGTTTAGGAAATAATTCTTTTCCATGTACTTCCTCCGTAAACTAATATAAGAGCGTTTAGATTGCTACTTTAGTGATCTAAACACTCTTATATTAGTTTACAGAGGGAGTACAAGATTGACTGATTCTCAAAAAGGGAAAGAACTATAACAGATCGATTAATTCCGGCCTTACCGCACGCGCGTGGTCTTCTCGTCTTTCTACTTCATGTCTGGAACGAAACAGCCATGCTATTGCCAAGGTCGTTGCATCGTCTACTTGTGATTTTCGGAGATTCCATTAACCTCCTCTTCAACGCAAATCTCCTCTTTTTAGTCATGTCAGATTGTTCGGTTCGTGAAGTTAATCCTCGTACATATCTCTCACACACTCTAATTTCTTGTATTGTTTGGAATAGAAAATGGAAACTAGGGCTTCTGTTCGTGACTCGCAAGCAGAGCAAAAGCTTGCAATTTTTAATTTTCTAGCCATCCAGGTACATTTTAATTTTCTAGCCATCCAGGTACATCGCTCCATGCCTCTTTCTTACTATTTATATACTATTCAATTAGCAGTGTTCTTAATTTCTTGTATTGTATGTTTGTGTACTAACTAGTAGCAAGAATGCTATTAACTTAGCAATATTTTATCTGGAAAATATCATCTAACAATGAGAAGAAAAAAGAGAACATGCAAATGAGTTTATTAAGTGCCAGAAAAGTACATCTACTAATTCCCCGCAAATAAAGAAAATACTTCTGCTAGGGATTTTGAGGAATTAGCTTTAGTTAGTTACTGTTGAATAACAACCTAACGAAAATTTACAGGATGATAAAAATATTAGTTGGCACCGAAGGTTAATTCACCTAATGGAAAAAATATATAAGTATTGATTAACAAGAGCGACCAAATTTTATGTGAATGGTTATGACCCCTGTTTTTCTAAATAGTCGACATGACAAGGCAACATAAACTTTAGTGTCATGAGTATTCACTTGCATTTGAAATAGAAAAAAAAGTATATGGGTTTAGGGCCCCTTTTTGTTATCGTGCCCCGGGCCCCCGAAATCTCAGGTCCGGGCCTGAGACCAGTCAAGGCAAAATGATTAGCAGCAATCATGAGATAGGAACCTTCTGACTGTACCCAATTAACAATCATAATCACACAATTAACAAGAATAATCAAAGATGCTTTCTTCATAGAAAGACTGATACTACTCTTGATATGGGGACATCACAGGTTGGCAGCCATTTTTGCTCTGCACAAACATGTACTGAAATTGGCAAATTATTTGGTCTAACAGGTACATGCAGTGTTTGTTCAAGAGTGAAAGATTTGCATCACATAGCAGAGGGACAGACAAAGCCCCAAATCATGAATGGGATAAAACAGATGAACAACATCTTCTCATGCCAACAACAGACATGAACACCATTCTTGCTACAAGGTTACATTTAAGAAATGAACACCATTCTTGCTACTTTCATACGACAAAGAAGAAAGAATTTACCTGTCATGTCTTCGCATCCGGATAGAACTCTCTGAGGCCTTACAAATAGACCACCTAGGGAGCAGACGTTAAGCACAAGTGCAAGCAACCAATTAAGAAAGCTAACAGAGACAGACATCTCCTTCACCAGCATGGGCAAGAGAGTTTGTGTCGGTGATCTCGTCAGAGTCTACAGGGGTGAAAGGCAGAGCGGAGTTCGGCCGCTGCCACGTCGTGGGCAAATAAAGCTGAGGATAGCGCACATCGTGATGCACTCTGCCGTGTCGGCGCTCCTTAGGGACTACATCGCAGCTTCCAGTAAAGTGGCGGGCCCAGGATGTGAAGAGTGTGTATTCAAAATTTTAAAGCTAGTTTTTCGAAAGACTGAAGCCTTGTTTGGGTGTGTATATAACCGATTCTAGTACCAGTTTATACAAATTGGATAATACATAAAGATATACCATAATATAATAGATTCATAATCATAACTTCAAATTGCCTAAAATATAGAAATACTAATTGTTCAACATATCAAAGTGGCAACATCTAAGACACAGCAAGATAGAAAATAACAGATGATAAATAAAAACTTAGATATTATAGGGTAACTTTCCGATCCCTGATGCTTTGAAAATGAGTAAGAAATCTCTTTTGTTGAATGTAACCAAGCAATCATTCAAGTATTTTTGCCCCATCTTGCTTCTTAGCTTCTTAACTATATTAAAAACAAGCTAAGAAGCATGAGACACAGGGAGAAATCAATAACCAATATCTAATTAGCAAGATGAATTTAGTCCAACTAAGAATCTATAAGAGAGGAGCAATCCCAGATCCCAATCTTAATAGCCCCAATTTATTAAGCCACATGAACAAATCTAATTTCCACGAACAGATCATACTAGTTGGACCTAGGTCTTCAAAATTGAAGACTAATGCGTGCATAGATCTGTACCAAAGGCAGCGAGGGATGGATGTGGAGACGCTGAAATCTGGATGATGCACCGCGTCACGCCGCCCGCTGGTGTCTGCCGCCCTGCGCGCCTGCGAACATGCAATGGCCGATGGCAATCAGGGCGGCGGCTTGCTTGCCAACATAATTTGGGGAACAGGGCAGGGCGGCGCTGGTTTGCTTCATGCTAGATCGATAGATTTTTTATTTGGTTTTTTTAAGACAAACTGCAAAGCTTTATTACGTCGTCACAATGTTTACAGGGACGAAATCAAGATTGTTGGGCTGGCCTAACCAAACATGGCGGCCAACCCCGAGAGATAAAGCGTGCTTTGCTAGTTTGTTAGCCTCGATATTCGAGCTCCTAAATTCATGAAGTATATTACAAGCCTCAAATTCAGACCTATGTTGTGACCCATGCGTCGCATGTTGCAGCGTGAAGATATTTGGGCTTATGGGCCGTATCGCGGGTGGTGCGGGAGAATAGCAAGCTGGGCTAGCCTCGTTTTTGGGCGGAATTAGTTAGCTAGTACGCATTGCATCGGTCTCGGTTTTTCTTTAACGTACATATGATATAGACGATATATATATATATATATATATATATATATATATATATATATATATATATATATATCTAGTTTTTGACAAAAATAATAGGTATTCAACTGAATACCCTTGAATTAAGGTGGACCCGCCCTGGATCACAAGTGAATGTGGCTGACTCTGTACATGTTAGGATTTGTTGTAAACCGCCTGTTGTGGAACTGTTTTAAACTTTTTATTAGGTTGAGAAAGTGGCTCATCTTTATGCACATCGCCGTGTGGGCTTCATGGACCATGTTCTTGTTCGTTCTCACTTTTGGTTGTTTGTTCTTGTCTTGCATCTTTTTGGTCCTCATTCTGATCACCATTAGACTGATTACCATCCGATTCGCTCTCGTCATTGTCAGATGTTTCGTCATTTGAACTTGACGATGCCTCGTTCATAAGACTGGTTGATGGCCTCATACTGGCATCTGATGGTGATGGTGTACTTGACGATGCACCAGTCAAATATGCTTAGGCAGCTTTACATGCATTAAGATTTGTTTGCTTTCTTTGAGCTGTTTGAAGAGGAACAGAGGACGCGACTGTCGAGCGAGTCATTAATCTCTCTTAATCTCTCTCTTCGCTAATTAACCTTCCACATCCAATTTTTTTACTAGCTGGCGCTTTTGGATATCGTACACACGCTACTGTTTATCGCATTGGTACACGTTTGGCATTTTACAAATAAAATATTTCTTAATCCCAGCTTTAAACATGCAGCAATTTATATGTTCCCATTTCTGCTAATCAAATTACTGTGTAGTGTGCTAATTAGCCCAACCATATATCCGCCGCATGTCCACGTTTATGAGCCCAAAACGACAAAGGCCGAAGCCACAGAAGCCCACGCTAAAAAAAGCTTCTTCCAGTCCCACCTCACTCCCCAACAGGAAGCACAAAAAAGCACTTATTTTAGTCCCACCTTGCTAACCGATGAGGCGTCCGACCAGCTTAAATACCCGTCTCCACTCTCTACACTCGCCGAGCTCAGTTACGAGAGCTTGTAACCCAAGTGGGGGCATTAAGGTGATGTGGACGCTATCAGAGCGCCAATGGCCTGGTCAGGTGTGCACTGCTGGCCCGCCCATTCCAAGTTGCGTAGTGGACCGCTTGGGGCCTATACGAAAGCTGGGCCTCACGGTTGATAATGTGGCAGGCACAGCGTGAGGCTGGCTTTACAGAGCAGCGACAACTGCCCGCTTCCAACGGTGGAAGGATAACGGGCCGCTGCACTCCTAGGCCGCTTGGGCCTCGTAGCCTACTCCAGCGAACCATCACTTTTTATTCTTTGTTCTGCGTATAAATGTATTTTTTGCTTACTCTTTTGGCTCTTGAATATAAACTGAGAGTATTTGCATTTTTTTTGTGCTGTATGTAAGAGATTTACAAGCTCATTATTTTGACTTGAGTATAAATTGTGAGTATTTCTTTTTTTATTGAACATTAAAATTGTAATTGCATTCAATTTTGAATCTTCAGTGTAAATTATGACTCTTGAATATAAATTACGAGTATTCCTTTTTTCTGAACACAGGAGGTTTATTTGCTTACATTTACTCTTGAGTATAAATTGTGAGTATTTTTTTGGGTGAATATAAGACGCTTATTTGCTTACTCTTTTGACTCTTGAATATAATTTGTGAATATTATTCTTTTTGTGTTGCACATCAGAGGTTCTTTTGCTTGCTCTTTTGAGTCTTCAATATAAATTGTGCTTCATATTTTTTTTCTATCCGATAATATGGCAACAAAGCAGTGGTTGGACAATCTGCCTTGCAAGGCCTAGGATAAACACTGATGCACAATAAAAGTGATAATTCTGAATTTGCAACTCTGTATGCACCGAAACAGTAAGTTGCTCACAAACAATGTTTACTTCTAAAGTTACTCACAACAACTCTGTATGCATTGAAACAGTTAGCCGCTCGACAACACGCTCTTTATTGTTACAGTTCTCGCTTAGGGATCCAATAGCCTCATCATTTGGTGCAGCAAGAAGCTGGATAGTACTATATAGTTGAGCTACTCTGTCCCGGCCACTGATGTAGCAGGTGCGATGGAGTAAGAGCACTGCTGCACTGCGATTTGGTCGACGGCGAGTGTGTCGGTGGAACGGGCAGGTGCCGGCATGGCTGCCCTGCAGCGGCGCGCAGGGCGCCGGGGTGACGCCGGCTGACACGCCCTCGACGTCGGTGCAGTTCCACGACACCTTCCTCTCCTTGGTCATCTCGGCGGTGACGTTGGCCATGCAGATGCCCTTGAAGGGCGCGCCCTGGACGTCCTGGTATAGCTGATGTTCTCCACCGCGGGCACGGCCGTCTTGTCGTAGCCGTCGTCGGGTGGGACTTGTAGTCGCCAGTTATCTGGAAGACGCGCTTCATGCCATCGAGCCTCATACGGCGTGTGTACACGTCGCGCACGTACGCGCTGCACACCACCGCTATCTTGATCCGCACCGTCAACTTGGTGCCACCGCTGTCTTGTTCTCGGCACGCACGTCCTTGTATAGTTGTATACTCTGTCATTGTATACTCCCTCCGTCCCATAATATAAGAGCGTTTTTGATACGGGGACGGAGGGAGTAGTTTGTATACTCTGTGTGGCCTGCACCTGTCTTTTTGCTTGGCTCCAAAGTTCAAATGCAGACTGTTATTCCATCCTTAAATCTGTCATCAAAAGTTCAAAACTGATGATGCCTTCATTATCATAGTCTTGATTAATCAAACTCTAATTTCTTCATCCATGGAATGGAATGGAAATGATTATACTAGTAGTAAACAAGGTGCCATCTCAAGAAAAATGCAGAGATCTTCTGATGTTATGATCAATTACAGGAGACAGCCATTTATCAGTCTATTAACACAAGGTTAACCAGTATGTCCAGCAAACCTCTACTTTGTTGATTCATGGAATGCAAATGATTAGCAGGAGAGAACCATGTGTACTAATTTATCAATAAAAGGGTTGACCAAAATGTCTTCTAACATACAGGTGTCCATACCAAGACCAGTCAAGGCCAACCACTAGACTGCAGCAGCTGCATCATCATACATGACAATTAGTGCAAATGATTAGCAACTAAGTGCTGGGAGGAACCTTCTGATTGCCCCCAATTAAGAAGCATGATCACATATGCCTCTTCATAGACAGATTACTCATACTCTGGATCTGGGGACATCATAGGTTGGCAACCATTTTTTGCTCTTCACAAACATGTAACACCTGACACCACAGGTGTCCAAGATTGCAAATCATTTGGCCTAGCAGGTGCACACAGTGTCTGTTTAAGTGTCAAAGACTTGTTCAGATGACACAGGGACAGACCAACAGAAGCTTCTCATACCAACAGACACTACATGTAAAGGAAAGAACGTCACCCAAATACATTCAATCAATGACGCCCTCCGATGATACGACAAAGGAGAAAGAATTTAGCTGTCATGTAGTATTGCATCCAAATAAAGCTCCTTGAAGCCTTATAAATAGACGGGATCATGCAGGGAGCAGACATCGAGCATAAGTGCAAGCTAGCAACAAAGGAAATTCAGTTAGAGACACCTCCTTCACCACCATGGGCGAGAGAGTATGTGCCAGCGATCTTGTCAGAGTCTACAAGGGCGAAAGGCGGAGCGGGGTTCAGCCGCTACCGCGTCGCGGGCAGATAAAGCTGAGGATTGCGCACATCGTCGCTTCGGCGCTCCTCAGGACTACGTCGCAGCTTCCTTTTCTGGATCACAACTGAATGTCAGTGACTTTGTACATGTTAGGATTTGTTGTAAACCATTCCCCCTATGTAACTGTCCTTACCAGTTTTTGAAAGTTGCTCCTCTTTCTGCACATCAAGATCAAGGTGTGGGCTTCATAGATGATGATATGCTGTGGTTCGTTCTCACCTTTCATGCTTTGATCTTCTTGTCTTGCATCCTTTGGTCCTCATTTTGATCACTACCATACCAGGTTGTTTATCACCCGATTCGCTCTCGTCGTCAGATGTTTCATCGTCTAAACTCGATGATGCATCGTTCATGAGACTCCTGGATGGCTTCATGCTGATGCCAAAAATGCTTCTGATAAACGTCCCCTCGAAAAGAGAATTGCGTGTTAGATGGTCTATTTCTCTCTCTCTCTCTCTCTTGGCTAATGTAGCACTTGACGATGCATCAGCCAAAGACTTGTATCATCAGCAAGATACAGAACTAGTCTCTCTCTCTCTCTCTCTCTCTTGGCTAATTAACCTTCCACGTCATATTTTTTATTAGCTAATTACGCTTTTAGAGACTGTTTTTCCAATTGACATGCGTTTGGGATTCTTACAACTAAAATATTTCTTAGTCCCAGCTTTAATCATGCCGCCTTTAAATAATTTCCATTTCTGCTAAGCAAGTTCACTATGCTAATTAGCACTGAAATCCACGAATGGGCTGCCCAAACCTTGCCCACATGGCCACGTTCATCAGCCCAAAACGACAAATGCTAAAGCTGCCGAAGCCCATGCTAAAAACAGCTCCCATTCGCGGCAGGAAGCACGACACTCCTCTTTCTTTAGTCCCACCTCGCCAACCGAGGAGGCGTTCGACCAGCTTAAATACCCGTCTTCACTCTCTTCACTCGCCGAGCTCAGTTACGAGAGCTTGTAACCCGAGTGGGGGCATTAAGGTGATGTGGACGCTGTTGTAGCGCTGCGGGCCTGGTCTGGGTGTGCTACTGCTGGCCCGCCCGTTCCAAGTTGCGTAGTGGACCGGTTGGGGCCTATGCGAAAGCTGGGCCTCACGGTCCATAATGTGGCAGGCACAGCGTGAGGCTGGCTTCACAGAGCAGCGACAACTGCCCGCTTCCAACGGTGGAAGGATAACGGGCCGCTGCACTCCTAGGCCACTTGGGCCTCGCAGCCTACTCCAACGGACCATCACTTTTTTCTTTGTGCTGCATATGAGAGTATTTTCATTTTTTGTGTTGCATGTAAGACGTTTATTTGCTTACTCTTTTGACTCGAGTATAAATTGTGATTGTTGAATATAAATTGTGAGATTTTTTTTGCTAAACATAGAAGGTTTATTTGTTTAGACTTTTCACTCTTGAGTATAAATTGTGACTCTTGAATATAAATAATGAATTATATTTTTTTGTTTCATACAACGGGTTTATTAGCTTACTCTTTTGACTCTTGAATATAAATTGTGAGTATTTTTTGTGTGCTCGATAAAAGAGGTTTATTTGCTCAATCTTTTGAATCTTCAATATAAATTGTGAGTATGGTAGTGATTGCGAAGTCGACTCTGGTATGGTTTGTGGTATTCTGGTTCACCTTCGGTCTTTTCATCCGATAATAGGCAACAAAGCTGCGGTTTGACGGTCTGCCTTGCAATGCCTGCGATAAACACTGATGAACAACAAAAATGACAATTTTAAATTTGTAACTCTGTATGCATTGAAACAGTTAGTTACTCACAAAACAACTTTTACTTCTAAAGTTACTCACACGCATTGAAACAGTAAGCCACTCGACAACACGCTCCTTATTGTTACTGTTCTCACTTATAGAGTTCCAACAACCTCATCGCTTGGTGCAGCAAGAAGTTGGATACTACTATATGATTGAGCTACTCTGTCCCGGCCACTGAAGTAGTAGCAGGAGTAGTGATGGAGTATGAGCACTGCTGCACGGCGATCTGGTCGACGGCGAGCGTGTCGGTGGGGAACGGGCAGGAGCCGGTGTGGGTGCCCTGCAGCGGCGCGCAAGGTGCCGGGGTGACGCCGGCCGAGACGCCCTCGACGTCGGCGCAGTTCCACGACACCTTCCTCTCCTTGGTCATCTCGGCGGTGACGTTGGCCATGCAAATGCCCTTGAAGGGCGCGCCCTGGATGCCCTGCATCCTCGCGGCCTCCTTCCAGACGCCGGTGGCCACCACGTCCTGGTAGCTGATGTTCTCGACGACAGGCACGGCGGTCTTGTCGTAGCCGTCGTCCGGGTGGGACTTGTAGTCGCCTGTCATCCAGAAGACGCGCTTCATGCCGTCGAGCCTCATCCGGCGCGCATAGACGTCGCGCACGTACGCGCCACGGCCCACCGCCGTCTTGATCCGCACCGCGGACTCGGTCCCGATGGCCGTGATGTCCTCGGCGCGCACGTCCCGGATGCCGCCCGACATCTCGCTGCCGAGCGCAATCACCGCGCTGGTGGGCGACACGCAGGTGAGGCGGCGCACCACAATGTGCTCGCTGGGCATGCCGACGGCGATGCCGTACTCGTCCCAGCCGCTCTTGATGGCCACGCAGTCGTCGCCGGAGACGACGTAGCAGTCCTCGATGCGCACCTGGGAGCACGAGTCCGGGTTGATGCCGTCCGTGTTGGGCGACTTGGTGGGCGCCAGGATGGTCACCCCGGACACGACAATGTTGCGGCTGTAGATCGGGTGGATGTTCCACGCCGGCGAGTTCAGGAGCGTGACGTTGGAGATGAAGACGCCGTCGGTGTGCATCAGCTCGATGAGGTAGCCGCGCGTGTACTTGAGCTTGCCGGACTTGTACTTGGACCACCACGTGGCGCCCTGCCCGTCGATGGTGCCGTTGTTCCCCGTGATGACGACGTCGGTGAGGTTGGACCCGGACACGAGGCTCGCGTACCGGCCGCCGGCGTGGTCCCGGCCGCGGCCGTAGGAGGGCAGCGGGTCGATGACCGGCCACTGGGTCACGTCCTGCGTCCCGAGGATGACGGCGTCGGCGTGGAGGAAGAGGGTGAAGTGGCTGGTGAGGTTGAAGGGCGCGGTGAGCCACCGGCCGGCGGGCACGTAGAGCATGCCGCCGCCGCCGCCCTCGCCCGAGTACTGCGACAGGTGCTCCACCGCCTTGCGGAACGCCGCCGTGTTGGAGGTGTTGCCGTCGCCCACGCCGCCGAAGTCCGTCAGCGACGCCGTGTGCTCCCGGCAGCTGGGCGCCATGTAGGTGCTCTGCCCCGCCGCGCCCGCCTGCGGCGGCGCGTGGCGGCGCGCCGACGCCGCCGCCGGCGCCAGGAGGAGGACGGCGAAGCAGAGGATCTGCAGGTGATTGCACAGGAGGCAAGCTCGGTCAGAAACCCGGGAGTGGTAATGGTTGAAACAGGAATAAAATGCAGAAAGAGGAACGAACAATCAAGAGCGATTTTGCTGGTAATTTTGCTGCTGCTCCTAGAAGAGAACAAAATGGGGAATCAAATCAATCAAGCTTTTAATTGCGGGCAGAAAATGCGCTGCACTGGAAACTGCTGGTAGTGAAAGAAAGCGATGCTTTTAATTGCATAAAGAAACCGAAAGGGAGGCCATGAATGGGCGGCAGGCAATGGATGAATAGCAGAGGGAGGCGAGGTTGGTGGTGGTTGGTGTTAGAGGAGCACGTACATGGAGGAGGAGGAGGGGTGGCGCCTGCGGCGACGCCATTGCTGCTGCTGCTCCTCCCTCGAGAATCCCCTGTCTGTGTTGTTTGGAGGAGGGAGCGGAAGCCGGAAGGGAATGGCGGATTGGGTTGTGAGACTAAGATCCACCACCTCTCGCTCTATTTATAGGATAGGAGGAGGAGGAAGAAGAAGAAGAAGATCCAACCCATACCAGCCGTGCCTTGGGGTGGCGCTGAGCTAAGAGGCACGATCTAAATGCACTAATTGCACTTTACAAAATCTTTCTACTACTTATTATTTTATTCTCATTATGGTGCTATTAATATTTACATTTGTATAAATTGCCGGCATTAACTAGTTTCCTGCGACGTTCTTTTGCCTTTTTTCGCGGCTAATCTTTCTTAATCTTGCTTGATGCATGCGCATGGAGCCAAGGAAGGCACTGCTGCATGTCGTCGTCACGGACCCATGCAGCACTTGGATTTGGCTTCAACTTCACGGGTGGCCATCAGTGCGCGCGTACTGCTACTGACTCTTGTGGGCCCGCCGGTGGTCACGTTTTACAAGCGAGGACGGTCACGAGGAGCACAGCGGTGCTCAAAACGACCACTTTCCGCACGCTCCTCCCACACCCACAGGACGGATATGGAGGGATCACCGCGGCTTCCACGTCCAAATTGTCTAAGAAAAAAAAGTCTATTTTAAACCCTGAATTGGTAGAGATCCGGCGAAACGAACCCCAACGTCCAAATTCCTGCCGATTGCACCTTGATCTATTCGATCCCGGTCCAAATCAAACCTTCGGGGCGGTTTCATGCTAATAGGCGCTCGCGTGGCAGTGGTCAGCCAGGATTCTGACTGGTGGGGCCCGCTATCGTCGACGAAGACCAAGTCTTAATGGCACCTCCCCGCGCATGTATCGAGCGCGTGGGGAACGAAACTAGGGTTCGTCCGCGCGGTGTGAAATCAGAGCGGCGCGGAGGAGAAACCTGAGCGTGGCGGCGGGGAGGGGGATGTCGTGGTCGTCGAGTGTTGCGCCCGCTCCCGGATCCCGTCGAGCTGCAGGAAGGAGGGGGGAGGAGTCGCGCTCGCCGGTGCGCTGCCGCGAGAACCCGATGTGCCACTGCAACCCTCCGAGGAAGGCGCCAAGATGGATCTCCTGGAGCCGGCAGAACCCTGGCAGGAGGTACTATTGCTGCGTGGATGCTATGGTGAGAATCAATTTTGCCCTATTTTTCTTGCGTGTAATTGAATTCTTCTCATCTTTCTTCTCCTCTGTGAAGTGATTTCTTTTTTGGAAATATTTTTGTGCATCTTAACAGCATGGTGGCTGTGGATTTGTGGAGTGGCATGATGATCCTTTGCCGAAATTTTTGAGTGAGCTGATTGGGGATCTGCGTGATGAAGTCTGGATGCTTAAAGGCGCTGCAGCTGTTGCTCGATCTGAAGATAAATTTGCAATGGTAGCTCCCAGTGAAGATCAAGCAACAAGGGAGGCCATGGTTCTGTCTCTGCAAGAGCAACTGAGAGAGAAGAATGAAGAGATAGCTTGGATTAGGACCAAATATCATAATGTGGTGTTTCTTTTTACTATATTTGTGCTTGGTTTCGTTGCAGGCAAGATGTTAAGTTAGTTCTTGGTTTAGTTGCATCCAAATCTAATTGCAATGGAGTGTCTGGTTTAGTTGAATGTGTACTAGACAAGTTACGTTAGTTCTTGCTTAATGTGTAATGGATCAATTAAGTTGTCTTTGTATGCAATGAGACCGAGTTTGTGGTAAATGGTTTGAATCTTTTCAGAAGTTTGAAATATGAAATCATTGCAAATGAGTTTGTCTTAAGTTCTTTCTTAATGGCATTTGTTTACTGAATCCATCTAACTCAAAAACCGGCAAACAAATAACACATAAACCTGGAGATATAACATCCATACCAAATGAACTCCATACATAAACTTGGGCATGTTTGCATCACAAGTGTTTGCAACATGTAGCACACCTGATACATGATTGTTTTCAGGCATTCACAAAAGAGATGTTTGCACCATTACATTGAAAATGTTTTAAACACTTCAACATCAACAAAAGTACTAGAACTGGCAAGCTGGAGCCATAACTAGTAGTTTCCACTGCAAGTGAAGTATTTGTAGCTTGGCATTGAGGATGCATCCTTTCTTCTTACTCTCTTAGCTCCAGTTCCTCTCACTGAAGAAGATGATCCAGCTTCAGCAGTTGCAGCTCTCTTTCTTGGAGGCTTGAAGCTGCTGGCATTGGTACCAGGTGTAGAGGCTTGTGGAACTTGAGATGTAGAGCCAGAAGCAATGGTTGTAGCAGCTTATGATTGAGCTTGAGATGCAGAGCCACAAGCACTGGTTCTAGCAGCTGGTTTTGATTGAGCTTGAGATGCAGAGCCACAAGCACTGGTTCTAGCAGTTACAGTTTGCTGGCATTTTTTTAAGACAGAAAAAGAGAAAATAGTGAGGAAATATATCATGTATAAGCATTTAAAATCAACTAAAATGACCAAGTAATCATGTGCAATCATGTAAAAGCATGGAATACCTCAGGTGTGCTCTTTTTCTTGCTAGTCTTAGTGAGATGTGCATTCTTCTTTTTGCCTCTCTCAGGGTTCTTCTTGCACCCTGTCTTGCTGTGTCCAGGATTTCCACACATAGAGCATTTAATTATTGATCCATGCTTGCTCATTTTCTTTCCCTTAGGAGCTTCTGTTTCTTCTCTTTTCCTGTCATTTTTCTTAGGCCTTCCTAGCATTCTCACACATTCAAGAGCTACAATCCTAGGATTTGCAAACACAAGCCACATCTCTTCACCTTCTATAGGCTGCAAGCAATGCTCATGTATTTTTTGAACACCTCAACAGAATAGCAAGGATGAATGAAATCTGCAACATTCTTCTTACACTTGTAGATAGCACTAATGGCATGGTGACAAGGCAGACCAGCCAACTGGAAATAGCCACAGGAGCATGTCCTATTTTCAAGATCAACAGTGTACAGCCTTCCCCTACCATTGGTATGCTTCACTTCAAACCCATTTTCTCCATTCCAAAGCACCTCAAGATACTGGGTTACTGGAAGGGGTTCCGGACATCCCCGGCATGTATATGGGCTTAATGGGCCAAGGGAGGGACAGACCAATCCATAGGGGGCTGGTGCTCCCATCTCCCTGGCCGAACAGCCCTAGTGAAGGAAAAGGGGGAGGTCTAGCCCCTCCTACCTTTCCCTCTCATGGGGAAAGGAAAATGGGGGGCGCCACCCTCCCCTTCCTTTCCCCCGCTTCTATACATGGCAGGGGGCGCCACCTTGGGAGAGACCCCAAGTAGGATTCGTCCTACTTGGGCGCCGCCTTTGGCTTCTCATCCCTCCCTCCCACCTATATATCACTACTAGGGAAAACCCTAGTAGTAGCACGGGTTTAATGTTCACTAGTAGCGGGGGACACCGCGCTACTAGTAAGGCGCTACAACTATTACTTAGCAGTAGCGCGTGCGACACACGCTACTGCTAAGACATATAGCCGCAGCGTGTGTTCACTCCCGCGCTACTGCTAATCTAGCTAGTAGCAGCGTGTTTACTATCCATCGCTACTAGTATTCTTTTTTTAGTGTATTTATACGTCGTTATACAAATTTTGGTACAATACCAATTATGAGGTTTATATCATTATGTCCATAACAGTGTGTCAAATGAAGGTGGATTTGGTTTAAGTGGAGGCAACATGTGGTGCATGTCAAAAGTATACTACTAATCCAAACTTGATCTAGTTTGGACTAGTAGTACTTCCGATATGCACCACATGTTGCCTCCACTTGAATCTAATCCGCCAGCACAAGCTATTTAATCATCATCATAGTCATTACCACCAACATTAGCTATTTAATCATCGTAGTCATAGTGTAGCACATCATCATCTTCAAACTCATTCTAGCTAGCTAATCACCACCAACACTAGCTGCGGTAGCTATCTAATCACCACCAACACTAGCTAATAATACTCATCATAGTCATTACCACCAACACTAGCTATTTAATCATCATAGTTATAGTGTAGCACATCATCATCTTTAAACTCATTTCTAGCTAGCTAATTACTCCTGCTACTCTCTCTCAGGTAAAATAGCATAAAACATGTGTAGCACTCCTGCTTCATCATGTTGGAGCATGCAGATGAACCTGTCTCCTAATAGTGGGATGCGCTTTTGATTGCTGCCCCCTAGTACTTCAGTTCGTTCACAATTTTGCTCCAGTCTTTCACTATTAAGTATTCCTCGCTTTTAGAAATCCTGAATGCACTAAAGTGCATTATAGGATGTCTTGGCCGTAAGCTAATCATTCTCATGCGACCTTTTGTCTCGATCCAATGAGGCACAACATTCATCGGGAGTCCCTGTTGAAGAACATCGTATAGTAACATGCTTAGCAATGAAGTTTAGCTTAAAAAATAATGTATGCAAAAGATGCACTAAGGACAAATAGTAAAAATCTTACCATCTTTCCTAAATAGATGTGACCCAGTACGAACACTATTGGTCGCAGTTTTGAGTACTAAGATTTTTAAGTCCAGAAAAATAATTTACCTTGACAGTATGAAGATCCTCAAGCCACATAATGACTTATCTCCTCGCAGTTTAGTTCAGCCCCGGGACAGTAGTAGGTCATGTCAACCAAGCGTTGGACATGTTTGCTTGAATGAAAATAAGCTGTCAATAGAAATTAGTAGTCAAATATTTTTGAATAAATTATATCAAAAACATAAATATGGTTGAGGAACTCACATAATGGTATAACTGGAGGCGTCTGCACATCGACTCAGATGTCGATATTACCTTCAATATCATCTTCCGGACGAATATCAAAGGTGATAACCATATCAGGCTCAAATGCATAAGTCTTGCATAGTGCTTGCCAAGTTTTGCATTCAAAATAGGTGTAGGTGTCTGCTTTGTATATTTTGCGTGGAAAGTATAACCATGCTCGGTCTTCAAGTAAACTCTCTTTACCTTCATAGTAGTTTTCATAGGACTGAAACCTATCTTATCCAAGACAAAAACTCTTGCATGGCAGGGGATACGCTAGTAGAATAGTAAAAAAAATTATAAGTTGAAGCAAATGAAGCAGATGTCATGCTTAATTATGAACAAAGACTTGTCGTTGTGACTTACTGTGTCCACTTCAAAGTTCTCATCCAGCTTGATGCTGAAGTGCCTATCATCATCTAGGAAGATTCTGTCGCACAGGCCGCGCTCATCTTCGCAATATTTGCAAATACCAAAATCATTTTCGTCGTCAGACATTTCCTATGTTCATAGTTGAAACATTAATTGAAAATCGATCGAAAACAACTACCAGGATACTCAGCACACAAATCCGGTGCACTCGATATTTCCTACATATTCTGGCACAAGTCATGCCAAAATTCACGGAAAAATCCGGCATGACCTTTGCTAAAATAGGACATATCGAGCGCCTGAAATTTGCTGGAACAGAAATGAATCAACACTCCGGCAAAACATAGGCCACTCGGAGGTGTAACCTGCAAACATGACCGGTCACTTGGGCAAGCACATATCCTATTTGAGCAACACAAGATATACATTTCAAAATATCTTATAGGACTCATATTGACATGAGCATTCAATAAGCAAAACCAAATCGTAAAATAAATAAGTATTCAAATTAGCAGGCATTTAATAAGCAAAAGTAAATCATATCTTGCGTCCGTACATCATTGAATATTATCACTAATACATCCCGAATAGTATCATACATATAACATCACTAATACAACTAAAACCCTACCGAACGACTGGTATCGGCACGGGCGATGGACACCTAAAGAGAAGGAACCATCACAGGATCATAGCTCCAGTGAGATCCCTGGAGAACCTGCCAGGTATTGGAGAACATGTGCTCCAGCGCAACCAAGTAGCGACGGACGTGTGCGTCCTCCTCGCTGACACGTGACGTACCACCTCCATGGGGTCTGTCACGCCCAATATGCGACCCTATCCAAAAGGAACTCGACGGTCCCACCAAGGATAGACCCGCATATTGAAACGCTTTTGCAAGGTGGATATCATTACATCAACATTACATAATAAATGGGGATACATACATAAGGCACAAATGCCACAAGAATACATCAACATCATATACAAGATCAACATCCGACTACAGATGAAACATAAACAGAAACTCAAACGACATCCACCCTGCTAGCCCAGGCTGCCGACCTGGAACCTATCCCCTGATCGAAGAAGAAGCGGAAGAAGAACTCAAACACAAGCAAACATTGCTCTCGCGTCATGATCATCGCAAACCTGTACCTACAACTGGTGGTGTAGTAATCTGTGAGCCACGAGGACTCAGCAATCCCATTACCATGGGTATCAAGACTAGCAAAGCATAATGGGAAAGGAAAGGGTACAGTGGTGAGGCTGCAGCAGCGGCTAAGCATATATAGTGGCTAACATACGCAAATGAGAGCGAGAAGAGAAACAAAGGAACGGTCGTCAACTAGTAATGATCAAGAAGTGATCCTGAACTCCTACTTACGTCAATCATAACCCAGAAACCGTGTTCTCCTCTCGACCAACCCCGAAAAGAGACACTCACGGTTACGCACACGGTTGGTGTATTTTAATTAAGATCAACTTCGGGTTTTCTACAACCGGACATTAACAAATTCCCATCTGCCACATAACCGCGGGCACGGCTTTGAAAGTTCAAACCCTGCAGGGTGTCCCAACAGCCCATGATAAGCTCTCGCAATCAACGAAGGATATTCCTTCTCCCGGAAGACCGATCAGTCTCGGAATCCGGCTACAAGACATTTCGACAGCAATAAAACAAGACCAGCAAAGCCGCCGGATGTGCCGACAAATCCTGATAGGAGTCGACGTACCTCGGTCTCGTGGCACACCGGATAAGTCAGCCTACGAGTAAAACCAGCCCTCGAGTTGCCCGTGGTGGCCCATGATCTGCTCGGTTCGGACCAACACTCGAAGGAGCACCGGCCGGGGGGGCTAAATAAAGATGACCCTCGGGCTCCGAAACCCAAGGAAAAAGGGCATAGGTGAGGCAAATGGTAAAACCAATGTTGGGCCTTCTTTGGAGGAGTCTTATTCAAAGCGAACTGTCAAGGGGTCCCATAAATCACCCGACCGCGTTAGGGACACAAAATCCGGAAACATAATACCGATATGACGGAAACTAGGGCGGCAAGAGTGGAACAAAACACAGGCATAAGGCCGAGCCTTCCACCCTTTACCAAGTATATAGATGCATTAATAATATAAGATATATTGTGATATCCCAACAAGTAAACATGTTCCAACAAGGAACAACATCTCCATGTTCCAACAAGGAACAAACTTCATCTTCACCTGCAATTAACAACGCTATAAGAGGGGCTGAGCAAAGCGGTAACATAGCCAAACAACGGTTTGCTAGGAAGGGTGACAAAGGTTAGAGGTTCATGGCAATTTGGGATGGCTTGATAAACAGGTAATAGGTAGTGCAGCATAGCGATAGAACGAAGCAACTAGCATAGCAATGATAGTAGTGAGATCCAGGGTAGCGGTCATCTTGCCTGAATCCCGCAAGGAAGAAGAACGAGTCCATGAAGAAGATGAAGCCACGAAGACGAACCAAGCGTAGACGAACGAATCCTCACGATCGCAATGAAACGGGAACTAACAAGAAGAAGCACACAACATAGTAAACACACCACGCATGAACAAGGCATGATGCACAAACAAGCATGATGCATGACAAGACTACATGAAGCTACTCATGGCAAGAGATGATGCATACAAGAGCAACACATCAAAGCAAGTTTAAATGAGGCCGGAAACAACATAGAACAATTCCGGTAAGTCCTCATATGCAAATTTCGAAATTGGTCCAGATCTGAATAAACCTTAAGTTCAAGTTGTTAAACAGCAAGTTAAGATGCACCACGATGATCTACACGAAATTCTAGTCAAGTTACATATAAAGTTCATTAGATTCGGAGCTACGGCCTAAAAGATATGAGCAAAACAAGATAAACATGGCATTGATGCAAAATGCATACAAACATCAAGCAAACACCTCAAAACAAGGATGCAACATGATAATATGAAACTACATGCAAAATCAAGCAAGTTTCATATAGAGCACACTCAAAACGGAGCAACGGTTCAACACATACACCCTATACAAGTCATAGCAACAATCTGTCCAAAACAGCAACTAGGCATATTGCAAGCATCAAAACAACATGCTACAGCAACTCAACGTAAAAACAAAAGGCATGGGCATGATGTCCAGGTAAAGCATTACAAAACATGAACACTGAGCTATCTCCAGAAATCACTAGAACATGCTCAAAATGACATGGCAAGATTGCAATTAATAACAGTTTCAGACTTTAGCAGAAAATAACATCAGGTTGCAATGTTTAGAGCTATCAAACAACATGCTACAGGAACTTATCATGGCAAAGAAAGGCATGGCATGAATCTACTAATAGCATGTAACAAAACTCCCTTACTTACCATGAGCCAAAAAGGATCATAAAATATGATGGCACCCATGTAAACATGGCAAGTTATATTACAGATTTGAACATGGCAGGAACAACAATAAGTAGGCATGTTGGTGAGCTTGAACCACTCACCACAGAGCAATACATGGCATGGCAAGGCAACCAACAGTAAGAAGACATGGCATAGAAGCTATACATGGCAAGAACAACATGATAGCATGCAAGGATCAACTACAACAACCTTGGCAAAATTGAATAACATGTAAACAACCTGCCAGGAAACATTTTATAGCAAAAGTAGAGCTCGATTGACTCAAGCTATGGCACTCCATAATTGCAAACGAGGGCATGGATGGATAGAGAAAGACATGTATAATAAAACATCCTTACTGAAGTGTCTCAAAATAAGCATGGATCTCTCGGTAGCATCAAGTTAACATGGCATACAAATAACAGCAGAACAGGGCTGAAATCAGCAACATCAAGAAGCCTAGTTTGCATGCTTGTGCTAGTCACCACAGAAAACACAAAAATACATGGCATACACCCCTGTAAAGATGGCATGGCATATTACAAAACACATGTAGGACTCAAGAACATAGGGTGCACACATCAATCATGGCAAAAATGACAAAAGTGCATGTTCTGATAAGAATCAGAAACTAACATCACATAGCCCTCTTCCAACAGAATTTCGGGCATCAAGATGATCTCAAATGAAAATGATGCAATGAGATGAAATGATCTATTCATCGAGACGAACAATTCGACATATTATACGCACAAAACGGAGCTACATGCACAGAGTTATGATGCAACGAAAATGCATGAAAATATCACAGATTCGGGACTTAGAGGAAATCTCGAGAGGGGAAGTCAACCTAGGGACGGATTTCGAGGACGCGGAGAGCTCGCCGGATCTGAGGCGCCAGCGGAGGAGGAGGCGGAGAGGAGCCGGGCGCTTTCGGGAGGAGGCCGGCCGGCTCGGGGCGGCAGGAGGAGGAGGAGGCAGCCGGGGCTGCGGGCGGCGGGGGTGCTGGCCGAGGCCGAGGCCGGTGGAGCGCTGCCACCGGAGGACGGGGCGGCGCGGCGAAGCTCGGCCGAGGCGGAGTGAGCTGGCGGCGGCGGGCGATCGGCCGGAGGCGGCGGGCGCGGAGGAGCACGGCGAGGGGGGGGCGAGGCGAGCCATGGCGCAGGGAGGAGGGCCAGGCGGGCGCAGACGGGCGTGGCCGGCTGGAGGCGGCGGAGGCGAGGCGGCGGGGCCAGGTCGCCGGAGGCGGCGGCGGCGAGGCGCTGGGCGAGGCGCCGGAGGCGGGTACGGGGCCGAGGCGCGGGGTGGCCTTCAGTGTGTGAACCCAGTGTGGCCCGTCCGGCCGGCGGGCGGATCCCAGGGCGGCTGTGGCGGTGGGAAGGCGGCGCGACACGTGGCACGTCGGGATTGGGCCAGGCGGCGGGGAAGGTGACGTGTCGCGCCCTGATTGGGTGAAACGACGTGTCCGGCGCGGATGGACATGTCCGGCGGCACGGAGGAGGAAGAAGCTAGGTTAGGGTAGGATTTGTGCGAATTTCGGGAAGGGGCATATTTATAGGTAGAGGAGCTAGGAGAGTCCAAATGAGGTGCGGTTTTCGCCACGCGATCGTGATCGAACGACCGAGAGCATGGAGAGGAGTTTGCTGGGTTTTGGTCCACTTTGGAGGAGTGTTGGGCTGCAACAAAGGGGCTTTGCGGTTACCGGTTAACTGTTGGAGTACCAAACGACCTCCAAATGATCCGAAACTTGACAGCGGCCTACGGTGCTATACCAAGGCAGCTTGACAAACCTCGGGCATTCGAGAATGTTTGACACCCGCACATGAAAAGAGGTAAAAGGCGGCGGGAGACATAGGAGTGCGGATTGCAAAAGCGGACAACGGGAAAATGCTCGGATGCATGAGGCGAACACGTATGCAAAATGAAATGCACATGATGACATGATATGAAATGCAGATGATGACATGGCAAAGTGCAACACGCAAGCAAATGACATGGCAAAGACGGCGAATAAGCGGCGGACACAGGCGCGATCGAATCCGGGCGTTCTGAGGTCCTCAAGCCTCTCGACCAATCGGCCACGCGACCGCCACTAAAGAAGGTTCGGGTCAACGACGGCTAACTCCTCACCAAGTTGCGCCCCGGTGGTAGCGCCTCCAGTACCAGCCAGCGGAGCCAGTCCGGACATGGCCCATCTGGTCAAGCGGTGTCCTCCATTGAGTCGGCGGCGAGGATGCGGGATAGGCATAAATCCGCGTCGATGCGGGAAAAATTGCTTTAACTAAAAAAATAACAACAAATGTGACATGTTCAACTAGTTCTATTAATTCAACTAGTTCTTAATAAAAATAAACGTACTATAAATAAAAATAAACTAGTACCTAGTTCTTACTAACTAATTAGTACCTAAAAACTACTGCCCTAATTACCATCTAATTTGATGAACCTAGGGGTGGAAAGTGGTAGCGGATAATCCGAAATTTGATGCAATAGATGAACCCTAACTAATTTGATGCAATTAAAATTTGAAGAACCCTAGGCAGAGGTAGGGGAGGGAGGGCAGGCGTGCTCACCTCGGGTGCTGCTTGGCGAGGAGGCAGGCGGCGTCGAGGTCGGGTCGGTGCTCGGGCTGGCGGAGGAGGCGTCGAGGTCGAGGCGGGGCGGTGTCGAGGTCGGTGGCGTCGAGGTCGGGTCAGGCGGCGTCGAATCCGGGGTCGAGGCGTCGAGGTGTCTGAAGAGCGACGGGAGAGCACGGCGCGGCCGACGGGCGACTGCGGCGGTGACAGCGGAGGAGTTCGGATTTGGGGGAAGTGGTCGTGGGGAAGAACGAACCACGCGGTTAAGTCAGAAGTAGTAGTAGCGCTTTCCGGGAAGTGCGCTACTGCTAAGTTAGCTATAGCGCGTTCCTCGATACGCGCTACAGCTACTCCTTTCTCTTTTTTCCCTTTTTCATTTATTTTTCTTTACATTTTATTTCTCCTTTCTCCTTTTTCTATTTCTTTCATTTTCATTTACTTTTCTATTTGCTTTCCATTTAATTTTATTTCCTTTATCAGTAAAGCCTTTCTGCGTAAACGCGCTGCTACAAAGCATGTAGCGGTAGCGCTGTTCGCCGTAGATCGCTACTACTATGTGTAGCCTATCGGATAAGCAGTGGGAATTTTAGTAGTAGCTCTTTTATGTTCAGGCGCGCTACTGCTACAATTGTATCTGTAGCGCGGTTTACGCCAACGCGCTACTGCTACTTAGCACTAGCGTCGTTTTTTGACACGCGCTACTGCTAAAGTTCTGTGTATAAGGTTTTCCCTAGTAGTGTATATGTGGGGAGGGAGCGCCACACAAGGACACAACATTGTCTTTATTAACCATGTGCGGCGCCCCCGTCCACCGTTTACTCCCTCGGTCATATCTTTGTAGTGCTTAGGCGAAGCCCTGTGGAGGTCGCATCACCATCACCATCACCACGCCGTCGTGTTGCCGTAACTCATCTACTACTTTGCCCGTCTTGCTGGATCAAGAAGGCGAGGACGTCACCGAGCTGAACGTGTGCAGAACGCGGAGATGTCATGCGTTCGGTACTTGATCGGTTGGAGCGCGAAAAAGTTCGACTACACCAACCGCTTTGTGAAACGCTTCCGCTTACGGTCTACGAGGGTACGTAGACATACTCTCCCCTTTCGTTGCTATACATCTCCTTGATAGATCTTGGGTGTGCGTAGACACTTTTTGTTTTCCATGCAACGTTTCCCAACATGTCGACCCCTCAAAATGTCAATGACAAGAATTGACTACCCCAAGACTCTACATTTTTTGTTTAGTGATCCAAGATCACATTGAGTCCCTTAGGAAAGCCAATACTATTAAAAGGGATGAGGTATTGTTAATGAGGTTGTTGCTCAAGTGCTTAGTGATATTGCTAAAAAACCTCAATCACTTCCTCAAATCACATCTGTCCAAAACCCTAAATATTCATTTCGGTCCCACCGATATCACCTACTTTGGACCCACCGAAATGACCATTTCATTGCCACAGCCAAAATCCTAGCAATTCGATTTGACCGAAAAGGACCTCGGTCCCATCGAGATGGCATTGCCAAGTTTCTATGATGACATTGTTTCACTTTGGAATCTCCGAATTGAAACAATCAGAAATTTCGAGACTAAGTTCTAGCCTGGCCATTGCACTTTGGTCCCACCGAGTTGTTCCACTTCGGTCCCACCGAAAATCCCAACGTTCCTATCTTTTACACTAATCGATCTCACCGAGTTTTACCGATTTAGGTCAAAAGTGTGTAACGGTTGGATTTTGAGTGAAGGCTATTTATATCCCTTGACCCCGACCTACTCTCTAAGAGAGCCATCAGAACGGAACACAACTTCCACCATTCATTTTCTGAGAGAGAACCACCTACTCATGTGTTGAGATCAAGAGATACCATTCCTACCATTTGAAGCTTAATTTCTAGCCTACTCAAGTTGCTTTCCACTCCAATCCTTCTCCTACCCAAGCCAAATCTATGTGAGAGAGATTGAGTGTTGAGGAGACTATCATTTGAAGCACAAGAGCAAGGAGTTCATCACCAACACAACATCTATTACCTTTTGGGGAGTGGTGTCTCCTAGATTGGTTAGGAGTCACTTGGAAGCCTCGAGATCATGTGGAGTTGAACCAAGGAGTTTGTAAGGGCAAGGAGATCGCCTACTTCGTGAATATCTACCCGAGTGAAGCTAGTCCTTCGTGCACGGAAGCCATGGTGGAATAGACAAGGTGGCTTCTTCATGGCCCCTTCGTGGGTGGAGCCCTCCGTGGACTCGCGTAACCGTTACCCTCCGTGGGTTGAAGTCTCCATCGACGTGGACGTACGATAGCACCACATATCGAAACCACGCCATAAATCATCGTGTCTTCATTGCGTTTGAAATCTTCAATCCCTCATTTACTTACATGTGCAATGTTTTACTTTCTGCTGCTACACTCTTAGAATTGCATGTGTAGGATGATACTAGACTTGGTAGAATTGCTAAAATTTGCCCACAACTAAATTTGGGAAAAAATAATAGATTTTTATTTGGTCAAGCAGTCTAATCACTCCCCCCTCCCCCTGACATACTTTCAATCCTACAAGGGCGAGTCCAAAAAAATGGCTTTCTCGGGGGTTGTCCGAGTCCCGCCACCCACTTGCGAACTCTTTTAGGTGCTCATGCAACAGCGGAGCTATGTAGGTTCTGGGGGCTGCCCCCCACCAGAACCAACTTGTGAAGAATTTTTTTTATGAGGGCTTAGATGAGAACTTTGTAGTCAACCCCCCCCACCCCCCAACACTTGTATTTTATATTTGGCTCCCCCCAATAGATGTTGTCTAGCTCCGCCACTACGCTCAAGGATGGTTAGTGCATCAACAAGGAGAGCTCTTTGGAGTTGTTGCTCTTTGAAGATGACCAGTGTTGGTTGAGACGTGGCTTTGTTAGTCGGTTTAGGATAGGCTCTTATGTCGTTGTGGTTGTTTTGTGTGCGTTTGAATTGGAGTGGATTTGCTTGTCACCGGGTTATGGTGGGAGCTTGTCGGTCTTTCTTGCAATTTACCCTCGTCTTTCTGTAAAGCTAAGACATGCAATTTGCATGCCCTAAAAAAAACATTGTAGTGCACAATGTACTACTCCCTTCGATCATAAATAAGCGTCGTGGTTTTAGTTCAAATTCGGAGTGAGTACAAAGCAAAACATAATTTGCACTTACACATTAACTTCACATAACTTGCACTTACACATTAACAGCACAAGCGTACAACAGAACCAAAACAGAAAAAAAAAAAGGAACAAAATTTGGAACATTGAGCAGACAAGGAGATCACTTCTCCAAATCAACACAAAATTCAGAAAATCGAACGAAATTCAGCAATGGCAAACACATGGATGGCCTGCTTCTAATGCTTAAATGAGAATATGATAGGCATGCAACTCGAGCTCGTCTTACACACGCGCGACACAACTTACTTTTCATGCATGCATGCTCATGACAGCAATGGTGGTGCCAAGTTTGGGGAGACCCCATCCAATCCAATCCACAATGTGCTAATCCACAGAAAAGGTGGGCAAAAAGAGATCAACTGGTACCACACACACACTCACACCATTCAGATCTCACACTGCAAAAAGAACAACAACAATAATAATACCACCACACAGACTGAGGTGGCGACCAGCCAAACCCAGAACAACTTGTGACCGACCAGCACTAGCCACAACCAAATCTCATATCCATCTGGTGCAACCACACTGGGACTGGAGCATGCAGCAACAAATTGAGCTACACATACACATCAAGCACCCTCTGGTAAAAGCAAAAACATATATTTAATAATTCATCACAAAAACCCACTGTCTGTAACTGACGCCAAATACACACCGCTTCTTCTTCGACTCGACAGTAAGACGGCTCCTATATATCCCTATATCCACTTTCGGTTTCTCGGCGCAAAGCTAAGTATCACAGCAAATGAAAAGATGACCTTTGGTGTAAAAAAGAAAGTAACTATGATCTAGAATTGTCTTCTGTAGATGTTTAGGCTGTTGCTGGTGCCACCGCCCAGCATGATGTTGATGGAGGAAGCCCCCTCTGTTCCATGGGCAGGGAATGGATCCTCCGAACCGTATCCGAATGGAGAGGCGGCCTGGGTTGCTGCTACGAGGCCGTGGCAGTAAGTGTCTTGGTCTGTCTGACAGGGTGTCCCTTTGCAGTATAGCCCCTCAAAATCGCCCATTCGCTCCCACGATGAGAACGAGAACGGCCCGGACATGCCACAGTCGGTCAGCCTCCACTGGGGCATGTGGGGACGAGAGGCCCGTGCCAGCGGTGACCGGCTTCCATATGGATAGGCATCTACTCCTGCTCCTTGCGCGCCTGGAGCCGGTTCGTGATCCACAAAATCACCCCGATGGCCGCGGCCTCTATGGCCGTTCCACATTAGCTGGCGGGGTTCATCGCAGTCTTCGCCTATGAGGACATGAAGGGCGACAGCCTCGGCTATCGCAGCCCCTTCGTCATCCAGCCTCCTCTGCTCCTCCTGTTTCTGCTGCCGCTTCTTTTCCAGCTCCGAAATGATCGCTGCGGAGTTTGCGAGTGCTTTCTCCAGCCGTCGCCTCTTCTTCTCAGCCTGCTTCTGCCGGTCTGACTCGTCTTTCGCATGCTTCTTCTTTCCTTTCTTCGACACTTGGCCTGCTTGGTTGCCTCCAGCTCTGTCCATCACGACGGCGCTCCCTTCTCACTGTATCTAATCTTCCTGTACTAATCCAAATTAAGCAAACTTAATATTCTAGAGCTGCATGCCTGTAAAGAGCATAGCCTAATGCAACAGCAATTTCTTTAAGTCGAAAAGCCACTTCAGCTGTCACAACAGAATACCTAAATCCACTCAGGCCTCAATCGTCTATGGTTAATCTCGTCACGAACTTTCTGCCACCTTTTGACCCATTTTCACAGTACCAGAATTTATATGAATTCACAGCCAACCAACTCATAAGGATCTTCTCCTGTATATCAAGAAAAGAAGAAACTTCTCAGATATAGGCAAATCAACTACACTTATAGTAAAAAGATAGATGATGATCCATCGCAGGAAAAACTCAGAAAAACGAAAGCATCATACAGTTCAATAGCAGACGGAACAGAACTATACAGAGCATTTTGCAGCCCGGTTTCATCCAATTACAAACATGCCACACAGTAACAAAGATAATCTGATCCACTAGTAAACGGCCAAACTTAGCGGCAAAGTGAACAGCACTGAACAAAGTGGCCTTTCTGTGCAGTGAACAATCCAAATTCAGCATTTGCTACCACACAAGTTAAAAGTGCAAACTTCTGGTCCAAAGTGGAACATTGGGGACGCAAACGGCAGTGTGTTTGTCCCACAAAACACTCATATTAGTGCACTAATGGCCGCAAAAACCAGCACTAGCATGTAGCATTAGGATGCAGGTTATGCGGCGCGCCACTTGCATCCCTATGAAAAAAAATCCTGACATGGATCATGGCTGCTGCCTACCATGGAAAATGCCAGACTCTCTCTAACGGTCCAAAACACGCCACGAAGGTTACAATTAGCCTGTCGGATGCACGCCACAGGAGTCTGAACTTGGAAGGTTGTGATTTATCGTGAAATCAGAACGAAAGCCTGACAGATTAGAGGACCGATTTGTCCTGCAGATAGCAACATGGGTTTTCCCATGCTGCTTAACTGCAGACCATGTAGTAACGCACATACCGTCATTCCTAGACAAACAGCATCACATCAACCCAACTCCTCCAGATTGACGGTTAGAAACCGAAGTTGATCTGGCAATCGGCACCCGTGTGATCTAAACCATGGTGATCCGGGGCAATCTAATTGCCACGCGACACGGCACCTAAGCCCACCAGATCGGCCACGCAGGAGAGCAGATCAGCGGCGAAAACGCGCGAAAGGCCGCGCCTTTCCGCGGTCCACGGCGAATCCGGCGAGCAAATCCGCAATCTCGGAAGACCAGGGCGAGATTCCGATGAAGTCCCCCGCTAATTCAGCGAATCGCTGCGGAATTACCGATCGATCTGCGCCAGGTCGTACGGAGCGAAGGGAATACCTTGGTAGAGCCGGCGACGGCGCGGTGGGCGGGTGACGGGCCGCCGACTCGCCTCGCCTCGCGGGCGACCACCGGCGGCGGGGATCGGGGGTGCGCGGGGCGGGCGGTTCCGACGAGGGGGCGACCGGATCGGCGGAATTCGAGGAGGATTTGGCGGTGCGGGTACGGAGAAGCTGCGGAGACCGGGGGCTGGGCCGGGCGGATTGGGGAATTTTGGGGTCGGGGTGGGGGCACGTGCTGGGCGCGTGAGGGTGGTTGCACTGTCCAACACTCCAAGTATCCAACCCAACCTAGCAAAAGTCTGGTTTTCTTTTCTTTTCTTTATTCAGAAAAATGCACAATTCTTTTTCATTCTTGTTTGGTGGGCAAATATGTTATGTTTTTATTTTCTCCCAACAAAGATATTGTATATTTTCAGGCCGCTCGTTGTAGGTTTATTTTTACTTTTGATTTCTTGAGAGGATACTTTTGATTATAAGGTACATGCATTTGGGTGCATACACCATGTGAAAGGGCATTTCCCTACCTTATGTTTTGGATGATGATGACAACCCTTTATTGGTCTAATCCTGTGCTAAATGTTTCAGGTTCTCAATGATTAGGCTTTCATCGGTTAGTGGTTCTCTCTCGAAGGAATCGTTTGAAGGCGGAATCCTCTACGCTTTTTATCTCTTTGGTCGTAGGGATCCCGTACTATCTAGAGGGAATCCACTTTGGGAAGAATAGGGGATTCCATTCACGTACACCTCCTTCACCCCTCTTTTGTCGAGAGAGTGCCTCCATTTTAATCTAATCTTTCTTGTGTTTTCCAGTGGTTGTACTGCTTCGTCCGAAGCGGTTGTACCGGCAGCTCTTAACGCTTCTCGCCTTTGTCGGCGGTGGTACCGCTGCCTCCGGCGGTGGTACCACCACTGTCTCTGCAAAGACCAGCAGCGGTTGTTCGGCCATGCACCGCCCATGTACGGTCGGGATTCATTTTGATCACGGTGGTAGGCGGTGGTGGTACGGTTGGTCGGTTGTTCCTTTTAACTTGGGTACAACCGGGAGGATTCAGCAGTTCTTCGCTCATACCTTAGCCGCTCAGCGCTCAAGGCGGCGGTTGCCGGCCTGCACCGCCAACTACCGCCCTCAAGGGTGACTCCGTTCTGTTTGGTGCGGTAGTTGTGCGGTGGTGGGCGGTTGGTCGATTATTTGCTAATGGCCGGTACTACCGCCGATGGTCCGGTTATACCGCTGGTAGGGTTCTGCACTACATCGTGAGTCCGGTTGTCTGGGACAAGGAGCGGTTGATTGTGCATTGCGATCTTGAAAATGCGATAGCGGTTGGATTTATGTGGGCTGCTATATAAGGTGGTTCCTCCACCTACCACGCCCACCTCTTACCTCTCTCACTCCACCATTGATGCTCTCAAGCTCTCTTGCCGATCTCTCTCTAGCCACTCAAACTTGTTGATTTGCTAGGGTTTGAAGGAGAGACCTAGATCTACACTTCCACCAAAGGATATTTAGTTCCCCATACTTTCTAGTGTGGATTTTGTTACTCTTGGGTGCTTGAGCACCCTAGGCAGTTGAGGTCACCTCGAGGCCATATTCCATTGTGGTGAAGCTTACGTGGTTTCGTTGGGAGCCTCAATTGTTGTGGAGATTGCCCCAACCTTGTTTGTAAAGGTCGGTTGCCGCCTTCAAGGGCACCAATAGTGGATTCACGGCATCTCGCGTTGTGTGAGGGCGTGAGGAGAATACGGTGGCCCTAGTGGCTTCTTGGGGAGCATTGTGCCTCCACACCGCTCTAACGGTGACGTACTTCCCCTTAAAAGGAAGGAACTTCGGTAACACATCCTCGTCTCCACCGGCTCCACTCTTGGTTAATTCGTGCCTTTACTTTTGCAAGCCTACTTGTGTTACATCCATTGCTTTCTTATGTGCTAGTTGTTATTGCATCATATAGGTTGCTCACTTAGTTGCACATCTAGACAACCTATTTTGTTGCAAAGTTCAATTTGGTAAAGAAAAGCTTAAAAATTGTTAGGTGCCTATTCACCCCCCCCCCCCTCTAGTCAACCATATTGATCCTTTCAATTGGTATGAGAGCCTCGTCTCTTTTTAAGGACTTTACCGTCCGAAGAGTATGGTTGACGTCGTAGATGATGTGGGGGAGCACTCCGGTGCGAATCCGATATCATCTATGGAGATGGGGTACCTCGATCTCGTGAGGAATTCAATGTGGCGTTGGACACATTGAAAACCTCCATGACGACCGAGGTCAAGGACATGTTTAAGGAATTCCTAGAAGGGCTTAAACTTTCCACCGCACCCGTGAAAGTGGGTGATCCCGCCAACACGGGAGCGGATGCTAACTCCGATAAGGGGGAAGCTACTAGTGAGAAAGCCCCCTCGTCTAGTGGTAAGAATGGCACCGGCATCTTTGCCCATGTGCAACCTCCTCCCATTTATGGTGGACCGATTCCTTCCACCCATTTGAATCATGCCGGTCCACCACCTAAGGTTGATAAAAAGGAGGATTTTGATTCTTGGGTCTATCGTTTTAAGCGTCATTTAAATCATGTGAACACTAACCTTTGGAGAATCATTGAAGAAGGTTTCTATCCGCATGACTCGAGCAACTTTTCTCCAAGAGAAGTCGTGGACCATCAATTCAATGAGAATGCTCTCTTCATCATACAAGAAGCAATCCTTCCGAAGACCCCCTCATCTCGGCCCTACTCCTTGCCAAAGATGCTTGGCTCAAGGTGGTTTCCTTTATCGAGGAAGCGCAAGCATTCAACGTTCCAATTATGAAGATGTCCAAGATGAAGCCGATGAGTTTGTAATGAAAGAAGAAGAAGAACCTCGTGAGCTCTATCGGAGAGTAACCAAGCTTGCAGTCTCCCTCGGGATCATGGAAATAAGGACACGGATGACAACTGGATCAAGCGCAAATTCCTCAAGGCAATGATGCCCTACCACAAAGCCATGTCCTCCATCATCCGTCAGCGGCGGACTTCCACACCCTGTCCTCAAATGATGTGTTGGATGAGTTTGTGGCTATGAGCATATTGGACAAGACCGCCCGACAATGCGGTGCTTCGCTCCCAAAGAGCAAAGAAGCCCAACCTCGCCTTGAAGGCCAAGATTTGTGTCGAAGAAGATGGAGAGGAGGAAGAAGAGAGAGCAACCTCGAAGATACAAAGTATGACTATCATGAACACATGGCCCTTGCTTCAAGGCAATTTTGGAGCAAGAAGAACTCAAGGCCCAACTTCAACAAGAGCAACTCAAGTGGCACTAAGGGCAAGCAACGAGTGAGGACTTGTTTCAATTGTGGCAATGTGAGTCACTTTGTTGCGGAGTGCCCATATGAAAAGAGGGAAGACAATGGTGGCATGCTCATCCGTAAGGACAAGGCCAAGTCCTTCCCCAACAAGAGCAACTTCACCAAGAAGGCTCCTCACAAAGCTTTGGTGGTCCAAGAAGAGTACAATGAGGATGATGATGATGATGAAGATGGTGAGTCGGTGGCCATGTGTTGGGGAACGTAGTAATTTCAAAAAATTTCCTACGCACACGCAAGATCATGGTGATGCATAGCAACGAGAGGGGAGAGTGTTGTCTCGCACCCTCGTAGACCAAAGCGGAAGCAATCCTGGCGTAGAGGAAGTAGTCGTACGTTCTCCTCGCGATCCAACCGATCCCAGCGCCGTTACTCCGGCGCCTCCGAGTTCTTAACACACGTACAGCTCGATGACGCTCCTCGGGCTCCGATCCAGCAAAGCTCCGGGGAGAGAGAGTTCCGTCAGCACGACGGCGTGGTGACGATCTTGATGTTCTACCGACGCAGAGCTTCACCTAAGCACCGCTACGATATGACCGAGGTGGAATATGGTGGAGGGGCACCGCACACTGCAGCTAAGGAGCGATCTCAAGGATCAACTTGTGTGTCCATGGGGTGCCCCTGCCACCGTATATAAAAAGAGTGGAGGAGGGAGGGCGGCCCTCTCTATGGCGCGCCCTAGGGGAGTCCTACTCCCAGGAGTAGGATTCCCCTTCCTAGTCAACTAGGAACCCTTCCATGTAGTAGGAGTAGGAGAGAAGGAAGGGAAGAGAAAGGAGAAGGAAGGAAGGGCGCCCCCCTCCTAGTCCAATTCGGACTAGTCAAGGGAGGTGCGGCCACCCTTTGGCCCTTTCTCTCCTTTCCCGTATGGCCCAAAGAGGCCCAATACGAATTCCGTAACTCTCGGTACTCGAAAAATACCGAATCACTCGGAACCTTTCCGAACTCGAATATAGTCGTCAATATATCGATCTTTACGTCTCGACCATTTGAGACTCCTCGTCATGTCCCGATCTCATCCGGGACTCGAACTCCTTGGTACATCAAAACTCATAAACTCATAATATAAGCATCATGAAACCTTAAGCATGCGGACCCTACGGGTTCGAGAACTATGTAGACATGACCTAGAACTATTCTTGGTCAATAACCAATAAGCGGGACCTGGATGCCCATATTGGCTCCTACATATTCTCGAAGATCTTTATCGGTCAAACCGCATAACAACATCGTTGTTCCCTTTGTCATCGGTATGTTACTTGCGAGATTCGATCGTCGGTATCCAATACCTAGTTCAATCTAGTTACCGGCAAGTCTCTTTACTCGTTCGTAATGCATCATCCCGTAACCAACTCATTGGTCACATTGCTTGCAAGGCTTATAATGATGTGCATTACCGAGAGGGCCAGAGATACCTCTCCAGACAATCGGAGTGACAAAACCTAATCTCGAAATCGCCAACCCAACATGTACCTTTGGAGACACCTGTAGTACTCCTTTATAATCACCCGATTCGTTGTGACGTTTGGTAGCACCAAAGTGTTCCTCCGTAAGCAGGAGTTGCATAATCTCATAGTTACGAGGAACATGTATAAGTCATGAAGAAAGCAATAGCAACATACTAAGCGATCAAGTGCTAGGCTAACTGAATGGGTCATGTCAATCAGATCATTCTCCTAATGATGTGATCCCGTTAATCAAATGACAACTCATGTCTATGGTTAGGAAACATAACCATCTTTGATTAACGAGCTAGTCAAGTAGAGGCATACTAGTGACACTCTGTTTGTCTATGTATTCACACATGTATTATGTTTCGGTTAATACAATTCTAGCATGAATAATAAACATTTATCATGATATAAGGAAATAAATAATAACTTTATTATTGCCTCTAGGGCATATTTCCTTGATCTCCCACTTGCACTAGAGTCAATAATCTAGTTCACATCGCCATGTGATTTAACATCAATAGTTCACATCTATATGTGGTTAACACCCATAATTCACATCGACATGTGACCAACGCCCAAAGGGTTTACTAGAGTCGATAATCTAGTTCACATCGCTATGTGATTAACACCCAAAGAGTACTAAGGTGTGATCATGTTTTGCTTGTGAGATAATTTTAGTCAGCAGGTTGCATCACATTCGAGCCGTAAGTATTTTGCAAATTTCTATGTCTACAATGCTCGCTGCGGAGCTACTCTAGCTAATTGCTCCCACTTTCAATATGTATCCAGATTGAGACTCGAGTCATCTAGATTAGTGTTAAAACTTGCATCGGCGTAACCCTTTACGACGAACCTTTTTCACTTCCATAATCGAGAAACATATCCTTATTCTACTAAGGATAATTTTGACCGATGTCCATTGATCTACTCCTAGATCACTATTGCACTCCTTGCCAAGCTTAGTGGTAGGGTATGCAATAGATCAGTACCTGACATGACATACTTTATAGAACCTATGGCTGATGCATAGGGAATGACTTTCATTCTTTTCTATCTTACTGCCGTGGTCGGGTTTTGAGTCTTACTCAATCTCGCACCTTGTAACACAGGCAAGAACTCTTTCTTTGACTGTTCCATTTTGAACTACTTCAAAATCTTGTCAAGGTATGTATTCATTGAAAAACTTATCAAGCGTCTTGATCTATCTCTATAGATCTTGATGCTCAATATATAAGCAGCTTCACGAGGTCCTTCTTTGAAAACTCCTTTCAAATACTCCTTTATGCTTTGAGAATAATTCTACATCATTTCCGATCAACAATATGTCATTCACATATACTTATCGAAATGTTGTAGTGCTCCCACTCACTTTCTTGTAAATACAGGCTTCTCCAAAAGTCTCAGTATAAAACCATATCTTTGATCACACTATCAAAGCGTTTATTCTAACTCGAGATGCTTGCACCAGTCCATAGATGGATTCTTTGAAGCTTGCACATTTTGTTAGCTCCTTTAGGATTGACAAAACCTTCTGGTTGCATCATATGCAACTCTTCTTTAATGAATCCATTAAGGAATGCTGTTTTGACATCCATTTGCCAGATTTCATAAAATGTGGCAATTGCTAACATGATTCGGACAGACTTAAGCATCGTTACGAGTGAGAAAATCTCATCGTATTCAACACATTGAACTTGTCGAAAACCTTTTGCAACAAGTCGAGCTTTGTAGATAGTAACACTACTATCAGTGTCCGTCTTCCTCTTGAAGATCCATTTATTTAACATGGCTTGCTGATCATCGAGCAAGTCAATCAAAGTCCATACTTTGTTCTCATACATGGATCCTATCTCAGATTTCATGGCCTCAAGCCATTTCGCGGAATCTGGGCTCATCATCGCTTCCTCATAGTCCGTAGGTTCATCATGGTCTAGTAACATGACTTCCAGAACATGATTACCGTACCACTCTGTGCGGATTTTACTCTGGAAGACCTACGAGGTTTGGCAGCAACTTGATCTGAAGTTTTATGATCATCATCGTTAACTTCCTCACTAATTGGTGTAGGAATCACTTTGGAACTGATTTTTGTGATGAACTACTTTCCAATAAGGAGAAGGTACAATTACCTCATCAAGTTCTACTTTCCTCCCACTCACTTCTTTCGAGAGAAACTTCTTCTCTAGAAAGGATCCATCTTAACAACGAAAAAACTTGCCTTCGGATCTGTGATAGAAGGTGTACCCAATAGTCACCTTTGGGTATTCTATGAAGACGCACTTCTCCGATTTGGGTTAGAGCTTATCGGTGAAATTTTTTCACATAAGCATCACAACTCAAACTTTAAGAAACGACGACTTAGGTTTCTTTGCTAAACCATAGTTCATACGGTGTCATCTCAGCGGTTTTAGATGGTGCCCTATTAAGCGTGAATGCAGCTGTCTCTAATGCATAACCCCAAAGCGATAGTGGTAAATCGGTAAGATACATCATAGATCGCACCATATCCAATAAAGTGCGGTTATGACGGTCGGACACACCATTATGCTGTGGTGTTCGGTGGCGTGAGTAGTGAAACTATTTCACATTGTTTTAGCGAAGGCCAAACTCGCAACTCAAATATTTTTCCTCTGCGATCATATCGTAGAAACTTTTATTTTCTTGTTACGATGATTCTTCACTTCACTCTGTAATTCTTTGAACTTTTCAAATGTTTCAGACTTGTGTTTCATCAAGTAGATATACCCATATCTGCTCAAATCATCTTGTGAAGGTCGGAAAATAACGATACTTGCCACGAGCATCAACACTCATTGGATCGCATACATCGGTATGTATTATTTCCAATAAGTTAGTAGCTTGTTCCATTGTTCGGAGAAGCGGAGTTTTAGTCATCTTGCCCAAAAGGCACGGTTCACAAGCATCAAATGATTCATAACCAAGTGATTCGAAAATCCATCTTTATGGAGTTTCTTCATCGCTTTACACCGATATGACCCAAGCGGCGGTGCCACAAATAAATTGCACTATCATTATTAACTTTGCATCTTTTGGCATCTATATTTTGAATATGTGTATCACTACGATCGAGATCCAACAAACTATTTTATTGGGTGTATGACCATGAAGGTTTTATTCATGAAAACAGAACAACAATTATTCTTTGACTTTAAATGAATAACCATATCGCAATAAACATGATCAAATCATATTCATGTTCAGCATAAGCGCCAAATAACATTTATTTAGGTTTAACACTAATCCCGAAGGTATAGGGAGTGTGCGATGATGATCATATCAATCTTGGAACTACTTCCAACTCTCATCGTCACTTCACCTTAATTAGTCTCTGTTCATTACGCAACTCCGTTTGAGTTACTAATCTTAGCAACCGAACTAGTACCAAATCTTGAGGGGTTGCTATGAACACTAGTAAAATACACATCAATAACATGTATATCAAATATACCTTTGTTTACTTTGCCATCCTTTCTTATCCACCAAACACTTGGGGTAGTTCCGCTTCGATGAACAATCCTTTTGCAGTAGAAGCACTTAGTCTCGGGCTTAGGACCAGACTTGGGTTTCTTCACTTGAGCAACAACTTGCTTGCCGTTCTTCTTGAAGTTCCCTTCTTCCTTTTGCCCTTTTCTTGAAACTAGTGATCTTGTCAACCATCAACACTTGATGCTCTTTCTTGATTTCTACCTTCGTCGATTTCAACATCACGAAGAGCTTGGGAATCGTTCTCGTCATCCTTGCATACTATAGTTCATCACGAGGTTCTACTAACTTAGTGATGGTGACTAGAGAATTCTGTCAATCACTATCTTATCTGGAAGATTAACTCCCACTTGATTCAAGTGATTGAAGTACCCAGACAATCTGAGCACATGCTCACTAGTTGAGCGATTCTCCTTCATCCTTTAGCTATAGAACTTGTTGGAGACTTCATATCTCTCAACTCGGTATTTGCTTGAAATATTAACTTCAACTCTGGAACATCTCATATGGTCCATGGCGTTCAAAACGTCTTTGAAGTCCCGATTCTAAGCCGTTAAGCATGGTGCACTAAACTATCAAGTAGTCATCATATTGAGCTAGCCAAAGCGTTCATAACGTCGCATCTGCTCCTGCAATAGGTCTGTCACCTAGCGGTGCATTAAGGACATAATTCTTCTGTGCAGCAATGAGGATAAACCTCAGATCACGGATCAAATCCGCATCATTGCTACTAACATCTTTCAACACAATTTTCTCTAGGAACATATCAAAACAAACATATAAAAGCATAGGGAAGCAACAACGCGAGCTATTGATCTACAACATAATTTGCAAAATACTACCAGGACTAAGTTCATGATAAATTAAAGTTCAATTAATCATATTACTTAAGAACTCCCACTTAGACAGACATCTCTCTAGTCATCTAAGTGATCACGTGATCCAAATCAACTAAACCATAACCAATCATCACGTGAGATGGAGTAGTTTTCAATGGTGAACATCTTATGTTGATCATATCTACTATATGATTCACGCTCGTCCTTTCGGTCTCCGTGTTCCGAGGCCATATCTGCATATGCTAGGCTCGTCAAGTATAACCTGAGTATTCTGCGTGTGCAAAACTGGCTTGCACCCGTTGTAGATGGACGTAGAGCTTATCACACCCGATCATCACGTGGTGTCTCGCACGACGAACTTTGGCAGCGGTGCATACTCGGGAGAACACTACTTGATAATTTTAGTGAGAGATCATCTTAAAATGCTACCATCAATCAAAGCAAAATAAGATGCATAAAGGATAAACATCACATGCAATCAATATAAGTGATATGATATGGCCATCATCATCTTGTGCTTGTGATCTCCATCTCCAAGCACCGTCGTGATCACCATCGTCACCGGCGCGACACCTTGATCTCCATCGTAGCATCGTTGTCGTTCGCCATCTATTGCTTCTCGACTATCGCTACCGCTTAGTGATAAAGTAAAGCAATTACAGAGCGTTGCATTTCATACAATAAGCGACAACCATATGGCTCCAGCCATTGCCGATAACCGGTTACAAAACATGATCATCTCATACAATAAAATATAGCATCACGTCTTGACCATATCACATCACAACATGCCCTGCAAAAACAAGTTAGGCGTCCTCTACTTTGTTGTTGCAAATTTTACGTGGCTGCTACGGGCTTAAGCAAGAACCAATCTCACCTACGCATCAAGACCACAGCGATGCCGTCAAATAGACTCGTTTAACCTTCTCAAGGACGGGCGTAGCCATACTCAGTTCAACTAAAGTGAGAGAGACAGACACCCGCCAGCCACCTTTAAGCACGAGTGCTCGTAGCAGTGAAACCAGTCTCGCGTAAGCGTCTGGCGTAATGTCGGTCCGGGCCGCTTCATCTCACAATACCGCTGAACCAAAGTATGACATGCTGGTAGGCAGTATGACTTGTATCGCCCACAACTCACTTGTGTTCTACTCGTGCAAAACATCAAACCATAAAACCTAGGCTCGGATGCCACTGTTGGGGAGCGTAGTAATTTCAAAAATTTCCTACGCTACGCAAGATCATGGTGATGCATAGCAGCGAGAGGGAGAGTGTTGTCTCGTACCCTCGTAGACCAAAGCGGAAGCAATCTGGCGTAGAGGAAGTAGTCATCGTTCTCCTCGCGATCAACCGATCCAGCGCCGTTACTCCGGCGCCTCCGAGTTCTTAACACACGTACAGCTCGATGACGCTCCTCGGGCTCCGATCCAGCAAAGCTCCGGGGAGAGAGAGTTCCGTCAGCACGACGGCGTGGTGACGATCTTGATGTTCTACCGACGCAGAGCTTCACCTAAGCACCGCTACGATATGACCGAGGTGGAATATGGTGGAGGGGGCACCGACACGGCTAAGAGCGATCTCAAGGATCAACTTGTGTGTCCATGGGGTGCCCCTGCCCCGTATATAAAGGAGTGGAGGAGGGAGGGCGGCCCTCTCTATGGCGCGCCTAGGGGAGTCCTACTCCCACTTTGGGAGTAGGATTCCCCTTTCCTAGTCCAACTAGGAACCCTTCCATGTAGTAGGAGTAGGAGAGAAGGAAGGGAAGAGAAAAGGAGAAGGAAGGAAGGTGCGCCCCCTCCTAGTCCAATTCGGACTAGTCCAAGGGGGGTGCGGCCACCCTTTGGCCCTTTCTCTCCTTTCCCGTATGGCCCAAAGAGGCCCAATACGAATTCCCGTAACTCTCCGGTACTCGAAAAATACCGAATCACTCGGAACCTTTCCGAACTCGAATATAGTCGTCCAATATATCGATCTTTACGTCTCGACCATTTCGAGACTCCTCGTCATGTCCCCGATCTCATCCGGGACTCGAACTCCTTCGGTACATCAAAACTCATAAACTCATAATATAAGCATCATCGAAACCTTAAGCGTGCGGACCCTACGGGTTCGAGAACTATGTAGACATGACCTAGAACTATTCTTGGTCAATAACCAATAAGCGGGACCTGGATGCCCATATTGGCTCCTACATATTCTCGAAGATCTTTATCGGTCAAACCGCATAACAACATCGTTGTTCCCTTTGTCATCGGTATGTTACTTGCCCGAGATTCGATCGTCGGTATCAATACCTAGTTCAATCTCGTTACCGCAAGTCTCTTTACTCGTTCTGTAATGCATCATCCGTAACCAACTCATTGGTCACATTGCTTGCAAGGCTTATAATGATGTGCATTACCGAGAGGGCCCAGAGATACCTCTCCGACAATCGGAGTGACAAAACCTAATCTCGAAATCGCCAACCCAACATGTACCTTTGGAGACACCTGTAGTACTCCTTTATAATCACCCGATTACGTTGTGACGTTTGGTAGCACCAAAGTGTTCCTCCGTGGCAGGAGTTGCATAATCTCATAGTTACAGGAACATGTATAAGTCATGAAGAAAGCAATAGCAACATACTAAGCGATCAAGTGCTAGGCTAACTGAATGGGTCATGTCAATCAGATCATTCTCCTAATGATGTGATCCCGTTAATCAAATGACAACTCATGTCTATGGTTAGGAAACATAACCATCTTTGATTAACGAGCTAGTCAAGTAGAGGCATACTAGTGACACTCTGTTTGTCTATGTATTCACACATGTATTATGTTTCCGGTTAATACAATTCTAGCATGAATAATAAACATTTATCATGATATAAGGAAATAAATAATAACTTTATTATTGCCTCTAGGGCATATTTCCTTCACCATGGCCTCCGTTGCCATTGCATCGACTCCTCGGGTGTCTCTCTTCGATTCACCCAATGAAAGCATCACCGCCAAGTGCCTCATGGCTAAAGCCACCAACAAGGTAACCCCCAATATCAAAACTACCATCATCAATCATTCTTCTTTGTGGATTGCATTGATGAACATGAGAGGACTAATGTGGAGGAGAATGAGTTTGAGATCTTTATGGGTAAACTCAAGGGCAAATCCAAGAAGCGCCGTTGCTCTCTTGGAACAACTTAGTGAAGCCAATGTCATGATCGAGGCTCATGAAGAAACCATCTCTAAGATGGAAGGGCATAGTCGTGACTATGCCGATGAGATTTCAGATCTTTCCAATGCTCTTGAGGAAGAGTGTGGTCTTCGTTTGGCTCTTGAGGAGTCATACAACGATGATCATGCTAAATTAAAGAAAGACCTTGATCATGCTCTTGTTGTGGCTCGTGTGCTTAGCTCCGAGAAGGAAAAGCTTGGAGTTGATCTTGCTAGACTCAATGAGGACTTTGACATTCTCGACAAGGTTCACAAAGTCTTGAAGGGTGCTCATGCTAGTCTCAAAGAGTCTCATGAACAACTCCAAGTGAAGCTAACCAAGGAGAAAGCCACCTTTCCTCATATGATATTGATTGATAATGCAAATGCTACTAACCCTTGTTGTGAGCATGTGCATCTTGTTGAGAGAATGCTAAGTTGAAGGAGCAACTTGAAAATGGCCTTGTCACATGCATACAAGGTGAGAAGAACCTTAACGACCTTTTGAGTAATCAAAAGGAAGTTGTAACCAAGGAGGGATTGGGTTCGCGCCCAAGCGAAGAGCAAGAAGAAGAGTGACAAGACCAAGCAACCTCCTCCTCTCAAGCAAACTTTTGTGAGGGAGGGAGAGGGTGCTTTCAAGAAGAAGAAGAACCGTGCCAAGGGTGGCAATGCCAAGAAGGACAACGTCATCCCCTTGAACATAGCTGGCGACTTTAACCCCTCACTACTGGAAACTGGGAATTTGCCATCAGCCAGCTCTTTGCCATCTGCCAGCTGATGGCAAAGAACATCTTTGCCATCTGCTTATAAAAAACAGATGGCAAAGAACTGACAGATGGCAAAGAACATGGTTGCCATCAGCCAATTCTTTGCCATCTGCCGGTGATGGCAAAGAGGTGGTAAGGTCGATCTGCAGCGGCTGTCAACCCACCTCTTTGCCATCTGCCGGCAGATAACAAAAATCTTCCATCTGTTGGCGGATGGCAAAGAAGTGGGTGGAGCCCAATGGGTAGCGGCGTTATAACGGCGATAGCCCCACCTCTTTGCCATCTGCCCGGTGGATGGCAAAACCCATATCTTTGCCATCAGCCGGTGGTGGCAGATGGCAAAGAGGTCGACCCTCTCTCCCAGCCCGGCCCCTCCCTCTCTCTCTCTTCGGCCCGGCCCCCTCCTCTCTCTCTCCCAACCTCACCCACCCACCAGCCAACACAGCCCAGCGACCCAGGCCCAGCGACCCAGCGCGCCTGGCTGCCACCACCGCCAGCCCGCCTCCCGCCACCGCAGCCCTCCTCCGCCCCTCCCGCCCCTCCCCGCCACCGCAGCCCTCCCCGCCACTCCCGCCCCTCCCGCCCCTCCCCCGCCCAGCTCGCCCCCCGCCCCTCCCGGCCACCGTGGCCCTCCCGCCCTCCACCGCCCTCCTCGCCCTGCCCTCCCCGCCCTCCCCGCCCCTCCCCCCCTCCCCGCTCCTCCCGCCCCTACCCGCCCAGCTCGCCCCTCCGCCCCTCCCGGCACGGCCAGCCCTCCCCGCCCCTCCCCCCCTCCCCCACCGCTGCCCTCCCCCCGCCCTCCCCGCCCCCCCCACCGCCCGTCCCTCCACCAGCTGGACCTCCCCGCCCTCCCAGCCACAGCAGCCCTCCCAGCCACCTTGGCGTGCCCATGCCCGCCCTCCATCGAGCAGAGCCACGGCGCCGCCCCTTCCCAGCCCTCCCGCCCGGCGCCCGCCCTCCATCTGTCAGGTATGCCCCTCCATCCTGTTTGGATCATTGCCCCGAGATGCCATGCCAAAAATTTGGTCGTTGACCCAGCTTTGGTGCTCATTTGGTTGTTGGCCAAAAAATTGGTGCGCCCACAGCTCCATATCAGGCTTAGGGGCTGTTTGGATTACTACCAAAGGTAATCATACCAAAAAATTGGTTGGCCCATGTGATTTGGCTGTTGTTTGGATCGCTGCCAAAATATAACTGATTTTTGAAGCTAAGAGAGATGCTCGGTTTGATTTTTGAAGGGATGCAGTACAGCTGTAGGATAGAACTGATTATATTAGTTCTAACCGGCGCTCCTCGCTAAAAATTGAACACGTGGGCTTGGGCGATAAAAAACTGCATGCAACGTATCTTTAAAAAAATTACCTGTAGTAGGGTGCTGTGGAAAGATTAAGGGGCTGTTTGGATTTCAGCCAACAGCCGCCATGCCAAAACATTGGACGTTGACCAGGTGATGGGTACTCGTTTGAATGATGACCAAATATTTGGCACGCCCAGGCTGCACGGGCATCTCCAGTTCATTTTGTTGCCAACTCTTGGCCAGGGCATGGGCGGCTCGATGCTTCGCCAAATTTTTGGCTCGCCCACAATTTGGTAGGGCTGGCCAAGGCAGCATCCAAACAGCCCCTAAACACCCCAAGGGCTGGCATGTCATTCTTTCAGCGTCTTCCTTTTTCTTATTGACCGCATCTAATTTTTCACGCTATATACCTTCTAAATTGTGGGAGTATAAATTAGATGCAACTAATAAGTTTAACAAAAGTAGATGTAACCAAATATTTTCTCATTATGCCAGCTGGTCACAAACCAAACAAAGGTCTTTTTGCCAAAACATTGGTGGGTGTTTATTGGCCACAATCAAACATCAACAACTTGCCAAATTTTGGTCATGCCCTTGCATTGGTCATGCCAAAATTTTGATGGGGCTAGTTGGGGCACAAACCAAACAGCCCCTTAGTTCAATTCAGTAGCCAAATTTTTGGCAGGGCATGGTGGCCAAATCCCACGCCAATTATTTGGCAAGCCCAGGATTAGCAAGGTCGACGTTGGCGCATAAACCAAACAGCCCCTAAGGGGCTGTTTGGATTGAGCCCAATCTTGCCCTACCAAATAGTTGGCAGCACTCATTTTTAGATCAGACCATGATATAAATAAGAGAAAAAACTACTAAGAACTTACATTGAGTCTTTGCTTTTCTGACTCAGAAAGTGTGAATGTGAAAGTGGTTCTGTCAAGGCCATTGCCACTATTGGCCATGGCGTGGCGCTTTCCAGCCCCACTTCTCCTTGCATTGACGATAGTGTCGATCCACTTGGGTCTGAGTGACACCAAGCGAAAACTTGCCATTTAGAGCATCAGCACATTGCAAGTGGTGTTGTTTCTTGAACTTGAAAGTTGCAGGTTTGTCCTTACGAAGGTCGATATACCATTCAAGCATAAACCTTGTCGCCTCGTCAGTCCAGGTTATGTACTTATCACGAGGATTGGAGTCCTCCTCGGTCTTCAGAGTGAGCTTATGCTTCCCCAAAATACGGGTAGAATCTGTCCGGCTGCTAGTGATTTTTTGTGTGTGTCCGTTGATCTAATGTAAATGAGATCACGAGCATGTCTGGGTTGCACAGGGAAAAAACTACCAAAACTATGGTTTTCTCAATTTTACCAAAACTACCTAGGTGTTTGGCTGGTGTTTCGCAGGGGTGGTTTTTCGGTCATATATTTGTGAATTATGAGTTAGGTCATATATTTTCCAATTTTTGTTATGAAAAACATCATATATATTTGCGTTGATCGGGTGGATTTAAATGTGCAGTTGTTTCATCGCTGTGAGGGTCTGGTGTTCAACAACCTCCCCGTGCGTTCGACGAGCTCCGCCCCTGCGTTCGTGGGTGAGCACAAATGACATCTCCTCCTCTCCCCCTTCATTTGCTCTGTTCCGGTCTTCGTGCCGATGAAACTTGCTAGCTATAGGTGTATTCAATCATCAGTATGCGTGACCACTATGCGTCTCCCGTTCGAAAGGGTTACATCTATAAATATGCATTCATTTGCATATTTATAACCGTAATTCTTTCGAATTGTCCAACGTTATCCATGGACAGCCCGAGTATGTGTAGATTGGGTTCGTTTTCCCATATGCTCTGCTCCGGATCTGATGCAGAATTTCGTCAGTGCCTCTCTGTTGTTCTCCGGGTACACATCCTCTCTGCTTATTGCCGAGACGTGTATCAGGAGAACAGCGGGGAGGTGCTGCCGAAATTTTGTGTCGGATCGAAGCGTAGCATGGGAAAACGAACCCAATCTACACTCGAGTGAGATTAGGACCTATCTTTACCTATTAGCGTCTAGGTTGCATGGACGTAATAAACCGAGAAACTTTATTGACTGATGAATATGGTTTGCTGAGTTATGTGTGTATTTCTTGTGTGTCCAGTAGCTAGGCAAGATGAGTGATCGTGCGTGGATGTACACGGTCACCCTAGTCGAAAGACATGACCCTGAATGGATGACAAAACCAAGGGTTTATCGAGCCGCATTTGCAAATGGATGAAAACAACCTGGTGCCCTGTTTGAAAGCGACAACGATCGTAAGATGTCGAGTTTGAAATGATCAAACACCTGCGAAGTGGGGTTTTACGCCCGGTTATCGATGTGGACATTTCATGGTGAGTCTGCCCAACCTTCCGAGCTGAGGAGGGCCGTCGTCGCACCGACGAGCATGGTACCGAGATGGAAGACATGGTGCAAGACTTTGATGATGCTCGGATTGGACGATGAGATGGAGGAATCTGCAAAGGCCTTCAATGATATGTTGGAGTCTTCGAAGCGTCCTCTCCATGAGCACACCGAGCTTTGTCAGCTGGATGCCATCGCACAAGTAATGGCTCTGAAGGCTCAATTCAACTTGGGCAGAGAATGCTATGACGCGATAGTGACACTATTTGGACGCTTTCTACCCAAAGGCCATATAATGCCTGCAAACCTGTACCAGTCGGACAAAATCCTCCGTGTACTTAAGATGCCCTATGAGAAGATAGATGCCTGTGAGAATGGATGTGCCTTATTTAGGCTCCAGTATGCGGACTTGAACTATTGTCCCATTTGCAAGTCTTCCAGGTATGTTGAGGTGAACAACGGTATGGGTGAGAAGAGTCGAGACCAAAATCCCCATTAACGTTCTTGGTATATGCCAATCATACCAAGACTTCAACGTCTATTCATGGTGAAGAGACGGCGAGACAGATGACATGGCACAAATTGGGCAAAAGAACCGAGCAGGATGCGATGGGAATCGATGATGGTACACACATCGGATGGTGCTGCATGGAAACACTTGATGCATTGCATGATGAAAAGCGGCAGATCCAAGGAATCCTCGAGTAGCCATCAGCACAGATGGGTTCAATGTGTTTGGTATGATGGCAGCCCAATACATTTGTTGGCCTGTATTTGTCATTCCACTCAATCTCCCCCCCGGACAGATTATGCAAAGAAAGAACATTTTCTTGACGTTGATAATTCCGGGGCCCAACTATCCGGGGAAGAATATGAATGTGTACATGCAGCCGCTTAAGGATGAACTGCAAGAAGCTTGGGATAATGGGATCAAGACATACGACGCCGCTACAAAAAAAAACTTCCTAATGCGTGTGTGGTACATGTACTCGATGCATGACTTGCGGCGTATCGCTATTCGTTGGCTGGTGTGTGCATGGAAGGTTCCGTGCCCCACATGCAAGGCAGCTCTTGAGTTTAAATCGGCTGCGGCAGGGTGGCAAGTTTTCTTGCTTCGACATGCATAGACAGTTCTGGATCCTCACCATAAGTTCAGAAAAGACAAGAAGAACTTCATCAAAGGTAGAGATGTCAAAACTCGCACCACCTGCATTGACAGCCAACAGCAGACCTGGATCGATTAAGCGCTCTCGAGCGGATCCAGGCGTCGAGGTATTTCAAGGGGTATAATCTGAACACGCTGGACCCACAAGATATGTTTGTGGGATCTGCCAGATTCAAAGACCTCCTTTGCCCACACAACATCGACGTGATGCTGCTGAAAAGAATGTCGGCGAGGCCCTCTTTGGTACATTGTTCGGCATAGAGGGAAAGCGAAGGATAATCCTAAGGCGAGTCGATCGGGAGGCTCTATGTGATGACCGCTACAAAACATGAAACAACCAAAAGGAAAGAAGAAGCTGGGCGAAGCCAAAGGCATGGTTCAATCTTGGAAGGCGGTTATGAGGGAAATACTCTGTGGGTGAAAAAGGAGTTGATGTTCCCGATGGGTATGCATCGAATCTAAAGAGGGGCGAGCCTTGAAAAATTGAAAATATTTGGTCTCAAGAGTCATGATTGGCACATATGGCTTGAGCGGGTAATGCGGTGATGTTGCGTGGCTTTATCCACGAGGATGAATGGCTAATCTTGGCAGAGCTGAGCTATTTCTTCCGTGTTCTATGTGCGAAAGAATTATCGCTGGCTTGCTAGAAGAAATGGAAGAGTTGGCGCGGAGTTGATCGCAAGTTGGAGAAGATCTTTCCACCTGGCTTCTTTAATCCAATGCAGCATTTGATTTTGCATCTCCGACCGAGGCACGATTGGGGGCCGTGCAGAATCGTTGGTGCTACATAGCGAGAGGATGCGAAGACGCTTGAGCAAAATGTAAAATAAGCGTCGAATTGAAGCATCGATGGCGAGGCATTCATTCTCGAGGAGGCGGCAAACTTCGTGACAGCACACTACAAAGCCAAAAATCGTCATTTGCATAATCCAAGCCTCGGTACAATGTTGGCGACCCTAAAAGGGTGGATCAACCTCAGCCTATTCAAAGGGAAGCTCGCACCAGCCGGTGCTTATACTCCTTATTGTTGGATAACGACGAATGGCGGACCATTCGTTGTATATCTTGAACGATCTAATGAAGTGCGGCCGTACATCGAGTAAGTTCTCGGTACATTGTTTCGCAACCTCTACTTCATTTGAACTGCTCTTATTCCTGGATATTTGATACTGATCGATATGTCGCCAAATTCTCGTATGGGCGGTTATCCAAAAGGATTCCGTCGAAGAGTATGAGCTTACGGCAATGCATGGGCGGCTATCCTGGTTTCATCTCTTGGTTCAAACAAGCGGTAATTTCCATTAGACCATTTCATTTCTTCTTCTAATTTCTGGCTAATGCAACAATCCTTTCAGATTAAACTTGTAGGCTAGTTCGAGTCTATGGACGCCGAATTGAGACAAGTCGCTAATGGTTTTGACTATGAGGTCCATTCATTTGACAAATCGACATCAACGGGTATCGCTTGCGTACCTATGGCAAAGAGCTATCTATGGCCGATCGAAAGTCTACAAATTGTTGTGTCTCTGCTATCGCGAAGGAGATACCGAGTATTATGGAAGAGTTGAAGCAATTTATGGACTTCTATTCTATGGTGCAAACCCACGAACGTCGTAGTCTTCAAATGTCATTGGTTCCAGCCGAAAGAGACTAGAAGGACTCATGAACATCTAGGGCTAGTCGAAATCAAACAAAGCACCCATTTGGATGTTCCCGATGTCTATATTACGGCTCAACAGGCAACCCAAGTTTTCTATCTACCGTGGGCCTGCCAAAGTGATCCAAATCTCGAAGGTTGGGATGTCGTTTATGAAGTGCCGCCACGTGTTAGACCACCTCCCCCCAATGAAGAGGATTATGAACCTCACGTTAATCCAGACACATATGAAGGAGAATTGTTCCAAGAAACACGTCTTTCCAAAAAACGTTTCAAGAACCGCTCACCTCATAACATTCAAGTAGACAACGGCAGTGAATCCGAGCTGGCGGGAACAAGAAGAGCGGAACAAGAAGAGGTTCTGCTGCGGATGACTGTCAATGCTTGACCGATTACATGCAGGAGGCCTTCCGGATGTTGATGATGATGATGAGCACGTCATTACTAATAGTGATGAGGATGATGCATTTATTGACCCGAAGCATATCTGCACGATGATGATGCATTTATTAATGATGACGATGAAGATTAATATTATAGTTCATGTCGTATTCCATTATTATTATATACATATATATTATTAATTAGTTCAAGTTTTAACCTAGCTAGCTCTAAAATGAGCTATACTTAGCATTTATTCCTCCAAAATGAATTTGTATGCTTAGCTAGCTCAAAATGACATAACAACCTTAATTAGCTAAAAATGACTTTAACCTAGGATAGCTCTAAAATGAGCTATACTTAGCATTATTCCTCTAAAATGAATTTATATACATATTATTATTCATGTCGGTATTCATTTTTTCATGTTGTACTAATTTCGTTTACTCTTTGTCATTCCGGTGTTGTGAGATGGTGGGCGTGGTCGAGGCGCTCGGGGCTCCTACCTCGGCGTGGTGGGAGGGGTAGTTCCATTCCCCCATAGCCTCCGGAGGCGCTAGATCTCAGTTTGAGAGTCCAGCGACGGTCGCTTCTTCTTCGGCCGGGAGAGGTCGAGGGGTAAGAAGGAGAAGGCTGCTAGAGGTGGGCGTGGCGTCGGGAGAGGTAGGAAGGCTGCTCGCCTTCCCGCCGCCACCCCACTGAGTCACCCGACCACAGGGCTGCTCCGTCTGAGATCGAGCCATCTGAGGTGGACCCGTCTATGGCAGACGCGCCTACGGCCAACGAGCCTCGGGCTGACGACGAGCCTCGGGCCGCCGGGCCTCGGGCTGCCGAGTCTTCGCCCCACGAGACTCCGGAGCTCAGACGGGGTCACGCTGAGTCGGAGCCTCGGGCTGCCGAGTCTTCGCCCCACGAGACTCCGGAGCTCAGCCGGGGTCACGCTGAGTCGGAGTCGAGTGCACATGGTTGTGTTCAGGGTGGAGACAATAGTCCTGATAGCTATAGCGAGGGTGAGTGGGTTGAGGGGCGCAAAGTCTACCAGCGTGGTCGTACAAAGCTCCCGCCCACCCCGGCGACCCCCACCAGAGGTGGTTGATTGCGCCTAACGGGAGAAGTAAGTGCATTTACTCTTTTTTAACCTTTTGCCTTGACCTTTCTTGAATATCTAATCGTTGGCCTTGTCATCTTGAAGTTCTTGGACACACGAAGATGGTTTCCGCAGGCCCAACACTGTCCTTGGTGTGATTTGTCGCTTGATGCTTCCCGGGGTGGGTCACGTTGCCGGTGAGGGCCGGGTTCGAGCTAGGAATGACCAGGAGCACTACTTGGCTGCCCGCCCCGCCGAGCATAGGGTCGGCGATGTCGAGTGCGACACGGTGGCCGACATTGTGATCGCCACGCTTTGGGTAATTTCTCCTTTGCCATTTACGTTGTGTTTTCTTCTTTGATTGCATACCTTCTACATGTGTTTTCTTGTTTGATTGCAGACCTTCTAATCCGTGTTTTCTTGTTTGATTGCAGACCTTCTACTGGTGTCTTTGAGGGATGAGGAGGCGGCTCGGGTTATCGGCGCCGAGTGCAAGCGCCTACTTGAAACTTTCGGCACGAGGCTCGGGACGCAGCTGTTCGAGACTACTTAGCCTGATCTGGTATTAGAAGGAGAAAAGAGAAGTGCGGGACAAGTATCTGAGTAAGGAGAAGTACATGAAGGTAATTACCTATTCTTAAGGCCTTGTACTTAGTTTCCTTGATTTGATTCGTAGGCGTAGCGCTCAAATTTCTCTTGCTTAACTTAGGTGCCTCCGAGATGGTGTGCGGACAAGATGGACTGCTGGGAGGTGTTGGTGGATGAGTGGTGCTCTCCCCAATGGCGCGTCGCCCACAACATAGCAAAGGAGAAGCGTTTCAAAATGAAAGGTGTGCCACACCATCTAGGCAGCGTCGACCTACATGGGTACGGGAAAAACTGGGTATGTGTGGTTTGCTTCATGATTCATGCAAATTCATTCTTTGTGCTAGCTTGAGTCCTTAACTAATACTCTGTTCCTCTCTTTTAGTCAAAACACAACAAGGCTCCAGTGCCAGAGCTGTTCGACCTCTATGGCATGTCCAATATTGCACCGTACAAGAAGGCCAAGGCATTCTCTGAGTCTGACCTCGAAAATGCAAATAACTTCAGCAACGAGGCCTCCCACCACAAGATGGTGCAGTACGTTAAGAAGGGGAAGGTGAGGAAAGGGCCGGACTTTAACCCGAGGCGGCCTCTTGATCCAGAGCTGGTGATGATATCTGGTGGCGAGAGGTCCCATGGCTCGTTAGCCATTGGTAATGGACTGATACGTTGTAGTAGCACTCTCCCGCAGATCAAGAAGCGCCAGACCAGCTCTGATCCTGAGATACCGCGTCGTTTACGACCAGTGGAAATCGAATTCCAGGTTTGTTAATTATACGGACTCAGTAGCCTTTCCTCCATTACATTGTGTTTGCGGTCGTCGATGATTACAATGCTAACGAGTGGTGTTGCAGGCTGCTATTGAGGCAGAGAGAGTGAAGACCCAGGCTGCTTTTGAGGAGAGGGACCGGCAGTTGGCGGAGAGGGACCGGCAGGCGGCGGAGAGGGACAGGGAGAATGAGGAGAGGACGGCTAGGCTGTTGGAGGAGGAGAGGAACCGGAACGACTTGGCTAACCGGGCCATGTACGAGCTCTTCGTGGTAAGTTTCTTCTGCATATTAGCTAAATCATGCACGCAATGTTCCTTTCATTAGTAACTAATATGGTGACTCGTCAAAACCAAATGTGCAGTCCATGTGCGAGAAGAACGGCCAGACCCCTCCGCCGATGCCAGTCATTGCTCCGGCGGGCACGGTGAGTTTCATTTGAACGGTCATTAGTTACTAGTCTTCACATTTGAGTTGCATCATGCTAACGATACATTGGAAATAATCTTTGGTGCAGCGTAACTCCCGACAAGCATCGACCGATCCTTCTCCGCTCGCCCTTTGGCGCGACCGGTCCTACACCTACACCTACACCTACACCTCCGTGATGACGGTAAGTGTCCCAAGTGTTTTGCTTAATAGAGTTTTGTTGTGATGCCATGTTGTATATATCTAGACATATCGTGCATAATGTGTGTATGTTTGAAATGCATTGTATGTGTGGGATTCGACACCTAGTCATGTGCCTTTGGTAGCCTTCCATATAGGAAATGCCTCCTAGTGCTTCCATCGAGCCATGGTAGTTCGCTCTGCTCCGGAACACATGGATTGACCGGCATGTGTCCTTCTTTGCTCTCGTGTGTCCGTCCCTACGGGAAATGTCACGCGTGTATCACCAAGTCCTTGTAGCTTGCTACGACTTGGTTGCACTCACGATGACCGACACGTGCATTCTTTGGGTCATGTATGCCTGTCCTCAGACGCTTGTGCCACCTTGGTTCTATGACTAGTCATGTCGGCCCGGGTTCTCTGCCATATGGATACTAGCGACATAATCATATACTTAGCATTTTTTCCTCCAAAATGACTCAATATGCTTACCTAGCTCAAAAATGACTTAATATGCTTAGCTAGCATAAAAATGACCTATACTTAGCATTTTCCTCCAAAATGACTTAATATGCTTAGCTAGCATAAAATGACCTATTTAACCTAGGATAGCTCTAAAATGACCTATACTTAGCATCTTTTCCTCAAAAAAGACTTAATATGCTTAGCTAGCTCTAAAATGATATAGTATGCTTAAGAAATGACATATTTTAGGTCCTAAATGACTTCATATGCTTAGGTAGCTCCAAAATGACATAATAACCTTACTTAGCTTCAAAATGACATATTCAACCTAGGCTAGCTCTAAAATGACCTATACTTAGCATTTTTCCTCCAAAATGACTTAATATGCTTAGCTAGTTCAAGAATTACATAATAAGCAATTAGCTCCAAAATGACCTATTTAACCTAGGATAGCTCTAAAATGACCTATACTTAGCATTGTTTCCTTCAAAATGACTTAATATGCTTAGCTAGCATAAAAATGACCTATTTAACCTAGGATAGCTCTAAAATGACCTATACTTAGCATCTTTTCCTCAAAAAAGACTTAATATGCTTAGCTAGCTCTAAAATGATATAGTATGCTTAAGAAATGACATATTTTAGGTCCTAAATGACTTCATATGCTTAGCTAGCTCCAAAATGACATAATAACCTTACTTAGCTTCAAAATGACCTATTCAACCTAGGCTAGCTCTAAAATGACCTATACTTAGCATTATTTCCTCCAAAATGACTTAATATGCTTAGCTAGTTCAAAATTACATAATAAGCAATTAGCTCCAAAATGACCTATTTAACCTAGGATAGCTCTAAAATGACCTATACTTAGCATTGTTTCCTTCAAAATGACTTAATATGCTTAGCTAGCATAAAAATGACCTATTTAACCTAGGATAGCTCTAAAATGACCTATACTTAGCATCTTTTCCTCAAAAAAGACTTAATATGCTTAGCTAGCTCTAAAATGATATAGTATGCTTAAGAAATGACATATTTTAGGTCCTAAATGACTTCATATGCTTAGCTAGCTCCAAAATGACATAATAACCTTACTTAGCTTCAAAATGACCTATCAACCTAGGCTAGCTCTAAAATGAACTATACTTAGCATTTTTCCTCCAAAATGACTTAATATGCTTAGCTAGTTCAAAATTACATAATAAGCAATTAGCTCCAAAATGACCTATTTAACCTAGGATAGCTCTAAAATGACCAATACTTAGCATTGTTTCCTTCAAAATAACTTAATATGCTTAGCTAGCATAAAATGACCTATTTAACCTAGGATAGCTCTAAAATGACCTATACTTAGCATCTTTTCCTCAAAAAGACTTAATATGTAGCTAGCTCTAAAATGATATCGTATGCTTAAGAAATGACATATTTTAGGTCCTAAATGACTTCATATGTAGTATGCTTAAGAAATGACATATTTTAGGTCCTAAATGACTTCATATGCTTAGGTAGCTCCAAAATGACATAATAACCTTACTTAGCTTCAAAATGACCTATTCAACCTAGGCTAGCTCTAAAATGAAGTATACTTAGCATTTTTTTCCTCCAAAATGACTTAATATGCTTAGCTAGTTCAAAAATTACATAATAAGCTTAATTAGCTCCAAAATGACCTATTTAACCTAGGATAGCTCTAAAATGACCTATACTTAGCATTGTTTCCTTCAAATGACTTAATATGCTTAGCTAGCATAAAATGACCTATTTAACCTAGGATAAGCTCTAAATGACCTATACTTCAGCATCTATATTCCTGAATAAGGTATAGGGTCACTCATACAATGAGAGGGCCTTAGTACATCTAAAATGATATAGTATGCTTAAGAAATGACGGGGAATTTTAGGTCCTAAGATGACGGTAGTATGCTTATAGTATGCTAAAAATGACATAATAACCTTTACTTAGCTTCAAAATGACCTATTTCAGACCTAAGTTGCATAGCTCTCTTCAAATGACCTATACTTAGCATTACTTTCCTCCCCAAAATGACTTAATATGCTTAGCTAGTTTTGACCTTGTGAAACTTGCTACCTATGGATAAGCTGTTAATTAGCTCCAAAATGACCTATTTAACCTAGGATAGCTCTAAAATGACCTATACTTAGCATTGTTTCCTTGAAAATGACTTATATATGCTTAGCTAGCATAAAATGACCTATTTAACCTAGGATAGCTCTAAATGACCTATACTTAGCATCTTTTCCTCAAAAAGACTTAATATGCTTAGCTAGCTCTAAAATGATATAGTATGCTTAAGAAATGACATATTTTAGGTCCTAAATGACTTCATATGCTTAGCTAGCTCCAAAATGACATAATAACTGTTGGCTTACTTAGCTTCAAAATGACCTATCAACCTAGGCTAGCTCAAAATGAACTATACTTAGCATTTTTCCGTCCTAAATGACTTAATATGCTTAGCTAGTTCAAAATTACATAATAAGCTTAATTAGCTCCAAAATGACCTATTTAACCTAGGATAGCTCTAAAATGACCAATACTTAGCATTGATCTCTTGTGAGGTTTTGCTTCGGGTGGGGGATCACGGTTGCTTTCGATAGTGGAGCAACAAATTAGGTAGCTCCAAAATGACATAATAACCTTACTTAGCTTCAAAATGACCTATTCAACCTAGGCTAGCTCTAAAATGACCTATACTTAGCATTTTTTCCTCCAAAATGACTTAATATGCTTAGCTAGTTCAAGAATTACATAATAAGCTTAATTAGCTCCAAAATGACCTATTTAACCTAGGATAGCTCTAAAATGACCTGTACTTAGCATTGTTTCCTTCAAAATGACTAAATATGCTTAGCTAGCATAAAAATGACCTATTTAACCTAGGATAGCTCTAAAATGACCTATACTTAGCATCTTTTCCTCAAAAAAGACTTAATATGCTTAGCTAGCTCTAAAATGATATAGTATGCTTAAGAAATGACATATTTTAGGTCCTAAATGACTTCATATGCTTAGGTAGCTCCAAAATGACATAATAACCTTACTTAGCTTCAAAATGACCTATTCAACCTAGGCTAGCTCTAAAATGAACTATACTTAGCATTTTTCCTCCAAAATGACTTAATATGCTTAGCTAGTTCAAAATTACATAATAAGCAATTAGCTCCAAAATGACCTATTTAACCTAGGATAGCTCTAAAATGACCTATACTTAGCATTGTTTCCTTCAAAATGACTTAATATGCTTAGCTAGCTTCAAAATGACTTAGTGTGCTTGCATAATCTTTGTTTGCAGCAGTGTGTGCTTCACCTATATATATTACTGTGAATAAGGTATAGGGTCACTCATACAAAGAGAGAGGGCCTTAGTACATATAAGCAAGGAGAAATATGACTATAGATTGGCAGGAATAAGACTGGGCATAAGATGCCTGGTAGTGTGTCGTTATAGTATGCTCAAAAATGACATAATAACCATACTTAGCTCCAAAATGACCTATTTTACAGATATAAGTTGCATCATAATAATCTTCACATTTTAGTTGCATCATAATAATCTTCTTCTTCTAACTTTCTTCTTTCCCATTTTACTGATTTGCTTAAGATCACTAAGCTTGGGTTGATGGAGTGCTTGTATTTAGTTTTTGTTTTGACCTTGTGAAACTTGCTACCTATGGATGAAACTGTAATATTGATGAAACTATGTATTTGTACGGATGAAACTTGCTACTATTGGTAACATGTGTTGGATACATATGTGTTCATGACTATTGGTAATATGTGTTGAATATGCTATATTGGTCATATAAATATATTTGTGTTTGATTTCGTGAAAATGAATTGATATAAGAAAAACAAAATTAAATGGGGCAATATAGTCACTTTGCCATCTATTTGGCAGATGGCAAAGAGCTTTGCCATCGGTGGCAGATGGCAAAGAGCTCGCAGCCTTTGCCATCTATTTGTCGATGGCAAAGAGCTCGCAACCTTTGCCATCTGTTTGGTGATGGCAAAGTATGTCGTTAACCTATGACGGAGCTAACCCGTTAAGAGGCTTTGCCATCGCTAGCAGATGGCAAAAGTTATTGCTCTTTTGCCATCACCAGCAGATGGCAAAGAAGCCTTTACCAACGAGGTTTCAGACGACTGTTTGCCATCTGCTGGCTGATGGCAAAGCCTTTGCCATCCGCCGAACATGCCTTTGCCATCTGCCATGGCAGATGGCAAAGTGCCAGATTCCAGTAGTGCCTCATATGTGTTGTGCCGTGCTAGTGATGGGCATGTTTATGCTAAATTTGTTGGTTCTTCTTATGAGTACATTGAATGGTCTATTTGGGTTCCTAAGACCCTCGTTACTAACATCAAAGGACCCATTACCAAATGGGTACCTAAAACCAAGCATTGATCTCTTGTAGGGTTTGCTTCGGTGGGGATCACGGTTGCTCGATAGTGGAGCAACAAATCATATGACCGGGAGCAAGGACATGGTGGTGGACGTGCAAAGGATCCCATCTATGCCCACCAATGTCGAGTGGGGTGATGCCTCACATTCTAAGGTATTGGGTCTTGGCAAGGTTGTCGTTTCTCATGATCTAACGATCGAGAAAGTCATGCTTGTTGAGTCCCTTGCATACAATTTGCTTTCCGTTCGTCAACTTGCACTCATGGGCTTTGCCACCTTCTTTGACATTGATACCGTTGCCCTCTTGTGGAGCAAGACTCTTAAAGTAGCCTTTGTTGGGCATGTCGAGAACGGTCTCTATGTGATAGACTTTTTGGAGCGACCCACTAAGACCGCGACATGCCTAATGGCTAAAGTTGACGTGGGATGGCTTTGGCATCGCCGTTTAGCCCACGTCAATATGAGATCTTTGCAAAGTCTTCTCAAGGGGGACCATGTCCGTGGACTAACAAATGTTAGCTTTGCCAAAGATCGTGCTTGCAGTGCTTGTATCGAAGGAAAGCTTCATGAAACGGCTCACCCTCCCACGACTATCATCTACTCGAAGAGACCCTTGAGCTCCTGCACATGGACCTCTTTGGACCTCCATCCTTTGATAGTCTTGGGGTAGAAAGTATTGCTTGGTGATTGTGGATGATTATTCAAGATACACTTGGGTATACTTCTTCAAGAGGAAGAGTGAGACTCAACAAACTGTTATCGACTTTGCAAATGAAGCTCAACGTCAACACAATGCAAATATCTTGACAATAAGAAGTGACAACGGCACCGAGTTCAAGAACTACACCTTGGATGAGTTTCTTAGTGAAGAGGGGATCAAGCACCAATATTCGGCACCATATACCCCTCAACAAAATGGTGTAACGGAGAGGAAGAACCGGACGCTGATGGATGCGGCAAGGACCATGATGGCGGAGTTCAAGTCTCCATACAACTTTTAGGCCGAAGCCATCAACACCGCATGTCATGCATCCAATCGGCTCTATCTCCGCAAAGGCTTGAACAAGACTCCCTATGAGATACTCACCGGTAACAAGCCCAATCTCAAGTATTTCCGGGTGTTTGGGTGTAAGTGTTTCATTCTCAAGAAAGGTGTTCGTTTGTCTAAATTTGAAGCTAGAGCCTATGAGGGCATATTTGTTGGTTATGCTACAAACTCTCATGCTTACCGTGTCCTCAATAAATCCACGAGACTTATTGAGGAGACATGTAACATGGAGTTTGATGAGAATAACGGCTCCCAAGTGGAGCAAAGTGGCACTTGTGATGTAGGTGATGAAATTCCTCCTCAAGCCATAAGAAGAATGGGTGTTGGTTTTATCCTACCCATTGAGGAACCCCTTGTGGCCGAAGGAGAAGGACAATGCTCCACTCAAGTGGAGCCATCACCAACTCAAGGCCCACACGCTTCCGAAGAACAAAGTGAAGGCCCTCAACCTCATGAACAAGACCAAGGGCAAGATCGTGCTCAAGACGATGATGATACACCAAATGATGCCCAAGGTCAAGTTATCTTCCCCGAGCATGCTCAAGATCTTGAACATGTTCAAGACGATGCTCAAGATGATCAAGTGACTCCTCCTCGTCTCACCTCCGAGGAAGAATTAGAGCGTCGTGCCGCCAAGATTGCATCCAAACTTACTACCAAAGGCCATATCATGGAGAATGTGGTTGGAAGCCTAATGAAAGGGGTAAGCACTCGTAGACAATTGGCAAACTATTGTGAACATCATGCGTTTGTCTCTTGTGTTGAACCCCAAAAGGTCTATGAGGCGCTCGAAGACTCGGATTGGCTCAATGCCATGCATGAAGAGCTCAACAATTTCGAGTACAACAAGGTGTGGAGATTGGTGCCAAGGCCATCGGGGAACCACAACGTCATTGGAACCAAGTGGATCTTCAAGAACAAGCAAGATGCTCATGGGAACATCATTCGCAACAAGGCAAGATTGGTAGCACAAGGCTACTCCCAAGTCGAGGGTATCGACTACGGTGAAACCTTTGCTCCCGTTGCTCGTCTTGAATCCATTCGTTTGTTGATTGCTTATGCTGCCCATCACAACTTTAAGTTGCAACAAATGGATGTGAAAAGTGCTTTTCTTAATGGTCCTATTAATGAGTTGGTCTATGTCAAGCAACCCCTCGGGTTCGAGGACCCCTACTTTCCGGATCATGTGTATCAACTCGATAAGGCACTCTATGGCCTTAAACAAGCCCCACGTGCGTGGTATGACCACCTTACCGAGTTGCTACAAGATCGTGGTTTTGAAGTAGGGCAAATCGACCCCACTCTTTTTACTAAGAAGGTTAATGGGGAGTTGTTTGTATGCCAACTATATGTTGATGATATTATCTTTGGTTCCCCTAACAAAGCTTTCAATGAGGAATTTGCCGCTCTCATGACCTCCAAGTTCAAGATGTCTTCTATGGGAGAGTTGAAGTTCTTCCTTGGTTTCGATATCAAACAAAGAAGAGAAGGAACCTTCATCAACCAAGCCAAATACACTCAAGACATGCTCAAAAGATTCAAGCTAAGTGATGTCAAGCCGGCTACTACACCAATGCCTACCAAGTGCCAACTTGACATTGATCCCAATGGTAAAGCGGTGGATCAAAAGGTATATCACTCCATGATTGGCTCCTTGCTTTACCTTTGTGCATCTAGACCGGATATCATGTTGAGTGTGGGAATGTGTGCACGGTTTCAAGCCGCACCGAAGGAAAGCCACTATGTGGCGGTCAAGCGAATCTTTCAATATTTGGCTCATACCCCAAACTTTGGCTTATGGTACCCAAGAGGAGCAAATTTCAAGCTTGAAGGTTTCACGGATTCTGATTGGGCGGGGGACAAAGTGGATAGGAAGTCCACTTCTGAAGGGTGCCAATTTCTTGGTTGCTCTTTGGTAAGTTGGTCTTCCAAGAAGCAAAGTTGTGTGTCTCTCTCGTCCACCGAAGCGGAGTATGTGGCGGCAGGTAGTTGTTGTGCTCAACTCCTATGGATGAGGCAAACTCTAAAGGAGTACGGTGTCATTTGTGACAAAGTGCCTCTTTGGTTCGATAATGAAAGTGCCATCAAGATTTCTCTCAACCCGGTACAACACTTCAAGACGAAGCACATTGAGATTCGGTATCACTTCATCCGAGATCACATTAGGCGAGGGGAGATCGAGCTCAAGTATGTCAACACTCATGATAACCTTGCAGATATTTTCACGAAGCCCTTGGATGAAGCAAGATTTCGCGAGTTAAGGCATGAGCTAAATATCATTGATTTGAGCAATGTGACTTGAACCCATGCACCCCCCACCACACTCAACTTGTTGTCTAGTTTAGGTGTAGGCATGGACATAGGGGGAGTGTTGTTCTCTCAATGAGCTCTCCCTCCCCCCATCATGCATAAATCGATCACCTCTTTCACATTAGCCATTTTTTATGGTACTTGTGCTTCAAAGACGAGTTTTGGTCATGGGCCCAAGGATAATTCTTCGCGGTGCCATACCATTTGACTCAGCTCGCTCTGCTTGTGTGCGGTTGCTTTTGTTTTCCCTTCGTTCTTTTCCCTGTTCTTAGTGTTTGGTTTCTCTTATTTGTTGTCCCGTTTGTCTTGTTCTCTTCCTTTTGGTCTGGGCTTTGGTGGTCGGGCGGTACAACCGGTGTCACGGGCGGTTCTACCGCTGATACCTGGTCGTGCTGCCCCAGTTGGGTTGCTTTCGGTGCTTGGGCGGTTATACCGCCCATTTTCACTGGGGCTTCTCCGTCCGGTTCTACCGGTTGTCTCCGGGCGGTACTTCCGGTGCCCTTCAGGAAACGGAAGTACCGCCCACTACAATCTGTCAGCACCTGACTTGCGGTACAACCGGTCCTAGGAGCGGTTCTACCGCCACGCGGCTATGGGCCTATTTATATCCGACGGGGCGAAGGGTTTTCTTTTTTTCCTTCGTCCCCATTCGCCTCCTCCTTGCCCTAGCCGCCGGTCACCTCTGCCCCGCCCCGGAGTGCGCCCCGCGCTTCGGACCCGAGGGCTCTCCGTGGATTCTCTCCGTGGAAGCCTTCCGGTCTTCTCCCATGGATGGTGGTAATGCCCTTGTTCTTCGTTCTTTGTTCTAGGTTTTCATCTTGTTTTAGGGCATTACTTTACCCTCCTAGTTTAGTGTTCGTTCTTTGGTTGGGAGAGATCGTTGTTTTTCTTGTGTCTGTGCAGTACCTAGAACTCCGAATATTGCTTGGGTGATTTGCACGTCTTGAACAGATCTAACTACCTGGTAGTGCCACTGTCGGCGGTTCTCTGCCGGATGGGCGGTACAACCGGTGGGGCGGTTCTACGGTGGGAGATCCGTACAACCGGAATGTCTGCACCACACAGCACTGTTCTGGTTTCTATGGTGTTGCATTTTTCGTATGCTTTCCTCTCATTCTTGTTGGTTTTCGTGTGTCCCCTTCGTGTTTGTGTTCAGGTGGCTCCAGTTCTCGCCCTGCTCCTCGCAAGACCAAGAAGAGGGTTCGAAGGGCTCCGCGCCTGGCTGAGTCTGAAGAGGAAGTTGTGATCCCCACCAAGCCCACTCGCCGTGAAAAGTCTGCCACTGCCAAGCAACGTGTGGTAATGCCACTCCACCGTTGGAAAGCCAAGGATTGGGAAGCCTTCCGCTCAAAGAATCCTTATGTGGTTCCAGTAGCTCCTCGTTGGACCACTGTTCAGTTTCGGAATGAGATGCAAGTACGAATTGTTCATGAACTCTTTGAGCACAACAAGAACAGATATGCAAAGCAGTGGACCATCGATCTTGATCATTGGCGGAACAACCTGGAGTATTTTGGTGAGGCTTTGGCTCTCTGTGAGGAGTTTGATCTTGTCAAGCTCATGTCCGTCACCTGTGACTTTGATGTTCAACTCATCCATCAGTTCTATGCCACCGTTCACTTTGGAGAAGATGACGCGCGCACCCTCACTTTCATGTGTCATGATGAGCTCTTTCAAGTTCCCTGGAGGACCTTCTGCAATGCTATTGGGTACGATGATACCGGTCTGGAAGGAAGGGGTGGCATTCGCCCCCATGATTGAAAGTGCGTTATATCGACTAGAGGGGGGGGTGAATAGGCGATTTTTATGAATTCTTCACTGAGGAATTTGCTAGTGAGGAAATTCCTTAGCGAAGAAATACTTGCAGCGGAATAAGTACTCAGAAGTAAGCATAACAGATTACAAGCATTGTCATCATGATGAAATGAAGACAATCACGGAGTACAGAAAGCGTAATCACAGGATAACACAAGATGAAGACAAACAAATGAAGAAATTGAACCGAGGAAATTGAGAAAATCTTGATCAAAGTCTTCAAACACAGATATGAACAAAACACTCAACACAAGAATGAGGAAATGAAAGGGTTGAGGAATTAGAACCAGTTAGGTTGGTGAAGACAATGATTTGGTAGACCAGTTCCAACTCTGTCTCGGTTATGCGTCTGGTTGGAGCGGCTGAGTATTTAAACTCGAGGACACACAGTCCGGACACCCGATCCGAGCACGCAGCTCGGGACACCAAGTCCTCACCGTATTCTCCTTGAACTAAGGTCACGCAGACTCGTCCGATCATCGAGCACGCAGCTCGGGACACCAAGTCCTCACCGTATTCTCCTTGAACTAAGGTCACGCAGACCTCATCCAATCACTCGTGGTAAGTCTTGAGCGACTTCCAAACCTTCACATACTTGGTCACTCGGCGATCCACAATTCCTCTTGGATGCTCTAGACCTTGACGCCTAACCGTCGGAAGAAGCACAGTCTTCAAAGGTAAAAGCGTCGGATCCACGCAGGATCAATTTCTTGATGATGCTCAATCACTTTGGGTTTGTAGGGTTTGGTTTTGGGTTTTCCTCACTTGATGATTTTCGCTCAAATTCCTCGGAGGATGGGTTGCTCTCAAATGACAAGTGTCAAGTTCTCTCGGAGCAGCCAACCAGCAAGTGGTTGTAGGGGCGGCTATTTATAGCCTAGGGAGCAGCCCGACATGACAAGACATAAATGCCCTTCAATGATATGACCGTTAGGTGGATAAGATTTTGGGACAGGTGGCGCAAGAGCACAAGAACGGTCGGAAATTTGAACATCAAATTCCTCGGGCTATCATGTTCCTCATGTGTAGGCAATTCGACTTTGGCGAATTCCTAACTCCTCGTCGAACAAATTCCTCGGTGACCGGTAAGAGCTTCGTCTCATCATTTGAAGAAATTGTTGAAGCTGTATGAGATTTCAAAAGCTTCACTCGAAGGATTGGTAGGTGTAGGATTTTGAGTTGAGCATCAAATGGAAATTTTTCCTTAGTATTTCCTCAACCCCTTTAACGAAGACGGTATTTCCTATGACTCAAGAAAGAGAAAATGAAATTACGAAAACAAAAGTCTTCACGCTTCATGTTCCTCAAATGAATACCAAGTCTTCAAGGTCACACCAATTTCTTCACTTTCAAAGTCTTCGTAAAGTCTTCGAATATCAAAGTCTTGATTGAAGAACTTCATTTTAGGGTCGACTTTCTCTGTAGATATCAAACTCCTCATAGACTTATAGACCTGTGTACACTCACAAACGATTAGTTCCTTAACCTATAAGTCTTCAATACACCAAAATCACTAAGGGCACTAGATGCACTTACAATCTCCCCTTTTGGTGATTGATGACAACATAGGTTAAGTTTTCAACGGGATAAACATATGAAGTGTAAATCGATAATGAGGAATTTGATTGCAAGATATAGAAGAACTCCCCACGAAGATGTGCATAGTGAGGAAATTGCTTTTGAGGCAATGCACATTTGAAGAGTTGAATCATGGAGATCTCCCCTATATCTTGTAATTCATACACGCATTTAACATATAGTATGAAGAATTTGAAATGCATGATGAAATATGGTGCTTGATGTTATGCAATGTAACGCATCAAGAGTACCAGAGCCCAAAGGCCAAATTGGATCAGAGCATAACAAATATCAAAACTACTGTAATCAGAGCATAGAGCAAAAGCATAATGCATCAAAAGTATCAAAGCACCATCGGGTTTAAGATTACAACTCGATCCAATAAAAGGTTTCAGAAGAACGAGAGTTGTAACTTAATAAAATACTGTATATAGACAAAAACTAGACCCGCTTGAAGACTAACTCAAATTTCTCCCCCTTTGTCATCAAATGACCAAAAGGATCGGCGAGGACTAACGCTCTTGAAGAATTTCAAGTTGAAGACGGAGCGCCTTGACATTGTTGGGGTCGGTTGTCGAAGTAGGACCAGCAGCAGTGTCTTCCAAATCTTCATTTTCATCGATTGTCGCGAGATGAAGAATAGGAGCTGGCCACCAAGGAAGGAACTTTGACCTTCTTGAATTTCTTCGGAGGAGGTGCAGACCAGTCAAATTCTTCCTTGAGTCCCATTGAATGCAGTTCTTCTTCACTGTAGACATGTGAAAGGACAGCCCAGTGCGCTTGAAGGTTTCATGAAGGTAGTAGTGGTTTTCTTCTTTGCATTGTGTGTTGAGGTCATGTTGTAGAGAAGAGTACCAAACCGACGTTTGACCCACTTATGATTGCGATCAACCTTTGATGAAGGCGAGGAGTAACTCACGATCAGTCATCACCACAGGAGCGATAGCTTGAGGACTTTGCTTGACCGAGGTATTTCTTCTTTGAGTCATGTGTGGCGAGTCATCATTGGTGGAGTAGGATGCTGCTTTGCAAAACTGTCCATCCAATGGACGAGTGCCTTCATCTATCACAGCAGTGGCCTTGCCCTTGTCATCAGCTGAGGTAATTGTCCGTTTGAGGACTTCAATCGGGGGCAAGTAGCTGCAGTGGTTCAAAGTATCAGCCTTGTAATTCAGTGAAGATCTTGACCTGATGAATCTCATAATCCAAGGCGCATAAGGTTTCAGCTCAAAAGGTGACATGGCAATGTTAGCCAGAGTCCTCATGAAGAAATCATGGAAATTGACGGGAACGCCATGGATGATGTTGAAAAGCATATTCTTCATGATGCCAACGAATTCTTCATCGTTCGATTCGTGGCCTTTGATAGGACTCATAGTCTTCGTCAAAATTCGATAGACTGTCCGAGGCACATATAATAATTCCTTGACGAGGAATTTGGTTCTTGGGGCCTGCCTTGTCTTCAAAGGCTTCATCAGCACTTGCATATAGTGATTTGAAAGTTCTTTTTCTTCATAGATACGACGTGCACCATCAAGCGGAGGATCGAGTGGTAGGGCACGAAGCAATTCACTTCTTTGGTGCCTTGTAGTGAGTGTTTTCAGTCATCCAATCTAAGACCCATGAATTCACATCTTCAGCGTCTCCGGTGATGTGCAGAGTTGCATAGAACTGAAGAATTAGCTCTTCATTCCAGTCACAAATATCAGTGCAGAAGTTTAGCAGTCCCGCGTCGTGAAGAACACTGAGGACAGGCTCAAAGCCTGGCAGCGACTCCATATCCACATGAGGAATATGAGCATGATCGAAGATTTTGTCCTTGTTGAAAAGCACTGAGGAATAGAAGTTGGCTTGGCTGGCAGTCCAGAAGCGCCTCTTCCTAATTCGAGCGTAATCATAAGGATTATATTGATGAAGAACACGTGCTCGGCAAAGAAATCTTCAGCCTTGAACTTTTGTTTGGTTGAGAACGGATTCTTTTGCTTGGGCAGAGGGGTGTCAGTGAGTTGCATCACCACCTCAGGAATCACAAGTTCAGGTTCTTCAGCCTGAGGAATTCCTTGTTCCTCAACAGTGCGATCGAGGATTAGCAAGCAGCAGCAGTTTCATCAAGACGGTGGCTGGAATTTCTTCATGCACGTAACCGGTGGGTTGATTTTCTTCAGAGTCCAGTTGGACTGTTTGAGCAGGAGACTGAGGAACTTGTTGGAGCGGGGTGAAGAGAGGAGTATTGGGATGCTGACTTTCCCAAAAGTCATCATTTATCACTGGAGTGGTGCATCCAATATCCACATCTTCATTTTCAATTTCCTCAGCACCAGCTTGAGGAATTTCATGGTCTGATGAGGAAATAACTGGGGTTGAAGGGATTGCTTCCACTTCAATTTCTTCATCAATTTTCTCTGACGAAGCAGCAGATTGATGTTCTTCATCAGATCCGATTGGGATCTCATAGTCTTCTCCAAAAGGAACAACTTCCTTTGATGGTATGGAGGTGATTGGAACAGCATCAATTGGGTTTTCAAAAGAGCTGGTCATTGGCTTCATTTTCTTCGCAGCCGAAGAATCTGACGCAGCTGATGCTTTCCTTTTCTTCACAGCAGCTCGTTCTGCAGCCTTGGTTTTCTTCACATCAGAAGCAGATGGAAGAATTGGAGTTGGAGTTGGCGCAGGAGGAGCTGAGGAATTTGGTGCAGTTTCTTCAGGAGCAGCTGATGCAGTTCCCCTGTCTTGAGCAATTTCTTCAGGCGCACCACTAGTGGGTGCCCCGCAGTTTCTTCGGTGCTGGGATGGGATCATCAGCCCAGGAATCAGCATTTTCTTCAGCAGGTTGAACGACATCAGTGGTGCTGGCATTTTTCTTGATGGGCTGAGCAGAGGCTCCACCGAGGAATTTCACGTTGCACTGGGGCAGCAACACTTGTGAATTTCTTCGTCAGGTTGACGAATCTGGTTTTGGCTCCTTGCCAATCAGCATAGTAGGAATCGAAGTTTTTGCTGAGGTCTTGAAGCTCAGTTTGAACCTTGAGAAGCTCCTCAGGTGTCATCTTGACAACGTTTTTCTTGAGAACTTCTCCTTCCTGTATTGAGCCTTTTGATTTCCCTCGCCTTCTCAAACTTCCATTTTCTTGATGATGAAGTGAGTCAGCGCATGACTTTGACCAGGTGTCAGATGAAGATCAGGCAGAGGGGTATTGGGATCATTGTGCCAGAGATCAATAAAGTCGAGGACTTTCTTCGGATCCAATAGTAGTGGCACAGATGTACCTTTGGCTCTAGCGGCCCTTACTTGACGGTCTCTGATGATTTCTTCAAGTTCTTCATCAGATGCCTCATCGTCAGATGGTACATGAAATACAACTTGTTTCGTCCTTGGACTAGGCCGTGGACCTCGTCCAGCTGTTGCCTTGGTCTTCAGCTGAGCCGGGCCAGATGAGGAAATTGGAGCAGCTGAGGAACTTGCAGAGATGCCTGAGGCAATTGAGAAACCAGTGGTCCTTTGACAAGTAGCCAGGTGCACAGGAACTGAAGGTTTTGACGGAGCTGTTGAGGACTTTGGTGGAACGGCAGCAGTGTGAGGAAATTGCTTGGAAGGTGCTGCTGAGGAACTTGGCCGTGAGGGCACAGATGATGAAGCACTTGGCTTATAAATAGGCTTCTTTTGCATTGATTTCCTCGGTTTGACCGAGACCTCAGTGGCAGTAGCAGCAGCAGAATCCTCATTGAATTTCTTCACTGCTTCCTTTGCTTGCTTTGCCAATTTTGCTTGGCGTTTAGCCCATTCATCAGGAAAGTCCTCACCGCGTTTGATGCTAGTGGGATCAGCTATTTGGCCAGGTGCCAAAGGAGCTCTTGGGCATGGAGGATTTAGAGCGAATTTCTTCATGTACTTAGGAGTTACATATCTGTATTCCTTCCATTCCGTGCCCATCTCCGCTCAATCTTCGAATACGCACCTTTGCGTTGATTTTTGCTTTCTTCATCCGAGTGCAATAGTCAGCATATATTTCCTCGTGGATTTCAAACGCTGTCATAACCTCAGGTTTCTTTCCTCCTTCTGCGGCTTCTTACCGTCGCCATTTTCTTGAGCTTGAGGAAATTGAACAATTGAGTTCTCTGAAGAAGTATGCAGTTTTTCTTCGAGGAACGCTGCAAATGAGTTAAGTTGATGAGAACCTAGGGATTCAGCAGCGGACATTTGTACCTGTGAACAGAGTATAGGTGCGAGGAATTTGGAGAGGTCATATGCGTTCTCAGAAGGTTTTTCAAAAAGAACAAGTTTTGAGGATTTTGACCAGATGAGCCTTGAAGAATTTCACTAAGCGTTCTTTGTCTTAGGTTCCAGAGTTGTATAGATCGAGGATCCACACAATTGAGGAATCTTGAAGAAAATCATTGCTTAGAGAAACGAATCAAGAGATTTGAGATGTTCATATGTGTGAAGAATTTGAAGAATAAACACCTTTGAAGAATTTGAAGAAGATTTGAGAATCAAAGCGAGTAATAAAAGTAACTTTTAATTTACCCGAAGTGAAGAACACGACGAACTGAGATGAACAGTTGGGAAGTTCGTCCGTTCAGATCTTCTACGCCCTAACTTGGCAGAGGAAATCAGCTACGGCGACGGCGGAGTGAAGATTTTCCACGGTCGGTAGAGTACGTCGGCGAAGAGGTCAAGGCAGTGAAGCTTTTCCTCACCGGCGACGATGGAGTAGCGGCGGCGCTAGGGTTTTGAGGAGCTCGAGCGGGAGAGAGAGAGGTCGAGCAGAGTAAAAGAGTGAGGAAGGGAGAGAGGGGTATTTATAGACACGGTGAAAAACGGATCGCCCGATTTAGGACGAACGTGCCCCTGACCGCTTCCCTTCTCACGACATGTGTCACCCACGTACTGTGTAGTGGAGATCGTGTACGATCGTGGGGTGAATATAGTAATGCATCGTGGGATGCGGAACGGTTTGAGCGGCAAAAATGAAGGTTTGAATAAGATTCGTTTTAAAAGTTCCGTTGCAATTTCTTCAGCTGTCAAGGACACAGTGAAGAATTTGAACGAGTTTCAAAGTAGAACGCACATGAAGAATTTGTGAATAGATTGGGTTGAGTATAGCATAGAGGGGGAAGGGTCCGATCACATTCACTTAGCAGAAGAAACGACTTGAAGAAATAGCCATAAGTGAATGCTGTAGAGGACATAAACCCATATATATATATATATATATATATATATATATATATATATATATATATATATATATATATATATATACAAAATCTTCACTATTTCGTCGTATATATATATATATATATATATATATATATATATATATATATATATATATATATATATATATATATAGCCAATGAAGAAAGACGACGGAAATAGTGAAGATTTTGTAAAGTTGAAGAATTTGAAAACTGAAGAATTTCAAAACTGAGGAAAACTCAAATTGAAGATTTTCAACTTTGGTGGTGGCGTGACCCATCAGATAAGAATAATGATTTCAGACACGCGTACAATTGTCGTAGGGTTCTGAGAATCAAATTCTTCATTAATTTCTTCACACTTAGAGTGTTATTCTTCATTGATTGAAGAAAAACGTTTCTTCATGTGTTGCACATCTAAGTCATCAATTTTGCATAAGTGTTAGGATGTGTGCCTTTTCAAAGAACATTCGAAGATTCTAAGATATTTAGCTCACACCGCAACTTGCTAAATCTCTTCTCATCCAAGGGCTTAGTGAAGATATCAGCTAGCTGTTCTTCAGTCTTCACATGCTCGATGGAGATGTCGCCCTTCAACACATGATCACGAAGAAAATGATGACAAATTTGAATGTGCTTTGTCTTCGAGTGCTGAACTGGGTTGTGAGCAATCTTGATGGCACTCTCATTGTCACAATAGAGAGGCACATTCTTCACGTTGATGCCGTAGTCCTTGAGGGTTTGCTTCATCCATAGTAATTGAGCACAACACGAGCCAGCAGCAATGTATTCAGCTTCCGCAGTGGACAGTGATACACAGTTCTGTTTCTTCGAGGACCAACAGACCAAAGATCGTCCGAGGAAATGACAAGTACCATATGTTGACTTGCGGTCCACACGATCACCAGCATAGTCAGAGTCAGAATATCCAATGAGATCAAAAGTAGAGCCCTTGGGGTACCATAATCCTAGTGTTGGTGTGTGAGCTAGATATCGAAGAATATGCTTCACAGCCTTATGGTGTGATTCCTTCGGTGTAGCTTGAAATCGGGCACACATGCAAACACTAAGCATTATATCTGGCCTAGATGCACATAAGTACAATAAAGAACCAATCATAGAGCGGTATACCTTGTGATCGAAGTCAATACCATTTTCATCAGTGCATAGATGGCCATTTGTGGGCATAGGAATTTTGACGCCTTTGCAATATTGCATGCCGAATTTCTTCAGGACATCTTTGAGGTATTTCTCCTAAGATATGAATATGCCATTGTGTTGTTGACGAATTTGAAGACCTAAGAAGAATTTCAACTCTCCCATCATGGACATTTGATATTCTTCACTCATCATATAGGCAAATTCATCACTATAGCGTTGGTCAGTACAGCCAAAGATAATATCATCAACATATATTTGGCACACAAATAGTTCACCATCATAAGATTTAGTGAAGAGAGTAGGGTCGAGTGAACGGGTGTGAAGCCATTCTTCACGAAGAATTCCTTCAATGTATCATACCACGCCCGAGGGCTTGCTTGAGGCCATAGAGGGCCTTATTTAGTCTCAAGACTTTGTCGATTCTTTGGATCTTCAAAACACTGGGGTTGAGCAACATATACTTCTTCCTCAAGCTTACCATTGAGGAATGCACTTTTCACATCCATTTGATATAAAGTGATATTGTGATGGTTAGCATAGGCGAGTAATATGCTGAATAGACTCAAGTCTAGCGACAGTGCAAAAGTTTCATCAAGTCAATTCCTTCAACTGCGTGTAGCCTTGAGCTACTAGTCGTGCCTTATTCCTCACCACAAGACCATTTTCATCTTGCTTGTTGCGATAGATCCACTTTGTGCCAATGATATTATGCTTGCGAGGATCTGGACGTTTGACCAGTTCCCTGACGTTGTTGAGCTCGAACTGATGTAATTCTTCTTGCATGGCCTGAATCCACTCCGGCTCGAAATGCTTCATCTACCTTAGTGGGCTCTGTGATAGAGACAAAAGCATAGTGCCCACAAAAGTTAGATAAATGTGAAGCTTTTGAGCGAGTGAGAGGACTGGCGCTTTAATGTCATCGATGATCTTGTCAACTTGCACTTCTTTTGCAACGCGAGGATGAGCTGGTTGTCGCCGAGGAATTTGATCATTTTCCTCAGCACCATTTTCTTCAGATTATCTTCAAAGCACAGCTCGACGTTCTTCGCAGACTGGGAATGAATTCTTCAGCAGTTTCTTGAAGAGGGATGACATCCTCGGTTGCCTTGAACTGATAGAATCCTCGGTGCTGGTTCGTCTAACATGAAGGTAGGTGCTCTCTTTGCGAGCCATTAGTTTCATCGAACCGCACATCTACAGTGTCAACAATCTTGTGAAGAGCGATGTTGAAGACTCAGAGGTGTGCGAGTCCTTTCCGTAACCAAGCATAAACCTTCATGTGCTTTGGTGCAAATTTAGAGTTGTGGTGAGGATCTCTAATCCAGCATTTAGCATCAAGACTTTGAAATAACTTACATTAGGTTTCTTGTCGTGAGGAGTTCATAGGCAGTCTTCTTGAAGAATTTGTGAAGATATACTGTTGATGATGTGGCACGCAGTGTCAATTGCTTCAATCCAGAAACGACTAGGCGTTTTGTATTCATCAAGCATAGTGCGAGCCATCTCAACAAGAGTTCTGTTCTTGCGCTCCACGACGCCATTTTGCTGAGGAGTATAGGGAGCAGATAACTCATGAGTAATACCAAGTTCATCAAGATAGTCATCAAGACCGGAATTCTTGAACTCAGTTCCATTGTCACTCCTGATGTGCTTGATCTTCACACCAAAGTTAGTTGAAGCCCTCGAGGAAAATCGCTTGAAGATTTCCTGCACTTGATTTTGTAAGTAACAATGTGTACCCATGTGTAACGAGAGTAATCATCAACAATAACAAAGCCATATAGTGATGCTTCATTAACGACACTGAATAATGATTGGGACCAAAGAGGTCCATGTGAAGCAATTCAAGGGACGAGTAGTGGTCATGATAGTCTTATTTGGATGCTTGGCCTTGGTCATTTTTCCAGCTTCACAGGCTCCGCATAAGTGATCCTTGAGGAATTTGACATTCTCAATGCCAATGACATGCTTCTTCTTCGCAAGCATGTGCAAATTCCTCATGCCTGCGTGACCAAGTCGTCGATGCCATAGCCAGCCTTCTGAAGCTTTTGCAAGTAGGCACACGGCTGGTTGTGGTCCTGTAGAGAAGTCAACAATATACAAGTCTCCTCTCCTAAAGCCTTCGAAGACTTTGGAATTGTCAGCTTCCATAATCACAACACAACGATACTTGCCAAAGATAACTACCATATCAAGATCACAAAGCATTGAGACTGACATGAGGTTATATCCTAAAGACTCAACAAGCATGACTTTGTCCATGTGCATGTCCTTAGAGATAGCAACCTTACCAAGTCCCAATACCTGACTTTTGCCTTTGTCAGCAAAGATGATATGTTTCAGATGTGTCGGTGATAAGGTAGCATCCATCAATAGATTCTTGTCACCAGTCATGTGATTTGTACATCCACTATCGAGAACCCACTCAGTGGCTTTGGGTTGATCATCCTGCAGATGAATTAGTATAACTTACGATCTCATATACTTCATCAATGAAGAATATGATATCAAGTTCATCGATGAATTTCATCGGTCAAGATTCAGATAAGCAAGATGAGGACGTGTGAAATGAAAGTTCATTTCATCATGATTAGCGTCGCCCTTTCGAGCATTTTGTCGTGCCCCCAAAGAAATTCTTGAGATGTTGAGGCACGCCCGAGACCTGACCCTGCAGATGAGGTTAGTTCTTTTTCTTCACCACCCACATCTGAAGGGGTGGCAAAGAGTTCATCATTCTGCGAGCACCATACGAGAATGGTGGCATAGAGGCCAGTCCATTTCGTTTCACATAAGAAGGGTTAGGGTAAGCATATGAATAAGCAGAGAAATTCTTCGAGGACTTATGAACATATTGGTTTCAAGAATAATGCACATATTCATAGCCCTTAGCTCTACCCTGCGAAACAGAGTTGTTAGCACGATGATAATCATATGAGGACTTTGATCCTTTTGAGGAATTTGATCCACGTGAGGAATTTGGTCCGTATGAGGACTTGGATCCATATGAAGAATTTGGTCCATATGAAGAATTTGATCTGGGGTTCCTTTTCTTGACTGGTGGTGTCATAAGGACATTCACCTGAAGACTTTCAAGGCACTTCTTGGGAACCCAGATTTTCTTCATAGGGGAACCGTTCCTGCAGTTAGTGCCAACATATCTAGCAAATACTTCACCATTCTGATTTTTGAACAGTTTATAGTTTGAGTCAAATGACTCATCAGCAGAATGAGGAAATTCACATGTAAAGCCAAATAAAGTAGATGGATCAACTGGAGGTCCCTTTGCAACAACCCATGAGGTTTTGGGATACTGCTCAGGCTTCCAATATGTTCCATCAGCATTGAGTTTCCTCTCAAAGGCAATACCCTCTTTCCTAGGGTTCTGTTGAGGATCTGCTTTTAAGCACATCACAAAGAGTCTGATGCCCTTTGAGGCTTTTGTACATGCCTGTCATGTACAATTCCTTCGATCTGCATCGTCGGTGATACTAGCAATGTCCTCGGTGAGGAATTAGTGATAGCAGAGGCAGGTGAAGAATTTGTGACAGTTGAAGCATTTGAACATTGGTGAAGAATTAGCGATTCACGCTCAATGCACTTTAAGCATGGAGGAACAAATTCTTCTTGAGAAGCGCTGATTTGTTGAGCAAGTAATGAATCGCGCTCCTTCAAGATCTTCATAACTCGCTCTTAGCTTCTCAAGATCTTGCTTTCTTTGAAGAAATTCATAAGAAAGTTTCTCATGATCGATAAGAGAGTGTTATGATGACCTTGAAGGTTGTCAAGCCTAGACCGAACTCTCTCAAGATTTTCATCGGGGCTTGAGTGCGATCCATTTCTTCACCTAACATATCATCACTCTTATCTAGCATGTTTTGAACCTTTTCAAAAGCCCTTTGTTGTTTTATAGCAATCTTAGCAAGTTTAGAGTAGCTGGGCTTGAGATCCTCATCAGATTCATTTTCACTAGATTCAGAGGAGGTGAAATTGAGTACCTTGGCACCTTTTGCCATGAAGCAATAGGTGGGAGCGTAGTCATCATTTTCCTCATCGGGCTTGTCGGTGGAGCCGTTTCTTGATGTTGAAGATAGACTTGCTAACGAAGGCGTAGCAAGAGCCAGACTAGCCACACCAGATTCGGATTCTTCAGACTCCTCCTCTTCCTCATTTTCCTCAGATTCAGCTTCAGAGTCCATTTCCTTGCCAATGAATGCCCGAGCCTTTTTGGAGCTGCTCTTCTTGTGAGAAGAAGGTTTTGAGGATTTTGATGATGAAGATTTTGATGATTTCTTCTTCTTCTTCATGTCATCAGAACTGTAATCCTTGTGCTTCTTCTTCTTTAATTCCTTTTCCCACTAAGGACAATCTTGGATGTAGTGACCAGGTTTCTTGCATTTGTGGCAAAGTCTTCTCTTATAGTCACTAGATGAGGAATCATTGCTTCTTGAGGATTTTCCAAAGCGACCACGCCTTGTGAATTTCTGGAATTTCTTCACGGCGGTGCTAGCTCTGGTCAAATTCTTCAGATCTCCAAGACTACTACCGAGTCTTCACTCTCGATTCAGATACAGCCTTGGCCTTGTGGCACGTGTTTTCCATAGCCGTAACCATAGAGATCTCTCTTTTCAAAGAAGTGGAACTCGTGAGTATTTAGCCTTCGAGGATATCAGCAGGATCAAGAGACTTGTAGTCAGCTCGTTCTTGTATCATCGGTGCGAGTATCAAATGAGGAATCAAGCGATCTTAGCAATTTCTTCACCACCTCATGGTCGGTGATGTCGGTGGCACCCAGTGCTTGAAGCTCATTTGAGATGTCGGTGAGGCGATCAAGGTTTGTTGAACATTTTCGTTGTCGAGTCTTTTGAAGCGGTTGAAGAGATTCCAAGAACATCAACTCGAGAGTCACGCTGAGTTGAAACACCTTCATTTACTTTGGACAGCCTGTCCCGGATGAGTTTGGCAGATTCCAAAGCACTCACTCTTCCATATTGACCTTTTCTCGATGGCCACATATGATATTCTTCGCTGAGAATCGAGTTGCTTGAATCTCTTCACATCAGCATCATTCGAGAGGGTGTGACCGAGGAAACACCTTTTGTCACAACATACCGTAGATCGTTGTCAATTGCTTCAAGATGCATTCGCATTTTGTTCTTCCAAGAGGGGTAGTCCGTCCCATCAAGGTAGGACACCTGCTGAGACCTTGATCATACTGCGGTCGACATAACTAAAACTCCGGTGGTTAAACCAAAATCACACGTAACAAGGGAGTACCTTGCTCGATACCAATTGAAAGTCGTTATATCGACTAGAGGGGGTGAATAGGCGATTTTATGAATTCTTCATCGAGGAATTTGCGGTGAGGAAATTCCTTAGCTAAGAAATACTTGCAGCGGAATAAGTACTCGAAGTAAGCATAACAGATTACAAGCATTGTCATCATGATGAAATGAAGACAATCACGAGTACGTAAAGCGTAATCACAGGATAACACAAGATGAAGACAAACAGATCAAGAAATTGAAGCGAGGAAATTGAGAAAATCTTCATCAAAGTCTTCAAACACAAATATGAACAAAACACTCAACACAAGAATGAGGAAATGAAAGGGTTGAGGAATTAGAACCAGATTAGGTTGGTGAAGACAATGATTTGGTAGACCAGTTCCAACTGCTGTCTCGCTTGTATGCGTCTGGTTGGAGCGGCTGAGTATTTAAACTCGAGGACACACAGTCCCGGACACCCAGTCACTGAGCACGCAGCTCAAGACACCAAGTCCTCACCGTATTCTCCTTGAACTAAGGTCACGCAGACCTCGTCCCAGTCACTGAGCACGCAGCTCAGGACACCAATTCCTCACCGTATTCTCCTTGAACTAAGGTCACGCAGACCTCGTCCAATCACTCGTGGTAAGTCTTCAGGCGACTTCCAAACCTTCACATACTTGGTCACTCGGCGATCGACAATTCCTCTTGGATGCTCTAGACCTTGACGCCTAACCGTCTGGAAGAAGCACAGTCTTCAAAGGTAAAAAAGCATCGGATCCACGCAGGATCAATTTCTTCAGTGATGCTCAATCACTTTGGGTTTGTAGGGGTTTGGTTTTTGGGTTTTTCCTCACTTGATGATTTTCGCTCAAATTCCTCAAAGGATGGGTTGCTGTCAAATGACAAGTGTCAAGTTCTCTCGGAGCAGCCAACCAGCAAGTGGTTGTAGGGGGCGGCTATTTATAGCCTAGGGAGCAGCCCGACATGATAAGACATAAATGCCCTTCAATGATATGACCGTTAGGTGGATAAGATTTTTGGGACAGTGGCGCAAGAAGACAAAGAACGGTCGGAAATTTGAACATCAAATTCCTCGGGCTATCATGTTCCTCTTTGTGTAGGCAATTCAGACTGGCGAATTCCTAACTCCTCGATCATAACAAATTCCTCGGCGACTGGAAGAGCTTCGTCTCACATCAAGAAATTGATGAACTGTATGAGATTTCAAAAGCTTCACTCGAAGGGATTGGTAGGTGTAGGATTTTGAGTTGAGCATCAAATGGAAATTTTTCCTTAGTATTTCCTCAACCCCCTTTAACAGTACGGTGTTTCCTATGACTCAAGAAAGAGAAAATGAAATTACGAAAACAAAAGTCTTCACGCTTCATGTTCCTCAAATGAATACCAAGTCTTCAAGGTCACACCAATTTCTTCACTTTCAAAGTCTTCAGAATATCAAAGTCTTCAGTTGAAGAACTTCATTTTTAGGGGTCGACTTTCTCTGTAAATATCAAACTCCTCATAGACTTATAGACCTGTGTACACTCACAAACGCATTAGTTCCTTAACCTATAAGTCTTCAATACACCAAAATCACTAAGGGGCACTAGATGCACTTACAATGATCATCCTGACCCCATGCCTAAGGAGAAGCTTGCCCCTCTGTACATTCGGGGCCGTGGTATTATTGGTGAATCTAAGGATTTGGTGAAGGTCTATGACATCATGCATCGTGTTTTTCGTGAATGTGCTTCGCCCAAAGTGGGGAATCAAGATGAAATCCATGGCTATCTTGTTAACTTGATGGTTGCTATGAAGACCAAGGTGGGATCTGGGGAGACGTTTGATGTGTCCAACTGGCTGTGGCACGAGATGTACAACATGTCATCTACAGGAAGGTCCCCATTTATGCTCCGTTTGTCATGTGCTTTCTGAACTCCGTGTGGGAAGTTCGCCGTCCTGGAGAGCCCCTCACCTCTCCTGACAATCTTACCATTCATGAAGTCAAGCTCCTTAGGAAGAAGAAGCACGCCGAGCCACGATTCCCTGCCGATGCTCCTGAGGATGTCTATGCCACTTCTGATGATGAGGATTTTGAGTTGGAACCAGGGGCCCAGCCCTCATGGGTGGACAAGCTCGCTGCCAAGGTGAAGAAGACTTTCTGCCTTCAGTCTGACATCCAGAAGAGGCTGTATGAGGCACATGTCAATGAGAAGCTTGCGCGGCGTCACCAAATTGCTATGATGAGGCACCTCAGGATGTCGGTTCAGAGTGGTTCTGAGAAGAGCATCACACGGAGGAGCGTTGGATATCTTCCCACAAAGACTGGATCGATGATGAAGCCCTCCTCGGCCCTCCACCACCGTTTCGCTGCTGATGATATCATGGAGGACTCAGATCGGGACGATGATGAAGTTTCGATAATGGTGAAGATTCTGACAATGATGAAGATCCAGATGCTACCGAGGAGTCAGAGGAGGACGACTGAGCCTGGGGCGATAGCTTCGCTCTCTTCCTTTTTGGTGTCCTGATGCCAAAGGGGGAGAGAGTGTGAAAGGACTCGGGAGTTGCATGGGTGGTTGCGTAGTGTGTGTCTCGTGTTGAACTTGTCTGTGGTCTCCAGTTGAACTTTGGTCGTTCTCGTTTGCTTTGTGTGGATTTTGTGCCACTCCTGCTATCTTATCTTTATGCTTGTTGGTCTTTATTGGTAGTATTGCTCTTGTTTCTTTGTGTTGGATACCTTCATGTTATATGCTCTATGTGGCCAGCCTATAAAATCTAGGGGGAGTCTCGACCTGGGGCTCACATCTAGGGGGAGCTCCGTCTAGATTCTATAGACTTCTATCTTATATCGTGTTGTTGTCATCATCCACCAAAAAGGGGGAGATTGAAAGGGCATTTCCCTACCTTATGTTTTGGATGATGATGACAACCCTTTGTTGGTCTAATCCTGTGCTAAATGTTTCAGGTTCTCAATGATTAGGCTTTCATCGGTTAGTGGTTCTCTCTCGAAGGAATCGTTTGAAGAGGGAATCCTCTACGCTTTTTATCTCTTTGGTCGTAGGGATCCCGTACTATCAAGAGGGAATCCACTTTGGGAAGAATAGGGGATTCCATTCACGTACACCTCCTTCACCCCTCTTTTGTCGAGAGTGTGCCTCCATTTTAATCTAATCTTTGATGTGTTTTACCAGCGGTTGTACCGCTCGTCCGAGCGGTTGTACCGCTGGCTCTTGACGCTTCTCTGCCTTTGTCGAGCGATGGTACTGCTGCCTCCGGGCGGTGGTACCGCCACCTATCTCTGCAAAGACCAGCAGCGGTTGTTCCGGCCATGCACCGCCCATGTACCGGTCAGGATTCTGTTTTGATGCGGTGGCTGGGCGGTGGTGGCCCGGTTGGTCCGGTTGTTCCTTTTTAACCGGTACAACCGGAGGTTCGAGCGGTTCTTCCGCTCATACCTTAGCCGCTCAAGCGCTCAAGGCCAGGCGGTTGCACCGGCCCTGCACCGCCCAACTACCGCCCTCAAGGGTGACTCCGTTCTGTTTCGGTGCGGTAGTTGTGCGGTGGCTGGGCGGTTGGTCCGGTTATTTGCTAATGACCGGTACTACCGCCCGATGGTCCGGTTGTACCGCCTGGTAGGGTTCTGCAGCTACATCGTGAGTCCCGGTTGTACCGGGACAAGGAGCGGTTGTACCGCTGCAGTACTGAAAATGCAGTAACGGTTGGATTTATGTGGGCTGCTATATAAGGTGGTTCCTCCACCTACCACGCCCACCTCTTACCTCTCTCACTCCGCCATTGATGCTCTCAAGCTCTCTTGCCCGATCTCTCTCTCTAGCCACTCAAACTTGTTGATTTGCTAGGGTTTGAAGGAGGAGACCTAGATCTACACTTCCACCAAAGGATATTTAGTCCCCCCATACTCTCTAGTGTGGATTTTGTTACTCTTGGGTGCTTGAGCACCCTAGACGGTTGAGGTCACCTCGAGGCCATATTCCATTGTGGTGAAGCTTCGTGGTTTCGTTGGGAGCCTCCAATTGTTGTGGAGATTGCCCCAACCTTGTTTGTAAAGGTCCGGTTGCCGCCTTCAAGGGCACCAATAGTGGATTCACGGCATCTCGCATTGTGTGAGGGCGTGAGGAGAATACGGTGGCCCTAGTGGCTTCTTGGGGAGCATTGTGCCTCCACACCGCTCTAACGGAGACGTACTTCCCCTTAAAAGGAAGGAACTTCGGTAACACATCCTCGTCTCCACCGGCTCCACTCTTGGTTAATTCGTGCCTTTACTTTTGCAAGCCTACTTGTGTTACATCCATTGCTTGCTTATGTGCTAGTTGTTATTGCATCATATAGGTTGCTCACTTAGTTGCACATCTAGACAACCTATTTTGTTGCAAAGTTCAATTTGGTAAAGAAAAGCTTAAAAATTGTTAGTTGCCTATTCACCCCCCCCCCCTCTAGTCAACCATATCGATCCTTTCACCATGGACGCACGACACACAGTTGTGTAGACGTCTTCTCTCATCACTAAGACAGAGGTTCAACATATATTCATGATTTTTTTTCTTTACCGAATGTAGTTTTATATGTGTAAATATGAGCTTCAAGATTTGGGTCTTTTTTTTACATACAATTATGCCTTTACAACTCGGCCAACTTCATCCTTTTCTTCTTCTTTTGTATGGTTGCCAGGAGGATGGGGGCGGAAAGATTTCTTGTGTTTGTACGGAAACCAAATCTATACAAGTTACACAGTTTTCATTTAAAGTTTACACTTAGGGCATGTTCTGATCTCCTCCAGCATCCTCAAACTTCACAAATCCAGCTTCTCACAGTAGCTTCTAACTCCAAGCAGCGATGGAAGATCTGTTCGGCTCAGTTTGCAGCTTCTCCCAGCGCTACAACCCAGCTAGGAGGGTTGTGGCCTGTTCGGGCTTGTTGGGCTGACTAGAGGCAGCCCAAATTGGGCCACCAGCAGCAACAGTGAGGGAGCATGAGCGAGGGTACGGGGAGGGATATGTCCCCGTGAGCGTACTGGTTCGATGGCTTGACTTGGCGGTGGCAGTTCAATTGTGATATTGGCTAACTCCAGCTTTCCGTATCGGTGGAGATGGGCCGAGGCTGCTTCATGATTTTGCACTGCCATCGGGCATAGCCTCGAGAAGCAAGCTTATCAGAGTCCAAATGTTTGGGACAATTTCATCTGTGGAGTTTGTGAAGCGTGGAGCTAGAGGAGATCAGAACATGCCCTTAGTGTGACAATCCCTCATATTGGATACCAAGTTTTCTGGAAGAGCATGACAATAATTCGGTCGCCTATATTTTTTTGTCAAATTTGACAAAAGAGCCAAGATTGTTTGCCCTTTATATGTATCCAAGAGAGTATGACTTGTATAATTATATGTGACCAAAAATTAGTTCAGTAATGTTGCACACCTAGTAGTAAACTATTTTCCAAAAAATAAAAAGAAATCTTTTTGTGGATTATTCTCTACGACCATACATTTTGTCATGTTCAGGTCAAGTGTAAACCCTTTATGTTTTAGAAAACTCTCTATTACATTCGACTGATTAATCACTCGCATTGTTAACCGGCTTCGTAGCTTGCCACGTCCCGAATGGGACCCACATGCCCCCGCATCGTCCAACCATATCTCCACACTAGACTATCCCGTCTTCTCCCCTTCATCCTGGTGCGCTCCCTCCATCCCATCTCTCCCCTCCTCTATCTCTCTCGTCGAAAACAATCGCCACACCACATGGCTGCGGCCTCCGTCAAAACCATCCCTCTCACCCCCTCTCCCAACTACACAGCATGCCACACACCTTCCAACAAATACATAGCTCTGGTGCATAATTCCGTGGCACAAAGAAAGAGATGCACCAGGCGCGCGGGGGAGGGGGGAGGCGGGGTTGGGGGCTGCCGCAAAAGAAAGACGAGGCAATGCTCCAAGCCTGACCATGGTTGCCATGAGCGCTGCGTCCTGAAGCACCCTGCGTCGCTCCATCATTCGTCGATGCCGCCTATGCTGCGATGCAGAGGGCTTCAAGCTTGATGGGCTGCAACGCTATAGAGAGGCACTGCCGCGGCATCGCTGGTTCATCGGCGACCGTAGGTTGGATGGGATGTGACACGACATGGTCCCCAGTGCTATGATGCAGCACTCATCGATGGCTGCAAGACAGATGGGACCGGGACGCCGCAGCGGGTCACTGGTGGTACGATGCACCTATTGTCTAAGACTATTGGTGCTGCCATGCAACACTCGCCAACACCCGCGATGCTGCAAGGCGGGCAGCGGTATTGCATGGCTCGCAGGGCGGGAACCGCGCCCCTGTCAGTGGTGGGCTGTTGCCGCAAGGTCTGCTCCTACGAAGCAACAAGAGTATGGTGGGCTGATGCGAGCGAATAGCCAGCACTACGCCGAACGACCAGACACTACATTGTGGGCCGGTTATGTTGTCATGGTACTAGTTTCATCGTGTGATATCGTGTTCACGACTCGGGAGAGGAATGATGGTGCGTTGACCCCATCTAATGGTTACATGCGGATCAGACGCCTACCGACACCGCATTTATGTTTGTGTTATGTGGTATAGAAGAGTAAAAAAGAAAAAGAAAACTCCATTCTATTCAGTCTTCTGAATGGAAAGATAAAAGGCCACACCACCACTTAAACTTCTTGCAGGGGTAGTTAACTGCAGATAAATGTTTAGGGGTTACTTCCAACCAGTGCAAAATTAAATGGCGAACAAAACAGAATGCGCAGAGACCCACACGGGGCCGGAGCCGGACCCGGCCGGTCACCGACGGGCGGACCCCACCACCGGCATGACGTTGCAGCTGCAGCGATCCGCGGTCGTCTCCGGCAAGGAGCCGGAGCCGGAGCCGGAGACGGGGCAGGAGCAGGACGTGGTGGCGCACGTCTACGACGTCGCCTGCAGCGGCCCCGACGGCGCCGGGGGCGGCGGCGCCACCGTCCTCCAGATCAACCGCATCTTCAAGGACGGCATCGGCCTCGGCGGCATCTTCCACACCGCCATCCAGGTCCCCCGTCCCCATTCCGTTCCCCGCCGCCGCCGCATCTCCCCTCTTCGTTTCTTTCTCCTCCGCGCTGCCTCCGGTCCGGCGCCAAGGAGATTGGATCTAAGGCGAATCCATTCGCCGCCTAAACTGTAGTTTCTTGGCACAGTCTGTCAGAAAAAACTGTACATGTTTTGCACAACCTGGGAGATTTCTTGGCATGGATTTGGGAATGTGTAGGAAGCCTGATTCCTTCTCGTTGATATCTGTGGCCGTGACAGGTTTACTTGATGCGTGTTTTCATGAATTGAATTGCTCAATGGGAACTTTGAGGTCTTATGTTCAGTCAGTCAGAAATGCAGAGAACATTTTCAGTCAGAAATACAGAAAACATTGAGTTTATTGGTGGAACAAGTGTCAGTCCGATAGGGATCACGCGGAAAACATTTTACCTGTCATCTTTGGACAGAAATATACATTGATCTACTTGCTGCTACTTTTATGAAATGTTCTGATGCACAGCAGCTATAATGTGCAACCAAGTCTTGGTTAATACTGTAGTACCTTACTGCATGTTCGTTCTCGGTCACCCGAGGCTCATAGATAAGTCGTGCGCCGAGGCCTAGTTATTGATCGATTTGCTGCGTGTCGCTAACAGGTCTATGGAAACGAGGAATGGTCGTTCGGCTACTGCGAGAACGGCAGCGGGGTTTTCAGCTGCCCCCCGGCCAAGAACCCCATGTACACATTCCGCGAGTCCTTTGTGCTGGGGAAGACGAGCTGCTCGCCACGCACGGTAAATCAGATAGCGCGGGAGCTCAGCCGGGAATGGCCTGGAGCCTCATACGAGCTCCTCTCGAGGAACTGCAACCACTTCTGCAACGAGTTTTGCGACAAGCTCGGCGTGCCAAAACTTCCAGGTTCTTTTGTATTGTTCAGTGAGTTATTTATTCTCAGATACTATGCACACTTGTTCCTGTTTGATGATGGTTGCCGAAAGCTAAATCTCCTTTTAGAAAAACTCTGTAGCCAAAGACAACCTGTTGAAGCTGGAATTCTAATGTTGTGTTGTCTTCAGCTTAAGTATTAATCCAAGTGATTATCTTACTGTACCCATGTTTATGATCAAGAATGATTTCAAAAAAATCTAGTCAATTAGTTCAGAATTTGGAACAAAATTCTAACTATTTACATGTTCAGGTTGGGTCAATCGCTTTGCTAATGCTGGAGATGCAGCTCTGGAGGCTGCTGAAATTACAGCCGAAAAAGTATGCGTACCTTCTGAGATTTTCTGCTAGCTTTAACTCTCTAGAATTTTCTGGCTACTTGCACTATCACTAATTTGTCATGTTTGCCCTCGTAAGTCTCCCTAGTCCCATATATTACTAGAATTTTTCAGAACCTCATAGCTGGGCAACTTAACAGCAAGAATCGTATGACCCCAGATCCAGAGAGGTTAATCAACCTTTGAATAAATCACTGAATATGGCCATTTTAAACCAGAAACACTGTGGAACACTGAACAAAGAATAAATATTCATGCTATGTGTCGGAAAGAAGAATTTCTTTTTGAAATTGTTGTTCTCCGTCACTCTGGTTCAGAAAGGTACTTATGAAGAAAGCTTCAGACCTAGGAACAATAGCAATAGCCTTATCTGCTGTGCCGGCTTGGATACAATCTGAGTGTTGTCACTTTATGTATTGAGACGCATACATTGATTAGATGCTGACCTTTTGATCTTTCAAACAGCTCAAACAGGCGAAAAAGGAGATTTTTACTGCATGCAAAGCTGCATCCACATATTTGACTGGTTCGCCTTCGAGTACACCATCAGATGCGGATGATACAGCTGGCTCAACAAGCAATACTCTTTTCGAGGGGACATGGATCAGAAGCATTATTGGCATCAGTATGAAGCCATCGAAGAGCCTTATGAACGATGCTTCGTCAAGTTCAGATGATGAAACATCTGATGATGCGAGCAAATCAGATCGTAAACAGCCTGGTAGTGATCAAAACAAGGACGAAAAGGATGCAAGACAAGAAGATCAAAGCACGAAAAGCGAGAATGAACCACCCAATCATCATTCATGAAGCCCACACCATGATGTGCAGAAAGAGAAGCAACTTTCTCGAACCTATAAAAATGGTTACAAAGGGGAGCGGTTTAGACAAATCCTAACATGTACAGAGTCAGTCACATTCACTTGTGGTCAAGAACTGGAAGCTGCGACGTAGTAGTCCTGAGGAGGAGCGCCGAAGCGACGGAGTGCATCACGATGTGGGCGATCCTCAGCTTTATCTGCCCACGACGTGGCAGTGGCCGAACCCCGCTCCGCCTTTCACCCTTGTAGACTCTGATGAGATCGCCGGCACAAACTTTCTCGCCCATGGTGGTGAAGGAGATTGTCTTTCTGTGAGTACCTTGGTTGCTTGCTTGCACTTATGCTTGATGTCTGCTCCCTGCGTGGTGGTCTATTTATAAAGCTTCAGGGAGTTCTATCCGGATCCAGGACATGACAGCTAGATTGTTGCTCCTTTGTCATCGACTGTATTTGGATGATGTTCATTTTTTAAATGCAACTCTGTATGTAGACTCTAGTGTCTGTCTGTTGGTATGGGAAGCTTGTGTTGATGTGTTTTGTTCCATTCATGATTTGGGGCTGTTTGTCCCTCTGTTACCTACAAATCTTTGATTCTTGAACAGCCACTGTATGCACCTGCCAGGCCAAATGATTTGCAAATTTTGGACATCTGTGGTGTCTGGTACACGTGTCATGTATATGTGCAGAGCAGAGAATGGCTGCCAACCTGTGATGTCCCCAGACCCAGAGTATTAATCTGTCCATGAAGAAGCATCTCTGATTATGATTGTTGATTGTGCGATTATGCTTGTTAATTGGGGGCCGTCAGAGAAGGTTCCTGTCTCATGCTTGCTGCTAATCATTTGCATTATCTTTGTCTGATGAAGTCTGGTGGTTGGCCTTGACTGGTCTTGGCTGAACACATGTGCTGTGCTACTGTAGCCATGGAAGGCAATTTTTTTGGTCAACATTTGCTGAAAAATTAATGCATGGCTGGCTGTATCCTGTGATTGGTCATAAGAGCTCTGCATTTTTGTTGAGGTGTCACATTTATGCTAATCATTTGCATTCCATGAACCAGGAAAGATGAGTGTGAGTGATGAAACAAGACATTATGATAAAGGGTGGGACAGAGTAGCTCAATTAGATTGTATCCAGCTTCCTGCTGTATCAAGTGATGAGGCTACTGGATCTCTAAGTGAGAACTGTAACAGTAAGGAGCGTGTTATCGACTGAAGACACGTCTCAAGGGCCTCTGCAAGGTAGTATAAATAATGCTTACTCTGGTCTAACAAAGTAGCCTCTTTTTAAACAGAGTGTAACAAGAAGAAGATCCGAAGCACAAAAAGGTGAAATAAAAGAAACACTAACTAGGCCAAAATCAAACTCACAACCACCGTCGTGATGGTTGGAAAAAAGACACGCACAAAAAAGTGATGGTCCGCTGGAGTAGGCTGCGAGGCCCAAGCGGCCAAGGAGTGCAGCGGCCCGTTATCCTTCCACCATTGGAAGCGAGCAGTTGTCGCTGCTCTGTGAAGCCAGCCTCACGCTGTGCCTGCCACATTATGGACCGTGAGGCCCAGCCTTCGCATAGGCCCCAAGCGGTCCACTACTCAATTTGGAACGGGCGGGCCAGCAGTAGCACACCCAAACCAGGCCCGCAGCGCTACAACAGCGTCCACATCATCTTAATGCCCCCACTTGGGTTACAAGCTCTCGTAACTGAGCTCGGCGAATGGAGAGAGTGAAGACAGATATTTAAGCTGGTCGAACGCCTCCTCGGTTGGCGAGGTGGGACTAAAGAAAAAGGGGTGTTGTGCTTCCTGCCGCGAAGTGGAGTGTAGTGCTTCAGATGGTGAATGTAGCGGAGCGTTGTGGACCGAAAGATGCTTTTTTAGCGTGGGCTTCTGTGCCTTCGGCCTTTGTCGTTTTGGGCTCATGGGCAGTCAATTGCTGGTTTTCGAACAGAGTGCTAATTAGCACAGTGAACTCCGTAAAAAAAATAGCACAGTGAACTTGCTTAGCAGAAATGGAAACAATATATGAACTGCCGCATGTTTAAAGCTGGGATAAAGAGTACAATCTCTCTCTCTCATGCATATTTTACTTGGTAGCGTATACTATATCCAAAAGTGCTGTGCTTCTGCTAGTAAAATATTCGATGCGGAAGGTTAATTAGTGAAGAGAGAGATTAATGACAGCGCGTCCACCTCATTGTTCACTAGTCTCTCTTCTCCAATCCTCTCCAAACAGTTCAAACAAGCAAAAAAGAAGAAGAGATTCTTACGGCATGTAAAGCTGCCTCCACATATTTGACCGGTGAAGCCATCGACGAGTCTTATGAACGAGGCATCGTCGAGTTCAGATGATGAATGGTCTGACGACGAGAGCGAATTGGGAGTCTGGTGGTGATTAGAATGAGGACCAAAAGGATGCAAGACGAGCAACTGACGAAAGACGCGAACGAACCAGACCATCATCCATGAAGCCCACACCGTGATGTGCAGAAGACGAGGAAATTTCTCAAGCAGATCAATATAGTTACACTGTGATGAGCAGGTTTCAATGAACCCTAATATGTACAGAGTCAGTCACATTCACTTGTAATCCAGAACTGGAAGCTACGATGCAGTCCTGAGGAGCGCCGAAGCGACGGAGTGCATCAAGATGTGCGCGATCCTCAGCTTTATCTGCCCGCGACGCGGCCACGGCCAAACCTTGCTGTGCCTTTCAGCCTTGTAGACTCTGATGAGATCGCCGGCACAAACTTTCTCGCCCATGGTGCCATGGTGGTGAAGGAGATGTCTTTCTGTGAGCTTCCTTGGTTGCTTGCTTGCACTTATGCTTGATGTCTGCTCCCTGCTTGGTGGTCTATGTATAGGGCTTCAGGGAGTTCTATCCGGATCCAAGACATGACAGCTAGATTGTTGCTCCTTTGCCATTGACTGTATTTGGATGATGTTCATTTTTTAAATGCAACTATGTATGTAGACTCTAGTGTCTGTCAGTTGGTATGAGAAGCTTCTGTTGATGTGTTTTGTTCCATTCATGATTTGAGGCTGTTTGTCCCTCTGTTATCTGCAATTCTTTGACTCTTGTATGCACCTGTCAGGCCAAATGATTTGCCAATTTTGGACACCTATGGTGTCTAGTACATGTATCATGTATATGTGCAGAGCAGAGAATGGTTGCCAACCTGTGATGTCCCCAGATCCAGAGTATTAGTAATCTGTCTATGAAGAAGCATATGTGATTATGGTTGTTGATTGTGTGATTATGCTTGTTAATTGGGGCCTGTCAGAAGGTTCCTGTCTCATGCTTGCTGCTAATCATTTGCAATTTCCTGTCTGATGAAGTGGGTGCTGCAGTCTGGTGGTTGGCTCAGCACCTGTGCTGTACTACTGTAGCCATGGAAGGCAATTTTTTTGGTCAACCTTTTGTTGAAAAAGTAAGGCATGGCTGTCTCCTGTGATTGGTCATAAGACCTCTGCATTTTTGTTGAGCTGTCAGTGCGCCCTGGTTGGGGGGATTGGTGTGGATGCTTTCGTCGTGATGACGCACCTACCGTTGAGTGTTGTGCGGCCGCTCCGCGCGGGGATGAGCTGGGGGGCTGGCAGCTCGTCTCGAAGGGGCGTCGTTCGGCGCCTCCTCCGGCTTTTCATCGCCCTACCTTCAATGCACGGCTGCCTCCTCCGACATGGCTGAGAGATAGATGTTTCCGGTGTTTGTGTCGGGGTCATCGAGCACATTCTTGCAGGGATCCAATCCGTTGCAGGAATTGCCTCCGTTTCGGCCACATTGCTCGCTTTTGTCGTGCGAAGCAACCCGTCGACGAGGCTATGCCGCAACCATGTGTTGCTCCACCGCCTGCATCCGTCATCCAAGCTGATGTGCCATTACAACCCGTCCTTAAGCAGCAGGCTGAGCTACTTTGCGTTGAGCTTCGCGAATGTCTTGTGCGTGTTGAGAGTGTCTTGGCAAGGGCGGAGGTTGCTCTTGGTAAACTTCAGGTTGTGCCGATTGGGTCTCTACTTCCCGAGCTTCAGGTTGGTTCTGCAGATGGAGAGGAAGTCGACCTCTATGGAGGGTTCTCTCCTCGTGCTAGGCCCTTCTCTATGGTGTCGACTGACGTTGGGGGTGAAGTGATTGTTGAGGTTGTGGCTCCAATTCTACAGATTATGCCTGAGTTGACAGTGCTATGTGAGGAGTCCACTCCACCTCTTTCGGTGGCGATTCCGAAGGGGATGGGCTTGCTAGGGGCTTTGGCGGTGCCCACGACACCCTCACCACCGCCCTTGGAGTCTAGCCAGACTGACTTTGTGGTGTGTGCAGGTTTGGATGCCTCGGTCACTCGCTCGCCTTTGACCGTTGGGCACGTGGTGCCCCCAGGTGGAGATGTTGTTGGGACAAATACGTTGGCACCTTGTTCCGATGCTCTCTTTGCAAAAGAGCTTTGCAGCTTGCTCTCTAGCTTGGAGGCGGCTAGCCCTGGGTCTGGTAAAGCGGTTGCATGCATCCTGACCGAAGAGTTTAACAAAGACAAGATCAAAAAGGTGGAGAAGTCTCTCAAAAGCAAAAACAAGAAGAGTGATGCCTTAGGGAAGGCGTCTGCGGCTGCTTAATGGTTGCTCCTTGGTCTTATGGGCCGTCCTCATGGTTTAGCTTATCATCGTGGTCTTTGGGGGGTCATTTGTCTACATCCGAGGTGTTCTTTTTGGGGATTCCTTTGCGATGTAGATGCGTGTGGGCTTGGTTCTGTTGCTTGTTGGAAATGTCTGTAGGGTTGATGGTGCGATCTTGGGGTTTTAGACTTTGGGAGTAGTCCGCACACTAGTGCAGAACCGACCTTTAGTGCCGGTTCGTGACGGCCTTTAGTGCCGGTTCGTGACGGCCTTTAGTGCTGGTTCGCCAACCGGCACTAAAGAGTGGGGACTAAAGGTCCCCCCTTTAGTACCGGTTCGTCACGAACCTACACTAAAGTGCCACCATGTGGCACGAGCCAGGCCCGGGTGCGCGTAGGTCTTTAGTACCGGTTGGTAACACCAACCGGTACTAAATGTTTGGGTGTTTTTTTTATTTTTCCTTTAATTTTGTGTTTTCAATTTAATTTAGTGATTGTTTTACATTATAATGAGTTGTTAAATCCATATCCATATTATACTTGATCACCTAATTAGGTGATCAAGTATAATATATATGGATATGTCATATATACTTGATCACTTAGGTAGGATCCATCCAGCTGAAACTAATATGCGGTTTCTTTCATTAAATAATATAATAACTCATCATCATATCATCATATTAATATAAAACTCTTGCATCATATCATCAACATGAGTATATATATACTCTAGCTAGCTAGCTAAAAATCATCGTAGTCATCATTATCACTATTTAATCATCATAGTCATTACCGCTATCTAATCACCACCAACACTAACTTAAAGAAGAAACATTCACTTGTACTAGAAGCAAAAATATCATCGAGTTCAACATGATTGTCATGATATTATAAGCGTTCATATATAACACTACAAAAGCAAATCACTCTTTGAGATTAAGTTCAGAACGAAGAACACGGACATGAAAGGACAAGTACTAAGAGCATGAACTAGCTAAATCACTCCTGCTGCTCTCTCTCAGGTAAAATAGCATAGAACATGTATAGCTCTCCAGATTCATCATATTGGAGCATGCAGATGAACCTGTCTCCTAATCATGGGCTGCGCTTCTCATTGCTGCCCCTAGTACTTCTCTGCGATCGTTAACAATTTTCCTCAAATCTTTCACTATTAAGCATTCATCGCTTCTAGAAATCCTGAATGCACTCATGTGCAATGCAGGATATCTTGGCCGTAAGCTAACAATTGACATGCGGCCTTTAGTCTCGATCCCCTAAGGCACAACTGTCATCGGGAGTCCCTGTTGAAGAACATCGTATAGTACTTAATTAATATACTTAGCAATGAAAGTTTAGCAAAAAAATTATGTATGCAAAAGATGCACTGAGGACAAATAGTAAAAATCTTACTATCATTCCTAATTAGATGTGACCGTAGTTCAATACGATCACTATTGGTCGCACGTTTTGAGTTAACATTTCTAAGTCCAGGAAGAAAATTTGTCTTGACAGTATGAAGATCCTCAAGCCATGAAACGTAATGACTTATCTCCTCGCAGTTTAGTTCAGCTCCGGGACAATAGTAGGTCCTGTGTACCAAGCGCCGGACATGTTTGCTTGAATGGAAATAAGCTGTCAATAGAAATTAGTTGTCAATTATTTTTGAATAAGCAATATCAAAGACAAAAATATAGTTGAGAAGAACTCACATAATGGTAGAACTGGAGGCGTCTGCACATCGACCCATATGTCTCTATTACCTTCAATATCATCTTCCGGACGAATATCAAAGGTGATAACCATATCAGGCTCAAATGCATAAGCCTTGCATAGTGCTTGCCAAGTTTTGCATTCGAAATAGGTGTACGTCTTTGCATTGTATACTTTGACGTTGAAAGTATAACCATGCTCAGTTTTCAGGTAAACTCTCTTTACCTCCATAGTTTCCATATCATTGAAACCTATCTTATCCAAGACAAAAATTCTTGCATGGCAGGGGATGCGCTAGTAGAATAGTGAAAACTAAAAATTATAAGTCAGGCAAATGAAGCATATATAAGTCATGCTTAACTACGAAAACAGACTTGTCGTTGTGACTTACTGTATCGAATTCGAAGGTCTCATCCAGCTTGATGCTGAATCGCCTATCATCAACAAGGAAATTTCTGTCGCACAGGCCGCGTTGGTCTTCACAGTATTCGCACATCATGAAATTTTTTTCGTCGTCAGACGACATTTCCTATATATGTTCATATAGGCGAAACATTAATAACTTACTAATTCAATTAATTCAACTAAGCATTTACTAAAAATAAACTAGTTATATTAATTCAACTAGTTCAAATAATCTCATATACCTAAATTTTCTTGCTAAAAATAAACTAGTTATATTAATTCAACTAGTTCAAATAATCTCATATACCTAAATTTTCTTACTAAAATAAAGTAGTTCTATTAATTCAACTAGTTCAACTAAGCATTTACTAAAAATAAACTAGTTATATTAATTCAACTAGTTCAAATAATCTCATATACCTAAATTTTCTTACTAAAAATAAACTAGTTCTATTAATTCAACTAGTTCAAATAATCTCATACACCTAAATTTTCTTGCTAAAAATAAACTAGTTCTATTAATTCAACTAGTTCAAATAATCTCATATACCTAAATTTTATTACTAAAAATAAACTAGTTCTATTAATTCAACTAAGAATTTACTAAAAATAAACTAGTTATATTAATTCAACTAGTTCAAATAATCTCATATATCTAAATTTTCTTACTAAAAATAAACTAGTTCTATTAATTCAACTAGTTCAACTAATCTCATATACCTAAATTTTCTTACTAAAAATAAACTAGTTCTACTAATTCAACTAATTCAACTAAGCATTTACTAAAAATAAACTAGTTATATTAATTCAACTAGTTCAAATAATCTCATATACCTAAATTTTCTTACTAAAAATAAACTAGTTCTATTAATTCAACTAATTCAAGTAAGCATTTACTAAAAGTAAACTAGTTATATTAATTCAACTAGTTCAAATAATCTCATATACCTAAATTTTCTTACTAAAACAGAAAATAAGTAAAAAATAGAAAACATAAAATAAGTAAAAAAATGTGTGTGTGTATGTGTGTACGTACATGTGTGTCTGTTGTGTGTGTGTGTGTGTGCGTACATGTGTGTGTAGTGTGTGTGTGTACGTACGTGTGTGTGTGTATGTGCGTGTGTGTGGGTACGACGAGCGGGTGTAGAGGCGACGGGCGATGATGATGGCGGCGTATGGCAAGCACGACGGCGGCAGGGCGGCGAGGGCGCCGGGGGACGGCGATGACGATCTGGGGCGGGCGCGACAATGTGGTGGCGTCGGCGTCGTCGGCGATAGATAGAGTCAGCGAGAAGAAGTGGAGAAGTGGTCGTGATGGAACTGATTTTCGTAAGTGTAGTATTTATAGGAGGGTTTTTAATACGGTTGGAGCCACCAACCGGTATTAAAGGCGTCAGGCTCACCAGCGGTGCGCTATTTTTAGTCCCACTGCCGAGCGAAGGGCAGCCGCACTGATTTATAAACCCAGCCGCGGCTGCCCTTTCGAACTCCTCTATATAGCAGGCTTCTGGGCCTAACTTCGGCGCGCTGCCCTGTGAGCCTGCTGGCCCTTCTGGGCCTGAATTTGCACACCCTAGGTCTGGCAGGCCCACCGGACAGCGCCCCAACAATTTTTTTTATATTTTTTTCTTTTCTGCAATATTTATTTTCTTCTATTTATTTTTGAATAATTTTTTATATAGTTTTTATTTTCTGCTTTATTTGTTTTCTTCTATTTATTTCTGAGTAGTTTTTTGCTGTATTTAGTTTTTTTGTGAATATTTTTGCTTTATATAAATTTTTCTTTTCTGCATTATTTATTTTCTTCTATATTTTTTTGAGTAATTTTTTATATAGTTTTTTCTTTTCTGCTTTATTTTTTTCTTCTATTTATTTCTGAGTACTTTCTTTTGCTGTATTTAGTTTTTTGTGAATATTTTTGCTTTATATAGTTTTTTTTCTTTTCTGCATTATTTATTTTCACGGTTTGTACACGAAGTTCGTTCAGTTTTTATCGTGACCTTCTCTACTCTTTCGCACATGCTATGCGGGTGAAATGATAATACCTTCAACATTTTCAGAGTTTGTTTTGTAGTGATTTTTATTTTCACAGTCATTTAGCTCTGATCTAAACAAATTGATGACTGAAAAACAGCAAATGATGTCAGAACGTGTTGAAATTGATGACGTCGCTTCGAATGCTGCATAATGCCGGCTCAAAAAAAGTCTGAAGTTCAAATAAGTAAAAAAAATGAAGTGCGCGTGTAACTTATGAGTTCTCGTCCGAAAACCTGATACTCCGAAAGAGATTGTCCAGTTTGTACACGAAGTTCGTCTAGTTTTTGCCGTGACCCTCTCTACTCTTTCGCACATGCTATGCGGGTGAAATGATGATACCTTCAACATTTTCAGAGTTTGTTTTGTAGTGATTTTCATTTTCACGGTCATTTAGCTCTGATCTAAACAAATCGGTGACTGAAAAACAGCAAATGATGTCAGAACGTGTTGGAAATTGATGACGTCGCTTCAAATGCTGCATAATGCCGACTCAAAAAAAGTCTGGAGTTCAAATAAGTTAAAAAATAAAGTGCCCGTGTAACTGATGAGTTCTCGTCCGAAACCGGTGAAGACTCATATTGGGTCCACAAATTATACACATAAGAGTTCAATGAAGACCAAATGCTTGTGATAGTTTGAGAAGTAACCTATTTAAATTGTGCATCTGAACGTAGAACAAATACATTGATCAGTACCACCTTTCAGCCAAAACGCGCTACTGCTACAGAGAAGTACATAAAAAGTACATTGATCATCAATGATATTTTTGTATAGAATATAAATTGTCAATAGGAATCTACCACCGATTTAAGAACCGGCGAAGACTCCTATTGCAGCCACAGATCCTACACATAGAGTTCAATGAAGACCAAATGCTTGTGATAGTTTGAGAAGTAACATATTTAAGGTGGTTAAATTCTTGCTAGGGGAGCAAGGTGGGACTAAAAATAGCCCTTGCCCGCAACATCTTTAGTACCGGTTCGTGGCACGAACCGGTACTAAAGATTCGCAATGAACCGGTATTAAAGGTCTCCTCCCGCCTAGTCATTTGAACCGGCACTAATGGACGCATTAGTGCCGGCTCATATGCAAACCGGTACTAATGTTTCTCATATTTGACCCTTTTTCTACTAGTGGCATGTGATTTGTTTGTATTGGTTTTCGCCCGGTTTTCCATTAATTAATTAGACAACTCTCTTCTTTTTAATTAATCGATGAGGCAAATCTTTTGTCTCTGTTTTAAAGAAAAACATTTATGCTAATCATTTGCATCCCATGAACCAGGAAATGTGAGTGTGAATGATGAAACAAGACATTATGATAAAGGCTGGGACAGAGTAGCTCAATTATATTGTATCCAGCTTCTTGCTGTACCAAGTGATGAGGCTATTGGATCTCTAAGTCAGAACTGTAGCAGTAAGAAACGTGTTGTCGACTGACTGCCTTGATAACTTGAGAAGTCAAATGTACAAAGTGCAAATTCAAAATTGTCAAGGAGTGCAGCGGCCCGTTATCCTTCCACCGTTGGAAGCGGGCAGTTGTCGCTGCTCTATGAAGCCAGCCTCACGCTGTGCCTATCATATTATAGAACGTGAGACCCAGCTTTTGCATAGGCCCCAGCCAATCCACTATGCAACTTGAAACGGGCGGGCCAACAGTAGCCCCCCCAGACCAGGCCCGCAATGCTACAACAACGTCAACATCACCTTAGTGCCCCCACTCGAGTTACAAGCTACTCGGCAAGTAAAGAAAGTGGAGACGGGTATTTAAGCTGGTCGAGTGCCTCCTCGGTTGGAGAGGTGGGACTAAAGAAGGATGAGTGATGTGCTTCCTGCTGCGTCTGGGAGATGTTTTTAGCGTGGGCTTTTGCAGCTTGGGCATTTGTCGTTTTGGGCTGATGAACGTGGCCATGTGGACAAGGTTTGGGCAGCCCATTCGTGGATTTCAGTGCTAATTAGCATAGTGAACTTGATTCCCAGAAATGGAAACAGTATAAAGTGCAGCATGGTTAAAGCTGGGACTAAGAAATATTTTAATTGTATAAGAATCCCAAACGCACATCCCAAATGCATATCAATTGGAAAAACAGTATACAATCTCTATATCATGCATGCTTAAGTTATTACTCCCTCCGTTCCCAAATATTTGTCTTTCTAGCCATCTCAAATGGATTAGAACATACGGATGTATATAGACATGTTTTAGAGTGTAGATTCATTCATTTTGCTTCATATGTAGTCACTTGTTGAAATCTATAGAAAGACAATTATTTAGGAACGGAGGGAGTAGATTATTAAAGGCATTCCCAATGTGACAACGTGTACAACAACTCCTAACATGTACAGAGTCACTGACATTCACTTGTGATCCAGAACAGGAAGCTGCGACATAGTCCTGAGGAGCGCCGAAGCGATGATGTGCGCTATCCTCAGCTTTATTTGCCCATGACGCGGTGCACTTTCGCGATTGTAGATTCCGACGAGATCGCCGGAACAATCTTTCTCGCCCATTGGTGAAGGAGGTGACTGTGAGCTTCCTTGATTGCTCAATTGCACTTATGCTGAAAGTCTGCTCCCGGTGTGGTCTATTTATAAGGCTTCAGGGAGGTTTATCTGGATGCAGGACATGGCAGCTAAATTCTTGCTCCTTTGTCGTATCAATGAAGGGCGCCATTGATTGAATGTATTTCAATGACGTTCTTTTCTTGAGGAGCGCTTCGGTACACCCCCCTCACAAAACGTATAAAGGGTAGTATCGACTTTTCACAAATTATACGCACTTTCTTACATAATGGAAAGTATACGCTGTAGGTTTCCCGTCGCACAACACACGCTCATGGGCTCAGCCCGTTTAGCTTTTTCTTAGTTTTAACTTCAAAAAATTGGATGTCCTACTTGTGATTCGAACTACAGCCCTCATGTACTATGGGAAAGTGTGCAAACCAGCTGGGATAGGTAATGAGGTGTGCTTACTATACTTGTTTAATACTTCTTCTCCGAGACAGATAACGTTAAGCAAAATATACAGCAACTCTTTGGTTTTACTTTGTTTTTTTTTTCTGCACTGTTGTTTAGTTCATAAAATATGAACATCCGAATTTTAGAAAATTGTACAGAAATTTTGAAAAATGTTCATGTGTTTCAAACTTGCTCAGAATGTCAAAGCACAAACACTTTTTTTTAACAGAGCGAACAAAATTTTGAACACGGACCAACACATGCCGGACGGGAGCTCTTTGGCCGGACCAGCACATGCCCGATGGGAGCGATATCGTCACCAAGATTTATTTTATTTCTATTTCTTTCTTTTTTTTGTTAATTCATTTTCACCTTTTTAATACCAAAATACAAGTTTTAAGTAATTGTTTCAAATAATGATTTTAATTATTGTTTCCGCAAAATACTTATTAAATGCTTTTAAAAAAACCACTTCACTGTTTTCAGTTTTATCCCTTTGTATTTATTATCTATGTTTAAAATTCAAACTAATAATTTTAAGTACATATGATTTTAAATACTTTTATTCCTTCAAACCTGGCATGGATGTCTATGACGGGCATGCCCAGCGGCTGGCAAAAGTTGGGATCATTTCAAAAATGTCAAAAAACACATCATGTTCAATATAGGGTGTCTGGGTAGGCCAGAAAGCTCAGTTTGAGAGCATGTTGTTTCTTGAAATCCCTCAAAAAAGGGTGATAAATGATTGGACGTGTGACAACTTACATACAATGTCGAAAATGGCTCAAGCATAGTATGAATGCCTAGCATGGGCATGCGCATCTGCATGCAAAAGTTTGGATCATTTCAAGGGTGTGCACAAAAACTCCATGTTCAACAAAGATTGTTCGAGTAAGTTGAGAAGGTTTATCTGAGAGCACATTGTTTTTCAACATCCTTGAAATTGCCTCAATTTTTTTCCATGACCTTTTATGACCAATTCCAAACACCATGCCAAGTTGATTTGATTTTCGACAATTTTTGCATTTTCTAGTTTTTTCTCAATTGCCATGGCCTTTGAAAAAGGTTCATTGAGTTAGAAACAAAGTTCATCAATTTTATAAAAAGTTTAGCAATTTTCAAAAAAATCACCGATTTGCGAAATAGTTCACGAATTTGTGAAAAAAATGATCAGTTTTGGAAAAAAGAAGTTCACCAATTTGGTAGAACAATTCCAGAACTTAAATTCAAAATAAATTCATCGATTTTGAAAAAAAAGTTCACAAATTTGAAAAAGTTCATTGACTTAGAAACAAAGTTCATCAATTTTATAAAAAGTTTAACAATTTTCAAAAAAATCACCGATTTGCGAAATAGTTCACGAATTTGTGAAAAAATGATCAGTTTTGGAAAAAAGAAGTTCACCAATTTGGTAGAACAATTCAAGAACTTGAAATTTTGTTATCATTTTTGAAAAAAAAATCACGAATTTTAAAAAATTGACGCTTTTAAGAAAGAAAAAGGAAAAAAGGAAACAGGAAAGAAAAGGAAAGAAAACAAACAGAAAACATTGCGCTTTCCAGTGTTCTATTTTATGTAAAAAAAACGTACTTAATACGTGAGGTCTGGTTGTCTTGTTGGTCAGTGCGGTTGTGCTTATTTGTGAAGGACCTTGGTTCGAATCCTGTAGCATGCACCATTTTCTGCGGTTTCAAAATAAGAAAACCATGAATGGGCTGAATAGGTCAGTCCAGCGCGTGGGTGTGTGCAGCGTCGTATATGGCGGTAGGCGTTTCTACAAAAAACGTATATGATGAGTGAAGAGTTAAAATATGACTATCATGTCCTTACTTACGAAAAGGTATGGGCTAATCTGAGCCGTCCTTGTGTTTAGGGGGGGTGTACCGAAGCAGAAGTATCTTTTCTTACATGTAGTGTCTGTTGGTATGAGAAGCCTCTGTTTGGTCTGTTTTGTCGCATGCATGGCTTGGGGCTGTTCGTCTGTCCCTATGTTTATCTGAACAAATCTTTGACACTTAAACAGACACTCTATGCACCTGTTAGGCCAAATGATTTGCCAATCTTAGGACAGCTGTGGTGTCAGGTGCTACATGTTTTTTCCGATAAAGGATGCATTTTATTACTTAAAATGAAGTATCAAGATAATACAATCAGAATGAGGACACATCCGGCCTCTGCATAGCTAAGATGCACACAGCCAAACACCAACACACACATAAAAATCGCTGGCAAATAACAAAGTCATATAAGACCAAAGCTATGCCTAAGCAAGGAAAAAAAATAAGCTTCGAACCGATCAGATCCGCGACCGACAAACTACAGTGATGACCATATCCGCACCAATCAACTCACACCACAAGGACCATGAGGTTCTTCAACAGCAAAGCCTTCAAGAAGGGAACGGCGCTCGAGCGTCACCGTCACCGGATCCAACCACCAAAGGTTAGAGTCTAGGTTTTCACCTTGAAGAAACAATCTGAGCATATCCGAGCAATGCCTTCAATAAGGTAACGATGCAACAACATCATCATGGCCAAGTATAACCAGCTCAGGTCAGACCTATATTTTCACCCCGGAGCTTGAGACTGGGTACTCATGAAGCACCACCATCAGAGTCAATTATGTGTTGTTGCCACCACTTTTCCGCGATTCTAGCAGCTTCATGCGCTGGGCTGGATAACTGACCACGCTGCTGCACAACCATACCCTCTGCGTCAGGCCATCGTCCATAGATTATATCTCACCGTGAAAGGCAACCATCGGATTTGGAGAGAGTAACCCTCACAAAGACTTTTCGGTGTTCAGCGCAATCCACGACGAGCCTGCCATAGCCGGAGTATTAGTAATCCGAATATGAAGAAGCATCTTTGATTATGCTTGCTAATTGGGGGAATCAGAAGGTTCCTTCAAGCACTTACTTGCTAATCATCTGCACTAATTGTCATGTGTGATGATGCAGTTGCTGCGGTCTAGTGGTCGCCCTGGACGCCGGTACATGCCGCCGGCTTTCCCTGCGTTCCTGTGCTATTATGTTGGCATATGTAACATCATGTGTCTATCCTTGCTATATAAGAGAGGCCTAGGATAGAAGTGTCATACTAGGACACAACTTCATATCCTATCTGAATACAATACTACTCAGAGTCCAACTGTAATCTATCTTATACATAATATTCGACACAACTCTAACAAATGACAGAGTATACAACTATACAAGGATGTGCGCGCCGAGAACAAGACAGCGGTGGGAACCAAGTGGGGGGGTGCGGATCAAGATAGCGGTGCCATGCAGTGCGTACGTGCAAGACATGTATGCGCGCCATATGAGGCTCGACGACATGAAGCGCGTCTTCGATGACCGGCGACTAAAGTCCCACCCCGACGACGGCTACGACAAGACCGCCGTGCCCGTCGTCGAGAACATCAGCTACCAGGACGTGGTGGCCACCAGCGTGTGGAAGGAAGCGCGAGGATGCAGGGCATCTAGGGCGCGCCCTTCAAGGGCATATGCATGGCCAACGTCACCGCCAAGATGACCAAGAAGAGGAAGGTGTCGTGGAATTGCGCCGACGTGAAGGGCGTCTCTGCCGGCGTGACCCCGGTGCCATGCGCGCCGCTGCAGGGCACCCACGCCGGCTCCTGCCCGTTCCCTACCAACACGCTTGCCGTCGATCAGATCGCCGTGCAGCAGTGCTTATACTCCATTGCATCTGCTACTACTTGAGTGGTTGGGACAAAGTAGCTCAACCATATAGTAATATCCAGCTTCTTGCTGTATCAAGTGATGAGGCTCTGTATCAAGTGATGAGGCTATTGGATCTCTAAGTGAGAGCTGTAGCGTGTTGTCGAGTGGCTGCCTTGGTAACTTTAGAAGTAAAAGAGTTGTTGTGAGTAACTTACTGTTTCAATGCATACAGAGTTGTCAATTCAAAATTGTCACTTTGTTGCAGTCATCAGTGTTTATCCTAGGCATTGCAAGCAGGCCGTCAAACCGCTGCTTTGCCGTATTATCTGGTAAAAAGATCGGAAGCATGAAAGGTAAGTAAATAAACCTCTTATGTGCAGGAAGAGAATATCATAATTTATATTCAAGAGTCACAATTTATACTCAAGAGTCAAAAGTGTAAACAAATAAAACTCCTATGTTCAGCACAGAAAAAGGAATACTCACAATTTGTACTCAAGAGCAAAAAATGTAAACAAATAAAACTCCTATGTTCAGCGCACAGAAAAAGGAATACTGACAATTTATATTCTAGCGTCACAATTTATAGTGAATAGTCAAATATTGTAAGAAGCAAAAAAAAAAGTGCAACACAAAAAAAGCACAGTTTATACTCAAGTCAAAAGAGTAAGCAAATAAACCTGTTACGTGCAACACAAAAAAATAAAAATACTTTTCTACGCAAAACAAAGGAAAAAGTGATAGTTCGCTGGAGTAAGCCGTGAGGCCCAGGCGGTCCACTACGCAACTTGGAACGGGCAGGCCAGCAGTAGCACACCCAAACCAGGCCCGTAGCACTACAACATCGTCCACATCACCTTAGTGCTCCACTCGGGTTACAAGCTCACGCAACTTAGCTCAGTGAGTGAAGAGAGTGGAGCCGGCTCAGTTGGCGAGGTGGGACTAAACTAAGTGGAGTGCTGTGATTCTGTTGTGGAAGTTTTTAGCGTGGGATTTTGCGCCTTCAGCCTTTTTGGGCTCATGGATGTGGCCACGTGGACATGGTTTGTGCATCCATTCGGTGCCTCTTGAAGAACGTGAATCAGTCATCTCAGATGGGTGGGATACAGGTGGCCCCTTCGGCACCGCCAGTTAATCACCTTTTGTTTGCCGATGATAGCCTACTGTTTTTCAAAGCTAATGGTGGCGGGGCGACGGAGCTGTCAAACCTGTTGAAAACTTACTGTCAAGCATCGGGTCAGAGAATTAACCCAATGAAATCTACTATATTTCTTTAGCAAAGGTTGTCCAGCTAGTGTGAAAGAGGAGGCTAAAACAATTTTGAATGTCCCAAATGAAACTCTTAATGACAAGTATCTAGGGATGCCTACTAACGTAGGTGCTTCTAAGAATGGGGCTTTCAAATATCTAAAGGACAAATTGTGGAGTAAACTGAAAGGGTGGATAGAGAGAACTATTTCTTCTGTAGGGAAGGAGGTCTTGGTGAAGTCAGTTGCGTAGGCAGTGCCGGTATACTCAATGTCATGTTTTAAACTCCCTAGAGGCTTGTGTGAGCACCTGAACAAACTCATACGCCAATTTTGGTGGGGAAGCAAGGAGGGGAAGAGAAAACCCAACTGGGTATCTTGGCACACAATGACACAACCAAAGTTTATGGGAGGACTGGGATTCCAGGATTTTGAGTTATTTAACCTAGCTCTCTTGGCACGTCAAGCATGGCATCTGTTGCAGCAGTCGGACTCGCTTTGTGCCCGTATTCTTAAAGCTATATATTTTCCAGACTCCAACATACTTTCAGCTGAACTTGGGGGACGCCCCTCCCAGGTATGGAGGGCAATCTTGGAAGGCCGTAATGTCTTGCTCCAGGGTCTGATAAGGAGAGTAGGTGATGGTGAAACTACTCGGATATGGCAAGATAATTGGATCCCTACGAACGGGACAATGAGGCCGATAGCTTCTCTTTCGGCCAACCCACCGCAGCTAGTGAGGGACTTGATCGATAGTACGAAGGCTTCATGGAGGAAGGACATGGTGGAACAGATTTTTATTACTGCTGATTCAAACATAATTCTAGGGATCCCTTTGAGCACAAGAAGAATGATCGATTTCTGGGCCTGGAGTCATGAGAAGAATGGTGCTTTTTCTGTATGTTCTGCGTATCGGATGCTAGTTGATACAAAGAGGGGAAGAGAAGACTGGCTTGAAGGAAGGGCAGGAAGCTCAAACTATGAGGCAGAAGTGAAATCATGGAAATCGTTATGGTCAGTGAAGGTACCAGGAAATATTAGAAATTTCCTCTGGAGACTTGCAAAACACTCAATCCCAACAGAAGATGTGAGACTTCACAGAAAGATGGCGACCACAGATCACTGCCAGATATGCGGGGCGCAGGACTCATTGCGCCATTCCCTACTGGAATGCACTATGGCTCGCTGCGTGTGGGCTCTTACAGATGATGACATATCGGCCCATTTACAAGCTACAACAGAAAGGAATGCCAAGAGACGGATTTTTTCATTGATAGAAGTTATGCCGCATGCACACTTAATCAAAACTGTTGTGACGTTATATTAAATTCATGCTCCAGCCAACCCATCCAAAAGTCCGAACTGATGGAGGGAGGCGGGCAATATGTTTCAACACTCCCCCTCACGTCTAGGCTATTTTAGTCCTTAGGCATGGGATCGATGTAGGCCGCATAATCGTTTTATTTAATACTGCGTTGGCAGGGTCTTGAACTCAAGACCTCTTGCCTCGGATATCATATTGAACTCATGCTCCAGCCAACCCATCCAAAAGTTCGAACTGACGGAGAGAGGTGGGCAATATATTTCAACAGTGCGCCATCTGGTCGGCGCGCCGCAAAGCAATACATGAAGGAATTCTTCAGAGTCCTCACGCCACCAACTCCTTCGTTATCAGTTTTATTGCGGAGCTTGAAGCCATTAACGAAAAAAAATTAGCAACAGCCTCGCCAAGGGATTGTGTCATCAAGAAGCATATGTGAGGTATGAATGGAGGGCACCAGCGCGTGGCATGGAAAAAAATTCACGTTGATGGGGGTCTGGCGAGAGTTGGGAATGGAGGATCATCAACAACAGTGTGTCAGGACCAGGATGGCACCTACCTGGGCTCTTCGGCATTGGTTTTTAGCGATATTCATGACCCAGCGACACTAGAGGTTCTTGCATGCAGAGAAGCTATGACACTTGCGCAAGACCTCTCGTTAAGGAGAATCGTTATTGCTTGTGACTGCAAAATAGTGGTGGAAGAGATACATAAGGGATCGGCTGGCTCTTACAGTGTGATCATTAAGGAGATTGAAGCTTCAGCAAGGGATTTTGATAGTTGTGTTTTTATTTTTGAAAGTCGTGTTTTGAATTTTGAGGCTCATAGTTTGGCCAAGTTTTCTTCGTCTTTAGCAGTGGGTCGCCATGTGTGGCTGGGCTTACCCCATGACCCGTTTGTGATTCCTGTAAACCGAACCCCGTCTTAATAAAGTGTTGGTTTACCGCTAAAAAAAATAGTATAATGGACTTGCTGGTTTTGGAACAAGTGCTAATTAGTAATACAGTGGACTTTCTTAGCAGAAATGGAAACGAACAAAATTGCTGCATTTTTAAACTCATATCATCAATGGAATAAACTCACATCAACGGAAGAAAATCATATTCAAACGCATATCATCAATGGAATAAACTCATATCATCAATGTGCTACAATCTCTCTAGCATGTACTATATCCAAAATTCATAAATTCGATGTGGAAGGTTAACTAGTCAAGAGAGAGATTAATTGCCTGCTCGATCCTGTGCGCAACAGCCGCTTACACATCCGTTACATCCAACCTTCTCCAAACAGCACAAACCAGCAAAAAAAGAAGAAGAGGAAATTCTTACTGCATGTAAAGATGCCTCTACAAAAAAATTTTGCAAGAAAACTTTCGATCTATTCATCAACTCTAGTAGTACAAAGAACACTAGAAGTAAAATTTACGTACAGGTCCGTAAACCACCTAGCGACGACTACAAGCACTGGTGTGAGCCGAAGGCGTGCCTCCGTCATCGCCCCTCCCTCATCGGAGCCGGACAAACATTATTGTAGTAGACAATCGGAAAGTCGTCATGCTAACGCCACATAGGACCAACACACCAGAACAACAACCGCCGCCAGTGAAAAGAAGCGTAGATCAGAAGGATCCAACTTGCAGACACACATACATAGACGAACGAAGACCGGATCCATCGAGAAAAAACGCCAACCAGATCCCACAAGATCCGTCGGAGAAAAACCTCCACAAGCATTCCGACGGCGCTTGAAACATCACCGGGATGGGGGCTAGAGTTTCCTTATTCCATCTACACGGAGCTGCCACCGCCTCGTCTTCTTGAGCACGACACAAACCCTAACAAAACTCAAAAACACACCTAAAAATGAAGCCCTCCCGCCGGCGAGGGACGGGATCCCCGCGCCTCCATGGTCCAAGGACCATAGGAGATGAGACGGACCGGCGGCGGCGCCGACGAGAGGCAAGGAAACTCTAGATGAGAGTTCGTTGGAGGGCAGGACCGAAGGGGTTGAAACAAACTTTTTGGAGGCGGGGGGGGGGGTTGCCTGCACATATTTGACGGGTGCATCGTCAAGTACACCATCAGATGCCAGTATGAAGCCATCAACGAGTCTTATGAACGAGGCATCGTCAAGTTCAGATGAAGAAACATCTGATGATGAGCAAAATTTCACCAGTGTTTCTGCAAACGTTGCCAAAGTAATTGCAAGTGTTATTAGTTCACAAAAGCATATACTTTTTTCAAGTGATGAGGCAATTGGATCTCTAAGTGAGCACAATAACAATAAGGAGCGTGTTGTCGAGTGCATGCCTTGGTATCTTTAGAAGTAAAAATAAGTTGTGAGTAACTTACTTACTGTTTCAATGCATACAGAGTTGCAAATTCATAATTGCCACTTTGTTGTAATCAGCATTGTTTTATCCTAGGCCTTGCAGGGCGGACCATTGAGCCGTTTCTTCACTAGTAGAAAAGGGGGCAAAGTTCCAGGCCGGGCCAGCCCATTAGTCCCGGTTCAGTCCAGAACCGGGACCCATGGTGGCATTGGACCCGGTTCATGAGCCCAGGGGGCCGGCCGGGCCACGTGGGCCATTGGTCCCGGTTCGTCTAGACCTTTTGGTCCCGGTTGGTGGAACGAACCGGGACCAATGGGCCTCGCTCCTGGCCCACCACCATTGGTCCCGGTTGGTGGCTTGAACAGGGACCAAAGGCTGCCCTTTAGTCCCGGTTCATGCCACCAACCGGGACCAATGAGGTGCCTATATATACCCCCTCGCGTAAGAGCAGAGCACACTGCTCTGTGTTTTCTGGCCGCCGAGGGGGAGAGGGCTTGGTGGTGCTCTAGCTCACCTCCTATGCACACAAGGTGTTCGATGAAATGCCCGAGCCACACTACTTAAGCTTTCTCCTCTCCAAGCTCGACTCCAAGCTCCATTTTCCTCAATATTTGTCTAGGTTTAGCGGTCTGTCACACCCCGTCCCCGTCTTCATCGTCGTCGATCACCCGCGCCGATCTCATCGCCGGCACCACTGTGGTGAGCCTCTTGTTCTTATCTTCTTTCTGAAAGGAAAAATATTCTTACTTGTATGTTTAGATAGATACTTGTATTATTTTCTTACTTTTATTATTGCATCTTATATAGTGCGATGGTTTTGGTATCCGCCCCCGTCGGCCCTCGTCCTGTCTATGATTCGGATGTGGTATATATTATCTTTACATAACTATTGGTTCATTTATTGTTTGTGAAAATTATGCCGACCAACATGACATAGATTTTATTTATCTAGGAGGTTGTTGAACCGGAAATTCCAACCGACCCTATTGTCGAGAGGTTAAATTTAGTTGAAGAAGAAAACAATTTCTTGAAGGAAAAAATAAGAAAAATTGAGGAGGAGAAGATGATATTGGAGTTGCATGTTGCGGATGTCGTCGATGATCACAAGATCAAGATGGATGCAATGCGCTTGAAGATTAGAAATATTAGAAAATATGCCATCTACCGAGGCTTGGTATCATTATGCCGTTGGATCAGTTGTTACCTTGGTTGCGATTATGATCGCATTTGTTTTCGCATTGAAATGTTTTACATAGTTTCAATGTATGGTTTAATTAATTTAGATGCTCTGCAGAGCTTTATGTTGTTAGATGAGAACTATGTATGTACTTTGGTTTTAATGTGATGATGAACTTCTATTAATTTGGTCACTTAATTATCTATTCATGATGTTCTGTAATGATTTTTGACACACTTAATTATATATAATGCACGCAGATGAACCGACAATGGATGTACGGTGACAGACACACCTCCGAGTACATTAAGGGCGTGCATGATTTTCTCGAAGTGGCTGAGGCAAACAAGCAGAATGGTTTTATCTGTTGTCCATGCCCTATATGTGGGAATACGAAGTCTTACTCTGACCGGAAAATCCTTCACACCCACCTGCTTTACAAGGGTTTCATGCCACACTATAATGTTTGGACGAGGCACGGAGAAATAGGGGTTATGATGGAAGACGGCGAAGAAGAAGAGTACGATGACAACTATGTGCCCCCTGAATACGGTGATGCTACTGAACATCAAGAGGAACCAGACGATGTGCACGATGATGCTGCAACGGGCGAAGCTGCTGAAGATCAAGAGGAACCAGACGATGTGCCCGATGATGATGATCTCCGCCGGGTCATTGTCGATGCAAGGACGCAATGCGAAAGTCAAAAGGAGAAGCTGAAGTTCGATCGCATGTTAGAGGATCACAAAAAAGGGTTGTACCCCAATTGCGAAGATGGCAACACAAAGCTCAGTACCGTACTGGAATTGCTGCAGTGGAAGGCAGAGAATGCTGTGCCTGACAAAGGATTTGAGAAGCTACTGAAAATATTGAAGAAGAAGCTTCCAAAGGATAACGAATTGCCCGACAGTACATACGCAACAAAGAAGGTCGTATGCCCTCTAGGATTGGAGGTGCAGAAGATACATGCATGCCCTAATGACTGCATCCTCTACCGCGGTGCGTACAAGGATCTGAATGCATGCCCGGTATGCGGTGCATTACGATATAAGATCAGACGAGATGACCCTGGTGATGTTGACGGCGAGCCCCCCAGGAAGAGGGTTCCTGCGAAGGTGATGTGGTATGCTCCTATAATACCACGGTTGAAACGTCTGTTCAGAAACGGAGAGCATGCCAAGTTGATGCGATGGCACAGTGAAGACAGTAAGAAAGACGGGAAGTTGAGAGCACCCGCTGACGGGTCGCAGTGGAGAAAAATCGAGAGAAAGTACTGGGATGAGTTTGCAAGTGACCCAAGGAACGCATGGTTTGCTTTAAGCGCGGATGGCATTAATCCTTTCGGGGAGCAGAGCAGCAATCACAGCACCTGGCCCGTGACTCTATGTATGTATAACCTTCCTTCTTGGATGTGCATGAAGCGGAAGTTCATTATGATGCCAGTTCTCATCCAAGGCCCTAAGCAACCCGGAAACGACATTGATGTGTACCTAAGGCCATCAGTTGAAAGAACTTTTATAGCTGTGGAATGGAAACGGTGTACGTACGTGGGATGAGCACAAACATGAGGAATTTGACCTAAAGGCGTTGTTGTTCGTGACCATCAACGATTGGCTCGCTCTCAGTAACCTTTCAGGACAGACAAACAAGGGATACCACGCATGCACGCACTGTTTACTTGACACCGATAGTATATACCTGGGAAGCTGCAGGAAGAATGTGTACCTGGGCCATTGTCGATTTCTTCCGACCAACCATCAATGTCGAAAGAAAGGCAAGCATTTCAAAGGCGAGGCAAATCACCGGAAGAAGCCCGCCATGCATACCGTGATCACGTACTTGCTATGGTCAATGATTTACACGTAATCTTTGGAAAGGGTCCCGGCGCACTAGCTGTTCCGAATGACGCTGAGGGACACGCACCCATGTGGAAGAAGAAATCTATATTTTGGGACCTACCCTACTGGAAAGACCTAGAGGTCCGCTCTTCAATCGACGTGATGCACGTGACGAAGAACCTTTGCGTGAACCTGCTAGGCTTCTTGGGCGTGTATGGAAAGACAAAAGATACACCTGAGGCACGGGAGGACCTGCAACGTTTGCACGAAAAAGACGGCATGCCTCCGAAGCAGTATGAAGGTCCTGCCAGCTACGCCTTACGAAGAAGAGAAACAAATCTTCTTTGAATGCCTGCTCAATATGAAGGTCCCGACGGCTTTCGTCGAATATAAAGGAATAATAAATATGCCGAGAAAAAGTTCCAGAACCTAAATTCTCATGACTGCCACGTGATTATGACGCAACTGCTTCCGGTTGCATTGAGGGGGCTTCTACCGGAAAACGTACGATTAGCCATTGTGAAGCTATGTGCATTCCTCAATGCAATCTCTCAGAAGGTGATCGATCCAGAAATCGTACCAAGGCTAAGGAGTGATGTGGCGCAATGTCTTTTCAGTTTCGAGCTGGTGTTCCCACCATCCTTCTTCAATATCATGACGCACGTCCTAGTTCATCTAGTCGACAAGATTGTTATTCTGGGGCCCGTATTTCTACATAATATGTTCCCATTTGAGAGGTTCATGGGAGTCCTAAAGAAATATGTCCGTAACCATGCTAGGCCAGAAGGAAGCATCTCCATGGGCCATCAAACAGAGGATATCATCGGGTTTTGTGTTGACTTCATTCCTGGCCTTAAGAAGATAGGTCTCCCTAAATCACGGTATGAGGGGAGACTGACTGGAAAAGGCACGCTTGGAAGGGACTCAATAATATGCATGGACGGATATTCTTGGGCTCAAGCACACTACACAGTTCTACAGAACTCTACCTTGGTGACCCCGTATGTCGATGAACACAAGAACAGTCTGCGCTCCAAACACCGGAGCAAAGGCGACGATCGGATTACATGTGAACACATCGAACTTTCAGCAGTTGGTTGGAAACATGTCTCAGAGGTGACAACACTGTTTGTGACGAGCTGTACTTGTTGTCCAGGGGACCATCTTCGACTGTTACGATTTGGAAAGGATACGAGATAAATGGGAATACATTTTACACGATTGACCAAGATCAAAAGAGCACCAACCAAAACAGCGGTGTCCGCTTTGATACGACAACCGAGAGGGGAAAGGACACATATTATGGTTACATAGCGGACATATGGGAACTTGACTATGGACATGATTTTAAGGTCCCTTTGTTTAAGTGCTAATGGGTCAATCTGTCAGGAGGCGGGGTACACGTAGACCCACAGTACGGAATGACAACAGTGGATCTGAAAAATCTTGGGTACACTGACGAACTGTTCGTCCTAGCCAATGATGTGGCACAGGTTATGTATGTGAAGGACATGTCTACCAGACCAAGAAAAAGAAAAGATAAGAAAGCGAATACATCATACGATGAGCCAAAGCGCCACATAGTTCTTTCAGGAAAAAGGGACATCATGGGAGTGGAGGGCAAGACAGTCATGTCTGAAGATTATGAAAAGTTTTATGAAATTCCTCCCTTCAAAGTCAAGGCTGACCCAAGCATCCTGATAAACGATGAAGATTATCCATGGTTACGGCGCAGTAAGCAAATGACACAAGCGAAGAAAAAGTGAAGACTTTCTCCCGCAACTATTATGATGATACCATGCCAACTTTGCAACAGACGAGTATGATACCATTGTCCGTTTTGTACATGCACATGCTATGTGGGTGAAATTATGATACCATGCCAACTTTCAACTTTTTCAGAGTTCATTTGAAATGCTTTAATGTCTTATGGTTCGGCCCTTGTAATACCATTAATCCCGGTTCGCTCCTTGTCAACTATGTTCTCACCAAGAACACTCTCAAGAGGGCAGCCACGTGGGCCATTGGTCCCGGTTCGTCTGGACCTTTTGGTCCCGGTTCCACGCACGAACCGGGACCAATGCGCCTCGCCCCTGGCCCATGACCATTAGTCCCGGTTTGTGCCACAAACCGGGACTAAAGGGTTGGTCCTCGTTGCGCTCAGAGTTTAGTCCCACCTCGCCAACCGAAGGGCGCTCACACCGGTTTATAAGCCCGTCCCTCTCTGCCTTGTTGAGCTCCTCTCAAAGTGAAAATAGATGCCCCTATACAGGGAATTTGACCTAAATTCATAGTGAATTTCTCTGAAATTCATAGAAATTTATTATGAATTTAGGTTGAATTTTCTCTATAGGCGCATCTATGTTCATTTTTTAGTAAAGTTAATCACAAACTTGTGATTCACACAAATTTCAAAGAATTCAAATTTTAATTATTCAAATTTGAAAACTAATGGCACTAAAAGAAAGTTTATAATTTTGCTAACCTAAAAGCAAAAATAATTAAAAATAAAGCAAAAAGCAAAAGAAAATAAATAATGCAGAAAACAAAACAAAAAAACTGGAAACAAAATAAAAATAGAAACAATAAGTATTTTGTTGTAAGTAGAAACAAAATAAAATAAATAAAGCAAGAAAGAAAACAAAAAAACAAAAGAAGTATTTTCAAATTTGAAAACTAATGGCACTAACAGAAAGTTTATAATTTTTCTAAAACTAAAAGCAAAAAGAACTAAAAAAAGCAAAAAACAAAAGAAAATAAATAATGCAGAAAACAAAACAAAAAACTAGAAAAAAATAAAAATAGCAACAATAACTAAAGAAAACAAAAAAAGAAAAAAAATGCCTCCTACTGGGCCCCCACGGCCTGAATACGACTAGAAACCCTACCATGGGCCAGGATTCAGGCCCGCAGAAGGCCCAGCAGGCCCACAGGCAAAGCAGTGTCAGATTAGGCCCATAGGCCTGCAGTTCAGAGGAGTTCGAGAGAGAGGAGGCAGCAGTGCTTATAAGCAGGTGGTCGACGCTCTCAACTAGCGAGGTGGGACTAAACTCCCACCACCACGCCATTGTGCAAGGCCATTGGTCCCGGTTGGTGGCACCAACCGACTAAAAGCAGATTAGTCCCGGTTGGTGCTTCTAACCGACCATCGTCTTCTTTAGTCGGTCGGTTGGCATTAATCGACCAGCGCCTCTTTTCAGCAGAAAAGAGGCCTTTGGTCCCGGATGGTGGCACGAACTGGGACTAAAGGGGGCATTGGTCCCGGTTTGTGCCACGAACCGGGACCAATACTCTCAGTATATAAGAAAGCACTTGGCGTTTTTCAGATTCATCTCCATTGCTATAAGTTAATGCGCACAAAAATTTGAAAACAATTTGAGCCGTAAAAATCTGGTTTTTTGAACTTCAAAATAAAGTGTTCCGTTGCACCCGTGCTCAGATGTCAATTTTCGAGATTCTTACTGCATGTAAAGCTGCCTCCACATATTTGACTGATGCATCATCGAGTACGCACCATCGGATACTGATATGAAGCCATCGACGAGTCTTATGAACGAGGCATCGTCAAAGTTCAGACGATGAAACATCTGGCGACAAGAGCGAATCAGATGGTAAATAGCCTGGTGGTGATCTGAATGAGGACCAAAACGTTGCAGCAGAAGAGCAACTGACAAAAAGCGAGAACGAACCAGACCATCATCCATGAAGCCCACACCGTCATGTGCAGAGAGACGAGCAACTTTCTCAACTGATAAATATAGTTACACATGGTGAGCAGTTTACAACAAATCCTAATGTGTACAGAGTCAGTGACGTTCACTTGTAATCCATAACTGGAAGCTGTGATGTAGTCCCGAGGAGCGCCGATCCGACGGAGCGCATCACGATGTGCACTATCCTCAGCTTTGTTTGCCCACGATGTGGCGGCGGCTGAACCGTGCTCCGCCTTTCACACTTGTAAACTCCGACGATATGGCTGGCGCAAACTCTCTCGCCCAAGCGAGTGAAGGAGATGCCTGTCTCTAGCTACCTTGGTTGCTTGCATGCACTTATGCTTAATGTTCCACGTACGCGGAGACAGATGGAATTTCTCCTCCCAATTGAGCTCACGAAAGAGAAGGCCGCCTCCTGCGTCGCCCCCGCTCGGGCGACTCGGGCGGGATCTGGATCCCTAGCCGCCGGGGGTCCCCTCCCTTCCTTCCCTCCCTCCGACGCCGCCGGAGGCCGGCGGTAGCTCGGGGCTGACGGCGGTGGCGGGGGTCTTCCCTCTTGCCTGCGCCGTGGGGGCGGTGCGGAGCCCAGCGGCGTGGGTGGCGCGGCCGATCTGGCTCTGGCGGCACGGGCGGGCCTGCCTTCCGGCGGCGGCGCGGCGGTCTGCTCGCCAAGGGCGGCGATGGTGGGGTGCGGCAGCCGGCTCTGCCTCGGGCAGCGTGGCGGCGTTCGGCGGCGGCGGCGGGTCGCGGCGACACACCATCGACCTCGGATCGGGCGGTGGCGGCATGGAGGGCCTGGTGGTTGGGTCGGCACCATGCGGGTTGTGCCCTCTGGACAGATCTGATCTGGCCGGTGCGGCCTGCTCGATGTGCGGCGGCTCAGATCGGCGGCGACCCGTGCACACAATTCGTGATTGAGGTTCTTGGAGCGGATCTGTGTGAAAACCTTGTGCTCGGCTTGATGCCATGACCGGCGTTGGTGGCATCCATTTGTGTCATTACCTTCTTGAAGGCATCGCCGTGGAGAAGCTCTAGACCTTATATAGGGGAGGGGCTTTAGTTGCGGTTGGCCTGGCAAACCGTGACTAAAGGTGCCCGAAAGCCTTTAGTCGCGGTTGTCCTGGCCAACCGCGATTAAAGACCTCACGCGCGCCAGCTGGCCACCGAGCGCCTGGCCCAGGCCTTTGGTCGTGGTTCACCTCCGTAATCATGATTAAAGGTCCCATTAGTCGCGGTTCCTACAGCTTCGCGACTTATGGGGCTGGACGGAAGCCTGTTTTTCCACCAGTGGTAGTTGAAATAACAAGTTTCACGTCCACTTAAGTTGATACATTTGTATTATTGTTGTTTTAATTTTCGCTTGAGAACAATAAATCTAGTATTAATAGGGACACCCATTATTTAGGACTACATTTGCAGCCATTGCACGCACACATAATCGGCTGGTGGTTGTGACATGGTCAACTCTTAAATTTTGTATTGTATGTCTTCTTTAAACCCTGATTATATTGTTCTCTACCATATGGTACACACAGATAAAATGTTCCAATGTCAATAAAACATCTCATGTCAAGCTATTGTACCCAACCAAAGCTTCCCTTGAAGTGCCAAAAGTGCGCTTCACCTGATGGCTACTGTATCTTGTACTCAACCAAAGCCTAACGCCAAACTACTGTATAGTCGCTAGGCTCCATCATGGCGAGTGTCAGGTCGCTATCCTCCATCATGGCGAGGACGGCACCCAACGCCACAGCATCGTCGCCAGCGCCCAAGTGGCGGGCGGGGGAAGACGTCGGGGCACCAACAGCCCCGCTGCAAACATATCTAATCAAGGGACAGAGATCCCGTGACTTGTCCATAGCATGTCACCAGGTAACATGGCCGTTGTGGTACATGCACCGTGCATCGGCCTATAGCATGTGTATTGTATCTGTGTACTATTGCTACACATTATTAATGAGATACATCCACTGAATTTTGATCTGATGTTTTAGAAAGGGGGAAGTTTTTATCTAATCTCAATCCCCAATCAATATTACAATTTTTTGTTTATTTATACAAAACTTTTATATCTTTTAAGATTTATTCCATCAACTTAAGATCTTACCGAATATGTTTTCTGTTATATTTAGCACAATTAGCATACAATTTTTTATAACACTAGCATTTATCATCTCAGATTGATTTGAGATCAAGTGAAGTTGTATTTCACAGCAGAAGTTATGTCACCCCCCTACCCCTAAAGTTTCATTTGAGGTATTGTTAAGGAAAGTTTTGGTTGAAGTGATAATAGCGCTAAAAACATAATAATGACAAAATAACATTCCTCTGTGATTTAATGTGTATCGTGATATGTGTTATAGTATATTGTATGCCTTTGCACCTGTTTTCATATCCTTAGATATATTTGTAGAGAATTCAAGAACATATGTGTCTGAAAAATATCTTACATAGATTTTGAAAAATTATAGTGCATATTATATGCCTTCATCGAAGATATCGCCCTTTTAAGTATAGGAGAAGAAAATACATCACATTCTTGTGTCATCATGGATATAAAAGTTGATGTTTGCACAGCACAAACACCCCATGAGGCGTGCAAAGGAACAAAAAATACAACACCTGACCCATAATCTGGCAGTCATAGTGTGAGGTGGACCTCACAACCTACTCTAGCGAACCATCACCTTTTTTTCTTTTGACTGTTGACTACAAATTGTGATTATGGTCCTTTTTGGACTATCAAGGCGATGGTGCCGAGGTCGAATTTCGTCTGGTTAGTGATTCTCTTATTTCACCTTTTTGTGCTTCCGATCTTCTTCTCCGATACAATAAATAAGAAAATGTTTTGGCAGTGTGCCTTCCAAGGCCTACGACAAACACCGATGATTACAACAAAGTAATATTTCTGAAATTGTAACTCTGTGTACATTGAAATTGCAAGTTACTCACAACAGTTTGATTTCTGAAGTTACCAAGACAGCCAGTTGGTTCTCATTTAGAGATCCAATAGCCACATCACTTGGTACAACAAGAAGCTGGGTACTATATACTCCCTCCGTCTCAAAATTCTTGTCTTAGATTTGTGTAGATACGGATGTACCTAATACTAAAACGTGACTTGATACATCCGTACTTAGACAAATCTAAGACAAGAATTTTGGGACAGAGGGAGTATATAATTGATCTACTCTGTTCCAGCCTTCATCATAATGACTTGTTTAATCACACTCAGACTTTGCTTTCTTGGTTCATTGAATGCAAATGATTAGCATAAAATTGCCATCTCAAGAAAAATGCAGAGGTCTTATGATCAATTACAGGAGATGGCCATGCATGGATTAATTTATTAACAAAAGGTTGACCAAGAATCTGTCTACAACACATGTGTTGAACCAAGACCGGTAAAGGCCAACCACCAGACTGCAGCAGCTACATCATCAGAGAGGACAATTACAGAAAGCATGAGATAACATAATCACACAGTTAACAAGCATAATCGCAGATCCTTCTTCATGGACAAACTAATACTCTAGATCTGGGGACATCACATGTTGGCAACCATTCTCTGCTCTGCACATATAGATGATACATGTACTAGCAGACACCACATTTGTCCAAAATTGGCAAATCATTTGGCCTGACAGGTGCATACGGTGTGTGTTCAAGAGTCAAAGATTTGCAAATAACACAGGGATAAACAGCCCCATGTCATGAATGGAACAAAACACATCAACAGAAGCTTCTCATACCAACAGACAGACTACAATGTACAGTCTACATATAGGGTTGCATTTTAAAAATGAACACCATCCAAAAAGAGTCGATGGCAAAGGAACAACAATCTAGCTACATGTCTTGGATCCGGATAGAACTCCCTGAAGTCTTATAAACAGAACACCCAGGTAGCGAACATTAAGCATAAGTTTTTTTCTTTTTTTTTAGAAAAGGAGGATGACCCCCGGCCTCTGCATCTGGGAGATGCATACGGTCACTTTATTGATTATTCTCGAGGACCTTACAAAGTAGTACAACAATATGCCTGAATCCGCCATCTTGGCAACATATGCCACTACTCCTATTCAACTGATGCCGGGGTGCTACCTAGGCCACATACCCAGACTACTCACCTAATCCTATCATCAAAAGCCAGAAGCCCCAGCCGAGCCACATACCGGGTCTGGGGCATAAACTGGTCTGACGCACTCACATATGTCGTCGCCGCCATCTTCCACAGGTCCGTCTTCAGAGCAGATATTGAGGCTTCTACCTTGTCAGGTCACTCCGTCATCGACGCCAGCTTGACGCCAGACAACCACCTCCACCTGCGCGAGTCCATCATCACAAGATCGGGCGCCAGTCTCCATCGCACCACGCCGAGATCCGCCGTCATCAATGTGAAGGATGAAGCACCGCTCCACCAAAAAGCGCCCGCTGGTCCTCGATCCGTGTACGCCTCCAAGAATGACGCCCCCAAGGAGGAAACGACACCAACGCGCCGCCGTCATCCGATCAACTGATCTAGGGTTTCCCCCGGAGGTATACCCATCCAGCAGCCAACACTTAGCCATTTGGAGCCATTCTCTTCACAAGTGGGTGTAGGTTTGCTTTTGGTTCCTCTTATGCACATAAGGTGTTTGATGAAATGCCCCAAGAGCATGAAACAAACATGACATGAAGTGTTGGAGCCACACTCCTCGATCGCGGTTAGCAACTTGATGAACCTTTGATGTGTCATTGATAAAATATGCATGTGTGTAGTTCATTGTTTAATTTATATTGTTTGTAGCTAGTTAGTTTAACAAATGCATGATGGTTAATTATATATTTTATATTATAATAATGCAGATGAATCGGCAATGGATGTACGGTAACCGACTCTCCGGCGAGTTCACTACGGGTTTGAAAGATTTCCTCGTAGTGGCTAATGCGAACAAGCGGGGGTTTGTTATCTGTCCATGTGTTATCTGTAAGAATCGAAGGGTTACTCTTCCTCAAGAGATGTTCACATGCATCTGCTTGAAGGGTTTCATGCCAAGCTATAATTGTTGGACCAAGCATGGAGAAAGAGGGTTATAATGGAAGAAGATGAAGAAGGATGATTTCATCGATGAAAGCTATCTTGCTCATTTCGTGATACTTTCATGGAGGATGCTGAAGGTGAAGGGAAGGTGAAGAAGAGGCACGGATGATCCCGCTGATGATCTTGGTCGGACCATTGCTGATGCACGGAGACGCTGTAAACTGAAAAGGAGAGGGAGAATTTGGATCGCATGTTAGAGGATCACAGAAAGGCGCTGTACCCGGATGCGATGATGGTCTGAAAAAGCTGGGCTGCACATCGGATTTGCTGAAATGGAAGGCAGAGGCAGGTGTAGCTGACTCGGCATTTGAAAACTTGCTGAAAATGTTGAAGAATATGTTTCCAAAGGATAACGAGTTGCCCGCCAAGACGCACGAAGCAAAGAAGGTTGTCTACCCTCTAGGTTTAGAGGTTTCAAGATACATGCATGCATCAACGACGCATCCTCTACCATGTGAATACGAGAATTTGAATGAATGCCCGGTATGCATCTGCATTGCGTTATAAGATCGAGGCGATGACCCCGGTGACGATGTTGAGGGCCGAAACCCAGGAAGAGGGTTCCCGCCAAGGTGATGTGGTATGCTCCTATAATACCACGGTTGAAACGCCTATTCAGGAACAAAGAGCATGCCAAGTTGTTGCGATGGCACAAAGAGGACCGTAAGTCGGACGGGAGTTGAGACACACCGCAGATGGAACGCAATGGAGAAAGATCGATGATGGTTCAAAGATTTTGCAGCTGACGCAAGGAACATAAGATTTGCTCTAAGCACGGATGGCATGAATCCTTTTGGCGAGCAGAGCTCCAGCCATAGCACTGGCCCGTGACTCTATGCATCTACAACCTTCCTCCTTGGTTGTGCATGAAGCGGAAGTTCATTATGATGCCAATGCTCATCCAAGGTCCGAAGCAACCCGCAACGACATCGATGTGTACCTAAGGCCATTAGTTGATGAACTTTTACAGCTGTGGGTGGTGTCCGTGTGGGATGAGCACAAACAAGAGGAATTTGACCCACGAGCGTTGCTTTTCAGAACCATCAACGATTGGCCTGCTCTTAGTAACCTTTCGGGACTGTCAAATAAGGGATACAATGCATGCACGCACTGCTTACATGAGACTGAAAGTGTACATTTGCCAAATTGTAAGAAGAACGTGTACCTTGGGCATCGCCGATTTCTTCCAAAAATCATCCAAGAAGAAAGAAAGGCAAGCATTACAATGGCAAGGCAGATCACCGGCGAAGCTCGCGGAACGACCGGTGCTGAGGTATTTGATATGGTCAAGGATTTGAAAGTCATCTTTGGAAAGGGTCCTGGCGGACAATCAGTTCAAGGGAGCTGACGGGCACGCAGCCATGTGGAAGAAGAAATCTATATTCGGGAGCTAGAATATTGGAAAGTCCTAGATGTCCGCTCTGCAATCGACGTGATGCACGTTACGAAGAATATTTGCGTGAACCTCCTAAGCTTCTTGGGCGTGTATGGGAAGACAAATGATACAAAGGAAGCACGGCAGGACCAGCAACGTTTGAAAGACCCCGATGACCGCATCCGGAATGGTTTCAAGGTCGTGCCAGCTACGCCCGACCAAAGAAGAGAAGGTCATCTTTTTGAATGCCCGAGCAGTATGAAGGTCCCGTCTGGATTCTCGCCCAATATAAAGGGAATAATAAACATGGCGGAGAAAAGTTCCAAAACCTGAAGTCTCACGACTGCCACGTGATTATGACGCAATTGCTTCCGATTGCTTTGAGGGGCTCCTGCCGAAAATGTTCGAGTAGCCATTGTGAAGCTATGTGCATTCCTCAATGCAATCTCTCGAAGGTAATCAATCCAGAAGTTCTACCACGGTTACTGAACGATGTGATCCAATGTCTTGTCAGTTTCGAGTTGGTGTTCCCGCCATCCTTCTTCAATATTATGACGCACCTCCTGGTTCACCTAGTCGAAGAGATTTTCGTTCTCGGTCCTGTATTTCTACACAATATGTTCCCTTCGAGAGGTTCATGGGAGTATTAAAGAAATACGTTCAGAACCGTGCTAGGCCAGAAGGAAGCATCGCCAAGGGCTATGGAAATGAGGAGGTAATTGAGTTTTGTGTCGACTTTGTTCCTGACCTTAAGCCGATTGGTCTTCCTCGATCGCGCACGAGGGGAGACTAAGTGGAAAAGGCACGATCGGAAGGAAATCAACGATATGTATGGACGACCATTCTCTCGATCTGAAGCACACCTTTATCTTGACCAATTCCAGCTTGGTGGCTCCGTGCTTTGAGAAACACAAGAATATTTTACGCTCGACAACCCGGGAAGCCTGAATCCTGGATTAGGAAGGCCCACATGGAGACTTTCGCAGTTGGTTGAGAAACCATTTAATGAATGACAATGATGTTGTAGATCAGCTGTACATGTTGGCCAAGACACCATCTTCGACTATAACGACTTTCCAAGGGTACGAGATAAATGGGAATACATTTTACACGATCGCCCAAGATAAAAAGAGCACCAACCAAAACAGTGGTGTCCGCTTTGATGCAGCAACCGAGAATGGGCAAGAGGTCACATATTATGGTTACATAGAGGAGATATGGGAACTTGAATATGGACCCTCCTTTAAGGTCCCTTTGTTCCGTGCAAATGGTTCAAGCTAACAGGAGGTGGGGTAAAGGTGGACCAGCAATACGGAATGACAATGGTGGATTTCAACAATCTTGGTTACCTTGACGAACCATTCGCCCTAGCGAAAGATGTCGCCAGGTTTTCTATGTGAAGGACATGAGTAGCAAACCGAGGAAACGGAAAGATAAGAAAACGATCAGTACATCATGCGATGATTCAAAGCGCCACATTGTTCTTTCAGGAAAAGAAACATCGTGGGAGTGGAGGACAAGACAGACATGTCGAAGATTATAATATGTTTGCTGAAATTCGCCTTCAAAGTGAACACCGACCCAAGCATTAAGTTAAATGATGAGGATGCTCCATGGATACGGCACAATCGTAAGCAAGCAGGGACACAAGGGAAGAAATGATGTGTAATAATTTATTGTACCAAACTTTGTTGAATGGATCATGTGAATTATATTACCCGTGATGTGTTTGGTGTCCATTTTGAATGATTCGAGATACCACTGATGATACATGAAATTTGGAGTGATTTAGTCATACTCCTGCCTAGGCGATAATATGCATACCGTAGTCTTCATAGCCGCCGCCGTTGTACCGGTAGTCGCCGCTTCTAAGTTGCCGCCGCCGCCGCCGCTGCTGTCGTCGCTGCTGTCGTCGCTGTCGTCGGGCGGCGCCGTGGCTCGAATCGAGGGTAGCGCAGCGGGGATATCGCCGCCGTGATGTAGTCCATGACGCCTGCAGAGTCCGCCATACCACCATAGCCGACGGCCGCCTCGTGGAAGTTCCCAGGAGGCAGACCGTCCTCCTCATACCTGGCGAGCGCCCTCTCACGCCGATTGATGAAGAAGGCGTCCCAAGTATGCTGGTTATCGGGATGCCATCGGGGATTCATCCGCTGCTCCAGCGTGAGGTCGAGGTAGTAGTGGTTCGTGATGGCCGCCGCGCCGCAGTACCGAGGGACGGAGGGACTGCACGCCGCCGCGCGCTAGGCTCCAGCCGGTGGGGACGCGGTAGCCCGGTGGACAAGGGTAGTTCGAGGCGCAAAGCTCTTCCACCTGCTGGTAGGTTAGAGTGGGTGCGGTGGAAGCCATGAGAGAGTGATGAGAGATTGTAGAGATGTGATAATGATGGCCAAGCCGGGCTACATATATGTAGTGAGAAATGGCGGGAAAAATGGGAGCGGGAAGACAGGAGGCGGGAAGAAAGTGGCGGGAAGAAAGAGGCGGAAGACAGGGAAGAAATGGCGGAAGAAGAGGAATCAGAGCTGGTCATCTAACCTTTAGTCCCGGCTGGTTGGTGCAACCGGGACTAAAGGTTAGACAGGACGCGTGGGTAGCGCACGACGCCCTGTCGGAGGAACAAGACAAAGCAGAAGCGGCGCCGTGCCTATAAAAGGAGCATCGACGCGCGAAGATAGAGGCGTGAAGAAATGGCGGGAAGACATAGGCGGGAAAGAACTGGCGGGAAGACTGGCCGGGAAGAACTTGTGGGAAGACAGAGGCGGCCGGGAAGAACTTCTCTGAATTTTTTGATATATTATTTGTATTTTTAGAATTTTGAAATGAATTAGTTCTATTTTTCTGAATTTTTTGATATATTATTTGTATTTTTAACATATTGAATTGAATTAGTTTTATTTTTGACATATTATTTGTATTTGCCTCGTAGGGTTTGGAGACGGTTCGTAGATACAAAGGACGAGAACTTTATATGCATTAAATTATGTATGGAAACTTGTTCAAAATTGTATATGGTCATCCGATGATATTGAATATATATTGTATATTCCTCTTGAATTTTTTTGGTTCTAATTTCAAATTTGTTTGAAATTGTACATTCATATGCATGTATGTAGTACCGTAGAATATGTGAAACTCCTTCAAAATTAAAATAAAGCACAAAAGAAATAAAACAATACAAATTAAACAGAAAACAATACAAATTAAAAAGAAAACAATACAAATTAAACAGAAAACAGGTTTGGGGGGGCTAAAACCCTAAACTGCATGGCGGCCTTTAGTCGCGGTTGGCCGCACCAACCGCGACTAAAGGTGGGGAAATGAACGCAAAAACTCGCCAAAAACCCTTTAGTCGCGGTTGGGCAGGCGACCGCGACTAAAGGGCACCTTTAGTCGCGGGTCTCGCCGCCAACCGCGACTAAAGGGGGGCTATAAATACAAGGCTCCTCGACGCCGCCCGCCGTTTCTCTTTGTTCGTCTCTGCCGCGCCCTCGACGCCGCGCCCGTCGCCGCCGCGCTCGGCGCCGCCGCCGTCGCCCTCGCCCTCGCCGCCGCCGCCGCTTCGCCCTCATCACAAGGCCGCCGGCCGGCCTCAGTATGACCTTTTTCCGCCGGCGACGCGTCGACCATGTACACGGTCCTCCTGCTGCTTGCTATCGCTTCGCGCGCCCGCCTCCGCTTCTCACTGGCTGGCAGCCGCTGCTTGGACCCGCCGCCGCCGCAGCCTAGCACCGCCGCCCGTGCACTGTGGTTGGCACCGCCGGGTGTGGCTCGCTTTCCCAGCGGCTGGCGCTGGCGCCCAGCGCCCGCCCTCCCCGCCGACTGGCGGGTACCAGCCGCCCGCTCTCGGCGCCGTTAGCCCGACCCGCTAAGGCCCTGGCCCACGACATATGGGGCCCGCCCCATAATAATAAATAAATAAAATAATTAATTAACTAATTAAAGAATTAATTAATTCTGTATTAGTTTAACCTAATCATTTTAGTTAACTAATTAAGCGTAACTAATTAACTTAAACCCTGATTAACCTAAATAAGTAGTATGATGTGGATCCCATCGACCCACACGTCAGTTTGACCAGTCAACACCTCTGTTGACTGCTGATGTCATGATGATGTCAGCACGCACTATTCTGGATAATGTTGAATTAAATTAATTAAATAAATTCTAAAATGATTTAAAATTTATAAAATCATATAAAATAAACCGTAGCTCAGATGAAAATACTTTCTACATGAAAGTTGCTCGTAACAACGAGACGAATCCGGATACGCAGCCGCTCATCCGCCACACACCCCTAGCATATCGAACACGCAACTTTCCCCCTCCGTACATCTCGTCCGAAAACGCTAAACACTTGGGTGTCGTGGAATTGTCACGGCAGATGTCCTAGTGTGAGACTTAGTCGTGAGGCCAACGATCTATGTAGTAGCTTGAGAGGGTTGAGTGGAACCGAGAGATGCAACACAACACAAGGGTTTAGACAGCTTCGGCCCTGGAAACATCATCCGTAACAACCCTACATGTTGTTTGAGGCTAGGTATCATTATGCTCATCATGGAGTCATCGGTAAACCGCTCTTTGTGTCTAGCCCTAGAGATTGTTTCTTCTTGCTTGTTCCTCTTTAGAGCCCTGCCCTCCTTATATATATTGAAGGGCGGGTTATATGTGGATTCCTATTAGGATTAAGACTAGTCTACATTCTAATACAAACCGGATACAAGTCCAGGTCCTAACTCCTTGTAAGGGAAATATTCCTCACGCCTTTCCTCTTAAACCGGCCCACCAATAACATGAACCGGCCTTCTGGGCCTTGGGCCTTGCCATCCGTCTGACCCGTCGTTGGGGTCATTTGTGAGTTGTCAGGCTTGTAAATCGTCAGACCAGTGAACCGCCAGACCCATGGATCGCCAGTCCTCTGGTAGGTTATGATGAAGCGCCAAGTCCGGCCGGGTTATACTTCCAGCCGGGTTACGCCGCGGGGTATATCCCCGACATTAGCCCCCAGTTTAATTTGGATTTATCCATGTTAAACTGATCTGCAACATAAACACAAGAACAAATTTGGCGACACCCTCTCCCACCCCTTCCTCGCCCCCTCCTTTTGCCACCGCCCTTTCGCCACCGCCACCGCCACCGCCCCCCTTCTTCACTTAATTAATTTGTTTTACTACATGTTTTCAGGATCGACATAATGGCGGACGATAGAGCTGACCCGATTATGGACAACTATGATCCGGACGGTGAAGCACATATGTTCGGCATCATAAACGGCGATATTCTATATGTGCCGACCGGAGAAGAAGAAGATGATATCTCTTCTTATCTGAACCTTGACGGTGAAGATGAAGGCGCCGTCGGCAAGATGATGTTAACAAACGCCGATAAACGCATTTATCTTCAAATGGAAGTAGCAATCACCTCCGCGCCGAGGTATATATATACATTGAGCCTCTGGTGATACAAACTAACTGATTTGAATAAATATGTGTGTACTAACGCGCGACTCTCTTTCTTATTTTAGCCCTCGCCGAATCGTCGAAACAATCGAGTACGCCGTCAAAGCGTGGCGCAACCAAGACGATGAAACAAGGAGAAACATGCACCATCGAGGTTGTCGACAAGGCAACCGGCAGGTCAGCTGGAGCCCGCAAGAACGCCACCAAGTTTGTCAGCCAATGCGGAGCCATTGTTAGAGACAACGTCTCGATCACCGCCCAGGAGTGGAATGAGCCAAAGAAGGCACGAATTGATGGTTTCACTTTTGTCGATAAGAGATCAAAAAGATTGCTTCAAGAAGCTTATGGAACATTTCGTTATACCTCCGAATACAACAAATTCGATGAGGAGGGTAACAAGATTGAGGAAAACAAGGAGGGAGGAGGCTAGTCAAACAGTTCGCTCTTCATAAGATGGCCGACGATTCGGAAATTCAAGCAAAATCTAGCCCGTGACTTTGTCAAGCAGAACAAGACTCGGATTTCAAAGGACAATATGAGAAACTGAAACATGATTGGCCAGAATTTGTGAAGCAAAAGAAATCGGAGCAGTTCATTCAAATATTGAAAAAATAAGGAAAATGCGGCTAAGAAGGAGTACAATCATGTTATGGGGCCAGGAGGGTATCGCATTTGGGTGCCTAGGTTGGAGAAGATGGAGAACGAGCTGAGGGCGCGAGGAATCCGCCCAGCACGGAGGATGGGACCCAAGGGCCAAAAGCTGGTGGTACGGGCATGGGGAACGCTGAACCCGGAGACAGGGGAGTGTGTTTACCGGGCAAATTAATTAAACCCACCCAAGCCCTTATTGACGCAATGAAGGATGCTCAACAGGGAAGATCAAGTTCAACAGAGAGAACGACGCTACCGACAAAAGCCCTCGAATCCTGAACATGGAGGACGTACGAGGTATGGGGCACATTCCGTGGAAAATAGGGTTCCCTGAACGATGACCCGTGACGGTTACTGAAGCCGTAAGAGAAAGATGGATCGGGAAGCAGATGTTGTGGCGCGGTTGGCATCGGAAATGGATGTGATGAAGAAAACCATGAGTGTACTAGTAGCGAAAGAGATGCAGCTCGGTGCAGCATGAAGATCATCCAGCGGATCTCGAAGCCAGCAGCGGAGAAGCAGCGTGGCTTCCACGGAGGCCCCACCGGCTGGTGCAGATGCACCGACGATCGAAATTACTGCACCGGAGCCTCGGTGGTCGAAATTACTGCACCGGAGCCTCGGTGGTCGAAATTACTGCACCGGAGCCTCCTCGCTACCCGTGGGACGATATAAAGGAGATGAAAGAATGTCATCTGTATTATCCTATCGGGAACATGTCCATGAAGGTAGCCATCGGCAGTGCTTTACCATGTTTACTCGAGCACTCCACCACAACAACCCCATTCAAGATGGCTATGCTCGTGTCACGGTGGAGGACATAGTCCAAGGGTTTGAGGACCTGGAGATTGACATTGCTACACCGAAGGGGAGAAAAGACTTGAGATGTCAAGCGCCATTTCATTCTATGGCAAAAGAAGTTTATCAAGTTTCAGCGAGGCGCCAAGGACAACAAGTCCACCCCTACGGTGGTGGTGGTGGCGGTGGCGGTGGTGGTGGTGGTGGTGGTGGTGGCGGTTCACCTACACCTCCGCCACGCCAGCCGACGCCGCCCCAGTCCACAACGTCCGCGGGCGATCATCCGCCGCCCAGTCCTCGTCCGGCGGGTGATCGACGCCGCCCCAATCCACCTACGGCAAAGAAGCGAAGCAGTCCTGATTATTAACCCGGACCCTTATGTACCTAAGACCACAAAGGTACCGGAGCCATCATCAAGCCTCTCCCCACAAGGCCTTGGAAACGAGTGCCGAGGAAGTCGACGCGGCCGCGGCTGCTGATTTGGAGAAATGGAAGGCGGACTGCAAGAAGAAAAGAGAGCCCGAGCCCAAGCCAGTATTTTCTGATGAGCAAAAGAAGTGGGCTAAGTCATTTTTGAGCACACCGTCCCAAGCCGCGAAGAATCTGCCTAACGACTATGCACGTGAACTTCGCAGGCAGGCACTCATGTTCAAGGAGAACAAAGAGCGGAGAAGGCCGAAGTAAAAAAGCGGGAAACAAGTTGCCCAGCTCGGGGAACAAAGTAAACAATCGATTGCCCCGCTAATAGTGGAAGCCTTCTGTCCGGATGCCCCCGAGATCATACAAGCTGCGGCAACACAGGGATTGACTGTAACGAGTGCCAGAGAACAAGCGGCCAACTTAGGTATTACTCTTCGTGAACTGTTAGGCCTTGATGAGGCGCCAGTGAAGGAGGTAGTAATTACATATGTCAAGAATGGGCCTCTCGTCGAGCCTGCGCAGGAAAAGGATCTACCTCCACAAATGAAAGGTCTGCTGAATTGGTACAAGGGTTACATAAAAAATAAAAACGCCAAAGAATATATTTATGCGGAAGTTAGACATGAGCATCACTTCAAACATTACTATGTACAAATTGGACTGAGTGAATTGTTCCAGCTTTTCAATCTGCGCGAGCTCGACAAATCTATCATCAGTTGCTACGTTCTGTAAGTGATCTATTAATTTCTACCCCATCTCGTTCATATTTCCTGCACTATATATATGTCCTAACTATATTGTTGTGTCCGCTATTATACATGCAGAATGAAGATTAAGGAATGCAGAGTAAGGAACATCCATGATGTTGGGTTCATTGACCCACACATCGTTAATGGATATGTGTTGGAGCGTCACCCCGCCGACGTGGAGGCAGACCTGTGGCAGTTTCTTACAAAGCAGGAACTCAAAAGTGATATTCTATTTCCTTACCATTTTGGGTGAGTGTTTCTGTCTTGAGCACATTCTCTTTTGTTTACTCCATGCATGGTATGTGGCCGGCTAATCGATGAGTTATGCATGACGTACTGTGCATGTATCGTGTCCGCAGGTTCCACTGGATTCTGCTAGTAATTAAAGTTAACACCTCAGAATGTCTCGTCCACGACTCTCTGAATATGGATCCAAAGCTTTGGGGCGGCATGAGAAGAATGCTGCAGAAGTAATTATTTTCATTCATTTGCGCCTATATCGATCGGCCTATTTCGCTCATTTCCTAATATCAAGTAACTAATAACTCTCTTGTTCATTTAATTTTCTTTGCCTCGTAGGGTTTGGAGACGGTTCGAGATACAAAGGTCGGTGAATTAAAAAAGAGCTAGAATTCAAAAGGTCAAAGGCTAAGAATGCTGGGGATATTCAGCCACCGGAGACCAATCTATGTGGATACTATGTTCAGAGATGATCCGAGATACACCTCTGAGCGGGTTCCGAGAGATACCAATGCTCAGAGGAATAACCTCCGTGGATGCTTAGTCCGAAGCTCGCTTCCGACCACTTCAAGAGGAACTAGCTGGATGGTTCAGCAGGAAGTCCTCCATCCTAAAGGAGAACACTATTACGAGGACGAGAACTTTATATGCATTAAATCATGTATGGAAACTTGTTCAAAATTGTATATGGTCATCCGATGATATTGAATATATATTGTATATTCCTCTTGAATTTTTTTTGGTTCTAATTTCAAATTTATTTGAAATTGTACATTCATATGCATGTATGTAGTACCGTAGAATATATGAAACTCCTTCAAAATTAAAATAAAGCACAAAAGAAATAAAACAATACAAATTAAACAGAAAACAGGTTTAGGGGGGCTAAAACCCTAAACCTGTGGCGGCCTTTAGTCGCTGTTGGCCAGAAGAACCGCGACTAAAGGTCCTCCGCCTGACGGTCGCCTGGCGCCCACGTGGACGGGCCGTTAGTCGCGTTCTTAAGCAGCCGCGACTAAAGGTGGGGGCTTTAGTCGCTTATTTGGTCGCGGTTGCGCAACCGCGACTAATGGCAGTTGCGAACCACGACCAAAGGCCTTTTTTCCACCAGTGTACTCTTTATATGCAAAGTTGTTACTTGTAGCTCTCTGTTTAGAAGTTTATGCAAATATTGTAGTATACGTAACTATGGATGTATTGTTGTAAATCTCTACTCCTAGTGGAGCAGTTGGTAGGATTGCGTCCATGATTTTTTTGTCCCATCACTTTCGTTTGGTTTTTTGACTGGTTTTTTCCGTCCCCCTCCACCACCACTCTCCATGCCGTTTTATTTTTCTCTCCACTTTTTTTTAGCAAAGCAGCACTTTACTAATGTACAAAAAATCACGGACTAAACTTTCCTAACTTATCCAAATCAACCGATCGTCCTTACTCTTATTCCATTGCAGGACGCTAATCGAGACGCCGTCCCTAACAATAGCTCCACACTGATGTACAAATGCGTCCTTGGTTCGCTTCGGAGCAATCGGTTGGCCATCATTCGGGATTTCTGTGATCATGGACCTTTCATCCTGGCGCAATCTTTTCTTCGGGCCTCGTCTCCTTACGGAAGTTTGGCTCGATCCGGAGGGCTATAAGAGAAGAAAGAAGTGTTAATATATTTACATACCAAAATAATTAATGCATCAAGTCAGCACAGGCTTAATTAATATATATATCTCATCGGACTTTGCAACAGCTCCCTCCTCCGTTCGGTCACCGGAGCCGTCATGATGATCTCATTCCTCAGGCATTCGGTCACCAAAGCCGTCATGATCTCATTCCTCCTCCATTGTTGGATAACCGGAGCCGTCATCCTCTCCTTCCCGACCATCGGTGTCATTGAGAAACGACAGGGGACCACCTCTGTCGCAGATTATATCCCCCAACAACTCTTCTTGTTCTAAGTCTTTGTCCACAACTTCTGCAAATATTACAACATGGCAATATACAAACATGAGAGATGGATATATTAGTGGCAAAAATAGACCTAGATAATCACAACAAGGAATCATATGCATATATGAGCAATGGATTAGTTGCAGACCACCTCTATCATGCATGTCCGACGTCCCCCCTCATGTCGAAGTTATCGGGCCGGGGTTATACTTTCAGGGTTTGGGTGTCCTCGATAGTTGGTCAGGTGAGCGGACCGCCTCTCTCTCATGCATGTCCGACGTCCCCCCTCATATGTCCACCGCGAGAGGGGGTAGGAGATCGACAATGCTCTTTCTTCTAGGGGTTTGGGTGGCCTCGAGAGTTTGTCGGGTAGGGGCGGGAGGGGGTAGGAGATCGCTTTTTTTCCCTAGGGTTTGGGTGGCCTCGAGAGTTGGTCGCTCGATATGTCCACGCGGTATAAAATGATACATAGATGACAACAATTCTTTATTAGAAAGCAAACCCGATAGCCGACATATCTACATATCGTCTAATATATCTAAACTTGTTTTTCCGATATATCTAGACTTGTTTTTTCTGATATATCTAGACTTGTTTTTCTGATATATCTAGACTTGTTTTTTGATATATCTAGACTTGTTTTTTTCCGATATATCTAGACTTGTTTTTCTATATACATCCATCCATACATACATAGCCACATACACCCATTTAGTAAAAAATTTATGAACAAAAGAACTTTCTATGAACAAAAAAATAGCATACATCAATGGACAAAACAAAGCATAGATCAACGGATCTCCCATATATTAAGAAAAACAATATGCATACATCCATTTACCAAAATTTATATGAACAAAAAACTTTCTATGAACATAAAAACATGCATCAATGCACAAAAAAGCATACATCAATGGATCATCCATACATCAACGTACATCCATATATTTATAAAACAATATGCATACATATCCATTTACTAAAAAATTATATGAAAAAAATTGTATGAAAAAAAATGCAGAGGGCGTCGGTGATGGCGGTGGGGCAGGGCAGGGGTGCGGGGGAAGGCGGGGTGCTCACTGGGGGCGGCGTCGAGGCTGAGGCAGAGGCGAGGGGCAGGGTAGGGGCGTGGGGAGACGTCGGGGAGGCTACGGCGAGGTCGGGGAGGCGTCGGGGACGCAACGACAAGGTCGGGGAGGCATCGGGGACGGTGTACGGTGTCGGCGAGCCAGGGGGCGCTGCGACGGCGACGAGGAGGCGCGGCGATGGGATAGAGGAACGTCGTCGGGGCAGGGAGCAGCGACCGGCATCGGGGCAGGGACGACGACGAGGAGCGGGCGGCTACGGTGAGAGTGACGAGTAGCAGCCCGGCGGCGTCGGGGGAGAATGTGAGAATTTGGGGAAAAATTCCTAAGTGTTGTCTTATATAGCAAAGTCTTTAGTCCCGGTTGGTGGCACCAACCGGGACCAATGCCCACCTTTAGTCCCGGTTCGTGCCACCAACCGGGACCAAAGGTTAGTTTTCATCAGCCCTTGGGAGAGGGGACTAAAGGTGGGCATTGGCACGAACCGGGACTAAAGGTGGGCATTGGTCCCGGTCGGTGCCACCAACCGGGACCAAAGATGGGTATTGGTCCTGGTTGGTGCCACTAACTGGGACGAAAGGGTGGTGTTGCCCGCGGCCAAAAGTTTAGTCCCACCTCGCTAGTTGACACAGGCTCGGAGTGGTTTATAAGCCCCACTGCCGCTGCCCTCTCAAGCTCCTCTCTAATGCAGGCCTACAGGCCTAAACTCAATCACTCTGCCTGTGGGCCTACTGGGCCTGCTGCGGGTCTGAGTCCTGGCCCAACTAGCGGTTGGGTTTGTAGTCGTATGCAGGCCACGGTGGCCCAGTAGGGCGGCATTTTTTAAATTTTTTCCAGTATTTTTGTTTTGTTTTTTTGCTTTATTTATTTTCTTTTGATTCTACATACAGCTAAATACTTCAAGTTTTTTAGTGATTCTTTTTGCCTTAGGTCAGAAAATTTATAAACTTTCTGTTAGTGCCACTAGTTTTCAAATTTGAATAGTTTAAATTTGAAATCTTTAAAATTTGTGTGAATCACTAGTTTGTGAATAACTATACTTTTAAAATAGATTTTAGAGTGATTCTTTTTCCTGCTATTTAATATTAGTGTATTTTATCATTAAATTCAATTTGATAATTTTCAGGTTAATTTAAATGGGTGTTTTAATCAAAACAATTTTTTTATTTTGTTTGCTATTAAAGTTTCTAACAAAATATATTGTATAAAATTGTTTTTGCTATTAATGTTTTTAAGAAAAAATACTTTGATAATTTTAGTTGTATAAATTTTATTTTATAATTTTAGTTTCAAAAATACTAGAGGTGTATAAAAGCTTTTTACTTGATTCTTTTTGCTGTTGAAGAATATTATAGTTTTGTTTTAGTTGATCATAGTAGAATATCTATACCTATACTAATTAGGCACTTCCTAGAAATTCCCATGTTAATCAGTAATTAGGAACCATTAATCTGGTGGGGCCGAGTTATAACGGTGTAGATCAACTCATAATATCCTAGGCAAAAACAATTTTCTGGTCATAAAAAAACAAGGAAAGAACTCCCATATCAATCTATGTACACGATTTATTGGTTGTAAAAAAACATAAGAGAAAAGAACTGCCGTGTCAATCTATCTAAACTAGATGGCACCCCGCGCGTTGCTGCGGGAATTTTGAACCCACAAAGTTTAAATAAAATTTGGTAGAACCATGGTTCTCAACTGTTCAATAGTAATAATCCAAAATAAACAGTGGAAACAAATTAATTAAAAGCAAATAGAATTATACCAATTGAACATGGGGCGGTAAGGACTAATGGAAATTTGAACATATCTTGTTTGGAAATAGCAAGGACTTATAGTGCAACTGAAAAAGGGTTTGTCTGATCGTATGAACCAAATTGTGTCTATTGAGCTTTTTTGAGAAAAGGCATCAACCCGACTTTATAAATAAAGCCAATCTATTGAGCTTTTTATGCAAAAGAATACTCTACATGACCCTTTTTTTAATACTCTACATGACCTTATAAATAAGCCAAATAGTGTCAAACATAACAAATATTTATAATGGCACCTAAAACAGTACAAACGAAAATATTTAAGGAAATGATACTAAGAATTTGGTCCTTACCTAATGTAATTTGTGGCTGAAAAGCTTCTCTGTTTTTCAGATAGCCAAGATCTATAAATCTGTTGGCAAAAGAAATACCCATGGCCAACAGTTTAGTAATAACTATGGATTTATCAACCAGTAAACATTGGCACCATACAAAGGGAAATATTCTTTCAAGATGCATGATAGTACATTCTGGCCTCTAAGGATGAAAGCTAGAGAGAATACATTGATTTATGACTTCATGGATTGGTTCACGGATGAAGTTATAACCTCAATAAGCCAAATATATGTCTTTGTATATTCCAATTCCTGTTTCAACAGCAAATATAATATATTTTGTCTAGTGCTGAAGGCCAACCGAAGGTTGCTTAGTGACCAAATAGAAGTTGTCGCTCAATCCGGCATCTCCTGAATTTTAGAACCAGGACACACCCAGATCAGATTACCCCATAGAATATATTTTGCCTAGTGCTGAAGGCAAACTGAAGTTTATGAATGATGACCATAATAAATAGAGTACACGTTACCTCAAACACATGTTACTCGCCTAGATCAATTCTCCTCTGTTAGCAATTTGGCTGGTAACGACATGGGTGGTCTTTGAGAGCGATTCGATCCAGGGGATAGAGGGACGGGTGGCCGTGCTCCGCAGGAAGGGAGACCATCACATAGACCCACATGAGAGCCTTGGTTTGGTTGAGTAACATGAGGAGGACCGGCCATTATGAACCATCTTATTCAAAGAGAGAGAGCCCGAGATCCATACTTTGGTGACCAACCAACACAGTCCAGAGGCAGAATCCCATGGGAATCGAACGACCGGAAAAAGAACGAAGCCAAATATAATGGGTTCATGGCGACGTAGAAGCTCCTGATCCACAATCCACAGAGCCATCGACGATTAATGGGGTGAAAGTAAAACACAATTGTCTTGAGTGGCGATGTACAATCAGATCACTGTACCTGCAGAGCCACACGTAACGAAATTAGATAGGGAAAAAGGAGGAGATCAGATTGATTTGGAGCAACACGCATCAAACTGAGATGGTCCTGGAATGAGGAGGGATAAGAGGAAGAAGATTCAAGGTCAGGAAGAAGAGAATACGAAGAGGAAGAGTCAACGGGGAGAAAATCACCCGGTTGATTCGCTGCAACGAAGAGGCGGCGTTTTTTAGGTTTTTTTTTTGAGGGGTGTTTTTTAGGTAATAGAAGAGCCTGTTTTTTAGGTAATAGAAGAGGCTACATCTAATGAAACGCTGGGGTAAATTTGTGGTGGGCCACAGGTAGCCACTTTAAAGCCCACGTACACAAACTTGGCTGGAGTATATGAGAAGTCACTTGCGTAGCCCACACACAGGAAGGAGAATTAAACTACGCGTAGCATGGGCAACAACCGATCGGGAAAAGGGTGACGTGGCTGCACTTAACACTGATGTGGCACCATAATGATGTGGACAGCGTGCATGATGAGAGAATAGGGAGTAGTGGGGAGCAACTTCTTAAGAATGGTAGATTTGAGTTTGAAGAAAAAACTGACACTGCCAACGAACCACGCTACTGAATCTTGCGTGTTAATAAAAAAAGTGTCCAACAAAACCTGCGTTCCTTATGTGCTCAATGCCTCAATCTATACGCGGCCATATCCCACGAAACCCACGATGACGCCGCCGCCGCCGACTCCTTCCTTGGCGGCACCGTGCGTTCCTGCCACTGGTGCCATCCATCGTCGTGCGGCGGTGCATGTGCATCTCGCGGCTGCTGCGCGGTCGCATTGCCGGCAGTACATGATGCGTGATAGGCTAGAGGCAGTTTCCATCACAGACGGTGGGCTCGAATTCATGTCTATAGCAATCATGCACGTGATGGATGCATGCATATGCCAACGGCTGTACTTTGTACATCCATGTTGCTCACTACTACTCAAGCCTATGAAAACTCCAACGATTCTACCAGCTAACAGTATACGTTGAAATATTGCCAATTGATTAATATAGATGAGTTTGCTTTGTACAGGATTATGTCACAGAGGAACTACCAACCTTATTATGTCACCGTAATGGTCCGAGACGACGAATCGTGAACAGCAAGCTAGGACATCCGATGGGTAAGTACTTGATGTTGCAATCGCAACATTCCACTAATATAATATATACTGAATCCATGTAAAATTTGTATGTGGATGATAATGCTGAATAAATCGTGTAGGAGATAGTTGTACAATAAAAAGACGTGTAGGAGATGGATTTGTGTGAATTTATATGCATGGTATAAATCTAATCTAGACTGAAAATCTGAATTTCATAAGTACTACGTGCACATGAGAAATTCTCCTTCAGAACTTGGACCGATTTCAAGTATTCGATATACCTCGGGTTGTTTCGTCTTATCATATTTGTTCCCATGTGGAAGATCTGAATCTAACAAAAATCTTTACATACATGTAGAGAAAGTTATATGGCAGAGCATCCTGATCTAAACCTTTGGCATAGTCCAGGTGCCTCGAGTCATGGTTCGAAGGAGCGGGTCCAATTGCCTCTTCCAAAAATATATATCGGAATCGTCGAATAGGTGACATTGTATCCATAGTTCAATACAATCATTGACTTCTATTTGCCCTATCCTACCCCACGAGTGTCTACTCCTTCAGAAAAATTATTCCAAACCCCTGCTCAGTATGCCTCTAGGAGAGGTCTCTGTCGCACTTGCTATACTCTTGGCCAAGGTCTCCGTCGCATCTTTCATGTGTTTTCACCTCCCACCGCAGCAAGACCAGGCTTGCTATGCCCTTTGCTGAGATCTGCGTCTTTGATTCCATGTGCTTTCACCTCTTGCTGCAGCCAGCGTAGGCCAACAATGGATACAATATTGAGCATCGCCTTGGGATCGGGCTCAGTTGTCAGCCACTAGCTCGGCTCTGGCATCCTCTTCTCCATGCCTCCTGATTTGGTCATGATGACCAAGAGGTAAGCATGTCCTGATTGGATAAGAATCCATATGTTCATGCTATTTAGCTGAGTTGGTTTCCTCTATTGTTGCATATATTGTTTTCTTGATTGGTAGGACCTCATCATATGTGTTTGTATTAGGCATGATTTTACATATAAAGGCTAACCTCCCTAGGAAGGAAATTTTATATAAAAATCAATCAATCTCCGTGATAACTCATGTACAATCTTCTGTCCATCACACCTATCACCCATCTCCTGTGCACCTGGATATGGATGCAATCACAATAACATTGAGTGATTGTTGCGATAATGTAGATGTTGCTACCATATCCAATGTTATATTCACAGAGTGAGGAGATTGAATTTCAAAGCCACTGGCACATTCGTAGTAAGAGCTATAGAATTGACCACTGCTGAGCTCGAGAAGTGGACCTAAAGTGGAAAAGTACAAAGATGATCGAGATGGATGCATACAACAATCAGATGACCTGAGATGGACCTAAAGCAAGTATCTTTCAATGATAAAAAGTTAACATTTTTTAAATGCAAAAATTTAGCCTTTTGTGAATTTTTTGAAGTCATACACTAAAGCTTATTGTATTATGCAACTTTCCATGTATGAAATAAATTAAGACACAAATTTCTAAATTGGATGACATTGTTTAAGAATGGCTCTATATCCATGGTAAGTGTGCTGACACAAATGGGTATATCAAAAAACTTGCCGCATCTTACATGAAAATTTATGTTTGCCCCCAAAATAAATGATTAATTAACTGCAAGGCCGTTAGCATTCTTATTAGGCTAGCCCGTGCGAATGCACGGGTTTACGATTAGTTTTAATTAATTATGTTTAGTTCATTCTTTTTGCTATTTGAGTAACTGCGGTGATATTCTACATCAAAGGCATCATCATAATAGTTGTGGAGAGAAAGTCTTCACTTTTTCTTCGTTTGTGTCCTTTGTGGCACCCCGGCTCAGAGCAACCGGTTTAACTTGCATTGCCAGCTCAGGGATCAAGTCTTATGGCAACACACTAGTACAGAAAACAACCGCTTTATTGATGCTAGCGGAAACATAGTGCGATATTACATCAAGTAGCGATACCAAGCGGAACACATGGTGTGGCTGGACAATATGTACATTATTTAGTGAATATAAAGGGGCCTCGATCACGACATCTATGCGGCAGCGGAACGAAGACGAAGCGGAACTCCATAGCACAGGGACACCGATGTGGACACGATCTAGACACGGTAGCACTCCGATCCGGTTAGACTTTCCTGAAAGTTGGCATAACACGCCAGGTCAGTATATTGAATGTACTTGCAAGCTCACAACAAGTATAAACATAATGGCAAACAATATCATGACATTTGGTCAAGTTGAATGCAGATAAACATATTACTGATGCAGTGCAAATAAACTTGTGCACCGAGTCCCTCAGACTCTCTTACCAACGGGTTACCTTGTAACCAAACGGTGATCATTCTCGGATCACAAATAAAACCAACATTTGGTTTCCACAACAATCAGTCTCACCGACATCATCACTTAACCCGTGCAAAGTATATCACTTAGTGTGCAAGATTACTTATTAATGTTGATCCATTGTGTGACTTACTCATGAGTTGTGTCCGTAACTGAGGATGCGGCTATCGATAGATTTAAATAACACTCTGCAGAGGTAGCACACTAGACCCACATCACGGAATCCATGGCTGTAGTTGAGTAGGAAACCAATGAAACTTGGAAATGGTTTGTTGGGCTACTCATCAAGGATCTTGACATCAACAACAATGGAGCTAGCTGTGTGTTTATCTCTGATCAACAAAAGTGCGTACTCAATGCCATGCAGGATATCTACGAGCTGCAGAGCACAAGATGTGTGTTAGGCACATATACGCTAACTGGAGGACACTACTAGGGAAAACCTTATACACAACATAGTAGCAGTAGCGCTGGACAAAATCATGCGCTACTGCTACTTACTACTAGCGCTTGTAAATAAACTGTGCTACTGCTATAGTTTTATCACTAGCGCGTACTTGCAAAAAGCGTTGCTGCTATGTTTGAACTGGGCGCACATGGCTAGCCCACTTAGCAGTAGCGCGTATCCTCTCCCAGCGCTACCGCTATTCTCCTTAGCTGTAGCGCTTTTCGCGAACCCACCTTACTACTAACCCTACCTTATCCTCCCCACGCGGCCGACCCTCTCACTCACTCTCCCTCTCGGTCACTCTCGCCCGCACCGATACCCATCGTCCGCCGCCGTCGCCGTCGTCCGTCCGCCACCGAGGTACTCCCTCCATCCCTCCTTCCCTCCCTCCTCCTCCCACCGCGCCCTCCTCCCTCCGCCTCCGGCCGCCCCTCCTCCCTCCTCCTCCGGCCGCCCCTAGTCCCTCCTCCCTCCTCCGCCAGCAGCCCTCCTCCCACCGCCCCTCCCTCCTCCTCCTTCGGACGCCCCTCCCCTCCTCCTCCGGCTGCCCCTCCCCCTCCTATCTCTTCCCTCCCTCCCTTGTCTCTGTTCTTGCAAATTGTAGGTAATTTAAATGTAGATTTTAGAATGTAGACATTGTAGAATGTAGATTTTTAATAGAATAATTTTTTTGACTATTTTAGGTGTTTTGAATAAAATAGAAGTAAGAAAATTCAGGGTAGAACTAGGGTAGTAGAATTTTTAGCAAGTGTTTAATAGAAATAGTTTATTTAGTAAGTGATTAATATAACTAGTTTATTTATATTAAGTGCTTAATAGAAATAGTTTATTTAGTGAGTGCTTAATAGCACTAGTTTATTATAGTAACTGCTTAATAGAACTAATTTATTTAGTAAGTAGTTAATAAAACTAGTTTATTTAGTAAGTAGTTAATAAAACTAGTTTATTTAGTGTTAGGTTTATATATAAGATATTTTGAAATGTTTTTGTTCATATTTTCAACCATTGAAATGCAATGACCATCGATAAGTGGCCTATGTTTTGCTGGATTGTTGATTAATTTCCGTTCCGGCAAATTTCAGGCGCTCGATATCTCCTTTTTTAGCCAAGGTCATGCCGGATTTTTTGGGTTTTGTCATCGAGTTATAATCTTTGAATTTTGAACACAGGAGATGTCTGATGAAGATGGGATCCTGGAGTGTGGGTACTGCTACGATGACCGGGGTTTGTGCGACAGGTTTCCTCACCTGCAAAATGATAGGTTTTTCACCATGAAGCTGGAAGAGACCTTTGATGTTTGTATGGTACGCAACGACAAGCATTTCATCGTAATTAATATCATCACTTGTGCTTCTTTTGTTCAACGTGTAATTTATGGATTTTTTTTCAATTCGATTAGTACATCCCGTGCCATGCTAGACCATATGTATTGGAGAAGCTTGGTTTTGGTTTAGATGACTTTGAGAATGTGGAGACAAGTTTCTAGTTAAGTTGTACAATGCGGTCGATTGCTCCCATTTCGGTTTCTCTAATTGGAAAGCTCTTCAAGGCATATGTATTTGAGGAGGGAATGCGAATAAGATTTGATATTCGTCCCAAAGATGATGATGATGATGATAATATCGACATCTGGGTGGATGTGGATATGCCTCCAGTTTTGCCTAGATGTTAGTTTGTCAAACTAATTTATTAAGTTCAGTAATTTATGTTGTTAATTTAAAAATATCTGGTGTTCGTTGGTACTTAACTTATTTATTTATAGTTGTCAGCTTATTTCTTATCTTCAAGAAATACTCGGAAGATAGTAAACAACACATACTACAGCTATGACTCCAAGCTTAATTGTGAGGAGAAAGGTTATCTTGTCTCATTCATAGAAGATGTTGAGGCCTTCAGAATTAGTCACTCTATCAACCCAAATTATACTAGATACGTGCCAATAGTCCATAAATTGCTTGATGGTAACTTCATTGCCAAAAACTTGGTAAGATTTTGTTAATGACGGTAACATCATTGCATACATTATTCTTAAGTAAACTACATTGCTAACTATATATTTTACTATTACGTTTTTGAACAGAGGCTCCCGAAGCAGGTTATGCCTGACATGCTATTTACCAAAGGTGATATGCATATGGTTAGCTTACGACCAACTTCTTTGAAGGCTTACCAAACTGCATACTCGATTCCTTCAAATGATGGAAGGCTCAAAATCAAAGAATGGAGCAAAGTGATGAATGTGCACAACAAATAATTGGAGACAAAGTGAATGTGTGCAAGCCACAAGTTGGAGATAGGTTTATGTCCATTCTCCATTATGGAGAAGGACCGGTTTATCTGTTTTATGGTATTTTAGCTAGGAGAGAGGAGTAGGTCCTAAGTATTTAGAACAATTAGTTAGTGTTGATTATATATGACTATGATGATGATGAGAAGCTTTTATTATGTGCTACAATGTCTTAGACTTGATGGTGATGCTGAGTAGGAGTAGAGATTATGAGTACTATGATGATGATGAGGAGGAGTTGTTATTATAACTAGTGACCAAGTTGTTATATGATGTCTCATGGACGAAAATGATGATGATGAGGAGTTATATGACAATGATATATTATGATGATAAGTTGTTAATGGTATTATACTGCTGATGATGATAAGTTATTATGTCATTGGGTGAAAGAATCACAGATTAGTTTCAAATGGATGGATCCAAAGTGACCATTGGTTACTTTGGATCCATGCACTCGAAACTAATCCAGGGTTCTTTCACCTAGTGATTTAATAACTCATTATAATGTAAAAACAATCTCTAAATTGCTACTGTATGAAAAATTCTATAAAGGTGTATGAATACGACCTAAAATTTAAAAGAAATAGAATATGGAATAATAGTAGTAGCGCGGGCGGAGAGAAGCGCTACTAGTAATTACCAGTAGCGGTTGTCCGGGAAAGCGCTACTACCACATAGATATAGCAGTAGCGTGTGCCAGCAAGCGCTACTGCTAAGCTTTAGTTGTAGCGCCGTATCAGTAGCGCGGCCAAAAACCAGCGCTACTGCTAGGTTTTTCCCTGGTAGTGGGAAGAAGCACATGGCTCATGATTGGCACACAAAAATTTGGGCCAAAGCTTCCAATAAGCAATATTTCAACTATTACAGAGCCAAGCTTGTCCAAAAGACACCTGAAGGTGCTAAGGACATGATGAGGATAGAGCCTATGCATTGGGCAAGAGATTTCTTTCTAGTGGGAGCAAATTGTGAGTCAGTTGACAATAATCTCTGTGAGTCATTCAACCATGACATTTTTATGCTAGGCTCTATCCAGTTATTTCTATGCTAGAGAAGATTAGTAATAAAATATTGGTGAGAATTCAAGAACAGAAAGAGAAGGGTGAAAATATGACAGGGAAAATATGCCCTGGTATATTTAAAAAGATCAAGAAATATATAGCTTGGACCACTACAAAAAAAGACGCATCCATGACATTTTGGATCGAACGAATTTTTTTCGGTCATGCTTATGACACTTTTATGACGATAACTGTGACAAAAGCATGTATCATCATAGTTGTGGTGGGCTCCTACGTCTATGACAAAAAATCATGATAGAAAATTGGCTTTTCGTCCTGGGCGGGCCGGGGACGCACCTGCATGACATTCTTCGGGCCGTCCATGATGCAAAAAATCATGGTAGAAGCGAGTACGAGGAAAATTTCGGGGAGTTCCGAGTTATGGTGGGTGGTCGGGGTCCCAGTGATGCACTGTGGTTTGCACGTTTCTCTCGTACGTAGGTGTGTGTGTGTGTGTGTGTGTGTGTGTGTGTGTGTGTGCGTGAGGCATTGACTCTAACTGAACCCCGAGGGAGGCATTCCCTTACTGAACCCGAGCGATTGCACTAGCTACGTTACTGAACCTGATTGATCCCTTCGTTGTTAACTGAACCCGAGTGATTCCTTCGGTACTGCTGCTAACTGAAGCCAATCGAACCAGCTGCCTCTTGATGAATAATAACCATTGTTGGGGGTTGGATGAACAGTTCCCGGTGGGGGTTGGATGAACCGGACCCCGTGGTAGTAGAGGCTGTTGCCACTGGATGAACAGGACCCCAATCGAGAGGTGGCCGTCACACACCCGAGCCGGTTGGGGGTGGATGAACAGGACCCCATGGAGGGCTAGTTAAATAGTAGCTGGTAGAGGCTGGATGAACAGGACCCCGTGGAGGGCTGGTTAAATAGTAGCCGGTGGAGGTTGGATGAATAGGACCCCGTGGACGAACAATAGCTGGTGGAGGCACGAGGAAGTCGACAGTGGACAAACAGTAGCATGTGAAGGCTGGAGGAAGTTGATGATGGATGAACGGTAGCCCGTGGAGTCCCGTTTTGCAGTACGCCACACCCCTCCCTATGAACAGGACCCCGTTTCGACCGTAGGCGCTCCAACACAAGTCCGTTTCCTCCGTTTTGCGGTACGCCAGACCTCTCCTGATGAACAGGATCCCGTTTCGACCGTAGCCGGTCGAACAGAAGGCCGTTTCCTCCGTACTGCGGTACGCCAGATCCCATTTCAGCTGTTCCGTCCAAGCCGGTTGGCTCCCGATGAACACAGCGCTTCTTGTTGCGTCCCAATGAACATGACGCAATTTCTCTGTTCTGACCCAGCCGGTAGGTGTTTGAGTAGGCATACATATGCGCGAGTAGGTGTTTGAGACCCCTCCCTGTGTACATACATGGCCGTATTTTTTCGCATGCGGCTGTACGTACGTGTACATGGTTTACAAGGGACTGCCTGAACTGCTACGTCGGGGGCTCTACTGCTACACGTACCGCTCCTTGCTTGGCCGCGGTTCATCGTTGCAGAGAGACCGATCAACTAGTATGTACATAGACATTCGCGACCAGAATGACAATGCTACGTACGCTTGGACCAGGTGGGTCCCAGCTGTCAGGGAGGAAAAGGAGGCACTTCCTTGAGTGCGAAGTTATTGATGGTGGGTCCGAGTTGTCAGGGGGAGGTTTCATTCTTTTCCCGCCTAATATGGAGGCACTTCCTTGTGTCCGAAGATATAGCTGGTGGGTCCCAGCTGTCAGGGGGAAGAATCATTTTTTCCTGTAATTTGGACGCACTTCCTTGCGTGCGAAGATCTAGATGGTGGGTCCATTTGTCAACCTCACCGCATAGAGTCCACTTCCGATGGCTATCCTTCGTTGAGCACGTTGACCATGCCGTGCGAACAACACCCAGGCGGTGGACGACGGTGAGGCCTGATACGTCTCCAACGTATCTATAATTTATGAAGCATTCATGCTATTATATTATCTGTTTTGAATGATTATGGGCTTTATTATACACTTCTATATTACTTTTGGGACTAACCTACTAACCAGAGGCCCAGCCCATATTGTTGTTTTCTGCCCTATTTCAGTGTTTCGAAGAAAAGGAATATCAAACGGAGTCCAAACGGAATGAAACCTTCGGGAGCATGATTTTTGGAACGAACATGATCCGAGAGACTTGGAGTACAAGCCAGGGAAGCTTTGAGGAGGCCAGGAGATAGGAGGGCGCCCCCCTATAGGGCGCACCACCTGTCTCCTGGGCCCCTCGAGCACCCCCGACCGACTTCTTTCACCTATATAATCCCATATACCCTATAAACATCGATAACGAAGATAGATCGGGAGTTCCGCCGCCGCAAGCCTCTATAGCCACCAAAAGTCAATCAGGACCCTGTTCCGGCACCCTGCCGGAGGGGGGATCCCTCACCGGTGGCCATCTTCGTCATCCCGGCGCTCTCCATGAAGAGGAGGGAGTAGTTCACCCTCAGGGCTGAGGGTATGTACCAGTAGCTATGTGTTTGATCTCTCTCTCTCTCTCTCTCTCTCTCTCTCTCTCTCTCTCTCTCTCTCGTGTTCTCTCTCGTGTTCTCTCTGTGGCACGATCTTGATGTATCGCAAGCTTTGCTATTATAGTTGGATCTTATGATGTTTCTCCACCTCTACTCTCTTGTAATGGATTGAGTTTTCCCTTTGAAGTTATCTTATCGGATTGAGTCTTTAAGGATTTGAGAACACTTGATGCATGTCTTGTCGTGCTTATCTGTGGTGACAATGGGATATTCACGTGATCAACTTGATGTATGTTATGGTGATCAACTTGCGGGTTCCGTGACCTTGGGAATCTATGCATAGGGGTTAGCACACGTTTTCGTCTTGACTCTCCGGTAGAAACTTTGGGGCACTCTTTGAAGTACTTTGTGTTGGTTGAAAAGATGAATCTGAGATTGTGTGATGCATATCGTATAATCATGCCCATGGATACTTGAGGTGAGAATGGAGTATCTAGGTGACATTAGGGTTTTGGTTGATTTGTGTCTTAAGGTGTTATTCGAGTATGAACTCTATGATAGATTGAACGGAAAGAATAGCTTCATGTTATTTTACTACAGACTCTTGAATAGATAGATCAAAAAGGATAACTTTGAGGTGCTTTCGTACCCTACCATAATCTCTTCGTTTGTTCTCCGCTATTAGTGGCTTTGGAGTGACTCTTTGTTGCATGTTGAGGGATTGTTATGTGATCCAATTATGTTATTATTGTTGAGAGAACTTGCACTAGTGAAAATATGAGCCCTAGGCCTTGTTCCCTACCATTGCAATACCATTTACACTCACTTTTATCACTTGGTACCTTGCTGTTTTTATAATTTCAGATTACAAATACTCATATCTACCATCCATATTGCACTTGTATCACCATCTCTTCGCTGAACTAGTGCACCTATACAATTTACCATTGTATTGGGTGTGTTGGGGACACAAGAGACTCTTTGTTATTTGGTTGCAGGGTTGCTTGAGAGAGACTGAGGGAGTTCCGGACTAGGGGGTGTCCGGATAGCCGAACTATCGTCATCGGCCGGACTCCAAGACTATGAAGATACAAGATTAAAGACTTCGTCCCGTGTCCGGATGGGACTTTCCTTGGCGTGGAAGGCAAGCTTGGTTCGTAGGACGAACAACAATCATACCATAGGCTAGCTTCTAGAGTTTAGCCTCTTTGATCTCGTGGTAGATCCACTCTTGTAACACACATCATCAATATTAATCAAGCAGGACGTAGGGTTTTACCTCCATCAAGAGGGACCGAACCTGGGTAAAACATCATGTCCCTTGTCTCCTGTTACCATCCGCCTAGACGCACAGTTCGGGACCCCCTACCCGAGATCCGCCGTTTTTGACACCGACATTGGTGCTTTCATTGAGAGTTCCTCTGTGTCGTCACCGATAGGCCCGATGGCTCCTTTGATCATCAACAACGACGCGGTCCAGGGTGAGACTTTTCTCCCCGGGCAGATCTTCGTGTTCGGCGGCTTTGCACTGCGGGTCAATTCGCTTGGCCATCTGGAGAAGATCGAAAGCTACGCCCCTGGCCGTCAGGTCAGATTTGGAAGTTTAAACTATACTGCCAATATCCGCGGAGACTTGGTCTTCAACGGATTCGAGCCGCAGCCAGGCGCGCTGCACTGTTTCGATGGGCATGATCTATCTCTGCAGCCGAACAGTGCCCTGGAGGCCGCACCAGAATCCGCTCTGACCCTTAATCCGGAGCTGGATTCCCCGATCGAGGACGACTAGTTGGACACCGCCTCGGGGGCTTTAATCTCTACGGCGATCGAGCCGAACTCCATCCCTGTCCTTTGCGAAGACCTCGACTCCAGGGTGCCGGACTCCTCTCCGGACTCCGAACCCTCCGCGCCCTTGCCAATCGAATCCGATTGGGCGCCCGTTATGGAGTTCACGGCCGCGGACATCTTTCAGCACTCGCCCTTTGGCGACATCCTGAATTCACTAAAGTCTCTCTCTTTATCCGGAGAGCCCTGGCCGGACTACGGACAGGAAGGTTGGGACGCGGACGATGAAGAAACTCAATGCCCACCCACCACCCACTTCATAGCAACTGTTGAAAGCTTACACGACGTGCTCGATTTCGACACCGAAGACATCGACGGTATGGACGACGATGTAGGAGACAACAATGAACCAGCACCTATAGAATGCTGGACAACCTCATCCCACGATGTATACATGGTGGATACACCTAAAGGAAATGAAGACGAGGAACAACGGGACGCCACGAAGGATAAATCCCTCGAAAAGCAGTCAAAACGGCAACGTAAACGCCGAACAAAGTCCCGCCTCAACAAAGACCCAGCCATAGAGCATGGCGAACCGGTGGACAACGAACAAGCTATCGAGCAATCGTCCGAACAAGACAACTTGGATAAACAATCTGTCCCCGGCGAAGACAACAGTCCGGACGATCTCACGCCGGACAAACCATTGGAGCAAAATGACCTCCAGAAAAGGCTTGTCGCCACCGCGCGTAGCCTGAAAAAGCAGAAGCGGAAGCTCAAACAGCGGAAGATGCACTCAGGATCAGATGGAGCAAAATATTCAGCACCGCAGATAAGTACGGCGACAGACGCCGAACAAAGAGCTACCCGAAAAGAAAGCTACTGCCCGACTTCGACGAGGAGGCCTTAGAGCCCCCGCAATTAAAAAGCAAGAAGGCCACCCGGTCGGATGGACGACCTCACGGCAAAAAGAGAGCGGCGAATGGTGCCGCACACAGGCCAATATGCAATCCACTTAAGGATTCACATCAAAAGGATAGCCCAGTTAGGTCCATCTATGGGCCAAGAAAGCACGCTCGTCAAAGCAATGCAATAAGCCAAAATTCCGAAGATCACGGCACACCCAAATATAGGGGCGCCGCGCACCCCCTATGTTTCACCGATGAGGTGCTGGATCATGAATTTCCAGCGGGATTCAAACCCGTAAACATAGAGGCATACGACGGAACAACAGACCCTGGAGTATGGATTGAGGATTACATCCTCCACATACACATGGATAGAGGAGATGATCTCCACGCCATAAAATACTTACCCCTTAAACTCAAAGGGCCAGCTCGGCATTGGCTGAAGTGCCTCCCCGAAAATACCATTGGAAGCTGGGAAGAGCTCGAGGATGCATTTCGGGCAAATTTTCAGGGGACCTATGTCTGCCCTCCGGACGCAGACGATCTAAGTCACATAACTCAACAGCCCGGAGAGTCAGCCCGGAAATTCTGGAACAGGTTCCTTACTAAAAAGAACCAAATAGTCGACTGTCCGGACGCCGAAGCCTTAGCAGCTTTCAAACACAACGTCCGAGACGAATGGCTCGCCAGACACCTCGGCCAAGAAAAGCCAAGAACAATGGCCACACTAACAAGCCTCATGACACGCTTTTGCGCAGGGGAAAACAGCTGGCTGGCTAGATGCAGCACCAGCGACCCGAGTACATCCAAAATCAGGGATGGAAATGGGAAATCACGACGCAGAAAAGATCAGCGCCGGAATAAAGAAAATGGCCCAACTAGTACGGCGGTCAACGCCGGATTCAAAAGCTCTCGTCCGAATAACAAAACACTGCCCCTAAAGGATAACAGTGAAGAGCTATCCAACCTAAACAATATTCTGGATAGACTGTGTCAAATACATGGTACCTCCGGGAAGCCTGCAAACCATACCCACAGAGATTGTTGGGTCTTTAAGCAGTCCGGCCGACTTAACGCCGAACACAAGGGGCTCGACACACCAAGTGAAAGTGAGGAAACCCAAAAGCACCACAAGCAGAGCCTCGGAAAACGAAAAACTTTCCCACAGGAGATCAAAACAGTAAACTCACTTCACGTGATCAAAAGGAAAAGCAGAGCGGCGCCCCCTAAAAGGCGCGCCGCACGATGGTTGTTAAAACCAATCACCTTCGACCATCAGGACTATTCCGATAATATCCGGAACGCAGGATGGACTGCCTTGATATTGGATCCTATAATCGACGGATTCCAATTTACACATGTCCTCATGGATGGCGGCGATGACATAAGCTCGATATATCGAGACACATCCGCAGGATGGGGATAAACCCAACCAAAATTCGCCGTAGCAACACCTCCTTTAAAGGAGTACTGCCAGGCCCATACGCCCTTTGCACTGGCTCCATACTGCTAGAAGTTGTGTTTGGTTCATCCAACAACTTCCGTCGCGAAAGGTTACTCTTCCATGTCGCCCCGTTTAAAAGTAGCCATCAAGCACTATTGGGACGCGAAGCTTTCGCCCGCTTTAACGCAATACCGCATTATGCGCCTCTAACACTTAAAATGCCCGGTCCACGCGGCATCATCTCGTTAAAAGGAAGTATTAAGTGTTACTCGAGCACGGGAGAAGGGGAGACTGCACCGACAGCTCCACAACTATCTGGCTCCACTAGGCAAAGAAGCTGAAATTGGTCATTCAAACCCCGGACACGGCTAGACGAGTCCGGCGCTTACTAGCGGCATACCCCCATACGAGGGGCTACATGCATGTATAACAAGAGATAATAAAGCTCAATTTTACTCACTTCTTCGAACCGTACTCTGTTCATTTAATATTAAGTACATCTTTCGCACGATCCTTTTTCTTTCAAACTAAGTTCCTCTCTTTTACAGATGAACAACGTGCTACACCCGTCCAGGATACAGCACAACGGAGACACAAAAAGCAGACGTGCAGAGGGACCCGTTGCAAGGATTCTTTTCAGATTAAGACCCTGCGTAAACCTTTTTCATTGTCTCTTGTTGATATACATCCCCCCGGTTCCTTAATATAACCGAGGAGGAGGCTGGCGCTTTGGCATTGGCGGCACCAGAATTTTTGCGCGTACCTAGACACCAGGGGCTTAGGGCATTATTCTGCCCATTTTCATAAAGACCGAATACCTTAGGGAGTATTGGCGCCTCGAGTTAGGCCTTATATGCATCAGCTCCAATCATGTCTTTGGTCAAATGTTGGGTTGCCCGGCTCCTGTGTTTTGCTGCCTTACGCTCTGTTTTCACGGCTAACGCGGCACCGGAGAACTCTGCGATTGTGCCCGGTTCGCCGGCGAGCACCTCGAGAGAAAGCCAAAAACTGACTGTCATGATATAGCGAGAGACTGGTCAACCACTCGATGACTCACAGGAATGTTTAGAATTCCTCCGCATTAACGACGGACCGATTTTCGGTCAGGCACATACGCACCCCGAATTCGGGAGAGTGCGGTGCCCCCAGGGGCTATATAGTAGCCCCACCCTCGAACTCCTATGGCTAAGTGAAAGTGATAAAGCATTATAGTCCGGTTGCCTGGTTTGCTACGCTATCACCTCCTTAACAGGACCAAGACGTTGGATTAAGTGTGAAAAAGCGTTTTTTTGCAAACACCCCCGCACTATGTGCGTGGGGGCTGAAGCCAAGGACTGCCATCTTTCAGGTTATATACACATATACATAAACGGCCGCACAGGGAGTAGTTTACTACTTGAACGCACAAGTATAAAAAGCACTTATATTACATGGAAACATTGTTTTCACAAATCATACATGTCATTCCAACATAATATCCTTCGAGCACTGCGTCTCTATTAGACGAGCGCCCGGCAGGACTTCTTCAAAGTAGTGCTCGGCCGGTACTCGGCTTCTGTCTGAGTCTTGGGATGCAACGTCGGTGGCCTTCATCTCTGCCCAGCATGTCTTGACACGGGCAAGAGCCATCCGCGCTCCCTCAATACACGCCGATCACTTCATTGCGTCGATACGCGACACCGCACCAAGAAACTGCTGCACTAAACCAAAATAGCTCTTCGGCCGGGGTCCGTCCGACCACAAGTGAGTCAAGACATGCTTCATGGCCAATCCGGACAATCGATTCAGATCGGCCCATTCGGCCAACCGATCTGTCAGCGGCAGAGGACGCTCCGGACTATGGAATTGCGACCAATATAGCTCTTCCCTTCTGTGCCCCTTCTGGCCCCGGAAGTGCTCAACCGTGTCCACAGCGCTCGCCGCCAAGTCCAGATAAGCATCCTCTGAACTCCACAATTTATCCAACTGAGCATACTTTGGATCTGTATATTTCTCTCCAGCGTAAACGGTTTTCCAGCCGCAATTGCCCCGGCCTGACTTAGCTCCTCCTTGGCAGCTCTCAAAGCCGATTGGGCATTCTTGGATTCGGCGGCGGCCTTCTTTAGGCCCTCTTGTTCCGCTTTGACGTTCCTTTTCAAGAACGGCGCAGCGATCGGTAGTATTCCTTAACTTTTGGCCATATCGGCCATCTCCTCTTTGCTTCGGCAGTGAGCAGCCCGTTCAGCTTCTAGCTCTTCGGCCGCCTTTAAAGCGGCCGCATTACTAATTCTGGCTTGCTCTTTCGCTCGGGCGAGTTCTGCCCGCAGCTCTTCCACGGCAGCGGCACCATCTGCATTAAGCATATGATTAGTAAGACATGGGCGTCAAGCTCCCTTACCAGGTGTCCGCATAGAAGTCGCATACCTTGTGACTCGTCAAACCGTTTATTGACCAGCGCGATGTCCGCATCCGCCTCGTCAAGTTGCCGCTTTAGTTCGGCATATTCATCAGTCCGGCTGGCCTCCGGACGCCCCGCCACCTGTTTAGGAGCGGCGATATGTTAAAACTGAGAATTTGATCCTCGGCACGTCGTCAATTTTGACAACATACCGAGTCTCAGGGGCTACTATCTATACATGGCGCATTTTATATGCATAACTGTCAAAAGGTACATTATTTTTTGCGTACCTCAAACCCCGTCGAGAAGCTTCGACGGTTTGCGTAATCCGCTTCATGCGGATGCAATTCTTTCAATCACCATACCCATTAGAGCACGGTGGTCTTCTGAGATAGCCGCTCGCCCGAGCAGATCCTTCAGCTCCTCCGACCGCACACCACTTGGCGCCGGACCTTCCGGCCCCGCCGGACTTGGGGGAACCCTCCGCGACGACACCTCCGGGTCGTCCGCTTCACATGAGGGTGCGACAGGTGAAGGCGTTTCGCTCTCCATCATCTCCGGAAGAAGATCCCCCGAAGACGAGCTCTGCTGGGAAGGGCTGAGGTCTGAACTACAAGGTACAATTTCGGTTATCTTCATAAATAAATACAGGGATGTTCCTTATTCACAAGACCCCTTCTTTTTACTTACGGCTCGCTGGAGGGCTGATCCCCTTGGGGAAATAGTGCGGCTGGGTTACTTCCCAGCGCCGGACTCTCCGATGAAGATTCCCTTCCCCTCTTTGAGGCCTTGACCTCCTGGTCTTTCGAAGCAGTCCTCTTCCCTCCTCGAAAGACGGGACTTTTAATCCCTCCTTCCTTGATAGCCTCCTTCGTGGGGGCAGTCGCTTCCCCGCTCCCCCCTTCGCCTTCTTCAAAGGGCGTGACCTTCAACATCTTGGTCAGCATGGGATCCGGCGTGGTTTCTGGGAGGGGAGCCGGACACCTTATTAACTTTGCCTTGGCTATCCACTCCTATTCAAGAAACGGCTCCTTTAAAGGGCATATATATAAAATAAATGAATGAACAGCTTGTCCGGTTACAGGGCTACTTACTTGAGTATCTGGGCGATTGCAGCTTAGTCCTGCGTCCTCGGTCAAGTCCGGACACTTTTCTTGTGACCCGAATAACAATTTATACATCTCCACGGGCGTCGTGCCCGTAAAATTTTGGAGAGCTCGTGGTCCCTTCGGATTGAATTCCCACAAGCGGAGGGGGCGACGTTTGCAGGGCTGAAGGCGCTGGATCACAATAACCTGCGCCACTGCAACCAGATTGATCCCTCTTTCCTGGAGGTCTCGAATACGGCCCTGCAGCAGGGGAACGTTGTCGGTGTCAAAACCGGCGGATCTCGGGTAGGGGGTCCCGAACTGTGCGTCTAGGCGGATGGTAACAGGAGACAAGGGACATGATGTTTTACCCAGGTTCGGGCCCTCTTGATGGAGGTAAAACCCTACATCCTGCTTGATTGATATTGATATTGTGGATGTTTACAAGAGTGGATCTACCACGAGATCAAGGAGGATAAACCCTAGAAGCTAGCCTATGGTATGATTGTAAGGGTTGTTGTTCTGTCCTACGGACTAGAGCCATCCGGTTTATATAGACACCGGAGAGGGCTAGGGTTACATAGAGTCGGTTACAATGGTAGGAGATCTACATATCCGTATCGCCAAGCTTGCCTTCCACGCCAAGGAAAGTCCCATCCGGACACGGGGCGAAGTCTTCAATCTTGTATCTTCATAGTCTTGGAGTCCGGTTGATGATGATAGTCCGGCCGATGATAGTCCGGCCGATGATGGTAGTCCGGCTATCCGGACACCCCCTAATCCGGGACTCCCTCAGTAGCCCCTGAACCAGGCTTCAATGACGATAAGTCCGGCGCGTATATTGCTTGGCATTGCAAGGCGGGTTCCTCCTCCGAATGATAGAAGATTGTGAACACCAGGATAGTGTCCGGCTCTGCAAAATAAATTCCACATTCCACCGTAGAGAGAATAATATATACACAAGTTCAATCTGCTGACGTTTTCTGCGGCATGACGTCACGCCACTACCAAGCCATTATTTAAATCGTTTTTTACTCTACCACCTCAGCGCATTTAGCGAAGCGGTTTCCTTGGCACGTCTTGTCGAAGCAGAGATCGTGTTCCCCCTTAATCCGGGATTCTCATCAATACGGACGTGGGTAACCCAACCGCGCCCGTCGCCACGCCCCCTCTATCGAAGGCGAGTCCCAAACGGTCACGGAGACGGCTCTTGGTATTCTCCCTCTTTATAACGGGACCAAGGCTCGTTTCTTTTCTTCAATCCTTCATCGAATCCTCTCCCCGCTCCAAGTTCCAGCACCTAGAGCTCCAGATTCGAGCGCTTCGGACTTTCAACGATGTCCGGTTCCGACCTCAGGGCGGTGGATGCCCTCCTCCGTCACGGAGGAGGACGATGCTAAAGCTGCGGGAGGCCAAGTACCGCTTATGACATTTCGACAGGTTGCTGCCGAAGGCAGGCCATCCCCACCCCGAGCCCGGCGAGTATGTCGTTTTTGTATCCCACCTCCGTCGGGGTTTAGGCTTCCCGATGGATCCTTTTGTGAGAGGGCTCATGTTTTACTATGGGTTGGAATTCCACGATTTGGCTCCGGAGTCCATCCTCCATATTTCCGCATTTATTGTCGTCTGCGAAGCCTTCCTCCGCGTCACCCCTCACTTCGGCCTGTGGCTGAAGACCTTCAATGTGGCGCCGAAGACGATCGGGGGGCGTCAAGCGGAGTGTGGGGGGGGCGGCCATAAGTAGGAGGGCCGATGCCCCGTGGCCCGCTGGCTCCTTCCAAGAGGAGCTCGGCCCGTGGCAGCAAGAGTGGTTCTATATTACCGTTCTGAGGGGCCGCAGACAAAAGCCGCCGCCCTTATTCCGCCCGGGACCTCCACGACGGTTGATGTCGTGGGTCAACCAAGGGCTCAACTGGGGGCCGTCAAAGGACATGCCCCTACTGCAGGGCTGGATTCGAGATCTCCAAACGAGGGAGGTCCATATGGTGGTGGTGATGCAGGTTATGCTGATTAGGCATCTCCCGCCCTGCAAACGCCGCCCTCTCCGGCTATGGGAGTTCAATCCGGAGGGCCCACGGATTCTTCAACACTTCATGGGTATGACACCTCACGGAGATGTACAAATTATTCTTGGATCACAAGAGGTGCGTCCGGAGTTGACCGAGGATGCTGGCCTAAGCTGCAATCGCCCGGATACTCAAGTAAGTAGTTCGAGTCCGGACACACCGTTTGTTTGCCTTTCGATGATTCGCCTTATGACCAACTTCCTTCTACAGGAGTGGATAGCGGAAGCAAAATTGATATGGTGTCCGCCCCCCCCGAGACCGCGCCGGATCCGTGCTGGTCCGGATGCTTGAGGTTGCGCCTTGAGAGGAAGGCGAAGGGGAAGCAGGAAGCTACTGCCTCGCCTAAGGAGGCTCTTGAAAGAGGGGATCGAGAATCCCTCCTCCAAGGGGAGAAGAGGACTGCCTCCGAGGACCCGGGGGCAAAAGCCCCTAAGCGGGGGAAGAAATCTTCGCCAGAGGGTCCTGCGTCCGGGGAGGCCCCGACCGCACAATCTCCCTTAAAGAGTCAGCCCTCCAACAAGCCGTAAGTAGAAAGAAATGAGTTTTATAATAAGGGACATCCCTATTTGTGCTTCTGAGGATAACTAAAGTTTTTACCTTGTAGTTCGGATCTCCGTCCCTCGCAAATGAGCTCGTCTTTAGGGGACCTTCGTCCGGAGATGATGGAGAGCGAGAGGCCTCCGTCCGGGGCGCCGTCGGATAGGGCGGACGAGCCTGAAGTGTCGTCACGGAGGGAGCCCCCGGGTTTGGCAAAGCCGGATAGTTCGGCACCAACTGGTGTACGGCTGAAGGATCTGCTGGAGAAGGCGTCTATCTCAGAAGATCACCACGCATTGATGAGCATGGTGATTGAAAGGATTTCGTCCGCCGAAGGCGGGTTGCACAATGCCGTCAGGAGTTTGCTGGCGGGGTTTGAGGTACGTAAAAATAACACACCGTTTAACAGTTTTGCATATAGAATGCGCCCTGTATGGATAGTAGCCCCTGAGACTCGGTAGGTTGTCGAAATCGACAGCGTGTCGAGGATCAAAATCGCAGGTTTAAATTTCCGCCGTGCCGATGCATGTGGCGGGTTGTCCAGGGGCCAGCCGGACTGACGGAGTTGCTGAACTAAAGCGGCAACTCGCTGTTGCGGATGCGGACATCACGCTGGTCAACAGGCGACTTGATGAGTCGCAAGGTAATTGTTACTGTGCGGTCACTTGGTAAGGGAGCCGAAGCCAGCTCCTTACAACATGTTCGTGAAATGCAGATAGTGCCCTGCTGTGGAGAGCCTTGGGCGAACTTGCTCAAGCCAAGGAGCAGGCGGAAGGAGTAATGGCGGCGACCTCGAGGGCGGCCGAGGAGTTAGCGGCCGAAAGGGTCGCACACTGCCGGAGCAGGGAAGAGATGGCCAAAATGGCCTTGAAGTTAAAAGATGCTACCGACCGCAATGAGGCTCTAGGGAAGGAGCGCCTAGCCGGGCAAGAAGACCTGGGGAAGGCCATCGCAGAAGCCAAGGATGCCCGCTCTGCAATGCGGGCTATAAAGGAGGATCTGCGCCAGGCCAGAGATATTGTAGCTGGCAAGCCTTTTCTGCTGCGCCGAAGGTTTACGGATCCAAAGTATGCTCAGCTGGGCCAACTGTGGGATCCAGAGGACCCTTATATGGACTTAGCAGCGAGTGCGGCGGATGCCGTTGTGCATTTTCGAAGCCAGAAGAATCACAAGACGGAAGAGCTGTTTTGGTCTAAATTCCATAGTCCGGAGCATTCACTTCCGCTGACCGACCGTTTGGCCGAGTGGGCTGAGCTAAATAGGTTGTCCGGGCTTGCTATGACAGATATAGTGACCCATATCCGGCCGGATAGGCCCGAGCCAAGAGTTACTTTGGCTTATTGCAGCAATTTCTTGGGCGGTGCCGCATATCAAAGCGATAAGCGGTCGGCCTGCATAGAGGGTGCGCGGATGGCACTCGCCCATGTGAAGACACATTGACAGAAATGGATGCCACCGCTGTTGCAACCCCGGTTAGGATGATAACGGTTACCCGCCGAGCACTATTTTGGCGAAGTGCTGCGTGGTGCTCGTGTAATAGAGTCGCAGATGCTCAAAAATGTTACGTTTGAATGAACGTTTGCATGATGTAAAACAATATTTATGATGTAAGCGCCTTTTATACTTGTGCGTTCAAGTAATAGAATATCCCCTATGCGGCCGTTCATGTATACGTGTGTATAACCTGAAAGATGGCCGTCGTCGGCTTCAGCCCCCACGCACAAGGTGCGGGGTTGTTCGCAAAAAATAGCGCGTTTTCACACTTAATCCGGACGCCTCGGTCCTATAAAGGGGTGGTAGCGAGCAAACGAGGCAACCGGACTATAATGCTTTATCACTTTCACTTAGCCATGGAGTTCGAGGGTGGGGCTACGACATAGCCCACGGGGCACCGCGCTCTCGAATTTGGGGCGCAGATGTGCTGGCCGAAATGGCCCTTCGTCTAAGCGGAGGAATCCTAAACATTCCCATGGTCGATCGAGTGGTTGACCAGTCTCTCGCTGTATCATGACGGTCAGTTTTCGGCTTTCTCTCATCGAGGTGCTCGCCAGCCGAATCGGGCACAATCGCAGATAGTTCTCCTGGTGCCGCGCTAGCCGATGATATGGAACGTAAGGCAGCAAAACACAGGAGCCGGGCAAACCTAACATTTGACCAAAGACATGATTCGGAGCTGATGCATATAAGGCCTAACTCGAGACGCCGAACACTCCCGAAGGTGTTCGGTCTTTACAATAGCGGGCAAAACAAAGCCCTAAGCCCCTTGTGTCCAGGTACGGGCAGGTTCTTCTGGCGCGGCCGATGCCAAAACGCCAGTCTCCACTCTGGTTATAATGATAAACCAGGGGATTATAGCAACAAGAGACAGTAAGAAAGGTTTACGAGGGTCTTAGTCTGAAAAGAGTCCTTACAGCGGGTCCCTCTGCACGTCTGCGCTGTGTCTCCGTTGTGCCGTATCCTCGGACGGTGTGCATGCTGTTCATCTGTAAAAAAGAGAGGAACTTAATTGGGAAAGAAATCGTGCGAGAAAGTGCATAAAAAATTGAAATATAGATTAATAAAGCTGAGCCTATGCAAGCTCATTATGGCTTATATGTACAAACCCTTGTGAAGGGGTGTGCGGCTAGGTAGCCCCTAGCTTATTTATTCCGGACTCGTCCAGCCGTGTCCGGGGTCTCAAACGACCTTTTAATGAAATGATGCTACGTGGACCGGGCATTTTGAGCGTAAGAGACGCGTAATGTGGTATTGCATTGAAGCGGATTTAAAGCTTCCGTCCAGTGATGCTTGATAGCTACTTTTAAATGGGGCGACATGAAAGGTTAGCTTTTCTCGTCGGAAGTTGTCGGGTGACCCTAACAACTTCTAGTAATAATGAAACTGTGCACCTGGCGTAAGGGCCTGGCGCCACTCCTTTGTTGGAAGTGCGGCTATGCCGAATTGTAGTAGGGTCTATCCCAACTTGCGGATTGTGTCCGGATATAGCAGGTTTAAGTCACTGCCGCCGTCCATCAAAACCTGTGTGAAATGCAGTCCGTCTATTATGGGATCCAATATCAGGGCAGTCTATCCTGCGTTCCGGATACTTCTGGACTAATCCAGATGGTCGAAAGTGATTGGTTTTGACATTCAATCTCGGTGTTCCACTGGGGTGGACCGTGCGACACTTGTCTTAGCGAGTGCCGTGTTGGTTTTTCGTACTATTACGTGAAGCGAGTTTACTGTTTTGACTTCTTGTGGGAAGGTCTTTTGACTTCCGGTGCTCTGCTGGTGGGGTTCGTCATCGTCCTCGCTTGGCGATCGAGCCTTGTGTCCGGCGTTGAGTCTGCGGACTGTTTAAAAACCCAACAATTTGGTTGGTATGGTTTGCGAGGCCTTCCGAGAGGTATTGTAGATTTGACATATCCGATCTAAAATTTTGTTTAAATTTGATAGCTCGTCTCTGTTGTCCTTAAGAGGCCGTGTTTTATTGTTTGGCGCATGAGCTTTTGAATCGGCGTTGACCGCCATGCCCTTTGGGCTTTTTTCTTTATTCCAGCGCTGATCTTTCCTGCGCTGTGACTTTCCGTTTCCATCTCTGATCTCGGATGTACTCGGGTCGCTGGTGCTGCATCTTGCTAGCCAGCTGTCTTCTCCTGCGCAAAAGCGCGTCATGAGGCTTGTTAGCGCGGCCATTGTTCTTGGCTTCTCTTGGCCGAGGTGTCTGGCGAGCCATTCGTCTCGGACGTTGTGTTTCAAAGCTGCTAAGGCTTCCGCGTCCGGACAGTCGACTATTCGGTTCTTTTTGGTAAGGAACCTGTTCCAGAATTTGCGCGCTGACTCTCCGGGCTGTTGGGTTATATGACTCAGATCGTCTGCATCCGGAGGGCGGACATAAGTCCCTTGAAAATTTGCTCTAAACGCGTCCTAAAGCTCTTCCCAACTTCCAACAGTGTTTTCTGGGAGGCTTTTGAGCCAATGCCGAGCTGGCCCTTTGAGCCTGAGGGGTAGGTATTTTATGGCGTGGAGATCATCTCCTCTAGCCATGTGTATGTGTAGTATGTAATCTTCTATCCAGACTCCGGGGTCTGTTGTGCCGTCGTATGCCTCTATGTTTATGGGTTTGAACCCTGTTGGAAATTCATGATCCAGCACCTCATCGGTAAAACATAGCGGGTGTGCGGCGCCCCTGTATTTGGGTGTGCCGCTGTCTTCGAACACTTGTCGTGTTGTGTTACTTCACAGGGCCCTCTTTTTGGCCCGTAGATGGACCTAGTTGGGCCGTCCGTTTTCCTGAGGATTATAATTGACTTGTGTGCGGCCCCGCTTGTCGCTTTTGGCCTATCATCTGGCCGTCTATCCGGCCAGGCGGCCTCTTTATTTTTTGACTGTGAAGGCTCTATGGCTTCCTCGTCAAATTCTGGCAGCAACTTGCGCTTCGGGTAGCTCTTTGTTTGATGGCCATGGCCATATTTGTCTGCAGTCTTGAATACTTTGCTCCACTTCATTCTGAGCGTGTCTTCTGCTGTTTTGAGCTTCCGTTTTTCCTTCTTCAAACTTCTTCCAGTGGCGACGAGTCGTTTGTGTATGTTCTTATGCTCCGGTGTTGTGTTCGGACTGTTGATTGCTCCGTGAAGGGGTTGAATATCCGGCTCGTCCTGTTCGTCGTCCATTGGTTTGCCCTGCTCTATCGCTGTGTCGTTAGGAATGCTGCTTTGATCGAGGCTGGACTTAGCAGGGCGGCGTCTACGTCGCCATTTTGGTTGTTTATCGGCGAGATTATCTTCTGCCGCGTCCCGTTGTTCCTCGTTATCGCTTCCCTTTGGGGTGTCCACCATGTATATGTCGTAGGACGAGGTGGTCTTCCAGTGTCCTGTAGGTGCTGGTTCTTGGTAGTCTCCGGCATCGTCGTTCATCTTGTCGATGTCTTGGTCGTCGAGTCGAAATCGTCGGTTAAATCATCGGCGGTGGCTCTGAAGTGGGTGGTGGGTGGGCTCTGAATTTCTTCGTCGTCGCGTCCCAACCATCTTGGCCGTAGTTCGCCAGGGCTCTCGGATAGCGAGAGATGCTTGATGAATTCTGATATCGCGAAGGGCGAGTCTGAAAGATGTCCGCAGCGGTGAATTCCATGATCGGCGTAATCGGATTCGTGGCGGGGCGCAGGAGGTTGAGTCCGGCAGAGAGTCCGACACCTCGAGTCATGAGCTTTATGCGGGACAAGGTAAGTTTTGGCTCCATCGCCGTAGAAGTTGCAGCTCGGCGGTGTCCAGCCATCCGTCCTCGATCCGGCGATCGGCTCCGGACTATGGGTCGGAGCGGATTAGTGTCTGACCTCAAGGTGCTGTCCGGCGGCGAGTTAGGTCGTGCCCATCATGACAGCGCTGCACGCCCGGTGTGGCTCAGATCCATCGGAGATCAAGTCCCCGGATATCGGCCATGAAGTTTAGGCTTCAAACCTGACTGACGGCCAGGGCGTAGCTTCGATCGGCTCAGATGGCCAAGTGAGTTGGCCCGCGATGCGAAGCCGCCGAATCGAAGATCTGTCCGGGGAAAAAGTCTCACCCAGGACTGCGTCGTTGTCGATTGAAGAGGCCATCAAGCCTATCGGTGGCGATACGGAGGAACTCTCAATGAAAGCACCATTGTCGGTGTCAAAACCGGTGGATCTCGGTAGGGGTCCCTAAGCGTGCGTCTAGGCGGATGGTAACAGGAGACAAGGGACACGATGTTTTACCCAGGTTGGGCCCTCTTGATGGAGGTAAAACCCTCACGTCCTGCTTGATTGATATTGATATTGTGGATGTTTACAAGAGTGGATCTACCACGAGATCAAGGAGGCAAAACCCTAGAAGCTAGCCTATGGTATGATTGTAAGGGTTGTTGTTCTGTCCTACGGACTAGAGCCATCCGGTTTATATAGACACCGGAGAGGGCTAGGGTTACATAGAGTCGGTTACAATGGTAGGAGATCTACATATCCGTATCGCCAAGCTTGCCTTCCACGCCAAGGAAAGTCCCATCCGGACACGGGGCGAAGTTCATAGTCTTGGAGTCCGGTTGATGATGATAGTCCGGCCGATGATAGTCCGGCCGATGATGGTAGTCCGGCTATCCGGACACCCGCTAATCCGGGACTCCCTCAGACGTCCTTAAACGACCCCCAGTCCTTGTTGACCCATGATGCCAGCCACTGTGGTGGACCTAAGCGGAAGGCAGGGAGCGCCGCCCATTTGGTGCCCCTGGGAGCGGTGATATAAAACCACTCCCGTTGCCACAAACAAAGATCCTCTTGAAAAGAGCCCTCGGGCCATGGAGCGTCAGCACATTTTCTTATGACCGCCCCTCCGCACTGTGCTTGTTGCCCCTTGATCGTCTTTGGCTCCACCTTGAAGGTCTTGAGCCACAATCCAAAGTGGGGGGTAATATGGAGGAAGGCCTCACATACGACAATGAATGACGAGATATGGAGGATGGACTCCGGATTCAAGTCATGGAAATCAAGCCCATAATAAAACATGAGCCCCCGCACAAAGGGATCCGTCGGGAAGCCTAAACCCCGAAGGAAGTGGGACACGAATACCACGTTCTCGCCGGGCTCAGGAGTGGAATGACCTGCCCTGGAGCGGGCAGCCTATGTGAGATCTCGCCGGTTAGATACCTGGCGTCTCGCAGCTTTAGCACATCCTCTTCTGCGACGGAGGAAGACATCCATTGGCCGTGCTGATCGGAGCCGGACATCGCCGAAAGTCCGAAGCGCCTAAATCTGAAGCTTTGGGTGTTGGAACTCGAAGCGCGAGGCGAACTCGATGGAGGGTTTAAAAAAGAAGAGGGCCTTGGTCTCATTATAAAGAGGTTGAATACCAAGAGCCCACCCCGTGGTCGACTAGGACTCGCCTTTGATAGAGGAGGCGTGCCAATGGGCACGGTTGGGTTACCCACGTCCGTATTGATGAGAATCCCGGGATAAGGGGGCACGATCTATGCTTTAATAAGGCGTGCCAAGGGAACCGCCTCGCTAAACACGCTGAGGTGGATCAGTAAAAAACGATTCATATAAAAGCCTAGCCGTGGTGTGATGTCACGCCGCGGAATACGTCAGCAAATCTGTGCAGAAAATTATTCTCTCTACGGCATTATGTGGAACTTGTTTTGCAGAGCCGGACACTATTCTTGTGTTCAAAACCTTCTATGAAGTATTCGGAGGAGGAACCCGCCTTGCAATGCCGAAGACAATATGCGCGCCGGACTCGTCGTCATTGAAGCCTGGTTCAGGGGGCTCTTGAGGAGTTCGGACTAGGGGTTGTCCGGATAGCGAACTATCATCATCGGCCGGACTCCAAGACTATGAAGATACAAGATTAAAGACTTCGTCCCGTGTCCGGATGGGACTTTCCTTGGCGTGGAAGGCAAGCTTGGCGATACGGATATGTAGATCTCCTACCATTGTAACCGACTCTGTGTAACCCTAACCCTATCCGATGTCTATATAAACCGGAGGGTTTTAGTCCGTAGGATGAATAACAATCATACCATAGGCTAGCTTCTAGGGTTTAGCCTCTTTGATCTCGTGGTAGATCCACTCTTGTAGCACACATCATCAATATTAATCAAGCAGGACGTAGGGTTTTATCTCCATCAAGAGGGCCCGAACCTGGGTAAAACATCGTGTCCCTTGTCTCCTGTTACCATCCGCCTAGACGCACAGTTCGGAACCCCCTACCCGAGATCCGCCAGTTTTGACACCGACAGAGACCATCTTCATCCTACGCCTCCCACGGAATGATAAATCTTAGGTCATCCACTTGAGGGAAATTTTCTACTGTCCTACAAACCTCTACACTTGGAGGCCCAACAACGTCGACAAGAAGAAGGTTGTGTTGTAGACATCAAGCTCTTTTCTGGCGCCGTTGCCGGGGAGGTGAGTGCTTGAAGGTATATCTTTAGATCTTGCAATCGAATCTATTTGTTTCTTGTTTTATCACTAGTTTAGTCTATAAAATAAAACTACAAAAAATGGAATTGAGTTTGTATCATACGCTTCATCTTTTTAATATCTTTCGTGAGAATGTTGGTAAGGAAAATTGTGCTCAAGTGCTAGAAGAAGAATGCATTAGAATGTTTGGCAATAAATATTTGAATGATGAGCACGATTGCAATGTTGTTAGTATGAACTCTTTGAATATCCATAGTACTAATGATGATTGCTCTAGTCATGATGGAAATGTCTCCTATAAGCATGTCAATTTTTGTGGAGTTGATTGGGTTTGCAAGTACGCACCAAATAGGGAAGATAGATATTGCAAGAGGCATAAGCATTTAGAAATTAAATTTTTGTAAGAAAGCCTTGATGTTTGTGCTGAAAAATTCAATATTTTTCGCGCTCCTTGTGAACTTTGCAATGAACATGGTCATTTAAATCTCCAATGCAAATTGTTTCATCATCGAATCGTGTCCAAAAATTGTGATAACTTGATTACCCTTGAGCATCATAAAGAGCTTAGTCTTCTTTTGGGGTATGAACAAATGAAACATATAACTGAGGGTATTCCAAAATTTAATCTTGCTAGATTTCTTGATTTTGATCTAGAGCATATTTATATGTATTGTGCGGTGAATTGCATTGAAAATCCTTATATTGCCAATTACCTAAAGAAAAGAAAGGAAATAGAAGATGAAGAGAATACTAATGAAAGGGAAGAGACTTCCCATTATCCTCCTATTATTTCTTATGATGAATCAGGTATCGAGGAGGAGCCTTCTATTCAACCAATCTCATCAATAAGGAGCTCAAAGAAGAGGGTTGAACCCACACATAATGTGAAGAAGAAAGGGAAGATAAGGAGCAGCAAAGGTAAAAAGGTATCTGCTACGTCTTGAGCTAGCGTTGGTTTTCCCCGAAGAGGAGAGGGTGATGCAGCAAAGTGTAGCATAAGTATTTCCCTCAGTTTTGAGAACCAAGATATCAATCCAGTAGGAGGCTCCTCCTAAGTCCCACGCACCTACACAAACAAATTGAGAACTCGCAACCAACGCAATAAAGGGGTTGTCAATCCCTTCACGGTCACTTACGAAAGTGAGATCTGATAGAGAGATAATAATATTTTTGGTATTTTGTGATATAGATGCATAAAAGTAAAGATGCAAATAAAAGTAGATTGAAAGAAAATATGATAAGAGATAGAACGGGGGGCTATAGGTTTCACTAGAGGCTTCTCTCGAAATAGCATAAGTATTACGGTGGGTGAACAAATTACTGTCGAGCAATTGATAGAAAAGCGAATAATTATGACGTTATCTAGGCATGATCATGTATATAGGCATCACGTCCATAACAAGTAGACCGACTCCTGCCTGCATCTACTACTATTACTCCACACATCGACCGCTATCCAGCAAGCATCTAGAGTATTAAGTTCATAAGAACAGAGCAACGCATTAAGCAAGATGACATGATGTAGAGGGATAAACTCATGCAATATGATATAAACCCCATCTTGTTATCCTCGATGGCAACAATACAATACATGTCTTGCAACCCTTTACATCTTTGGGTAAGATCACGCAAGATTGAACCCAAAGCTAAACACTTCTCCCATGGCAAGAAAGATCAATCTAGTAGGCCAAACCAAACTGATAATTCGAAGAGACTTGTAAAGATAACTCAATCATACGTAAAAGAATTCAGAGAAGATTCCAATATTATTCATAGATAAACTTGATCATAAACCCACAATTCATCGGATCTCGACAAACACACCGCAAAAAGAGATTACATCAAATAGATCTCCACATGAGAGGGGGAGAACATTGTATTGAGATCCAAAAAGAGAGAAGAAGCCATATAGCTAATAACTATGGACCCATAGGTCTGTGGTAAACTACTCACAACTCATCGGAGAGGCTATGGTGTTGATGTAGAAGCCCTCCGTGGTTGATTCCCCCTCCGACAGAGTGCCGACGAAGGCTCCAAGATGGGATCTCGCGGATACAGAAGGTTACGACGGTGGAAATTGTGTTTCGTGGTGCTCCTGGATGTTTTCGGGGTCCGTGGACATATATAGGAGGAAGAAATACGTCGGTGGACGCCCGAGGGGCCCACGAGACAGGGGGCGTGCACTACAGGGGGGGGGGCTCCTTTCTCGTGGGGCCCTTGGAGCTTTCTTGACTTGCACTCCTGGCTCTCTGGATCAGATTTGTTCCAAAAATAACGCTCCCGAAGGTTCCATTCTGTTTGGACTCCGTTTGATATTCCTTTTCTTTGAAATACTGAAATAGGCAAAAAACAACAATATGGGTTGGGCCTCCGGTTAGTAGGTTAGTCCCAAAAATGATATAAATGTTGGGAAACGTAGTAATTTCAAAAATTTTCCTACGATCACGCAAGACCATGGTGATGGCATAGCAACGAGAGGGGAGAGTGTCCGTCCACGTACCCTCGTAGACCGAAAGCGGAAGCGTTATATTAACGCGGTTGATGTAGTCGTACGTCTTCACGATCCGACCGATCCAAGCACCGTTACTCCGGCACCTCCGAGTTCTTGGCACACGTTCAGCTCGATGGCGATCCCGAGCTCCGATCCAGCAAAGCGTCGGGGAAGGAGTTCGTCACAAGACGGCGTGGTAGCGATCTTGATGTTCTACCGTCGCGGGGCTTCGCCTAAGCACCGCTACAATATGACCGAGGTGGAATATGGTGGAGGGGGCACCGCACAGCTAAGGAACGATCCGTAGATCAACTTGTGTGTCCTAGGGTGCCCCCTGCCCCGTATATAAAGGAGCAAGGGGAGGGCCGGCCAGCCTTGGGGCGCACCAAGGGAGGAAGTCCTCCTCCTAGTAGGAGTAGGACTCCCTTTCCTAGTCCTACTAGGAAGAGGGAAGGGGAAGGAAAGAGAGGGAGAGGGAGAGGAAAGGGGGCTGCGCCCCCTCCTAGTCAGTCGGACTCCCCATGGAGGGGCGCACCACCTCTTGGTGCAGCCCTCTCTCTCCCTCTTGGCCCAATAAGGCCCATAACTTCCCGGGGTTCCGGTAACCCCTCCGGCACTCCGATTTTCTCCGAAACTTCCGGAACCTTTCCGTGTCGAATATAACCATCCAATATATCAATCTTTATGTCTCGACCATTTGAGACTCCTCGTCATGTCCGTGATCACATCCGGGACTCGAACTCCTTGGTACATCAAAATACATAAACTCATAATAACCGTCATTGAAACCTTAAGCGTGCGGACCCTACGGTTCGAGAACTATGTAGACATGACCTAGAACTATTCTCGGTCAATAACCAATAGCGGAACCTGGATGCTCATATTGGTTCCTACATATTCTCGAAGATCTTTATCGGTCAAACCGCATAACAACATCGTTGTTCCCTTTGTCATCGGTATGTTACTTTCCGAGATTCGATCGTCGGTATCCAATACCTAGTTTAATCTCGTTACGGAAAGTCTCTTTACTCGTTCCGTAATACATCATCTCACAACTAACTCTTTAGTTGCAATGCTTGCAAGGCTTTATGTGATGTGTATTACCGAGAAGGCCTAGAGATACCTCTCCGACAATCGGAGTGACAAAACCTAATCTCGAAATCGCCAACCCAACAAGTACCTTTGGAGACACCTGTAGTACTCCTTTATAATCACCCGATTACGTTGTGGACGTTTGGTAGTACTCAAAGTGTTCCTCCGTTGGCGGAGTTGCATAATCTCATAGTTACAGGAACATGTATGGGTCATGAAGAAAGCATTAACATACTAAGCGATCAAGTGTTAAGCTAACGGAATGGGTCATGTCAATCAGATCATTCAACTAATGATGTGACCTTGTTAATCAAACAACAACTCCTTGTTCATGGTTAGGAAACATAACCATCTTTGATTAACAAGCTAGTCAAGTAGAGGCATACTAGTGACATACTGTTTGTCTATATATTCACACATGTATTATGTTTCCGGTTAATACAATTCTAGCATGAATAATAAACATTTATCATGATATAAGGAAATAAATAATAACTTTATTATTGCCTCTAGGGCATATTTCCTTCAGTCTCCCACTTGCACTAGAGTCAATAATCTAGATCACATCACCATGTGATTAACATCGATAGTTCACATCATCATGTGATTAACACCCATAATTCACATCGCCATGTGACCAAGACCCAAAGGGTTTGCTAGATTCAGTAATCTAGTTCACATCGCTATGTGATTAACACCCAAAGAGTACTAAGGTGTGATCATGTTTTGCTTTGTGAGAGAATCTTAGTCAGCGGGTCTGCCACATTCAGATCCGTATGTATTTTGCAAATCTCTATGTCAACAATGCTCTTGCGGAGCTACTCTAGCTAATTGCTCCCACTTTCAATATGTATCCAGATTGAGACTTAGAGTCATCTAGATTAGTTTAAAACTTGCATCGGCGTAACCTTTTACGACAGAACCTTTTCACTTCCATAATCGAGAAACACATCCTTATTCTACTAAGGATAATTTGACCGCTGTCCATTGATCTACTCCTAGATCTCTATTGCACTCCCTTGCCAATCTTAGTGGTAGGGTATGCAATAGATCTGGTACACAGCATGACATACTTTATAGAACCTATGGCTGATGCATAGGGAATGACTTTCATTCTCTTTCTATCTTCTGCCGTGGTCGGGTTTTGAGTCTTACTCAATCTCACACCTTTGTAACACAGGCAAGAACTTTTCTTTGACTGTTCCATTTTGAACTACTTCAAAATCTTGTCAAGGTATGTATTCATTGAAAAACTTATCAAGCGTCTTGATCTATCTCTATAGATCTTGATGCTCAATATGTAAGCAGCTTCACCGAGGTCTTTCTTTGAAAAAACTCCTTTCAAACACTCCTTAATGCTTTGCAGAATAATTCTACATTATTTCCGATCAACAATATGTCATTCACATATACTTATCAGAAATGCTGTAGTGCTCCCACTCACTTTCTTGTAAATACAGGCTTCTCCAAAAGTCTGTATAAAACCATATCTTTGATCAAATCATCAAGCATACATTCCAACTCTGAGATGCTTGCACCAGTCCATAGATGGATCGCTGGAGCTTGCACATTTTGTTAGCTCCTTTAGGATTGACAAAACCTTCTGGTTGCATCATATACAACTCTTCTTTAATAAATCCATTAAAGAATGTATTTTTGACATCCATTTGCCAGATTTCATAAAATGTGGCGATTGCTAACATGATTCGGACAGACATAAGCATCGCTACAGTTGAGTAAATCTCATTGTAGTCAACACCTTGAACTTGTCGAAAACCTTTCTGCGACAAGTCGAGCTTTGTAGATAGTAATACTACTATCCGCATCTGTCTTCCTCTTGAAGATCCATTTATATAATATGGCTTGCCGATCATCGGGCAACTCCATCAAAGTCCACACTTTGTTCTCATATATGGATCCCATCTCAGATTTCATGGTCTCAAACCATTTCGCGGAATCTGGGCTCATCATCGCTTCCTCATAGTTCGTAGGTTCATCATGGTCTAGTAACATGACTTCTAGAATTGGATTACCGTACCACTCAGTGCGGATCTTACTCTGGAAGACCTCACGAGGTTTGGTAACAACTTGATCTGAAGTTTCATGATCATCATCATTAACTTCCTCACTAATTGGTGTAGGAATCACTTGGAACTGATTCTGTGATGAACTACTTTCCAATAAGGAGAAGGTACAATTACCTCATCAAGTTCTACTTTCCTCCCACTCACTTCTTTCGAGAGAAACTTCTTCTCTAGAAAGGATCCATCTTAACAACAAATATCTTGCTTTCGGATCTGTGATAGAAGGTGTACCCAATAGTTACCTTTGGGTATTCTATGAAGGCGCATTTCTCCGATTTGGGTTTGAGCTTATCAGGTGAAAACTTTTTCACATAAGTATCACAACTCCAAACTTTAAGAAACGACAGACTTAGGTTTCTTGCTAAACCATAGTTCATACGGTGTCATCTCAGCGGTTTAGATGGTGCCCTATTAAGCGTGAATGCAGCTGTCTTTAATGCATAACCCCAAAGCGATAGTGGTAAATGGGTAAGATACATCATAGATCGCACCATATCAAAATAAAATCTGGTTCTGACGTTCGGACACACCATAATGTTGTGGTGTTCCATGTGGCGTGAGCTGTGAAACTATTCCACATTGTTTTCATTGAAGACCAAACTCGTAACTCAAATATTTATCTCCACGATCAGATCGTAGAAACTTTATTTTCTTGTTGCGATGATTTTCCACTTCACTCTGAAATTCTTTGAACCTTTCAACTATTTCAGACTTATGTTTCATCAAGTAGATATACCCATATCTACTCAAATCATCTTGTGAAGGTCAGAAAAATAACGATACTTGCCACGAGCATCAACATTCATTGGATCGCATACATCGGTATGTATTATTTCCAATAAGTCAGTAGCTTGTTCCATTGTTCGGAGAAGCGGAGTTTTAGTCATCTTGCCCAAAAGGCACGGTTCGCAAGCATCAAATGATTCATAATCAAGTGATTCCAAAAGTCCATCAGCATGGAGTTTTCTTCATCGCTTTACACCAATATGACCTAAGCGGCAGTGCCACAAATAAGTTGCACTATCATTATTAACTTTGCATCTTTTGGTTTCAATATTATGAATATGTGTATCACTATGATCGAGATCCAATGAACCATTTTCATTGAGTGTGTAACCATATAAGGTTTTATTCATGTAAGCAGAACAACAATTTATTCTCTTACTTAAATGAATAACCGTATTGCAATAAACATGATCAAATCATATTTATGCTCAACACCAAATAACACTTATTTAGGTTCCACACTAATCCCGAAAGTATAGGGAGTGTGAGATGATGATCATATCAATCTTGGAACTACTTCCAACACTCATCGTCACTTCCCCTTCAACTAGTTTCATTCATTCTGAAACTCCGTTTGAGTTACTAATCTTAGCAACCGAGCAGTATCAAATACTCAGGGGCTACTATAAACACTAGTAAGGTACACATCAATAACCTGTATATCAAATATAACCTTGTTTCACTTTGCCATCCTTCTTATCCACCAAATATTCAGGGGTAGTTCCGCTTCCAGTGACCAGTTCCATTGCAGCAAAAGTACTCAGTCTCAGGCTTAGGTCTAGACTTGGGCTTCTTCACTCGAGCAGCAACTTGCTTGCCGTTCCATTTGAAGTTCCCCTTCTTCCCTTTGCCATTTTCCTTGAGACTACTAGTCTTGTCAACCATCAACACTTGATGTTTTTCTTGATTTCTACCTTCGCGATTTTAGCATCGCGAAGAGCTCGAGAATCTTTTTCGTCATCCCTTGCATACTATAGTTCATCACGAAGTTCTACTAACTTAGTGATGGTGACTAGAGAATTCTGTCAATCACTATCTTATCTGGAAGATTAACTCCCACTTGATTCAAGTGATTGAAGTACTCAGACAATCTGAGCACATGCTCACTAGTTGAGCGATTCTCCTCCATCTTTTAGCTATAGAACTTGTTGGAGACTTCATATCTCTCAACTCGGGTATTTGCCTAAAATATTAACTTCAATTCCTGGAACATCTCATATGGTCCATGACGTTCAAAACGTCTTTGAAGTCCCGATTCTAAGCCGTTAAGCATGGTGCACTAAACTATCAAGTAGTCATCATATTGAGCTAGCCAAACGTTCATAACGTCTGTATCTGCTCATATTGAGCTAGCCAAGCGTTCATAACGCCCGCATCTGCTCCTGCAAATAGGTCTGTCACCTAGCGGTGCATTAAGGACATAATTCTTCTGCGCAGCAATGAGGATAAACCTCAGATCACGGATCCAATCCGCATCATTGCTACTAACATTTTCAATACAATTTTCTCTAGGAACACATATAAAAACATAGGGAAGCAACAACGCGAGCTATTGATCTACAACATAATTTGCAAAATACTACCAGGACTAAGTTCATGATAAATTAAAGTTCAATTAATCATATTACTTAAGAACTCCCACTTAGACAGACATCTCTCTAGTCATCTAAGTGATCACGTGATCCAAATCAACTAAACCATAACCGATCATCACGTGAGATGGAGTAGTTTTCAATGGTGAACATCTTATGTTGATCATATCTACTATATGATTCACGCTCGACCTTTCGGTCTCCGTGTTCGAGGCCATATCTGCATATGCTAGGCTCGTCAAGTATAACCTGAGTATTCGCGTGTGCAAAACTGGCTTGCACCCGTTGTAGATGGACGAGAGCTTATCACACCCGATCATCACGTGGTGTGCAGGCACGACGAACTTTGGCAGCGGTGCATACTCGGGAGAACACTTCTTGATAATTTTAGTGAGAGATCATCTTATAATGCTACCGTCAATCAAAGCAAGATAAGATGCATAAAGGATAAACATCACATGCAATCAATATAAGTGATATGATATGGTCATCATCATCTTGTGCTTGTGATCTCCATCTCCGAAGCACCGTCATGATCACCATCGTCACCGGTAGCGACACCTTGATCTCCATCGTAGCATCATTGTCGTTTCGCCAACTATTGCTTCTCGACTATCGCTACCGCTTAGTGATAAAGTAAAGCAATTACATGGCGTTGCATTTCATACAATAAGCGACAACCATATGGCTCCTGCCGATTGCCGATAACTTCGGTTACAAAACATGATCATCTCATACAATAAAATATAGCATCACGTCTTGACCATATCACATCACAACATGCCCTGCAAAAACAAGTTAGGCGTCCTCTACTTTGTTGTTGCAAGTTTTACGTGGCTGCTACGGGCTGAGCAAGAACCGTTCTTACCTACGCATCAAAACCACAGCGATACTTCGTCAAATAGACTCCGTTTTAACCTTCTCAAGGACCGGGCGTAGCACTCAGTTCAACTAAAGTGAGAGAGACAGACACCCGCCGGTCACCTTTAAGCAACGAGTGCTCACAGCGGTGAAACCAGTCTCGCGTAAGCGTCTGGCGTAATGTCGGTCGGGCCGCTTCATCTCACAATACCGCTGAACCAAAGTATGACATGCTGGTAGGTAGTATGACTTGTATCGCCCACAACTCACTTGTGTTCTACTCGTGCATATGACATCAACGCATAAAACCAGGCTCGATACCACTGTTGGGAAGCGTAGTAATTTCAAAATTTTCCTACGATCACGCAAGACCATGGTGATGGCATAGCAGCGAGAGGGAGAGTGTCCGTCCACGTACCCTCGTGAGACCGAAAGCGAAGGCGTTATATTAACGCGGTTGATGTAGTCGTCGTCTTCACGATCCGACCGATCCAAGCACCGTTACTCCGGCACCTCCGAGTTCTTGGCACACGTTCAGCTCGATGGCGATCCCGAGCTCCGATCCAGCAAAGCGTCGGGAAGGAGTTCCGTCGACCTGACGGCGTGGTGGCGATCTTGATGTTCTACCGTCGCGAGGCTTCGCCTAAGCACCGCTACAATATGACCGAGGTGGAATATGGTGGAGGGGGCACCGCACACGGCTAAGGAACGATCCGTAGATCAACTTGTGTGTCCTAGGGTGCCCCCTGCCCCGTATATAAAGGAGCAAGGGGAGGGCGGCCAGCCTTGGGGCGCACAAGGGAGGAAGTCCTCCTCCTAGTAGGAGTAGGACTCCCTTTCCTAGTCCTACTAGGAAGAGGGAAGGGGAAGGAAAGAGAGGAGAGGGAGAGGGAAGGGGGCTGCGCCCCCTCCTAGTCAATCGGACTCCCCATGGAGGGGGCGCACCACCTCTTGGTGCAGCCTCTCTCTCCCTCTTGGCCCAATAAGGCCCATAACTTCCCGGGGGTTCCGGTAACCCCTCCGGCACTCCGATTTTCTCCGAAACTTCCGGAACCTTTCCGTGTCCGAATATAACCATCCAATATATCAATCTTTATGTCTCGACCATTTGAGACTCCTCGTCATGTCCGTGATCACATCCGGGACTCGAACTCCTTGGTACATCAAAATACATAAACTCATAATAACCGTCATTGAAACCTTAGCGTGCGGACCCTACGGTTCGAGAACTATGTAGACATGACCTAGAACTATTCTCGGTCAATAACCAATAGCGGAACCTGGATGCTCATATTGGTTCCTACATATTCTCTGAAGATCTTTATCGGTCAAACCGCATAACAACATCGTTGTTCCCTTTGTCATCGGTATGTTACTTTCCGAGATTCGATCGTCGGTATCCAATACCTAGTTTAATCTCGTTACGGAAAGTCTCTTTACTCGTTCCGTAATACATCATCTCACAACTAACTCTTTAGTTGCAATGCTTGCAAGGCTTTATGTGATGTGTATTACCGAGAAGGCCTAGAGATACCTCTCCGACAATCGGAGTGACAAAACCTAATCTCAAATCGCCAACCCAACAAGTACCTTTGGAGACACCTGTAGTACTCCTTTATAATCACCCGATTCGTTGTGACGTTTGGTAGTACTCAAAGTGTTCCTCCGTAAGCGGAGTTGCATAATCTCATAGTTACAGGAACATGTATGGGTCATGAAGAAAGCATTAACATACTAAGCGATCAAGTGTTAAGCTAACGGAATGGGTCATGTCAATCAGATCATTCAACTAATGATGTGACCTTGTTAATCAAACAACAACTCCTTGTTCATGGTTAGGAAACATAACCATCTTTGATTAACAAGCTAGTCAAGTAGAGGCATACTAGTGACATACTGTTTGTCTATATATTCACACATGTATTATGTTTCCGGTTAATACAATTCTAGCATGAATAATAAACATTTATCATGATATAAGGAAATAAATAATAACTTTATTATTGCCTCTAGGGCATATTTCCTTCAATAAATGTGTAGAATAAAGCCCATAAACATCCAAAAGGGGTAATATAATAGCATGGAACAATCAGAAATTATAGATACGTTGGAGAAGTATCAGTATCCCTCCCAAATGATGTTGCTCCTACTACTCATTGTGATGATGATAATTGCTATACTGTTGGTGCTATCCATACTATTAATGATGAGAGTGATTATGCTTATGATATGAAAAGGCCCAAGCTTGGGGAAGCTATGTTTGATGAGGATGAAATATTTGAGAATATATTTGCTGAAATTAATGTTTGTCCCAAGCTTGGGGAAGCTACGTTTAATGAAGATGATATTTTTAGCATCCCAAGTTTTGATATGCAAAGTTGTTATGACGATAGCATGCCTCTTGCCTATGATGATTATATTGATGAAAGTGGGTTTGGAAGAGTGTCAACTTTAGGAAGTAGTGATCCCACTATTTTGGAAGATTTTGAATCTTATTGTGATGAATATGAAAGTGGATTTGGAAGAGTGTAAACTTTATTTAGTGATGATTCCACTATCTTGGAAGAGGTTTCACTCGATTATGATGAGAACAAAGTTGCTACTTATGATGATTATTGTGATGAAACTTATGCTATAAAAGTAGTGATGATTATATTTATAAAAATTGTCATGATTATGATTACCCTTTTTCTGAACATTACTCTTTTAATGTGGAAACAATTTATAGTGTTCATGTCTCTTATGATACTCCCACCATTCCGAATGAGAAGAATTTTTCTTATGTGGAGAGTAGTAAATTTTCTATGCTTGTAGATCATGAAAAGAATGCTTTAGGTGCTGGTTATATTGTTGAATTCATTCATGATGCTACTGAAAATTATTATGAGGGAGGAACATATGCTGGTAGGAATTGCAATAATACCAAGTTTCCTCTCTATGTGTTGAAAATCTTGAAGCTATGCTTGTTTTGCCTTCCTATGCTAGTTGATTATTGTTCCCATAAATTGTTTGCTCAAAAAATCCCTATGCATAGGAAGTGGGTTAGACTTAAATGTTCTAGTCATATTCTTCATGATGCTCTCTTTATGTTTCAATTCTTATCTCTTATGTGAGCATCATTGCCATCATCATGCCTAGCTAGAAAGGCATTAAAGAAAAGTGCTTGTTGGGAGACAACCCAATATTCACCCTTACTGTTTTTGTGTTTCCACATGATTATTCTACTGTAGTAATCATGTTTTATAGCTTTTGTTTCAATAAAGTGCCAAGTAGAACCTTTGGGAAGACTTGGGTGAAGTCTATATGATCTTGCTGTAAAAAAACAGAAACTTTGCGTACACGAGATTAGCTGCCATTTTTTTTACTTGAGAGCGCTTTTAGGTTGATTCTTTTTGAAGTTGATTAATAGACGAATTACTCAGGTCTACCAATTTATTTCAGAATTTTTGGAGTTCTAGAAGTATACGTTTACTACAGACTGTTCTGTTTTTGACAGATTCTGTTTTCATTGTGTTACTCGCTTATTTTGATTAATCTATGAGTAGTATCGTAGAGTATGAACCATAGAGAAGTTGGAATAAATTAGTTTTAACACAAATATAAATAAAGAATGAGTTCATTACAGTACCTAAGTGGTGATTTATTTTCTTATACTAACGGAGCTTACGAGTTTTGTTTTGAGTTCCGTGTCATGAAGTTTTCAAGTTTTGGATAAAGATTCGATGGACTATGGAATAAGAAGTGGCAAGAGCCTAAGTTTGGGGATTCCCAAGGGACCCCAAGGTAATATCCAAGGACAACCAAAGCCTAAGCTTGGGGATGCCCCGGAAGGCATCCCCTCTTTCCTCTTCGTTCATCGGTAACTCTACTAGGAGCTATATTTTTATTTACCACATGATATGTTTTTTGCTTGGAGCATCATTTTATTCTGTTAGTATTTTCTTGCTGTTATTTAGAATAATGTTTTGCATATTTATTTACAATAAAAATGTCAAGGATAGCTTTTACCTCGCTTATTTTGCAAGTATACATGTTGCTGTTTCAAAACAGAAAGTTTACTGCTGTTGCAAAAAATTCCCTAGAAAAGTCAGAGATTGATATAATGTTGAATCTTTTTGCATAATGATCTATGATAAATATTCTACAGCTTAGTAGTTTTATTATAATTTTTGGAGTTAGGGAAGTATGATGAATCTTGCATTCTTTACAGACTATACTGTTTTGGCAGATTGCTGTTATGTTTGCATTGTTTGCCTATGCTTGCTTGTTTAATGATTCTATTTGAGGACAGGAGTATTAAATATGCAGAGACATTTAGTATGCAATGTTGAATAATAATGTTAGTAATTTGTTACAGTAGAAAATGATAAGGTTTTTGCATTGTTTTATACTAACTTATCTCACGAGTTCTTGTTGAGTTTTGTGTGGATGAAGTCTTTGAGATTTAGGAAAACTGTGCTATAAAAGGAATTAAGGTGACACAAAAGCTCAAGCTTGGGGATGCCCAAGGCACCCCAAGATAATATTCCAAGAAGTCTCAAGCATCTAAGCTTGGGGATGCCCCGGTAGGCATCCCACCTTTCTTCTTCAACAATTATCTGTTAGCATCGGTTGAACCTAAGTTTTTGCTTCTTCACATGAGTTGTGCCAATGTCATTTTGTTTTGCTTTGCTTGCTGTTTAAATAAAATACCAAGACCTAAAATTCTTAAATGAGAGAGAGTCTTCATATAGCTACATAATTATTTAACTACTCAGTGATCTTCACTTATATCTTGTTGGAGTAGTTTGTCATTTACTCGTGTGCTTCACTTATATCCTATGAGTAAATGGTTGAATGAGTTGAATGTCATAAATCTGAAATTATGTATGTCTCATTTTCTTATCCCATGGGGAGTAATGACTTCACATCTAAGAAGTAGAGGTTGTAAATTTATTGAAGGTTAGTAAGCATTGTATTGGTCAATTGAATAATTCATGAAAGAATATTGAAGGAAGAGAGATTTCACATATAAATATACTATCTTAGACATCTTTTATAATTGTGAGCACTCATTAAGTATGACATGCTAAAGAGTTGAAGTTGGACAAGGAAGACAACGTAACGGGTTATGTTTTCTCACATCTCAGTTAAAGTATATTGTCATGGATCATTCAAACATGTTGAGCTTGCCTTTCCCCCTCATGCTAGCCAAAAATTCCTTGCACCAAGTAGAGATACTACTTGTGCTTCCAAATATCCTTAAACCCACTTTTTGCCATTAGAGTCCACCATAACTACCTATGGATTGAGTAAGATCCTTCAAGTAAGTTGTCATCGGTGCATGCAATAAAAGTTGCTCTCTAAATATTTATGACTTATTAGTGTGAAGAAAATAAGCTTTATACGATCTTGTTATGGAAGCAATAAAAGCGACAGACTGCATAATAAAGGTCCATATACAAGGGGCAATATAAAGTGACGTTCTTTTGCACTAAGTTTTTGTGCATCCAACCATAAAAGTGCATGACAAGCTCTGCTTCCCTCTGCGAAGGGCCTATCTTTTACCTTATGTCTTTTACTTTATGCAAGAGTCAAGGTGATCTTCACCTTTCCCATTTTCATTTTATCCTTTGGCAAGCACCTCATGTTGGAAATATCCTGATATATATATCCAATTTGACGTAAGTTAGCATGAATTATTATTGTTGACATCACCCAAAGGTGAATACGTTGGGAGGCAACACTATAAGCCCCTATCTTTCTCAGTGTCCGATTAAAACTCCATAACCATAAGTATTGCGTGAGTGTTAGCAATTGTGGAAGACTATATGATAGTTGAGTATGTGGAGTTTGCTAAATCAAAGCTTTGATATAGACCCTTCCTGAAAATAAGATGAATTGCAATTGTTTGATGACTGAGAATGAAGTTTGCTAGTTTTCAAGAAAGTTTATGGTCTATGCTTTAACATGTGAATAGCTTGTTACTTGATCATGAAAAGTGTTATGAGATAAACTATTGTTATGACATATAAACATGCTAGAAAAGGTGATTGAAATTATCATTAATCAAACTTGTGCACCTGCTAGCATTCACACTTCATTAATTCTTTCTTTTATCATTTACCTACTCGAGGACGAGCAGGAATTAAGCTTGGGGATGCTGATACGTCTCCAACGTGTCTATAATTTATGAAGCATTCGTGCTATTATATTATCTGTTTTGAATGCTTATGGGCTTTATTATACACTTTTATATTACTTTTGGGACTAACCTACTAACCGGAGGCCCAGCCCATATTGCTGTTTTCTGGCCTATTTCAGTGTTTCGAAGAAAAGGAATATCAAACGGAGTCCAAACGGAATGAAACCTTCGGGAGCGTGATTTTTGGAACGAACATGATCCAGGAGACTTGGAGTACAAGCCAGGGAAGCTTCAAGGAGACCAGGAGATAGGAGGGCGCCCCCCTATAGGGCGCGCCCCTATCTCCTGGGCCCCTCGAGCACCCCCCGATCGACTTCTTTCACCTATATAATCCCATATACCCTAAAAACATCGATAACGAAGATAGATCGGGAGTTCCGCTGCCGCAAACCTCTGTAGCCACCAAAAGTCAATCGGGACCTGATACGTCTCCAACGTATCTACTTTTCCAAACACGTTTGCCCTTGTTTTGGACTCTAATTTGCATGATTTGAATGGAACTAACCCGGACTGACGCTGTTTTCAGCAGAATTACCATGATGTTGTTTCATGTGTAGAAAACAAAAGTTTTCGGAATGACCTGAAAATCCTCCGAGACAAGTTTAAGAAAATATAAAAAATGCTCACAAAAGATGAAGACCAGGGGGCCCACACCCTGTCCACGAGGGTGGGGGCGCGCCCACCCCCTTTGGGTGCGCCTCCCTATCTCGTGTCCTCCATGCAGCTCCGCCGACGTCAACTCCAACTCCATATATTCCGTCTCGCGGAGAAAAAAATAAGAGAGGAAAATCATCGCGTTTTACGATACGGAGCCGCCGCTGATAACCCACAAGTGTAGGGGATCGCAACATTTTTCGATAAGTAAGAGTGTCAAACCCAACGAGGAGCTAAAGGTAGAATAAATATTCCCTCAAGTTCTATCGACCACCGATACAACTCTACGCACGCTTGGCGTTCGCTTTACCTAGAACAAGTATGAAACTAGAAGTACTTTGTAGGTATTGTTGGATAGGTTTGCAAGATAATAAAGAGCACGTAAATATAAACTAGGGGTTGTTTAGATAAAGAAGCAATAAACTAAATATAGCGAGTGTGGAAAAGTGGTGGTAGGAGTGGTAAAATTGCCCCTAAGCAATTGACTACGTTACTAGACCGGTAATCACTATTGCAATTCTATTTGAGGGAGAGGCATAAGCTAACATACTTTCTCTACTTGGATCATATGCACTTATGATTGGAACTCTAGCAAGCATCCGCAACTACTAAAGATCACAAAGGTAAAACCCAACCGTAGCATTAAAGCATCAAGTCCCCTTTATCCCATACGCAAACAACCTACTTACTCGGGCCTGTGCTTCTGTCACTCACGCCACCCACCACTGGATCAATATGTTAGTCCCAAAAATAGTATAAAAAGCTGCCAAAAGTATATGAAAGTTGAAGACTATTGGCATGGAACAGTCAAAATTATAGATACGACGGAGACGTATCAGCATCCCCAAGCTTAATTCCTGCTCGTCCTCGAGTAGGTAAATGATAAAAAAAAAGATAATTTTTGATGTGGAATGCTACCTAGCATAATCTGGATCATATGTCTAATCATTGCATGAATATCAAGACACGAGTGATTCAAAGCAATAGTCTATCATTTGACATAAAAACAATAATACTTCGAGCGTACTAATAAAGCAATCATGTCTTTTCAAAACAACAAGGCCAAAGCAAGCTTATCCCTACAAAATCATATAGTTTGGCCATGCTTCATCTTCGTCACACAAAAATGCTCCCATCATGCACAACCCCGATGACGAGCCGAGCAATTGGTTCATACTTTTTAACGCGCTTCAGCTTTTTCAACCCTCATGCAATACATGAGCGCAAGCCATGGATATAGCACTATAGGTGGAATAGAATATAATGGTGGAGGTTTAGATGGACAAAAGGGGGAGAAGATAGTCTCACATCAACTAGGCGCATCAATGGGCTATGGAGATGCCCATCAATAGATATCAATGTGAGTGAGTAGGGATTGCCATGCAACGGATGCACTAGAGCTATAAATATATGAAAGCTCAACAAAAGAAACTAAGTGGGTGTGCATCCAACTTGCTTGCTCAAGAAGACCTAGGGCATTTTGAGGAAGCCCATCATTGGAATATACAATCCAAGTTCTATAATGAAAAATTCCCACTAGTATATGAAAGTGAAAGCATAGGAGACTCTCTCTATGAAGAACATGGTGCTAATCTGAAGCACAAGTGTGGTAAAAGGATAGTAACATTGCCCCTTCTCTCTTTTTCTCTCATTTTTTTCTTTTTTCTTTTTTTATTTTTTTATTTGGTGGGCTCCTTTGGCCTCTCTTTTTTACTTGGGCTTCTTTGGCCTCTTTTATTTTCCATAAAGTCCGGAGTCTCATCCCGACTTGTGGGGGAATCATAGTATCCATCATCCTTTCCTAACTGGGGCAATGCTCTAATAATGATGATCATCACACTTTTATTGATTTACAACTCAAGAATTAGAACTCAAAGCTAGGACAAGATATGACTCTATATTAATGCCTCCGGCGGTGTACCAGGATATGCAATGATCTAGCATAGCAATGACATCAAACATCATGCTAGCTATCTTACGATCATGCAAAGCAATATGACAATGAATGCTCAATTCATGAATATGATGATGATGGAAGTTGCATGGCAATATATCTCGGAATGTCTATGGAAATGCCATAATAGGTAGGTATGGTGGCTGTTTTGAGGAAGATATGAGGCTTATGTGTGATAGAGCGTATCATATCATGGGGTTTGGATGCACCGGCGAAGTTTGCACCAACTCTCAAGGTGAGAAAGGGCAATGCACGGTACCGAAGAGGCTAGCAATGATGGAAAGGTAAAAGTGCGTATAATCCATGGACTCACATTAGTCATAAAGAACTCATATACTTATTGCAAAACTTTATTAGCCCTCGAAGCAAAGTACTACTACGCATGCCCCTAGGGGGATAGATTGGTAGGAAAAGACCATCGCTCGTCCCCGACTGCCACTCATAAGGAAGACAATCAAAGAAACACCCCATGCTTCAAATTTGTCACACAACGGTTACCATACGTGCATGCTACGGGACTTACAAACCTCAACACAAGTGTCTCTATAATCCACAACCACCCACTAGCATGACTCTAATATCACCATCTTTATATCGCAAAACTATTGCAAGGAACCAAACATATCATATTCAGCGATCTACAAGCTTATGTAGGATTTTATGACTAACCATGTGAATGACCAATTCCTGTCATCTCTCTAACTAGATATAAATGAAGCAAGAGAGTTTAATTCTTTCTACAAAAGATATGCCCACGCTCTAACAAATATAAGTGAAGCAAAAGAGCATTCTACAAATGGCGGTTTTCTATGTGAAGAGGAACAGGCAATCCAAACTTCAAACGATATACGTGAAGCACATGAAGCATTCTATAAAGCCATACTCAAAAGATTTAAGTGAAGTGAAATGAGCATTCTATAAATAAACCAAGGACTATCTCATACCAGTATGGTGCATAAAAGAAAAATGAAAACTAAATGCAAAAGACGCTCCAAGACTTGCACATAATGCATAAACGAAACGAATACGAAAACACACCGATACTTGTTGAAGAAAGAGGGGATGCCTTCCGGGGCATCCCCAAGCTTAGACGCTTGAGTCTCCTTGAATATTTACTTGGGGTGCCTCGGGCATCCCCAATCTTGAGCTCTTGCCTCTCTTCCTTTTCCTCATATCAAAACCTCCTCGTTTATACAGTTCATCCACACAAAACTTCAACACAAAACTTGGTAAGATCCGTTAGTATAATAAAGCAAATCACCACTCTAAGTACTATTGCAAACCAATTCATATTTTGTTTTTGCATTGTGTCTACTGTAATATAACTTTTCCATGGCTTAATCCACTAATATAAATTGATAGATTCATCAAAACAAGCAAACTACGCATCAAAAACAGAATGTGTCAAAAATAGAACAGTCTGTAGCAATCTGAACATTCACCATACTTCTGGTACCCCAAAAGTTCTACCAAAATTAGGAAAAATAAACAAGTGCAAAAAGAATCGGAAACATTTGACGTCCCAGATAAAAATGAAAAATCGCGCACGACAGCCAAAGTTTCTGTCCTGCACCGTACAAACCAACAAGCATTGTAAACATCCTAAAGGCAACATTATTTTTATAATACAATGGAATTGTACAAGGGGATAATTATTTTTGATGAAAAGTTTCTGTAATCAAGATTCACAAAGTTTCCGTGAGCATGAACAAAGTCCAAGCCTAGCTCCCACTTCAACAATGCTTGTCTTTCTCACTTTCACTTTCCTTTTTGAAAAGTTTTTGTGTTCCCCTATTTATTTTTTTGTTTTTTAAACTATATAAAAGCACTCATCAGAAATAAATGACTCTCTAAAACTTCTGGGTTGTCTCCCTGGCAGCGCTTTCTTTAAAGCCATTAAGCTAGGCATATAGTGCTCAAGTAATGGATCCACCCGGATCCCAAGGTATATCAAAGCCAATTTTAATTAACAATGATTTGTAATTTAGTAGTGAGCACAAAGTAACATATGTCATGCAACAATGAAGTCTAACTCTCTTCCTATGCATCGGCATGTCATAAAAGAACAATTCATGCACACATAGTAAAGGCCAATGCATAGTATAAACAGTTTCTTGCAATTTTATCGTATTGGAAACATAGGAGTTAATTACACGATAGTACCACAATTGGGGCGGTGGTGGCGAATTGGTACCACTTTTGAAAAAAAATTACGTGTTAGAACCACGTTTGGGCCGAACCATTGTAAATCGGGCTAAACTTCGTATTTATACGTAATGACGCTGGAGCTGACCGCCCGGGCCCGCGCGTAAGCTTCCGCCCGTGCCCTGCAAAGCACGGAGACACCCCCGCGCGTCGTCATCGTCCCCTGACGGCCCGGCGTGCCCGACGCTGCTCCGGCCCGCGTCTGCGCCCCCTGCAACCGGCTCCGTCCGTGGCCGGCTCCCTCAAGCCGCAGTGCTGCTCCGCCAGGCCCGGGGCGGCCTGGACGCGCCTCCTCTCATCATCGCACCTCCACGACCACGCCCTCGCGTCCTGCAGCTTTGGCCCCGTCCATCGTGCGCCCCGGCGCGCCCGGCCTCCCCACCGCTGCGCGTGGCGCCCGCCGGGTTCACGCTGCTTCTCCACCTCGGACCGGCTCCGTGCCTCGGCCGGCTCCGCGTGCCGAGCCGGCTCCGGTTGCGTCTGCCCCAACCCGTCCTCAGCCGACTCTGCGCCTCCGTCCGGCTCCATCCGCGCAGCCCGGGTCCTCCGCGTCCGCGCCTGTCTCCCGAGCCGCCCGCTAGCCGGCTCCAGGCCCTTGCCGGGTCGCCTCCTCCCGCGCCTGCCGGCTTCGGCCTTCCACCCGCACCGTCTACGGCCCCGTCCCAGCCCGGCCTCCTCCGCCCCGGCTCGACGCGCCCGCGCCGCTTCTGCTCGTCGTCGCTCCACTCGAGAACCCCCGCGCCCGAGTCGCCGCAGCCTCGTCCCGCCGGCCGGCCCCGTTCGCTCCTCCCGCAATCGCGTCCGGCTCACGGCGTCCCGCGTGGCGACGGCTCGGCGTCTACTCCGCCGCCACCACGGCCCCAGCCGCTCGCCGCTTGGCCGACCGCTGCTCGCGCCGCCTACGCAGGGGCGCAGCAGCTCGCTCCTCTACCGCCGGCTGCGCGTTTGAGCCGGACCGCACCTATCGAGCGAGCGGGCGGGTGGGTGTCGATTCGCCAGCTGACGCGCGGGCCCGGGCGGTCAGTTCCTGCGTCAATATGTACAAATATGAAGTTTAGCCCGATTTGCAACGGTTCGGCCCAAACGTGGTACTGACACGTATTTTTTTTCAAAAATGGTACCAATTCGTCACCACCGCCGCAATTGTGGTACTATCGTGTAATTAACTCGAAACATAGAGAGGTGGAGATATAGTTCCTCTCTCATAATAATTGCAAGTAGGAGCAGCAAGCACATGCATATTACATTCATCAAAATCATCATGTGCAATGGTAAAAGGCAACCCATCAATATAATCCTTAATAAGCACAAACTTCTCCGATATAGTGTAGTACGGAGAATTCAAAAAGATAATAGGACTATCATGCGTGGGTGCAATAGCAACAATTTCATGTTTAACAAAAGGAACTATAGCAAGTTCATCTCCATAAGCACAATTCATATTGGCATCTTGGCCACAAGCATAGCAAGCATCATCAAAAAGGGGTAATTCAAGAGAATCAACGGGATCATAACAATCATCATAGCAATCATCCCTCGGTAAGCACGAAGGGAAATTAAACAGTGTATGGGATAAAGAGTTACTCTCATTAGAAGGTGGGCATGGGTGATCAATCTGCTCTTCCTCCTTTTGTTCTTCGCTCTCCTACTCATATTTTTCATCCAATGAGCTCACAGTTTCATCAATTTCTTCTTCCATAGCTTCCTGCAAAATATTATTCTCTTCTTGGACAGCAGAGAAGACCTCAATATATGGTTTAACATAGGCATTAGAAGCATAATTATCATAACAATATTCAAGTATGGCAAAGTTTTCAGATTTGTAGAGAGTAGCATCATACTTTTCAATCAAAGAAGCAATTTCATAAGCACCCTTAAAAGCAACAAATTCTTCAATTTGTTGAACATCATAGTAATTATAAACACCTTTAGCATATGAAGATACAATCCCATTATCAAACTCACATTGGTAGGGAAGGTGTTTCTTAGGGTTTTCAGAACAACAAGTAATATCATATATTTCACATAAATTCCAAGCATAGCATTGCAAACGTTGAATTTGATCCCATAATAGTTTCCCTTTTTCAGATATACGGTGTCGCACATAACAGCCATGCTCATCTAAAGATTTGCCCTCAACTAAGCAAGTGGGGGTTTCAGCACGAGCACATAGGGATCGAAGACGATCCAAGTAAAAAGCTTCAGGAGTGCGATAGATTTTGAGTGGTTCTTCAACCATTGGTGCAGTAGGTACAACTAATTTTTTTGGTATTTTGCGTTTCCTACCCATAACTAAAGATAGAAAACAACTAAGAGCAGCAAATAGAAAATTACTTAGTGATAAAGCAAACAAGCACACACGAGAATTTTGGCCCCACGCTATGATTCCCCGGCAACGGCGCCAGAAAAAGGTCTTGATAACCCACAAGTGTAGGGGATTGCAACAGTTTTCGATAAGTAAGAGTGTCGAACCCAACGAGGTGCTAAAGGTAGAATAAATATTCCCTCAAGTTCTATCGACCACTGATACAACTCTACGCACGCTTGGCGTTCGCTTTACCTAGAACAAGTATGAAACTAGAAGTACTTTGTAGGTACTGTTGGATAGGTTTGCAAGATAATAAAGAGCACGTAAATATAAACTAGGGGCTGTTTAGATAAAGAAGAAATAAAGTAAATATAGCGAGTGTGGAAAAGTGGTGGTAGGAGTGGTGAAATTGCCCCTAAGCAATTGACTACGTAACTAGACCGGTAATCACTATTGCAATTCTATTTGAGGGAGAGGCATAAGCTAACATACTTTCTCTACTTGGATCATATGCACTTATGATTGGAACTCTAGCAAGCATCTGCAACTACTAAAGATCATTAAGGTAAAACCCAACCATAGCATTAAAGCATCAAGTCCCCTTTATCCCATATGCAAACAACCTACTTACTCGGGTCTGTGCTTCTGTCACTCACGCCACCCACCATAAGCAAATCATAAACATATTGCAAACCCTACAGCGGGAATCCCTCACGCTTGCACGACACGGAGAGCACCATAGTACAGCACCAATAATAAAACATACACCTCAAACCAATCATAGCAATTCATCAATCACCGATAGGACAACAAAAATCTGCTCAGACATCATAGAATGGCAACACATCATTGGATAATAATATGAAGCATAAAGCACCATGTTCAAGTAGAGGGTACAGCGGGTTGTGGGAGAGTGGACCGCTGTAGATAGAGGGGGGAAGGTGATGGAGATGTTAGTGAAGATGACGGCGGTGTTGGTGAAGATCGCGGTGATGATGATGGCCCCCGGCGGCATTCCGGCGCCACCGGAAGCAAGGGGGAGAGAGCCCCCCTTCTTATTCTTCTTCCTTGACCTCCTCCCTAGATGGGAGAAGGGTTTCCCCTCTGGTCCTTAGCTCCCATGGCTTGGGAGGGGCGAGAGCCCCTCCGAGATTGGATCTATCTCTCTGTTTCTGCGTTCTCAGATTCTACCCCTTCACTGTTTCTTTAATATCCGGAGATCCGTAACTCCGATTGGGGTGAACCTTTCGCCCAGATTTTTCTCATAAAATTAGCTTTCTTGAGGCAAAAGAAGGGCATCAACCGCCTTACGGGGGCCCCAGGAGAGTCCAGGCCGCGCCTGCCTCCCTGGGGCGCGCCCCCCTGTCTCATGGCCACCTCGGACACCGTTTCACGTTGATTCTTCCTACGGAAAATCCAAATATTCCAAAATAATTCTCCGTCCGTTTTTATCCTGTTTAGACTCCATTTGATATTGGTTTTCTGTGAAACATAAAACATGCAACAAACAAGAACTGGCACTGGGCACTGGATCAATATGTTAGTCCCAAAAATAGTATAAAAAGTTGCAAAAAGTATATGAAAGTTGAAGACTATTGGCATGGAACAATCAAAAATTATAGATACGACGGAGATGTATCAGCCGCCAAGCCCTAAAACCTCTCAGGAGGGCTGATCCGGAGTCCGTTCGGGGCTCCGGAGAGGGGGATTCGTCGCCATCGTCATCATCAACCATCCTCCATCACCAATTTCATGATGCTCACCGCCGTGCGTGAGTAATTCCATCATAGGCTTGCTGGACGGTGATGGGTTGGATGAGATTTACCATGTAATCAAGTTAGTTTTGTTAGGGTTTGATCCCTAGTATCCACTATGTTCTGAGATTGATGTTGCTATGACTTTGCTATGCTTAATGCTTGTCACTAGGGCCCGAGTGCCATGATTTCAGATCTGAACCTATTATGTTTTCATGAATATATGTGTGTTCTTGATCCTATCTTGCAAGTCTATAGTCACCTATTATGTGTTATGATCCGACAACCCCGAAGTGACAATAATCGGGATACTTCTCGGTGATGACTGTAGTTTGAGGAGTTCATGTATTCACCATGTGTTAATGCTTTGGTCCGGTTCTCTATTAAAAGGAGGCCTTAATATGCCTTAGTTTCCATTAGGACCCCGCTGCCACGGGAGGGTAGGACAAAAGATGTCATGCAAGTTCTTTTCCATAAGCACGTATGACTATATTCGGAATACATGCCTACATTACATTGATGAATTTGAGCTAGTTCTGTGTCACCCTATGTTATAGCTATTACATGAGGAATCGCATCCGACATAATTATCCATTACTGATCCATTGCCTACGAGCTTTTCATATACTGTTCTTCGCTTATTTACTTTTCCGTTGCTATTGTTACAATCACTACAAAACCCAAAAATATTACTTTTACTATCTTTACCTTTACCACTTTTACCATTACTATCATACTACTTTGCTACTAAATACCTTGCTGCAGATACTAAGTTATCCAGCTGTGGTTGAATTGACAACTCAACTGCTAATACTCAAGAATATTCTTTGGCTCCCCTTGTGTCGAATCAATAAATTTGGGTTGAATACTCTACCCTCGAAAGCTGTTGCGATCCCCTACATTTGTGGGTTATCAAGACTAATTTCTGGCGCCGTTGCCGGGGAGCATAGCTCTATTCTCTGAGTCACTTGAGATTTGTATCTGTTGATCGCTATGAAGAACTTGGAAGATCGAAGAACTAAAATTTATCCCTCAACTACGAGGGGAGGTAAGGAACTGCCATCTAGCTCTGCACTAGATTCTCCTTCCGTTATGAATAAAAATGGTAAGGTTTTCTTTTCAAAGAAAAAGGAACGCAAAAGTTTTGCGAAATCCTTATCTTTCGGCTTTTTAAAGAAGATAGGCCATTACAAAAACAAGAAGTTTGCGACACCTAAACCTTCTACTGCTATGAATTCTGATATGTTGCATGTTATTGATGATGCCACTTCTGCTATGCATGATACTTATGATGAAACTACTTCTATGCTTGATACTACTGTGCCATTAGGTGACTTTCTTGATGAACAACTTACTAGGGCTAGGGAGAATGAAATAATTGAGGATGAAATTATTGATGAAAGTGATGATGAAGGTTCTCCTCCTAATTATGAATTGCCTGTTGTTCCTGAGGGTTAAGTTATGGATGAAGAAAGTGCTAGAGATTTTCTTTCTTGCAATGATAGATCAGATCTTAAGAAATTATTTGCTAAGCTGAAACAAAAGACTTTAAATGCTAGAATGAAACATGACCCTGCTTTTGCAACTTCACCTATCTTTGTCACTGATAAGGAATATGAATTCTATGTAGATCCTGAGGTTATTACTTTAGTTGAATCCGATCCTTTCTATGGCACCGAATCTGAAACTGTTGTGGCACATCTCACCAAGTTAAATGATATAACCACCCTGTTTACTAATGATGAGACATCTCACTATTATTACATACTTAAGATATTTCCGTTCTTATTAAAGGGTGATGCTAAGACTTGGTTTAATTCTCTTGATCCTGGTTGTGTGCGTAGTCCCCATGATATGATTTATTACTTCTCTGCTAAATATTTTCCTGCTCATAAGAAACAAGCCGCCTTGCGGGAAATATATAATTTTGTGCAAATCGAAGAAGAGAGTCTCCCACAAGCTTGGGGGAGGCTTCTCCGATTACTTAATGCTTTGCCTGATCATCCACTTAAGAAAAATGAAATACTTGATATCTTCTATAATGGACTAACTGATGCTTCCAAGGACCACTTGGATAGTTGTGCTGGTTGTGTTTTCAGGGAAAGAACAGTCGACGAAGCTGAACTATTATTGAACAATATGTTGACTAATGAAAATAATTGGACTCTTCCTGAGCCAATTCTTGAGGAAATTCCTGAACCAATTGAGCCAACCCCTGAGCCTATTCCTAAACCTACTCCGAAGAACAAAGATGTTCTATTTCTCAGTCTTGACGATATGCAAGAGGCAAAGAAATTAATGAAAGAAAAAGGTATTAAAGTTGAAGATGTTAAGAATTTACCTCCTATTGAAGAAATACATGGTCTTAATATACCTCCTGTTGAAGAAACACATTGTCTTGACAACCCGACACAGGTAGTGAAGGTAAATTCTCTCTATAGATATGATAAAGATGAAATCCCGTCTACTAAATTTCATAGTCCATGCTTAGATGAATTTGATGATTTCATGAATAGACAAGCAAATTTCAATGATTATGTTGGTAGACAATTGAAGAATAATGCTTATATTATAGGACGCTTGAATGATTATATAGCTAGAGTTAAAGATGAACTTAAACTCACTAGTAAACATGCTTCTATGATTGCTACTCAAGCTGAACAAGTACTTAAAGCTCGGAATGAATTGCTAGTTGAATTAAATAATAAAGATGACTTTGCTGTTAGAGTGGCTACTAGAACTGGTAAAATGACTCAGGAACCTTTGTATCCTGGAGGCCACCCTAAGAGAATTGAACAAGATTCTCAGTATAATAATCTAGATGCTCCTAGTTCTTCTAAGAAGAAGAAAAAGAAAAATGATAGGACTTTGCATGCTTCTAGTGAACCTAATGTAGAAACACCTGAGAATCCTAATAATACTTCTATCTCTGATGCTGAAACACAATCCGGAGATGAACATGAACCTGATGATAATGCTAATAATGATGTTCATGTAGACGCTCAACCTAGTAATAACAATGATATAGAAATTGAACCTGCTGTTGGTCTTGATAACCCACAATCAAGAAACCAACGTTATGATAAGAGAGATTTTGTTGCTAGGAAGTGATGACCCACAAGTATAGGGGATCTATCGTAGTCCTTTCGATAAGTAAGAGTGTCGAACCAACGAGGAGCAGAAGGAAATGATAAGCGGTTTTCAGTAAGGTTTTCTCTGCAAGCACTGAAATAGTAGGTGATAGATAGTTTTGTGATAAGATAAATAGTAACGAGCAAAAGTAAATAAAGTAAATAAGGTGCAGCAAGGTGGCCCAATCCTTTATGAAGCAAAGGATAAGCCTGGACAAATTCTAATAATAATGAAGGAGCTCCCGAGGACACATTGGGAATTATCGTCAAGCTAGTTTCATCACGTTCATATGATTCGCGTTCGGTACTTTGATAATTTGATATGTGAGTAGACCGACACTTGGTTACTGCGCTTACTTGGACAAGCATCCCACTTATGATTAACCCCTATTGCAAGCGTCCGCAACTACAGAAAGGAGTATTAAGGTAAACCTAACCACATCATTAAACATATGGGTCTATATGAACCCCTAACGAAGCAACTCATAAACTAGGGTTTAAGCTTCTGTCACTCTAGCAACCCATCATCTACTTATTACTTCCCTATGCCTTCCTCTAGGCCCAAATAATGGTGAAGTGTCATGTTGTCGACGTTCACATAACACCACTAGAGGAGAGACAACATACATCTCATCAAAATATCGAACGAATACCAAATTCACATGACTACTAATAGCAAGACTTCACCCATGTCCTCAGGAACTAAAGTAACTACTCACAAAGCATAAGCATGTTCATGATCAGAGGTGTAATAATATGCATTAAGGATCTGAACATATAATCTTCCACCAAGTAAACCAATAAGTATCAACTACAAGGAGTAATCAACACTACTAGCAACCCACAGGTACCAATTTGTGGTTTTGGATACAAGATTGGATACAAGAGATGAACTAGGGTTTGAGAGGAGATGGTGCTCGTGAAGATGTTGATGGAGATTGAATCCCTCCCGATGAGAGGATCGTTGGTGATGATTTCCCCCTCCCGGAGGGAAGTGTCCCCGGCAGAACAGCTCCGCCAGAGCCCTAGATTGATTCCGCCAAGGTTCCGCCTCGTGGCGGCGGAGTTTAAATCCGTAAGCTTGCCCCAATTTTTCAGGACAAAACCCTTCATATAGCGAAGATGGTCGCGGAGGCCACGGGGCCCAGGATATAGAGGCGCGCATACAGCAGGGGCGCCTGTCTCCTGGACAGGGTGTGGGCCCCCTGGCCTATTTATTTTGCTCATAATTCCTTAATAAATCCAAAAAGTGGTTTCGTGGAGTTTCAGGACTTTTGGAGTTGTGCAGAATAGGTTTCCAACATTTGCTCCTTTTTCAGCCAGAATTCCAGCTGCCGGCATTCCCCCTCTTCATGGTAAACCTTGTAAAATAAGAGAGAATAGCCATAAGTATTGAGATATAATGTGTAATAACAGCCCATAATGCAATAAATATTGATATAAAAGCATGATGCAAAATGGACGTATCAACTCCCCCAAGCTTAGACCTCGCTTGTCCTCAAGCGGAAACCAAGATCGAGAAATATGTCCACATATTTAGAGATAGAGGTGTCGATAAAAATAAAATATGGACATGAGGGCATCATGATCATTCTAATAACATCAGCATATATATATATATATATATATATATATATATATATATATATATATATATATATATATATATATATATATATATATTCTGTCATATAGTTTCCTATGTTCAAGTAATAAGCAATTCACAATGTCAAATATGGTTCATAAACTTCATTGGGAACTAACAAACTATAATCTCAGTCATTGAAGCAATTGCAATTTATCGTAACATCAGAAAGATTCAATAATAGAGCTTTTCAGCAAGATCACATACTCAACTATCTCGTAGTCCCCCATAATTGTTAACACTCACTCAATACTTGTGGTTATAGAGTTTCAGCCGGACACTGAGAAAGATAGGGGCTTATTGTGTTGCCTCCCAACGTATTCACCTTCAGGTGATGTCAACAATAATAGCCTATGCCAACTTACATTCAATTTGATATATGTATCATGACCTTTCAAACACGAGGAGCTTCCCAAAGGATAAACTGTAAAAGTGGAAAGGTGAGGATCACCTTGACTCAAGCATAAAGTAAAAACATAAAGTAAAAGATAGGCCCTTCGCAGAGGGAAGCAGAGGTTGTCATGCGCTTTTAGGGTTGGATACACAAAATCTTAATGCAAAAGAGTCACTTTATATTGCCCCTTGTATGTGGACCTTTATTATGCACTCTGTCGCTTTTATTACTTCCACAACAAGTTCGTACAAAGCTTATTTTCTCTGCACTAATAAGTCATGCATATTTAGAGAGCAATTTTATTGCTTGCACCGATGACAACTTACTTGAAGGATCTTACTCAATCCATAGGTAGGTATGGTGGACTCTCATGGCAAAACTGGGTTTAAGGGAGTTTGGAAGCACAAGTAGTATCTCTACTTAGTGCAAGGAGTTTTGGCTAGCATGAGGGGGAAAGGCAAGCTCAACATGTTCAGAAGGTCAATGACAATATACTTTAACTGCGATGTCGGAAAACATAAACCATTACGTTGTCTTCCTTGTCCAACATCAATTCTTTTAGCATGTCATACTTAATGAGTGCTTCACAATCATAAAAGATGTCCAAGATAATATATCTATATGTGAACCCCTCTTTCCTTATCACTTCCTATTAATTGCAACGATGACCAAGGCTACGTTCATCAACTCTCAACAATTTTTATGCCTCGTACTTTCTATGTGTGAAGTTATCACTATCCATAAGATCAATATGAACTCTTTTGTTCTTTCTACTTTCTCAAGATCATAGCAACATAGCAAAGCCCTTGACTCAACACTAATCTTTATTATAGATAGCACACGAACTCGCTTACAAAAAGACATCACAATGCAAAACTAAAATCTACTTGATATCAAAACTTCAATCTACTAGACCAAGATACTACTGAAAGGATCGAACTAAATAAAGCGGTAAAGATAGGAGTGTGATGGTGATACGATACCGGGGCACCTCCCCCAAGCTTGGCAGTTGCCAAGGGGGGTGCCCATACCCATGTGATTATTTCTTCTGTGGTGATGGAGGTGGTGGTGATGGAGTAGGCTTGTCATCCATCTTCCAAGGCATAGGCTCTCCATCATAGAAGGACGATCGAGTCTCCGGGATCCTTAAATCTGCAGCCAAACTCATTCACTTGAATCTATATTCATACTCACAGTTCTGGTTGTGCAGGTCATAAATCTGGGCTTGGAGGTGCTCGATTTTCTCTTGAAGCTTGATGATGGTCTCCCCAATGTTTTTGGCAACCAGCTTGTGGTTGTTGGTGAACTCCGTGATCATCATCTGGTTGGCGTTGAGTCCTCGCTCCACCATATCTTGGCACTTGAAAACTTCTTGTTCCATGGCTTCGAGCTTTGTCTCTATACTCCCGGTACGCCTTGGTCCTTCCACATCGCGGATGTGCAACACCCCCTCACGCACCTTAATGATTTGAGGGTGATACAGCACCTCCGCAAGATAGGCGTTGATAACCCTCTCGAAAAACTTGTCCTTGGAAGCGCTTGAAGACGACATGATGCTCTAGATGTGAAACAGAAACAGCTCGAAACGAAAACAGAGGATATTTGCGTGATACGGTGGTCAAAACCTTCGGGAGTATATATAATGAATTTTTACTGACCAGAATACGTAACATACAAGAAAACGTAGTCCGGGGGGCACACGAGGTGCCCACAAGACAGGGGGCGCGCCCTACAGGGGGGGGCGCCCTCTTCTCTCGTGGGAGCCTCGTGGACCTTTCGGACTACTTCTTTCTTCCTAAAATTCTTAAATAATCCAAAACTGATGAAAATTGCCATTAGAGTTGTTTTGGAGTCGGTATACATACCGTACCACGTACCTATGCCTTTTCGGAGTCTGGAACGTTCTGGAAAGTGTCTCTTATGTACTCCTCTGGGGTTACGGTTTCAATAATATTAGTTTCAACATTGATAGGGTTACCTGAAATATAATGCTTGATTCTTTGACCATTAACCACCCTAGGATTTGTGCCTTCAAAGTTGTTAATTTTTATAGCACCGGAACGGTAGACCTCCTCGATAACGTAGGGACCTTCCCATTTTGAGAGAAGTTTTCCTGCAAAAAATCTTAAACGAGAGTTGAATAATAACACATAATCTCCTACGTTAAACTCACGCTTTTGTATTCTTTTATCATGCCAGAGTTTGACTTTTTCTTTGAAGAGCTTGGCATTCTCATAAGCTTGGGCTCTCCATTCATCAAGTGAGCTAATATCAAACAACCTCTTCTCACCGGCAAGTTTGAAGTCATAATTGAGCTCTTTAATAGCCCACTATGCTTTATGTTCAAGTTCAAGAGGTATATGACATGCTTTTCCATAAACCATCTTATATGGAGACATACCCATAGGATTTTTGTCTGCAGTTCTATAGGCCCATAATGCATCATCAAGTTTTTTGGACCAAATCTTTCTAGATCTATTCACAGTCTTTTGCAAAATTAATTTGAGTTCTCTATTGCTCAACTCTACTTGACCACTAGACTGCGGGTGATAAGGAGATGCAATTCTATGATTGACATCGTATTTAGCAAGCATCTTACGGAAAGCACCATGAATAAAGTGTGAACCACCATCAGTCATAAGATATATAGGGACTCCAAACCTCGGAAAAATAACTTCTTTAAGCATTTTAATAGAAGTGTTATGATCAGCACTACTAGTTGGAATAGCTTCTACCCACTTAGTAACGTAATCAACAACAACTAAAATATGTGTATAACCATTGGAGGCAGGAAAAGGTCCCATATAATCAAAGCCCCAAACATCAAACGGTTCAATAATGAGAGAATTATTCATAGGCATTTCTTGACGTTTACTAATGTTACCTATTCTTTGGCATTCATCACAGAATACGACAAACTTACGAGCATCTTTGAAAAGAGTAGGCCAATAAAAACCATATTGTAGTACCTTGTGTGCAGTTCTATCTCTAGCGTGGTGTCCTCCATAGGATTCAGAGTGACACTTGCGTAGGATTTGTTCCTGTTCATGCTCAGGCACACAACGTCTAATAATACCATCTACTCCTTCTTTATAAAGGTGTGGATCATCCCAGAAGTAATGTCTTAAATCATAGAAGAACTTTTTCTTTTGCTGGTATGTGAAACTAGGCGGTATATATTTAGCAACAATGTAATTAGCATAGTCAGCATACCAAGGTGCAGTACGAGAAGCATTGACAACCGCTAATTGTTCATCAGGGAAACTATCATTAATAGGAAGTGGGTCATCAAGAACATTCTCTAACCTAGACAAGTTATGCGCAGCGGGTTCTCAGCTCCTTTCTATCAATAATATGCAAGTCAAATTCTTGGAGCAAGAGAACCCATCTAATGAGTCTAGGCTTAGCATCTTTCTTTTCCATGAGATATTTAGTAGCAGCATGATCAGTGTGAATAGTAACTTTGGAATCAACAATATAAGGTCTAAACTTATCACATGCAAACACAACTGCTAAGAATTCTTTTTCAGTGGTAGCATAATTTCTCTGGGCAGTATCAAGAGTCTTACTAGCATAATGGTTAACATTCAATTTCTTATCGACTCTTTGCCCTAAGACAGCACCTACAGCATAATCACTAGCATCACACATAATTTCAAAAGGTAATTTCCAATCGGGTGGCTGAACAATAGGTGCTCTGATCAAAGCTTTCTTAAGTGTTTCAAATGCTTCTACACAATCATCATCAAAGACAAAAGGAATATCTTTTTGCAATAAATTAGTCAGAGGCCTAGAGATTTTAGAAAAGTCCTTAATGAACCTCCTATAAAAACCGGCATGACCAAGGAAACTTCTTATACCTTTTATGTCCTTGGGACATGGCATCTTTTCAATAGCATCTACTTTGGCTTTATCAACTTCAATACCTCTCTCGGAGATCTTGTGCTCCAAGACAATGCCTTCATTAACCATAAAGTGACACTTTTCCCAATTCAGGACGAGACTAGTGTCTTCGCATCTCTGCAAAACTCGATCAAGGTTGCTCAAACAATCATCAAAAGAGGATCCATAGATGGAGAAGTCATCCGTGAACACCTCACAAATCTTTTCACAAAAATCAAAAAATATAGCCATCATGCATCTTTGAAAGGTAGCAGGTGCATTACATAAACGAAAAGGCATACGTCTATAAGCAAAAGTACCAAAAGGGTAAGTAAAAGTAGTTTTAGACTGATCCCCCGCTGATACAGGTATTTGAGAGAAACCAGAATAACCATCTAGAAAGCAAAAATGGGTGTGTTTGGATAGCCTTTCTAGCATTTGATCAATAAAAGGTAAAGGGTAATGATCTTTCTTAGTAGCTTTATTTAACTTACGGAAATCAATTACCATCCTATAGCCTGTAATAATTCTTTGAGGGATCAATTCATCTTTATCATTAGGAACAACGGTAATACCTGCCTTCTTGGGGACACAATGGACAAGGCTTACCAATTCACTATCAGCAACGGGATAAATAATACCTGCCTCAAGGAGTTTTAGAATCTCCTTTCTTACCACTACCTTCATTTTGGGGTTTAATCGTCTTTGAGGATGTCTAACAGGTTTGGCATCTTTCTCCACTGAAATTTTGTGTTGACGTAATGTGGGACTAATGCCCTTAAGATCATCCAGAGTATATCCAATAGCAGCTCTGTGCTTCTTCAGAGTTTTCAATAATCTTTCTTCTTCTTTCTCTGAAAGGTTAGCACTAATAATAACATGATATATTTCTTTTTATCAAGATAAGCATACTTGAGATTATCAGGTAAGGGTTTGAGTTCAAACACGGGATCACCCTTGGGTGGAGGGGGATCCCCAAGAATTTCAACGAGAAGATTATGTTTTAGCATAGGTTCTTGTTTAAGGAACACTTCATCTATTTCTTCCCTTTCCTTCATAAACATATCGTTTTCATGGTCTAGAAAATATTGTTCTAACGGATCTGTTGGAGGAACAGCAATGGAAGCAAGACCAATAATCTCATCCTTACTAGATGATTCCTTTTCACGATGTTGTCTACTGAACTTAGCGAAATTAAACTCATGAGACATACCATCTATACCAACAGTGACAATATTCTTTTCACAATCAATCTTAGCACTAGCAGTACGCAAGAAAGGTCTACCAAAAATAATGGGACAAAAATTATCTTGCGGGGAACCGAAAACAAGAAAATCAGCAGGGTATTTAATCTTTCCACACAAGACTTCAACATCTCTAACAATCCCAATAGGTTTAATGGTGTCCCTGTTAGCAAGCTTAATTGTAACATCAATATCTTCTAATTCAATAGGTGCAATTGTTGGAAATATGCCCTAGAGGCAATAATAAAAGCATTATTATTATATTTCCTTGTTCATGATAATTGTCTTTTATTCATGCTATAATTGTATTATCCGGAAATCGTAATACATGTGTGAATACATAGACCACAATCGTCCCTAGTAAGCCTCTAGTTGACTAGCTCGTTGGTCAATAGATAGTCATGGTTTCGACTATGGACATTGGATGTCATTGATAACAGGATCACATCATTAGGAGAATGATGTGATGGACAAGACCCAATCCTAAGCATAGCACAAGATCGTGTAGTTCGTTTTGCTAGAGCTTTTTCAATGTCAAGTATCTCTTCCTTAGACCATGAGATCGTGTAACTCCGGATACCGTAGGAGTGCTTTGGGTGTACCAAGCGTCACAGCGTAATCGGGTGACTATAAAGGTGCACTACTGGTATCTTCGAAAGTATCTGTTGGGTTGACACAGATCGAGACAGGGATTTGTCACTCCGTATGACGAAGAGGTATCACTGGGCCCACTCGGTAGTGCATCATCATAATGAGCTTAAAGTGACCAAGTGTCTGGTCACGGGATCATGCATTACTGATGCGAGTAAAGTGACTTGCCGGTAACGAGACTGAACGAGGTATTGGAATACCGACGATCGAGTCTCGTGCAAGTAACATACCGATTGACAAAGGGAATAGTATACGGGGTTGCTTGAATCCTCGACATCGTGGTTCATCCGATGACATCATCAAGGAGCATGTGGGAGCCAACATGGGTATCCAGATCCCGCTGTTGGTTATTGACCGAGAGCCGTCTCGGTCATGTCTGCGTGTCTCCGAACCCGTAGGGTCTACACATAAGGTTCGGTGGCGCTAGGGTTATTAGGAAGACTTGTATGTGATTACTGAATGTTTTCGGAGTCCCAGATGAGATCTCGGACGTCATGAGGAGTTCGGAAGGGTCCGGAGGTAAAGATTTATATATGGGAAGTTGTCAAGCGGACACGGAAAGTTTGGGGCATACGGTATTGTACTGGGGCCACGGAAGGGTTCGGAGGTCCACGGAGGGGCCACCCCTCACGGGGGCACATGGGCTGCGTGGGGCAGGAGCCAGCCCCTGGTGGGCTGGGCGCCCCCCTTGGGCCCATGCGCCTAGGGTTGGGGAACCCTAGAGGCGCCTTGCTTGGGGCAAGCCCCCCCTCCTTGGCTGCCCCCCCCCTCTAGATTCCCATCTAGAGGGGCCGGCCCCCTTGCCCCTTCCCCCTATAAATAGAGGGGCGAGGGGAGGGCTGCAACACACTTGAAGGCGCAGCCCCTCCCCTCCCCAACACCTCTCCTCCTCCGCGTGTGCTTGGCGAAGCCCAGCCGGAGAACTGTCACTCCACCATCATCACGCCGTCGTGCTGCTGCTGGAGCCATCTTCCTCAACCTCTCCTTCCCCCTTTCTGGATCAAGAAGGAGGAGACGTCGTCCGTACCGTACGTGTGTTGAACGCGGAGGTGCTGTCCGTTCAGCACTTGGTCATCGGTGATCCGAATCACGCGAGTACGACTCCTCATCACCATCCCTTGAGCGCTTCCGCTTTTCGATCTACAAGTGGTATGTAGATGCAAACTCACTCCCTTGACTTGTTTCTTAGATGAACTCATAGATGGATCTTGGTGAAACCGTAAGAAAAATTTTAATTTTCTGCAACGTTCCCCAACAGTGGCATCATGAGCTAGGTCTATGCGTAGTTCTCTATTGCACGAGTAGAACACAATTTTGTTGTGGGCGTAGATCTTGTCAACTTGCTTGCCGCTACTAGTCTTATCTTGCTTCAGCGGTGTTGTGGGATGAAGCGGCCCGGACCAACCTTACACGTACGCTTACGTGAGACCGGTTCCACCGACTGACATGCACTAGTTGCATAAGGTGGCTGGCGGGTGTCTGTCTCTCCCACTTTAGTTGGGCGGATTCGATGAAAAGGGTCCTTATGAAGGGTAAATAGAAGTTGACAAAATCACGTTGTGGTTATTCGTAGGTAAGAAAACGTTCTTGCTAGAACCCAATTGCAGCCACGTAAAAGATGCAACAACAATTAGAGGACGTCTAACTTGTTTTTGCAGCAATTGTCATGTGATGTGATATGGCCAAGTTGTGATGAATGATGAATGACATATTGTGATGTATGAGATCATGTTCTTGTAATAGGAATCACGACTTGCATGTCGATGAGTATGACAACGGCAGGAGCCATAGGAGTTGTCTTTATTTTTGTATGACCTGCGTGTCATTGAAGAGCGCCATGTAAATTACTTTACTTTATTGCTAAACACGTTAGCCATAGAAGTAGAAGTAGTCGTTGGCGTGACAACTTTATGAAGACACGATGATGGAGATCATGATGATGGAGATCATGATGATGGAGATCAAGGTGTCATGCCGGTGACAAGATGATCATGGAGCCCCCAAGATGGAGATCAATGGAGTTTTATGATATTGGCCATATCATGTCACTACTATATAATTGCATGTGATGTTTATTATGTTTATGCATCTTGTTTACTTAGAACGACGGTAGTAAATAAGATGATCCCTTAGAAAAATTTCAAGAAGTGTTCTCCCTAACTGTGCACCGTTGCTAAAGTTAAATCGTTTCAAGCACCACGTGATGATCGGGTGTGATAGATCCTTACGTTCACATACAACGGTGTAAGACAGTTTTACACATGCAAAACTCTTAGTGTTAACTTGCGAGCCTAGCATGTACAGACATGGCCTCGGAACACGGAGACCGAAAGGTCGAACACGAGTCGTATGGAAGATACGATCAACATGAGAATGTTCACCGACGATGACTAGTCCGTCTCACGTGATGATCGGACACGGCCTAGTCGACTCGGATCGTGTAACACTTAGATGACTAGAGGGATGTCTAATCTGAGTGGGTGTTCATTAAAATAATTTGATTAGATGAACTTAATTATCATGAACTTAGTCTAAAACTTTTGAATAATATGTCTTGTAGATCAAATGGCCAACGCTCATGTCAACCTGAACTTCAACGCGTTCCTAGAGAAAACCAAGCTGAAAGATGATGGCAGCAACTATACGGACTGGGTCCGGAACCTGAGGATCATCCTCATAGCTGCCAGGAAACAATATGTCCTAGAAGGACCGCTAGGTGATGCACCCGTCCCAGAGAACCAAGACATTATGAATGCTTGGCAGTCTCGTGCTGATGATTACTCCCTCGTTCAGTGCGGCATGCTTTACAGCTTAGAACCGGGGCTCCAAAAGCGTTTTGAGCAACACGGAGCATATGAGATGTTCGAGGAGCTGAAACTAGTTTTCCAAGCTCATGCCCGGGTCGAGAGATATGAAGTCTCCGACAAGTTCTATAGTTGTAAGATGGAGGAAAACAGTTCTGTCAGTGAGCACATACTCAAAATGTCTGGGTTGCACAACCGCCTGTCCCAGCTGGACATAAACCTCCCGGACGAGGCGGTCATTGACAGAATCCTTGATCGCTCCCACCAAGCTACAAGAGCTTTGTGATGAACTACAATATGCAGGGGATGGTGAAGACCATTCCGAAGTATTCTCAATGCTGATGTCGCAGAGGTTGAAATCAAGAAAGAACATCAAGTGTTGATGGTCAATAAAACCACTAAGTTCAAGAAGGAAAGGGCAAGAAGAACTTCAAGAAGGATGGCAAGGAGGTTGCCGCGCTGGTAAGCAAGTTGCTGGGAAGAAGTCAAAGAATGGACCCAAGCACAGGACTGAGTGCTTTTATTGCAAGGGAAGGGTCCTTTGAAGCGGAACTGCCCCAAATACTTAGCGGATAAGAAGGCCGGCAACACCAAAGGTATATTTGATATACATGTAATTGATGTGTACCTTACCATTACTCGTAGTAACTCCTGGGTATTTGATACGGTGCCATTGCTCATATTTGTAACTCACAGCAGGGAGCTGCGGAATGGAGGCTGGCGAAGGGACGAGGTGACGATGCTGGCGTCGGGAATGGTTCCGAGTCGATGTGATCGCCGTCGACACGCTACCTCTTCATTTACCTACGGGATTAGTTTTGAACCTTAATAATTGTTATTTGGTGCCAAGTTTGAGCATGAACATTGTATCCGGATCTCGTTTAATACGAGATGGCTACTCATTTAAATCCGAGAATAATGGTTGTTCTATTTATATGAGAGATATGTTTTATGGTCATGCTCCGATGGTCAATGGTTTATTCTTAATGAATCTCGGCGTAATATTACACATATTCATAGCGTGAATACCAAAAGATGTAAAGTTGATAACGATAGTCCCACATACTTGTGGCACTGCCGCCTTGGTCACATTGGTGTCAAGTGCATGAAGAAGCTCCATGCTGATGGACTTTTGAGTCTCTCGATTATGAATCATTTGACACATGCGAACCATGCCTCATGGGCAAAATGACCAAGACTCCGTTCTCGGAACAATGGAGCGAGCAACCAACTTGTTGGAAATCATACATACCGATGTGTGCGGTCCAATGAGTGTTGAGGCTCATGGAGGATATCGTTATGTTCTCACTCTCACGAGATGACTTGAGTAGATATGGGTATGTCTACTTGATGAAACACAAGTCTGAGACCTTTGAAAAGTTCAAGGAATTTCAGAATGAAGTAGAGAATCAACGTGACCGAAAGATAAAATTCTTACGATCGGATCGTGGAGGAGAATATTTAAGTCACGAATTTGGTACACACTTAAGAAAATGTGGAATCGTTTCACAACTCAAGCCGCCTGGAACACCTCAGCGTAACGGTGTGTCCGAACGTCGTAATCGCACTCTATTGGATATGGTGCGATCCATGATGTCTCTTACCGATTTACCGCTATCATTTTGGGGATACGCTCTAGAGACATCTACATTCACTTTAAATAGGGCACCGTCTAAATCCGTTGAGACGACACCGTATGAATTATGGTTTGGGAAGAAACCTAAGCTGTCGTTTCTAAAAGTTTGGGGATGCGATGCTTATGTCAAGAAACTTCAACCTAAAAAGCTCGAACCCAAGTCGAAAAAATGCGTCTTCATAGGATACCCTAAAGAAACCATTGGGTATACCTTCTACTTAAGATCCGAGGGCAAGATCTTTGTTGCCAAGAACGGATCCTTTATGGAAAAAGAGTTTCTCTCGAAAGAAGTAAGTGGGAGGAAAGTAGAACTCGATGAAGTACTACCTCTTGAACGGGAAAGTAGTGCAGCTCAGGAAAATGCTCCTGTGATGCCTACACCAACTGAAAAGGAAAATAATGATGATGATCAAGGTACTTCGGATCAAGTTACTACTGAACTTCGTAGGTCCACTAGGACACGTTCCGCACTGCAGTGGTGCGGCAACCCTGTCACGGAAATCATGTTGTTACACAACGGTGAACCTTGAACTATGAAGAAGCGATGGCGGGCCCAGATTCCAACAAATGGCTAGAAGCCATGAAACCGAGATAGAATCCATGTATGAAAACAAAGTATGGACTTTGGTGACTTGCGGATGATCGGACGATAGAAAACAAATGGATCTTTAAGAAGAAGACGGACGCGGATGGTAATGTCACCATCTATAAAGCTCGACTTGTCGCTAAGGGTTATCGGCAAGTTCAAGGGATTGACTACGATGAGACTTTCTCTCCCGTAGCGAAGCTTAAGTCCGTTCGAATCATGTTAGCAATTGCCGCATACTATGATTATGAGATATGGCAGATGGACGTCAAAACGGCATTCCTTAACGGTTATCTTAAGGAAGAGCTGTATATGATGCAGCCGGAGGGTTTTGTCGATCCTAAGAATGCTAACAAAGTATGCAAGCTCCAGCGATCCATTTATGGGCTGGTGCAAGCATCTCGGAGTTGGAACATTCGCTTTGATGAAATGATCAAAGCATTTGGGTTTATTCAGACTTATGGAGAAGCTTGCGTTTACAAGAAAGTGAGTGGGAGCTCTGTAGCATTTCTCATATTATATGTAGATGACATACTTTTGATGGGAAATGATATAGAATTCTTGGACAGCATTAAGGCCTACTTGAATAAGTGTTTTTCAATGAAGAACCTTGGAGAAGCTGCTTATATATTAGGCATCAAGATCTATAGAGATAGATCGAGACGCCTCATAGGTCTTTCACAAAGCACATACCTTGATAAGATTTTGAAGAAGTTCAAAATGGATCAGTCCAAGAAAGGGTTCTTGCATGTACTGCAAGGTGTGAGATTGAGCTCAGCTCAATGCCCGACCACGGCAAAATATAAAGAAGATATGGGCGTCATCCCCTATGCCTCAGCCATAGGATCTATTATGTATGCCATGCTGTGTACCAGACCTTATGTAAACCTTGCCGTAAGTTTGGTAGGAAGGTACCAAAGTAATCCCGGCAAGGAACACTGGACAGCGGTCAAGAATATCCTAAAGTACCTGAAAAGGACAAAGGACATGTTTCTCGTTTATGGAGGTGACCAAGAGCTCGTCGTAAAGGGTTACGTCGACGCTAGCTTCGACACAGATCTGGATGACTCTAAGTCACAAACCGGATACGTGTATATGTTGAATGGTGGAGCAGTAAGCTGGTGCAGCTGCAAGCAGAGCATCGTGGCGGGATCTACATGTGAAGCGGAGTACATGGCAGCCTCGGAGGCAGCGCATGAAGCAATTTGGGTGAAGGAGTTCATCACCGACCTAGGAGTCATACCCAATGCGTCGGGGCCGATCAAACTCTTTTGTGACAACACTGGAGCTATTGCACTTGCCAAGGAGCCCAGGTTTCACAAGAAGACCAGGCACATCAAGCGTCGCTTCAACTCCATCCGTGAAAATGTTCAAGATGGAGACATAGAAATTTGTAAAGTGCATACGGATCTGAATGTCGCAGATCCGCTGACTAAACCTCTTCCATGGGCAAAACATGATCAACACCGAACTCTATGGGTGTTCGATTCATCACAATGTAACTAGATTATTGACTCTAGTGCAAGTGGGAGACTGTTGGAAATATGCCCTAGAGGCAATAATAAAAGCATTATTATTATATTTCCTTGTTCATGATAATTGTCTTTTATTCATGCTATAATTGTATTATCCGGAAATCGTAATACATGTGTGAATACATAGACCACAATACGTCCCTAGTAAGCCTCTAGTTGACTAGCTCGTTGGTCAATAGATAGTCATGGTTTCCTGACTATGGACATTGGATGTCATTGATAACGGGATCACATCATTAGGAGAATGATGTGATGGACAAGACCCAATCCTAAGCATAGCACAAGATCGTGTAGTTCGTTTTGCTAGAGCTTTTTCAATGTCAAGTATCTCTTCCTTAGACCATGAGATCGTGTAACTCCCGGATACCGTAGGAGTGCTTTGGGTGTACCAAACGTCACAACGTAACTGGGTGACTATAAAGGTGCACTACAGGTATCTTCGAAAGTATTTGTTGGGTTGACACGGATCGAGACAGGGATTTGTCACTCCGTATGACGGAGAGGTATCACTGGGCCCACTCGGTAGTGCATCATCATAATGAGCTCAAAGTGACCAAGTGTGCGGTCACGGATCATGCACTACTGATGCAGTAAAGTGACTTGCCGTAACGAGACTGAACGAGGTATTGGGATACCGATGATCGAGTCTCGGGCAAGTAACATACCGATTGACAAAGGGAATAGTATACGGGGTTGCTTGAATCCTCGACATCATGGTTCATCCGATGACATCATCGAGGAGCATGTGGGAGCCAACATGGGTATCCAGATCCGCTGTTGGTTATTGACCGAGAGCCGTCTCGGTCATGTCTGCGTGTCTCCGAACCCGTAGGGTCTACACATAAGGTTCGATGACGCTAGGGTTATTAGGAAGTCTTGTATGTGATTACCGAATGTTGTTCGAGTCCGGATGAGATCCCGGACATCACGAGGAGTTCGGAAGGGTCCGGAGGTAAAGATTTATATATGGAAGTTGTCAAACGGACACCGGAAAGTTTCGGGGGCATACCGGTATTGTACCGGGGCCACCGGAAGGGTTCCGGAGGTCCACCGGGAGGGGCCACCCCTCCCGGGGGGCCACATGGGCTGCGTGGGGCAGGAGCCAGCCCCTGGTGGGCTGGGCGCCCCCCTTGGGCCCATGCGCCTAGGGGTTGGGGGAACCCAGAGGGGCGCCCCTTGCTTGGGGGGCAAGCCCCCCCTCCTGGCCGCCCCCTCTAGATTCCCATCTAGAGGGGCCGGCCCCCTTGCCCCTTCTCCCTATAAATAGAGGGGCGAGGGGAAGGCTGCAACACACTTGAAGGCGCAGCCCCTCCCCTCCCCAACACCTCTCCTCCTCCGCGTGTGCTTGGCGAAGCCCAGTGGAGAACTGTCACTCCACCATCATCACGCCGTCGTGCTGCTGCTGGAGCCATCTTCCTCAACCTCTCCTTTCCCCTTGCTGGATCAAGAAGGAGGAGACGTCGTCGTGCACTGCACGTGTGTTGAACGCGGAGGTGCTGTCTGCTCAGCACTTGGTCATCGGTGATCCGAATCACGGCGAGTACGACTCCCTCATCACCATCCCCTTGAACGCTTCCGCACTCGATCTACAAGTGGTATGTAGATGCAAACTCACTCCCTTGTCTTGTTGCTTAGATGAAATCATAGATGGATCTTGGTGAAACCGTAAGAAAATTTTTAATTTTCTGCAACGTTCCCCAACAGCAATATCGTGCATAATTTCTTTATAAAGATCATAAGGTATAGCATTAGCACTAGCACCCATATCACATAAGCCATGATAACAATGATCTCCTATTTTAACAGAAATAACAGGCGTGCCTATAACAGGTCTACATGTCTTAGTATCGGGTCTGGCAATATTAGCAGTTTCGCCCACGAAAGAAATAACATGCCCATCTAAATGTTCATCCAGGAGATCTTTAATCATAGCAATACTAGGTTCAACATTGATTTTCTCAGGAGGTGTATAAGTCCTAGTATTACTCTTACGAACAACAGTCGAAGCCTTAACATGATCTTTTATCCTAACAGGAAAAGTAGGTTTTTCAACATAAGTAGTAGGAATAATAGGATCACTATATGTAATAGTCTTTTCTTCGACTGTAATAGGTGCAACTACTTTCACTTCAACGGGCGGATTATATTTAAACCACTTCTCTTTAGGGAGATTAACGTGAGCAGCAAAGGTTTCACAAAAAGTAGCTACTATCTCAGAGTCAAGTCCATACTTAGAGCTAAATCCACGGAAAGCATCGGTATCCATAAAATATTTAACACAATCAAACTTAGGTGTCATACCTGACTCCTTACCATCGTCGGAACCCCAATCTTCAGAGTTGCGTTTAATTCTTTCCAATAAGTCCCATTTGAAATCAATAGTCTTCAGCATATAGGAACCAGCACAGGAAGTATCGAGAAAGTTGCGATTATCAACAGAAAGCCGAGCATAAAAATTCTGAATAATCATTTCCCGAGAGAGCTCATGATTGGGCATGAATATAACATTGACTTAAGCCTCCCCCAAGCTTGAGCGATGCTTTCTCCTTCGTGAGGCCAGAAATTATATATGTAATTACGATCACGATGAACAAGATGCATGGGATAGAACTTCTGGTGGAATTCCAATTTCAATCGCTTATAATTCCAAGATCTCGTGTCATCACATAGCCTATACCATGTCATTGCATCTCCCTTCAAATATAAAGGGAAGACCTTCCTTTTGACAACATCATCGGGAATACCTGCAAGCTTAAATAATCCACAAACTTCATCCACGAAGATAAGGTGTAAGTCGGGATGCAAAGTTCCGTCTCCTGCAAAAGGATTAGCTAGCAGTTTCTCTGTCATACCCGAAGGAATCTCAAAGTGAATATTTTCATAAAGTTCAGTAGGTTGAGGAGCATCTCTTTGCTCCTCTGGTTGGGGTGAAGATACCCCAAACAAGCCACTCAAAGGATTAGTTTCCATAGTGACAAGTAACAGAAAATTTCAGCACACTATATAATTGTTTCCTTACCAAGTTCCACTCACCAAGAGCGCTACGCTCCCCGGCAACGGCACCAGAAAAGAGTCTTGATGACCCACAAGTACAGGGGATCTATCATAGTCCTTTCGATAAGTAAGAGTGTCGAACCCAACGAGGAGCAGAAGGAAATGATAAGCAGTTTTCAGTAAGGTTTTCTCTGCAAGCACTGAAATAGTAGGTGATAGATAGTTCTGTGATAAGATAAATAGTAACGAGCAAAAGTAAATAAGGTGCAGCAAGGTGGCCCAATCCTTTATGAAGCAAAGGATAAGCCTGGACAAATTCTAATAATAATGAAGGAGCTCCCGAGGACACATTGGGAATTATCGTCAAGCTAGTTTCATCACGTTCATATGATTCGCGTTCGGTACTTTGATAATTTGATATGTGAGTAGACCGACACTTGGGTACTGCCCTTACTTGGACAAGCATCCCAGTTATGATTAACCCCTATTGCAAGCGTCCGCAACTACAAAAAGGAGTATTAAGGTAAACCTAACCACAACATTAAACATATGGGTCTATATGAACCCCTAATGAAGCAACTCATAAACTAGGGTTTAAGCTTATGTCACTCTAGCAACCCATCATCTACTTATTACTTCCCTATGCCTTCCTCTAGGCCCAAATAATGGTGGAGTGTCATGTAGTCGACGTTCACATAACACCACTAGAGGAGAGACAACATACATCTCATCAAAATATCGAACGAATACCAAATTCATATGACTACTAATAGCAAGACTTCACCCATGTCCTCAGGAACTAAAGTAACTACTCACAAAGCATAAGCATGTTCATGATCAGAGGTGTAATAATATGCATTAAGGATCTGAACATATAATCTTCCACCAAGTAAACCAATAAGTATCAACTACAAGGAGTAATCAACACTACTAGCAACCCACAGGTACCAATTTGTGGTTTTGGATACAAGATTGGATACAAGAGATGAACTAGGGTTTGAGAGGAGATGGTGCTGGTGAAGATGTTGATGGAGATTGACCCCCTCCCAATGAGAGGATCGTTGGTGATGACGTTGGTGATGATTTCCCCCTCCCGGAGGGAAGTGTCCCCGGCAGAACAGCTCCGCCAGAGCCCTAGATTGATTCCGCCAAGGTTCCGCCTCGTGGCAGCGGAGTTTCGTCCTGTAAGCTTGCCCCCGAATTTTTCCAGGACAAAACCCTTCATATAGCAGAAGATGGTCGCCGGAGGCCCACCAGGGGGCCCAGGAGATAGGGGGCGCGCCCTGTCTCACTACTAGGAAAAGCCTAGCAGCAGCTGGTTTTAGGCCTATCAAGATGGCGCAGCATGAGCGCCATCTGACACTGGCCTTCTAGTTTAAAGCTTAGCAATAGCGTGCATAGACCCACGCTACTGCTAAATTGACTTAGTAGTAACGCTTCTATAGAAGAGCGCTACTTGTAATTAGTAGGAGCGCTTCTCCTTGCCCGCGCTACTACTATTATTTAGTATTTTATTTCTTTTTTATTTGATGTTGTATTCATACACCTTTACACAAGTTTTCATACAACAGGAATTTAGAGATTGTTTTTACATCATAATGATTTATTACATCACGGGGTGAAAGAACCGTGGACTAGTTTCAAGTGGATGCCGCGGTTCTTTCACCCAATGATATAATAATATCATCATCATCATCATATCATTAACAACTTATCATCATAATACATCATTGTCATATAACACCTCCTCATGATCAACTTAGCAAATTGGTCAGTAGTCGTAATCACAAGTACTCCTCATTGTCAACTCTAACACATTACCACATAATAATCATATTGTACCTCATAGGACCTACTACATTCGATTAAGACCTACTACATTTTCTAAGGTAAAATAGCAAAAAACAAGATAGCCCCTGACTCTCCATTATGGAGAATGGATATTAGCCTGTCTCCAATTCTTGCCTTTCGCTGAATGTTACTGAAGGAAATATGCCCTAGAGGCAATAATAAAGTTATTATTTATTTCCTTATTTCATGATAAATGTTTATTATTCATGCTAGAATTGTATTAACCGGAAACATGATACATGTGTGAATACATAGACAAACATATAGTCACTAGTATGCCTCTACTTGACTAGCTCATTAATCAAAGATGGTTATGTTTCCTAACCATAGACATGTGTTGTTATTTGATTAATGGGATCACATCATTAGGAGAATGATGTGATTGACATGACCCATTCCGTTAGCCTAGCACTTGATCGCTTAGTATATTGCTATTGCTTTCTTCATGACTTATACATGTTCGGTAACTATGAGATTATGCAACTCCGTGCCATGGAGGAACACTTTGGTACTACCAAACGTCACAACGAATCGGGTGATTATAAAGGAGTACTACAGGTGTCTCCAAAGGTACATGTTGGGTTGGCGAATTTGAGATTAGGTTTTGTCACTCCGATTGTCGGAGAGGTATCTCGGCCTTCTCGGTAATACACATCATATAAGCCTTGCAAGCATTGCAACTAATAAGTTAGTTGCGAGATGATGTATTACGGAACGAGTAAAGAGACTTGACGGTAACGAGATTGAACTAGGTATTGGATACCGACGATCGAATCTCGGGCAAGTAACATACCGATGACAAAGGAACAACGTATGTCGTTATGCGGTTTGACCGATAAAGATCTTCGTAGAATATGTAGGAACCAATATGGGCATCCAGGTTCCGCTATTGGTTATTGACCAAGAATAGTTCTCGGTCATGTCTACATAGTTCTCGAACCCGTAGGGTCCGCACGCTTAAGGTTTCGATGACATGTTATATTATGAGTTTACATGTTTTGATGTACGAAGGAGTTCGGAGTCCCGGATGAGATCGGGGACATGACGAGGAGTCTCGAAATGGCGAGACGTAAAGATTCATATATTGGATGATATGTTTAGGCCAAGGATCAAGCCCATGAGGCTTTAGGTCGGTGCAAAAGGAGTTTTATGGAGGCCGGGGCCAAACGCCGGAGACCTCAAGCGCGTCGCCTGGGCGAGACGCCGAGGTCCATGGCGTCGGGCGACGCCAAGGATTGTGGCGTTTGGTCCTGGAGTCCGAGTGGGACTCTTGCCTTTCGGGCAAAACCGACTTTGAGGAGGCTTTTGCTCCAAGTTTCGACCCCGGGGCTCAACATATAAATAGAGGGGCAGGGCTAGCACAAAAGATACAACAATTGATCCCTTGGATCTCTTAGCCGTGTGCGGTGCCCCCCTCCACCATATTCCACCTCGGTCATATCATCGCGGAGTTTAGGCGATGCCCTGCGCCGGTAGAGCATCATCATCGTCACCACGCCGTCGTGCTGACGGAACTCATCCCCGACACTTTGCTGGATCGGAGTCCGGGGATCGTCATCGAGCTGAACGTGTGCTGAACTCGGAGGTGCCGTGCGTTCGGTGCTTGGATCGGTCGGATCATGAAGACGTACAACTACATCAACCGCGTTGTCATAACGCTTCCGCTTACGGTCTACGAGGGTACATGGACAATACTCTCCCCTCTCGTTGCTATGCCATCACTATGATCTTGCGTGTGCGTAGGAAATTTTTTGAAATTACTACGTTCCCCACAGTGGCATCCGAGCCTGGTTTTATGCGTTGATGTTATATGCACGAGTAGAACACAAGTGAGTTGTGGGCGATATAAGTCATACTGCTTACCAGCATGTCATACTTTGGTTCGGCGGTATTGTGAGATGAAGCGGCCCGACCGACATTACGCAGACGCTTACGCGAGACTGGTTTCACCGCTGCGAGCACTCGTTGCTTAAAGGTGACTGGCGGGTGTCTGTCTCTCTCACTTTAGTTGAACTGAAGTGGCTACGCCCGGTCCTTGCGAAGGTTAAAACAGCACCAACTTGACAAACTATCGCTGTGGTTTTGATGCGAGGTAAGAACGGTTCTTGCTCAGCCCGTAGCAGCCACGTAAAACTTGCAACAACAAAGTAGAGGACGCCTAACTTGTTTTTGCAGGGCATGTTGTGATGTGATATGGTCAAGACGTGATGCTATATTTTATTGTATGAGATGATCATGTTTTGTAACCGAGTTATCGGCAATCGCAGGAGCCATATGGTTGTCGCTTATTGTATGAAATGCAAACGCCTGTAATTGCTTTACTTTATCACTAAGCGGTAGCGATAGTCGAGAAGCAATAGTTGGCGAGACGACAACGATGCTACGATGGAGATCAAGGTGTCGCGCGGTGACGATGGTGATCATGGCGGTGCTCGAGATGGAGATCACAAGCACAAGATGATGATGGCCATATCATATCACTTATATTGATTGCATGTGATGTTTATCCTTTATGCATCTTATCTTGCTTTGATTGACGGTAGCATTTTAAGATGATCTCTCACTAATTATCAAGAAGTGTTCTCCTGAGTATGCACCGCTGCCAAAGTTCGTCGTGCCTGACACCACGTGATGATCGGGTGTGATAAGCTCTCACGTCCATCTACAACGGGTGCAAGCCAGTTTTGCACACGCGAATACTCAGGTTAAACTTGACGAGCCTAGCATATGCAGATATGGCCTCGGAACACGGAGACCGAAAGGTCGAGCGTGAATCATATAGTAGATATGATCAACATAGTGATGTTCACCATTGAAAACTACTCCATCTCACGTGATGATCGGTTATGGTTTAGTTGATTTGGATCACGTGATCACTTAGATGACTAGAGAGATGTCTATCTAAGTGGGAGTTCTTAAGTAATATGATTAATTGAACTTTAACTTATCATGAACTTAGTCCTGGTAGTATTTTGCAAATTATGTTGTAGATCAATAGCTCGCGTTGTTGCTTCCCTATGTTTTTGCTTCCTATGTTTTTATATGTGTTCCTAGAGAAAATTGTATTGAAAATGTTAGTAGCAATGATGCGGATTGGATCCGTGATCTGAGGTTTATCCTCATTGCTGCACAGAAGAATTATGTCCTTAATGCACCGCTAGGTGACAGACCTATTGCAGGAGCAAATGCACGTTATGAACGTTTATTAGCTCAATATGATGACTACTTGATAGTTTAGTGGACCATACTTAACGGCTTAGAATCGGGACTTCAAAGACGTTTTGAACGTCATGGACCATATGAGATGTTCCAGAGTTGAAGTTAATATTTCAAGCAAATACCGAGTTGAGAGATATGAAGTCTCCAACAAGTTCTATAGCTAAAAGATGGAGGAGAATCGCTCAACTAGTGAGCATGTGCTCAGATTGTCTGGGTACTTCAATCGCTTGAATCAAGTGGGAGTTAATCTTCCAGATAAGATAGTGATTGACAGAATTCTCTAGTCACCATCACCAAGTTAGTAGAACTTGTGATGAACTATAATATGCAAGGGATGACAAAAGTAATTCCCAATTTCTTCGTGATGCTGAAATCGATGAAGGTAGAAATCAACAAAAGAGCATCAAGTGTTGATGATTGACAAGACCACTAGTTTCAAGAAAAGGGCAAAGGGAAAGAAAGGGAACTTCAAGTAGAATGACAAGCAAGTTGTCGCTCCCGCGAAGAAGCCCAAAGCTGGACCAAGCCTGAAACCGAGTGCTTCTACTGCAAAGGAAATGATCACCGGAGCGAAATGACCTGAATATTTGGTAGATAAGAAGGATGGCAAAGTGAACAAGGGTATATTTGATATACAGGTGTTTGATGTGTGCCTTACTAGTGTTTATAGTAGCCCTGAGTATTTGATACTTGTTCGGTTGCTAAGATTAGTAACTCAAACAGGAGTTACAGAATAAACAGAAACTAGTTGAAGGGGAAGTGACGATGAGTGTTGGAAATAGTTCCAAGATTGATATGATCATCATCACACACTCCCTATATTTTCGAGATTAGTGCTAAAAGCCAAATAAATGTTATTTAGCGTTTGCGTTGATCATGAATATGATTTGATCATGTTTATTGCAAAACGGTGATTCATTTAAAGTTAAAGAGTAATTGTTATTCTGTTTACATGAATAAAACCTTCGATGGTTATACACCCAATGAAAATAGTTTGTTGGATCTCGATCGTAGTGATACACATATTCATAATATTGAAACCAAAAGATGTAAAGTTAATAATGATAGTGCAACTTATGTGTGGCACTGCCGTTTAGGTCATATTGGTGTAAATCGCATGAAGAAACTCCATATAGATGGATTTTCGGAATCACTTGGTTATGAATCATTTGATGCTTGTGAACCGTGCTTTTTGGGCAAGATGACTAAAACTCCGTTCTCCGGAACAATGGAACGAGCTACTGACTTATTGGAAATAATACATACCGATGTATGCGATTCGATGAGTGTTAAGGCTCGCGGCATGTATCGTTATTTTCTGACCTTCACAGATGATTTAAGCAGATATGGGTATATCTAATTGATGAAACATAAGTCTGAAATAGTTGAAAAGTTCAAAGAATTTCAGAGTGAAGTGGAAAAATCATCGTAACAAGAAAATAAAGTTTCTATGATCTGATCGTGGAGACGAATATTTGAGTTACGAGTTTGGTCTTCATTTGAAACAATGTGAAATAGTTTCACAACTCACGCCATATGGAACACCACAGCATAATGGTGTGTCCGAAAGTCGTAACCGCACTTTATTGGATATGGTGCGATCTATGATGTCTCTTATCGTTTTACCACTATCGCTTTGGGGTTATGCATTAGAGACAGCTGCATTCACGCTTAATAGGGCACCATCTAAATCCGCTGAGACGACACCGTATGAACTATGGTTTAACAATAAACCTAAGCTGTCGTTTCTTAAAGTTTGAGTTGTGATGCTTATGTGAAAAGTTTTCACCTGATAAGCTAGAACCCAAATCGAGAAGTGCGTCTTCATAGAATACCCAAAGGTAACTATTGTGTACACCTTCTATCACAGATCCGAAGGCAAGTTATTCGTTGCTAAGATGGATCTTTTCTAGAGAAGAAGTTTCTCTCGAAAGAAGTGAGTGGGAGGAAAGTAGAACTTGATGAGGTAATTGTACCTTCTCCCTTATTGGAAAGTAGTTCATCACGAAATCAGTTCAAGTGATTCCTACACCAATTAGTGAGGAAGTTAATGATGATGATCATGAAACTTCAGATCAAGTTGCTACCAAACCTCGAGGTCTTCCAGAGTAAGATCCGCACTGAGTGGTACGGTAATCATGTAGTCATGTTACTAGACCAGGATGAACCTACGAACTATGAGGAAGCGATGATGAGCCCAGATTCCGCGAAATGGCTTGAGGCCATGAAATCTGAGATAGGATCCGTGTATGAGAACAAAGTATGGACTTTGATTGACTTGCTCGATGATCAGGAAGCCATGTTAAATAAATGGATCTTCAAGAGGAAGACGGACACTGATAGTAGTGTTACTATCTACAAAGCTCGACTTGTCACAAAAAGGTTTTCGACAAGTTCAAGGTGTTGACTACAATGAGATTTTCTCAACTGTAGCGATGCTTAAGTCTGTCTGAATCATGTTAGCAATTGCCACATTTTATGAAATCTGGCAAACGGATGTCAAAACTACATTCTTTCATGGATTTATTAAAGAAGAGTTGTATATGATGCAACCAGAAGGTTTTGTCAATCCTAAAGGAGATAACAAAATGTGCAAGCTCCAGCGATCCATCTATGGACTGGTGCAAGCATCTCGGAGTTGGAATAAACGCTTTGATAGTGTGATCAAAGCATATGGTTTTATACAGACTTTTGGAGAAGCCTGTATTTACAAGAAAGTGAGTGGGAGCACTACAACATTTCTGATAAGTATATGTGAATGACATATTGTTGATCGGAAATAATGTAGAATTATTCTGCAAAGCATAAAGGAGTATTTGAAAGGAGTTTTTCAAAGAAGGACCTCGGTGAAGCTGCTTACATATTGAGCATCAAGATCTATTGAGATAGATCAAGACGCTTGATAAGTTTTTCAATAAGTTCATACCTTGGCAAGATTTTGAAGTAGTTCAAAATGGAACAGTCAAACAAAAGTTCTTGCCTGTGTTGCAAACGTGTGAAACTGAGTAAGACTCAAATCTCGACCACGGCAGAAAATAGAAAAGAGAATGAAAGTCATTCCCTATGCCTCAGTCATAGGTTCTATAAAGTATGCTATGCTATGTACCAGACCTATTGTATACCTTGATCTGAATTTGGCAAGGGAGTACAATAGTGATCTAGGAGTAGATCACTGGACATTGGTCAAGAACATCCTTAGTGAGGACTAAGGAAATATTTCTCGACTATGGAGGTGATAAAAGAGCCCGTCATAAAGAGTTACATCGATGCAAGCTTTTTACACTGATCCAGATGACTCTAAGCCTCAATCTGGATACTTATTGAAAGTGGGAGCAATTAGCTAGAGTAGCTTTGTGCAGAGCATTGTAGACATAGAATATTCGCAAAATACATACGGCTCTGAATGTGACAGACCCGTTGACTAAGCTTCTCTCACGAGCAAAACATGATCATACCTTAAGTACTCTTTGGGTGTTAATCACATAGCGATGTGAACTAGATTATTGACTCTAGTAAACCCTTTGGGTGTTGGTCACATGACGATGTGAACTATGGGTGTTAATCACATACAGATGTGAATATTAGTGTTGAATCACATGATGATGTGAACTAGATTATTGACTCTAGTGCAAGTGGGAGACTGAAGGAAATATGCCTTAGAGGCAATAATAAAGTTATTATTTATTTCCTTATTTCATGATAAATGTTTATTATTCATGCTAGAATTGTATTAACCAGAAACATGATACATGTGTGAATACATAGACAAACATATAGTCACTAGTATGCCTCTACTTGACTAGCTCATTAATCAAAGATGGTTATGTTTCCTAACCATAGACATGTGTTGTTATTTGATTAATGGGATCACATCACTAGGAGAATGATGTGATTGACATGACCCATTCCGTTAGCCTAGCACTTGATCGTTTAGTATATTGCTATTGCTTTCTTCATGACTTATACATGTTCCGTAACTATGAGATTATGCAACTCCCATTTACCGGAGGAACACTTTGGTACTACCAAACGTCACAACGAATCGGGTGATTATAAAAGAGTACTACAGGTGTCTCCAAAGGTACATGTTGGGTTGGCGATTTGAGATTAGGTTTTGTCACTCCGATTGTCGGAGAGGTATCTCTGGGCCTTCTCGGTAATACACATAATATAAGCCTTGCAAGCATTGCAACTAATAAGTTAGTTGTAGATGATGTATTACGGAACGAGTAAAGAGACTTGCCGTAACGAGATTGAACTAGGTATTGGATACCGACGATCGAATCTCGGGCAAGTAACATACCGATGACAAAGGGAACCACGTATGTCGTTATGCGGTTTGACCGATAAAGATCTTCAGAGAATATGTAGGAACCAATATGGGCATCCAGGTTCCGCTATGGGTTATTGACCAAGAATAGTTCTCGGTCATGTCTACATAGTTCTCGAACCCGTAGGGTCCGCACGCTTAAGGTTTCGATGATGTTATATTATGAGTTTACATGTTTTGATGTACGAAGGAGTTTGGAGTCCCGGATGAGATCGGGGACATGACGAGGAGTCTCGAAATGGTCGAGACGTAAAGATTCATATATTGGATGATATGTTTAGGCTAAGGGATCAAGCCCATGAGGCTTTAGGTCGGTGCAAAAGGAGTTTTATGAGGCTGGGGGGCCAAACGTCGGAGACCTCGGCGTCGCCCCGGGCAGACGCCGAGGCCCATGGCGTCTGGGCCGACGCCAAGGATTGTGGCATTTGGTCCTGGAGTCCGAGTGGGACTCTTGCCTTCGGGAAAAACCTACTTTGAGGAGGCTTTTGCTCCACGCTTTGACCCGGGGCTCAACATATAAATAGAGGGCAGGGCTAGCACAAAGATACAACAATTGATCCTTGGATCTCTTAGCCGCAGCGGTGCCCCTCCACCATATTCCACCTCGGTCATATCGTCGCATGAGTTTAGGCGAAGCCTTGCGCCGTAGAGCATCATCATCGCCACCACGCCGTGCGGTCGACGGAACTCATCCCCGACACTTTGCTGGATCGGAGTCCGGGATCGCCATCGAGCTGAACGTGTGCTGAACTCGGAGGTGCCGTATGCTCGGTGCTTGGATCGGTCTCGATCGTGAAGACGCACGACTACATCAACCGTGTTTTCATAACGCCCGCCACGGCCCACGAGGGTACGTGGACAATACTCTCCCTCTCGTTGCTATGCCATCACCATGATCTTGCGTGTGCGTAGGAAATTTTTTGAAATTACTAGTTCCCCCACAGTGGCATCCGAGCCTGGTTTTATGCGTTGATGTTATATGCACGAGTAGAACACAAGTGAGTTGTGGGCGATACAAGTCATACTGCTTACCTGCATGTCATACTTTGGTTCGGCGGTCTTGTGAGATGAAGCGGCCCGGACCGACATTATGCGTACGCTTACGCGAGACTGGTTTCACCGCCGCGCAGCACTCGTTGCTTAAAGGTGACTGGCGGGTGTCTGTCTCTCTCACTTTAGTTGAACCGAGTGTGGCTACGCCCGGTCCTTGCGAAGGTTAAAACAGCACCAACTTGACAAACTATCGTTGTGGTTTTGTTGCGTAGGTAAGAACGGTTCTTGCTCAGCCTGTAGCAGCCACGTAAAACTTGCAACAACAAAGTAGAGGACGTCTAACTTGTTTTTGCAGGGCATGTTTGAAGGAAATATGCCCTAGAGGCAATAATAAAGTTATTATTTATTTCCTTATATCATGATAAATGTTTATTATTCATGCTAGAATTGTATTAACCGGAAACATAATACATGTGTGAATACATAGACAAACAGAGTGTCACTAGTATGCCTCTACTTGACTAGCTCGTTAATCAAAGATGGTTATGTTTCCTAACCATAGACATGAGTTGTCATTTGATTAACGGGATCACATCATTAGGAGAATGATCTGATTGACATGACCCATTTCATTAGCTTAGCACTTGATCGTTTAGTATGTTGCTTATGCTATCTTCATGACTTATACAAAGTTCCTGCAACTATGAGATTGTGCAACTCCCGTTTACCAGAGGAACACTTTGTGTGCTACCAAACGTCACAATGTAACTGGGTGATTATAAAGGTACTCTACAAGTGTCTCCAAAAGTATATGTTGAGTTGGCATGAATCAAGATTAGGATTTGTTACTCCGATTGTCGGAGAGGTATCTCTAGGCCTTCTCGGTAATACACATCACATAAGCCTTGCAAGCATTGCAACTAATTAGTTAGTTGTGAGATGATGTATTACGGAACGAGTAAAAGAGACTTTCCGGTAACGAGATTAAACTAGGTATTGGATACCGACGATCGAATCTCGGGTAAGTAACATACCGATGACAAAGGGAACAACGTATGTTGTTATGCGGTTTGACCGATAAAGATCTTCGTAGAATATGTAGGAACCAATATGGGCATCCAGGTTCCGCTATTGATTATTGACCGAGAATGGTTCTAGGTCATGTCTACATAGTTCTCGAACCGTAGGGTCCGCACGCTTAAGGTTTCAATGACGGTTATATTATGGGTTTATGTATTTTGATGTACCGAAGGAGTTCGGAGTCCCGGATGTGATCACGGACATGACGAAGAGTCTCAAAATGGTCGAGACATAAAGATTGATATATTGGATGGTTATATTCGGACACCGGAAAGGTTCCGGAAGTTTCCGGAGAAAACCGGAGTGCCGGAGGGGTTACCGGAACCCCCCGGGGAAGTTATGGGCCTTATTGGGCCAAGAGGGGAGAGAGAGGGCTGCACCAGGAGGTGGCGCCCCCATGAGGAGTCCGACTGACTAGGAGGGGGCGCGCCCCCCTTCCTCTCCTCTCCCTCTTTCCTTCCCTCCCTCTTCCTAGTAGGACTAGGAAAGGGAGTCCTACTCCTACTAGGAGGAGGACTCCCCCTCCTTGGCGCGCCCCTAGGGCTGGCCGCCCTCCCCTTGCTCCTTTATATACGGGGCAGGGGCACCCTAGAACACACAAGTTGATCTTCGTGATCGCTCCTTAGCGTGTGCGGTGCCCCTCCACCATATTCCACCTCGCTCATATTGTAGCGGTGCTTAGGCGAAGCCCTCGACGAGAGAACATCAAGATCGCCACCACGCCGTCGCTGTCGACGGAACTCCTCCCCGACGCTTTGCTGGATCGGAGCCCGGGATCGCCATCGAGCTGAACGTGTGCTAAGAACTCGGAGGTGCCGGAGTAACGGTGCTTGGATCGGTCGGATCGTGAAGACGTACGACTACATCAACCGCGTTGATATAACGCTTCCGCTTTCGGTCTACGAGGGTACGTGGACGGATACTTCCCCTCTCGCTGCTATGCCATCACCATGGTCTTGCGTGTTCGTAGGAATATTTTTGAAATTACTACGTTCCCCAACAGTGGTATCAGAGCCTGGTTTTATGCGTTGATGTCATATGCACGAGTAGAACACAAGTGAGTTGTGGGCGATATAAGTCATACTGCTTACCAGCATGTCATACTTTGTTCGGGCGGTATTGTGAGATGAAGCGGCCCGGACCGACATTACGCCAGACGCTTACGCGAGACTGGTTTCACCGCTGCAGCACTCGTTGCTTAAAGGTGACCGGCGGGTGTCTCCGTCTCTCTCACTTTAGTTGAACTGAGTGTGGCTACGCCCGTCCTTGCGAAGGTTAAAACAGCACCAACTTGACAAACTACCATTGTGGTTTTGATGCGTAGGTAAGAACGGTTCTTGCTCAGCCCGTAGCAGCCACGTAAAACTTGCAACAACAAAGTAGAGGACGCCTAACTTGTTTTTGCAGGCATGTTAATGATGTGATATGGTCAAGACGTGATGCTATATTTTATTGTATGAGATGATCATGTTTTGTAACCGAAGTTATCGGCAATCGGGCAGGAGCCATATGGTTGTCGCTTATTGTATGAAATGCAACGCCATGTAATTGCTTTACTTTATCACTAAGCGGTAGCGATAGTCGAGAAGCAATAGTTGGCGAGACGACAACGATGCTACGATGGAGATCAAGGTGTCGCGCCGGTGACGATGGTGATCATGACGGTGCTTCGTGTAGGGTAACGTAGTAATTTCAAAAATTTTCCTACGATCACGCAAGACCATGGTGATGGCATAGCAACGAGAGGGGAGAGTGTCCGTCCACGCACTGTGAGACCGAAAGCGGAAGCGCTATATTAACGCTGTTGATGTAGTCGACGCCTTCACGATCCGACCGATCCAAGCACCGCATTCGCACCTCCGAAGTTCTTGGCACACGCTCAGCTCGATGACGATCCCCGAGCTCCGATCCAGCAAAGCGCCGGGAAGGAGTTCCACAAGACGACGCAAGGCAGGACGATCTTGATGTTCTACCGTCGCAGGCTTCACCTAAGCACCGCCACAATATGACCGAGGTGGAATATGGTGGAGGGGGCACCGACACGGCTAAGGAACGATCCAGATCAACTTGTGTGTTCTAGGTGCCCCTGCCCTCAGATATAAAGGAGCAAGGGGAGGGCGGCCAGCCTTGGGCGCACTAAGGAGGGGGAGTCCTCCTCCTAGTAGGACTCCCTTCCTAGTCCTACTAGGAAGAGGGAAGGGGAAGGAAAGAGAGGAGAGGAGAGGGAAAGGGGGCTGCGCCTCCTAGTCCAATTCGACTCCCCATGGAGGGGGGCGCACCACCTCTGGTGCAGCCCTCTCTCCCTCTTGGCCCAATAAGGCCCATAACTTCCCGGGGTTCCGTAACCCTCCGCACTCCGTTTTCTCCGAAACTTCCGAACCTTCCGTGTCCGAATATAACCATCCAATATATCAATCTTTATGTCTCGACCATTTCGAGACTCGTCATGTCCGTGATCACATCCGGACTCAACTCCTTCGGTACATCAAAATACATAAACTCATAATAACCGCCATTTAAACCTTGCTGCATGGACCCTACGGTTCGAGAACTATGTAGACATGACCTAGAACTATTCTCGGTCAATAACCAATAGCGGAACCTGGATGCTCATATTGGTTCCTACATATTCTACGTAAGATCTTTATCGGTCAAACCGCATAACAACATACGTTGTTCCTTTGTCATCGGTATGTTACTTCCGAGATTCGATCGTCGGTATCCAATACCTAGTTTAATCTCGCTATCGAAAGTCTCTTTACTCGCTCCGTAATACATCATCTCACAACTAACTCTTTAGTTGCAATGCTTGCAAGGCTTATGTGATGTGTATTACCGAGAAGGCCTAGAGATACCTCTCCCACAATCGGAGTGACAAAACCTAATCTCAAATACGCCAACCCAACAAGTACCTTGGAGACACCTGTAGTACTCCTTTATAATCACCCAGTTACGCCAGACGCTTGGTAGTACCCAAAGTGTTCCTCCGTAAACGGAGTTGCATAATCTCATAGTTACAGGAACATGTATGGGTCATGAAGAAAGCATTAACATACTAAACGATCAAGTGTTAAGCTAACGGAATGGGTCATGTCAATCAGATCATTCAACTAATGATGTGACCTTGTTAATCAAACAACAACTCCTTGTTCATGGTTAGGAAACATAACCATCTTTGATTAACAAGCTAGTCAAGTAGAGGCATACTAGTGACATACTGCTTGTCTATATATTCACACATGTATTATGTTTCCGTTAATACAATTCTAGCATGAATAATAAACATTTATCATGATATAAGGAAATAAATAATAACTTTATTATTGCCTCTAGGCATATTTCCTTCAGTCTCCCACTTGCACTAGAGTCAATAATCTAGATCACATCACCATGTGATTAACATCGATAGTTTCACATCATCATGTGATTAACACCCATAATTCACATCGCCATGTGACCAAGACCCAAAGGGTTTGCTAGATTCAGTAATCTAGTTCACATCGCTATGTGATTAACACCCAAAGAGTACTAAGGTGTGATCATGTTTTGCTTTGTGAGAGAATCTTAGTCAACGGGTCTGCCACATTCAGATCCGTATGTATTTTGCAAATCTCTATGTCAACAATGCTCTGCACGGAGCTACTCTAGCTAATTGCTCCCACTTTCAATATGTATCCAGATTGAGACTTAGAGTCATCTAGATTAGTTTAAAACTTGCATCGACGTAACCTTTCTTTACCTAACCTTTTCACTTCCATAATCGAGAAACACATCCTTATTCTACTAAGGATAATTTTGACCGCTGTCCATTGATCTACTTCCTAGATCTCTATTGCACTCCCTTGCCAATCTTAGTGGTAGGGTATGCAATAGATCTGGTACACAGCATGACATACTTTATAGAACCTATGGCTGATGCATAGGAATGACTTTCATTCTCTTTCTATCTTCTCGCCGTGGTCGGGTTTTGAGTCTTACTCAATCTCACACCTTTGTAACACAGCAAGAACTTTTCTTTGACTGCTCCATTTTGAACTACTTCAAAATCTTGTCAAGGTATGTATTCATTGAAAACTTATCAAGCGCCTTGATCTATCTCTATAGATCTTGATGCTCAATATGTAAGCAGCTTCACCGAGGTCTTTCTTTGAAAAACTCCTTTCAAACACTCCTTAATGCTTTGCAGAATAATTCTACATTATTTCCGATCAACAATATGTCATTCACATATACTTATCGAAATGCTGTAGTGCTCCCACTCACTTTCTTGTAAATACAAGCTTCTCCAAAAGTCTGTATAAAACCATATGCTTTGATCAAATCATCAAGCATACATTCCAACTCTGAGATGCTTGCACCAGTCCATAGATGGATCGCTGGAGCTTGCACATTTTGTTAGCTCCTTTAGGATTGACAAAACCTTCTGGTTGCATCATATACAACTCTTCTTTAATAAATCCATTAAAGAATGTATTTTGACATCCATTTGCCAGATTTCATAAAATGTGGCGATTGCTAACATGATTCGGACAGACATAAGCATCGCTACAGCTTGAGTAAATCTCATTGTAGTCAACACCTTGAACTTGTCGAAAACCTTTCGCGACAAGTCGAGCTTTGTAGATAGTAATACTACTATCCGCATCTGTCTTCCTCTTGAAGATCCATTTATATAATATGGCTTGCCGATCATCGGGCAACTCCATCAAAGTCCACACTTTGTTCTCATATATGGATCCCATCTCAGATTTCATGGTCTCAAACCATTTCGCTGAATCTGGGCTCATCATCGCTTCCTCATAGTTCGAGGTTCATCATGGTCTAGTAACATGACTTCTAGAATTGGATTACCGCATCACTCTGGTGCGGATCTTACTCGAAGACCTACGAGGTTTGGTAGCAACTTGATCTGAAGTTTCATGATCATCATCATTAACTTCCTCACTAATTGGTGTAGGAATCATCGAACTGATTCCGTGATGAACTACTTTCCAATAAGGAGAAGGTACAATTACCTCATCAAGTTCTACTTTCCTCCCACTCACTTCTTTCGAGAGAAACTTCTTCTCTAGAAAGGATCCATCTTAGCAACAAATATCTTGCTTTCGGATCTGTGATAGAAGGTGTACCCAATAGTTACCTTTGGGTATTCTATGAAGACGATTTCTCGATTTGGGTTTGAGCTTATCGGTGAAAACTTTTTCACATAAGTATCACAACTCCAAACTTTAAGAAACGACAGCTTAGGTTTATCGCTAAACCATAGTTCATACGGTGTCATCTCAACGGATTTAGATGGTGCCCTATTAAACGTGAATGCAGCTGTCTTTAATGCATAACCCCAAAACGATAGTGGTAAATGGGTAAGATACATCATAGATCGCACCATATCAAAATAAAGTACGGTTACGACGCTCGACACACCATAATGTTGTGGTGTTCCATGTGGCGTGAGCTGTGAAACTATTCCACATTGTTTTCATTGAAGACCAAACTCAGAACTCAAATATTTATCTCCACGATCAGATCGTAGAAACTTTATTTTCTTGTTGCGATGATTTTCCACTTCACTCTGAAATTCTTTGAACCTTTCAACTATTTCAGACTTATGTTTCATCAAGTAGATATACCCATATCTACTCAAATCATCTTGTGAAGGTCAGAAAATAACGATACTTGCCACGAGCATCAACATTCATTGGATCGCATACATCGGTATGTATTATTTCCAATAAGTCAAGAGCTTGTTCCATTGTTCCGAGAACGGAGTTTTAGTCATCTTGCCCAAAAGGCACGGTTCGCAAGCATCAAATGATTCATAATCAAGTGATTCCAAAAGTCCATCAAGATGGAGTTTTCTTCATGCGCTTTACACCAATATGACCTAAACGGCAAGTGCCACAAATAAGTTGCACTATCATTATTAACTTTGCATCTTTTGGTTTCAATATTATGAATATGTGTATCACTATGATCGAGATCCAATGAACCATTTTCATTGAGTGTGTAACCATATAAGGTTTTATTCATGTAAACAGTAACAACAATTTATTCTCTTACTTAAATGAATAACCGATTGCAATAAACATGATCAAATCATATTTATGCTCAACACCAAATAACACTTATTTAGGTTCCACACTAATCCCGAAAGTATAGGGAGTGTGAGATGATGATCATATCAATCTTGGAACTACTTCCAACACTCATCGTCACTTCCCCTTCAACTAGTTTCTGTTCATTCTGAAACTCCCGTTTCGAGTTACTAATCTTAGCAACCGAACGAGTATCAAATACTCAGGGGCTACTATAAACACTAGTAAGGTACACATCAATAACCTGTATATCAAATATAACCTTGTTTCACTTTGCCATCCTTCTTATCCACCAAATATTCAGGGGTAGTTCCGCTTCAAAGGACCAGTTCCATTGCAGCAAAAGTACTCGGCCTCGTGCTTAGGTCTAGACTTGGGCTTCTTCACCGAGCAGCAACTTGCTTGCCGCTCCATTTGAAGTTCCCTTCTTCCTTTGCCATTTTCCTTGAGACTACTAGTCTTGTCAACCATCAACACTTGATGTTTTTCTTGATTTCTACCTTCGCCGATTTTAGCATCGCGAAGAGCTCGAGAATCTTTTTCGTCATCCCTTGCATATTATAGTTCATCACGAAGTTCTACTAACTTAGTGATGGTGACTAGAGAATTCTGTCAATCACTATCTTATCTCGAAGATTAACTCCCACTTGATTCAAGTGATTGAAGTACTGCATAATCTGAGCACATGCTCACTAGTTGAGCGATTCTCTCCATCTTTTAGCTATAGAACTTGTTGGAGACTTCATATCTCTCAACTCGGTATTTGCTAAAATATTAACTTCAATTCCTGGAACATCTCATATGGTCCATGACGCTCAAAACGCCTTTGAAGTCCCGATTCTAAGCCGCTAAGCATGGTGCACTAAACTATCAAGTAGTCATCATATTGAGCTAGCCAAACGCTCATAACGTCAGATCGCTCATATTGAGCTAGCCAAACGCTCATAACGCCCCGATCATCGCTCCTGCAATAGGTCTGTCACCTAGCGTGCATTAAGGACATAATTCTTCTCGCAGCAATGAGGATAAACCTCAGATCACGGATCCAATCCGCATCATTGCTACTAACATTTTTCAATACAATTTTCTAGGAACACATATAAAAACATAGGGAAGCAACAACGCGAGCTATTGATCTACAACATAATTTGCAAAATACTACCAGGACTAAGTTCATGATAAATTAAAGTTCAATTAATCATATTACTTAAGAACTCCCACTTAGACAGACACATCTCTAGTCATCTAAGTGATCACGTGATCCAAATCAACTAAACCATAACCGATCATCACGTGAGATGGAGTAGTTTTCAATGGTGAACATCTTATGTTGATCATATCTACTATATGATTCACGCCGACCTTTCGGTCTCCGTGTTCCGAGGCCATATCTGCATATGCTAGGCTCGCCAAGTATAACCTGAGTATTCGCGTGTGCAAAACTGGCTTGCACCCGCTGTAGATGGACGAGAGCTTATCACACCCGATCATCACGTGGTGTCCGGGCACGATTTAACTTTGGCAACGGTGCATACCGTGGAGAACACTTCTTGATAATTTTAGTGAGAGATCATCTTATAATGCTACCGCCAATCAAAGCAAGATAAGATGCATAAAGGATAAACATCACATGCAATCAATATAAGTGATATGATATGGTCATCATCATCTTGTGCTTGTGATCTCCATCTCCAAGCACCGCCATGATCACCATCGTCACCGGCGCGACACCTTGATCTCCATCGTAGCATCATTGTCGTTTCGCCAACTATTGCTTCTACGACTATCGCTACCGCTTAGTGATAAAGTAAAGCAATTACATGGCGCTTGCATTTCATACAATAAAGCGACAACCATATGGCTCTCGCCATTGCCGATAACTCGTTACAAAACATGATCATCTCATACAATAAAATATAGCATCACGCCTTGACCATATCACATCACAACATGCCCTGCAAAACAAGTTAGACGCCCTCTACTTTGTTGTTGCAAGTTTTACGTGGCTGCTACGGGCTGAGCAAGAACCGTTTTACCACGCATCAAAACCACAACGATATTTCACAAATAGACTCCGCTTTTAACCTTCTCAAGGACCGGCGAGCCACACTCGGTTCAACTAAAGTGAGAGAGACAGACACCCGCCAGTCACCTTTAAGCAACGAAAGTGCTCACAGCGGTGAAACCAGTCTCGCAGAAGCGCACGCGTAATGTCGGTCCGGCCGCTTCATCTCACAATACCGCTGAACCAAAGTATGACATGCTGGTAGGTAGTATGACTTGTATCGCCCACAACTCACTTGTGTTCTACTCTGCATATGACATCAACGATAAAACCTGGCTCGATACCACCGTAGGGTAACGAGTAATTTCAAAATTTTCCTACGATCACGCAAGACCATGGTGATGGCATAGCAACGAGAGGGGAGAGGTCCGCCCACGCACTGTGAGACCGAAAGCGGAAGCGTTATATTAACGCTGTTGATGTAGTCGACGCCTTCACGATCCGACCGATCCAAGCACCGTTATTCGCACCTCCGAAGTTCTTGGCACACGCTCAGCTCGATGACGATCCCCGAGCTCCGATCCAGAAAGCGCCGGGAAGGAGTTCCACAAGACGACGGCGCAGGACGATCTTGATGTTCTATCGTCGCAGGGCTTCACCTAAGCACCGCTACAATATGACCGAGGTGGAATATGGTGGAGGGGGCACCGCACACGGCTAAGGAACGATCCAGAGATCAACTTGTGTGTTCTAGGGTGCCCCCCGCCTCAGATATAAAGGAGCAAGGGGAGGGCGGCCAGCCTTGGGGCGCGACTAAGGGAGGGGGAGTCCTCCTCCTAGTAGGACTCCCTTCCTAGTCCTACTAGGAAGAGGGAAGGGGAAGGAAAGAGAGGGAGAGGGAGAGGGAAGGGGCTGCGCCTCCTAGTCCACCGGACTCCCCATGGAGGGGGGCGCACCACCTCTGGTGCAGCCTCTCTCTCCTCTTGGCCCAATAAGGCCCATAACTTCCCCGGGGTTCCGTAACCCCTCCGGCACTCGGTTTTCTCCGAAACTTCCGAACCTTTCCGTGTCCGAATATAACCATCCAATATATCAATCTTTATGTCTCGACCATTTCGAGACTCCTCGTCATGTCCGTGATCACATCCGGGACTAACTCCTTCGGTACATCAAAATACATAAACTCATAATAACCGCCATTTAAACCTTAAGCGTGCGGACCCTACGGTTCGAGAACTATGTAGACATGACCTAGAACTATTCTCGGTCAATAACCAATAGCGGAACCTGGATGCTCATATTGGTTCCTACATATTCTACGAAGATCTTTATCGGTCAAACCGCATAACAACATACGTTGTTCCCTTTGTCATCGGTATGTTACTTTCCGAGATTCGATCGTCGGTATCCAATACCTAGTTTAATCTCGCTATCGGAAAGTCTCTTTACTCGCTCCGTAATACATCATCTCACAACTAACTCTTTAGTTGCAATGCTTGCAAGGCTTTATGTGATGTGTATTACCGAGAAGGCCTAGAGATACCTCTCCGACAATCGGAGTGACAAAACCTAATCTCAAATACGCCAACCCAACAAGTACCTTTGGAGACACCTGTAGTACTCCTTTATAATCACCCAGATTACGCTAGACGCTTGGTAGTACCCAAAGTGTTCCTCCGTAAACGGAGTTGCATAATCTCATAGTTACAGAACATGTATGGGTCATGAAGAAAGCATTAACATACTAAACGATCAAGTGTTAAGCTAACGGAATGGGTCATGTCAATCAGATCATTCAACTAATGATGTGACCTTGTTAATCAAACAACAACTCCTTGTTCATGGTTAGGAAACATAACCATCTTTGATTAACAAGCTAGTCAAGTAGAGGCATACTAGTGACATACTGTTTGTCTATATATTCACACATGTATTATGTTTCCGGTTAATACAATTCTAGCATGAATAATAAACATTTATCATGATATAAGGAAATAAATAATAACTTTATTATTGCCTCTAGGGCATATTTCCTTCACTTCGGAGATGGAGATCACAAGCACAAGATGATGATGGCCATATCATATCACTTATATTGATTGCATGTGATGTTTATCCTTTATGCTTCTTATCTTGCTTTGATTGACGGTAGCATTATAAGATGATCTCTCACTAAAATTATCAAGTAGTGTTCTCCCTGAGTATGCACCGTTGCCAAAGTTCGTCGTGCCGAGACACCACGTGATGATCGGGTGTGATAAGCTCTACGTCCATCTACAACGGGTGCAAGCCAGTTTTGCACGCGCAGAATACTCAAAGTTATACTTGACGAGCCTAGCATATGCAGATATGGCCTCGAACACGGAGACCGAAAGGTCGAGCGTGAATCATATAGTAGATATGATCAACATAAGATGTTCACCATTGAAAACTACTCCATCTCACGTGATGATCGGTTATGGTTTAGTTGATTTGGATCACGTGATCACTTAGATGACTAGAGAGATGTCTGTCCAAGTGGGAGTTCTTAAGTAATATGATTAATTGAACTTTAATTTATCATAAACTTAGTCCTGGTAGTATTTTGCAAATTATGTTGTAGATCAATAGCTCGCGTTGTTGCTTCCCTATGTTTTCATATGTGTTCCTAGAGAAAATTGTATTGAAAGATGTTAGTAGCAATGATGCGGATTGGATCCGTGATCTGAGGTTTATCCTCATTGCTGCGCAGAAGAATTATGTCCTTAATGCACCGCTAGGTGACAGGCCTATTGCAGGAGCAGATGCAGACGTTATGAACGTTTGGCTAGCTCAATATGATGACTACTTGATAGTTTAGTGCACCATGCTTAACGGCTTAGAATCGGGACTTCAAAGACGTTTTGAACGTCATGGACCATATGAGATGTTCCAGGAATTGAAGTTAATATTTCAAGCAAATACCCGAGTTGAGAGATATGAAGTCTCCAACAAGTTCTATAGCTAAAAGATGGAGGAGAATCGCTCAACTAGTGAGCATGTGCTCAGATTGTCTGAGTACTTCAATCGCTTGAATCAAGTGGGAGTTAATCTTCCAGATAAGATAGTGATTGACAGAATTCTCTAGTCACCATCACTAGAGTTACTAGAACTTCGTGATGAACTATAATATGCAAGGGATGACGAAAACAATTCCCAAGCTCTTCGCGATGCTAAAATCGGCGAAGGTAGAAATCAAGAAAAACATCAAGTGTTGATGGTTGTCAAGACTACTAGTCTCAAGGAAAAGGGCAAAGGGAAGAAGGGGAACTTCAAGAAGAACGGCAAGCAAGTTGCTGTTCGAGTGAAGAAGCCCAAGTCTGGACCTAAGCCTGAGACTAAGTGCTTTTGCTGCAATGGAACTGGTCACTGGAAGCGGAACTACCCCAAATATTTGGTGGATAAGAAGGATGGCAAAGTGAACAAGGGAATATTTGATATACAGGTTATTGATGTGTGCTTTACTAGTGTTTATAGTAGCCCCTGAGTATTTGATACTTGTTCGGTTGCTAAGATTAGTAACTCGAAACAGGAGTTACAGAATAAACAGAAACTAGTTGAAGGGGAAGTAACGATGAGTGTTGGAAGTAGTTCCAAGATTGATATGATCATCATCGCACACTCCCTATACTTTCGGGATTAGTGTTAAACCTAAATAAATGTTATTTGGCGCTTATGCTGAGCATGAATATGATTTGATCATGTTTATTGCAATACGGTTATTCATTTAAGTAAGAGAATAAATTGTTGTTCTGCTTACATGAATAAAACCTTATATGGTTACACACCCAATGAAAATGGTTCGTTGGATCTCGATCGTAGTGATACACATATTCATAATATTGATGCCAAAAGATGCAAAGTTAATAATGATAGTGCAACTTATTTGTGGCACTGCCGCTTAGGTCATATTGGTGTAAAGCGCATGAAGAAACTCCATGCTGATGGGATTTTGGAATCACTTGATTATGAATCACTTGATGCTTATGTAACCATGCCTTATGGGCAAGATGACTAAAGACTCGTTCTCCGGAACAATGGAGCGAGCAAATGACTTATTGGAAATAATACATACCGATGTATGCGGTCCGATGAGTGTTAAAGCTCACGGCAAGTATCGTTATTTTCGACCTTCACAGATGATTTGAGCAGATATGGGTATATCTACTTGATGAAACACAAGTCTGAAACATTTGAAAAGTTCAAAGAATTTCAGAGTGAAGTGAAGAATCATCGTAACAAGAAAATAAAAGTTTCTACGATATGATCGCAGAGGAAAAATATTTGAGTTACGAGTTTGGCCTTCATTAAAACAATGTGAAATAGTTTCACTACTCACGCCACCGAACACCCACAGCATAATGGTGTGTCCGAACGTCAGAATCAAGACTTTATTGGATATGGTGCGATCTATGATGTATCTTACCGATTTACCACTATCGCTTTGGGGTTATGCATTAGAGACAGCTGCATTCACGCTTAATAGGGCACCATCTAAATCCATTGAGATGACACCGTATGAACTATGGTTTAGCAAAGAAACCTAAGCTGTCGTTTCTTAAAGTTTGAGTTGTGATGCTTATGTGAAAAAGTTTTCACCGATAAGCTCGAACCCAAATCGAGAAGTGCGTCTTCATAGAATACCCAAAGGTAACTATTGGGTACACCTTCTATCACAGATCCGAAGGCAAGTTTTTCATTGTTAAGATGGATCCTTTCTAGAGAAGAAGTTTCTCTCGAAAGAAGTGAGTGGGAGGAAAGTAGAACTTGATGAGGTAATTGTACCTTCTCCCATATTGGAGAGTAGTTCATCACAGAAATCAGTTCAAGTGATTCCTACACCAATTAGTGAGGAAGTTAATGATGATGATCATGAAACTTCAGATCAAGTTGCTACCAAACCTCGTAGGTCTTCCAGAGTAAGATCCGCACCAAAGTGGTACGGTAATCCTATTCTAAAAGTCATGTTACTAGACCATGATGAACCCACTAACTATGAGGAAGCGATGATGAGCCCAGATTCCGCGAAATGGCTTGAGGCCATAAAATCTGAGATAGGATCCATATATAAGAACAAAGTGTGGACTTTGGTTGACCTGCTCGATGATCAGCAAGTCAAGTTAAATAAATGGATCTTCAAGAGGAAGACGGACACTGATAGTAGTGTTACTATCTACAAAGCTCGACTTGTCACAAAAAGGTTTTCGACAAGTTCAAGGTGTTGACTACAATGAGATTTTCTCAATCAGTAGCGATGCTTAAGTCTATCCGAATCATGTTAGCAATTGCCACATTTTATGAATCTGGCAAATGGATATCAAAACTACATTCTTTAATGGATTTATTAAAGAAGAGTTGTATATGATGCAACCAGAAGGTTTTGTCAATCCTAAAGGAGCTAACAAAATGTGCAAGCTTCAATGATCCATCTATGGACTGGTGCAAGCATCTTGAGTTGGAATAAACGCTTTGATAAGTGTGATCAAAGCATATGGTTTTATACAGACTTTTGGTGAAGCCTGATTTACAAGAAAGTGAGTGGGAGCACTACAGCATTTCGATAAGTATATGTGAATGACATATTGTTGATCGGAAATAATGTAGAATTATTCTGCAAAGCATAAAGGAGTGTTTGAAAAGAGTTTTTTAAAAGAAAGACCTCGTGAAGCTGTTATATATTGAGCATCAAGATCTATAGAGATAGATCAAGACGCTTGATAAGTTTTTCAATGAATACATACCTTGACAAGATTTTGAAGTAGTTCAAAATGGAACAGTCAAAGAAAGAGTTCTTGCCTGTGTTACAAGGTGTGAAATTGAGTAAGACTCAAAACCCACCACGGCAGAAGATAGAAAGAGAATGAAAGTCATTCCCTATGCATCGCCATAGGTTCTATAAAGTATGTCATGCTGTGTACCAGATCTATTTCATACCCTACCACTAAGCTTGGCAAGGAGTGCAATAGTGATCTAGGAGTAGATCAATGGACAGCGGTCAAAATTATCCTTAGTAGAATAAGGATATGTTTCTCGATTATGGAAGTGAAAAAGGTTCGTCGTAAAGGGTTACGCCGATGCAAGTTTTAACACTAATCTAGATGACTCGAGTCTCAATCTGGATACATATTGAAAGTGGGAGCAATTAGCTAGAGTAGCTCCGCAAGAGCATTGTAGACATAGAAATTTGCAAAATACTTACGGCTCGAATGTGATGCACCGCTGACTAAAATTATCTCACAAGCAAAACATGATCACACCTTAGTACTCTTTGGGTGTTAATCACATAGCAATGTGAACTAGATTACTGACTCTAGTAAACCCTTTGGGTGTTGGTCACATGTCGATGTGAACTATGGGTGTTAACCACATATAGATGTGAACTATTGATGTTAAATCACATGGCGATGTGAACTAGATTATTGACTCTAGTGCAAGTGGGAGACTGAAGGAAATATGCCCTAGAGGCAATAATAAAGTTATTATTTATTTCCTTATATCATGATAAATGTTTATTATTCATGCTAGAATTGTATTAACCGAAACATAATACATGTGTGAATACATAGACAAACAGAGTGTCACTAGTATGCCTCTACTTGACTAGCTCGTTAATCAAAGATGGTTATGTTTCCTAACCATAGACATGAGTTGTCATTTGATTAACGGGATCACATCATTAGGAGAATGATCTGATTGACATGACCCATTTCATTAGCTTAGCACTTGATCGCTTAGTATGTTGCTTATGCTATCTTCATGACTTATACAAAGTTCCTGCAACTATGAGATTATGCAACTCCTGCTTACGGAGGAACACTTTGTGTGCTACCAAACGTCACAACGAATCGGGTGATTATAAAGGTACTCTACAAGTGTCTCCAAAAGTATATGTTGAGTTGGCATGAATCAAGATTAGGATTTGTCACTCCGATTGTCGGAGAGGTATCTCTAGGCCTTCTCGGTAATACACATCACATAAGCCTTGCAAGCATTGCAACTAATGAGTTAGTTGTGAGATGATGTATTACGGAACGAGTAAAGAGACTTTCCGTAACGAGATTAAACTAGGTATTGGATACCGACGATCGAATCTCGGTAAGTAACATACCGATGACAAAGGGAACAACGATGTTGTTATGCGGTTTGACCGATAAAGATCTTCGAGAATATGTAGGAACCAATATGGGCATCCAGGTTCCGCTATTGGTTATTGACCGAGAATGGTTCTAGGTCATGTCTACATAGTTCTCGAACCGTAGGGTCCGCACGCTTAAGGTTTCAATGACGGTTATATTATGAGTTTATGTATTTTGATGTACGAAGGAGCTCGGAGTCCCGGATGTGATCACGGACATGACGAGGAGTCTCGAAATGGTCGAGACATAAAGATTGATATATTGGATGGTTATATTCGGACACCGGAAAGGTTCCGGAAGTTTCCGGAGAAAACCGGAGTGCCGGAGGGGTTACCGGAACCCCCCGGGGAAGTTATGGGCCTTATTGGGCCAAGAGGGGAGAGAGAGGGCTGCACCAGGAGGTGGCGCGCCCCCATGAGGAGTCCGAATTGGACTAGGAGGGGGGCGCGGCCCCCCTTTCCCTCTCCCTCTCCCTCTCTTTCCTTCCCCCTCCCTCTTCCTAGTAGGACTAGGAAAGGGGAGTCCTACTCCTACTAGGAGGAGGACTCCCCCCTCCCTTGGCGCGCCCCTAGGGCTGGCCGGCCCTCCCCCTTGCTCCTTTATATACGGGGGCAGGGGGGCACCCTAGAACACACAAGTTGATCTTCGTGATCGCCTTAGCCGTGCGGTGCCCCTCCACCATATTCCACCTCGCTCATATTGTAGCGGTGCTTAGGCGAAGCCCCGCGACAAGAGAACATCAAGATCGCCACCACGCCGTCAGCCGACGGAACTCCTCCCCGACGCTTTGCTGGATCGGAGCCCGGGGATCGTCATCGAGCTGAACGTGTGCTAAGAACTCGGAGGTGCCAGAGTAACGGTGCTTGGATCGGTCGGATCGTGAAGACGTACGACTACATCAACCGCGTTGATATAACGCTTCCGCTTTCGGTCTACGAGGGTACGTGGACGGATACTCTCCCCTCTCGTTGCTATGCCATCACCATGGTCTTGCGTGTTCGTAGGAATATTTTTGAAATTACTACGTTCCCCAACAATGTTGTGATGTGATATGGTCAAGACGTGATGCTATATTTTATTGTATGAGATGATCATGTTTTGTAACCGAGTTATCGGCAACTGGCAGGAGCCATATGGTTGTCGCTTATTGTATGAAATGCAAACGCCTGTAATTGCTTTACTTTATCACTAAGCGGTAGCGGTAGTCGAGAAGCAATAGTTGGCTAGACGACAACGATGCTACGATGGAGATCAAGGTGTCGCTACCGGTGACGATGGTGATCATGACGGTGCTCTGGAGATGGAGATAACAAGCACAAGATGATGATGGCCATATCATATCACTTATATTGATTGCATGTGATGTTTATCCTTTATGCATCTTATCTTGCTTTGATTGACGGTAGCATTTTAAGATGATCTCTCACTAATTATCAAGAAGTGTTCTCCCGAGTATGCACCGCTGCCAAAGTTCGTCGTGCCTGGACACCACGTGATGATCGGGTGTGATAAGCTCTACGTCCATCTACAACGGGTGCAAGCCAGTTTTGCACACACGGAATACTCAGGTTAAACTTGACGAGCCTAGCATATGCAGATATGGCCTCGGAACACGGAGACCGAAAGGTCGAGCGTGAATCATATAGTAGATATGATCAACATAGTGATGTTCACCATTGAAAACTACTCCATCTCACGTGATGATCGGTTATGGTTTAGTTGATTTGGATCACGTGACCACTTAGATGACTAGAGAGATGTCTATCTAAGTGGGAGTTCTTAAGTAATATGATTAATTGAACTTTAACTTATCATGAACTTAGTCCTGATAGTATTTTGCAAATTATGCTGTAGATCAATAGCTCGCGTTGTTGCTTCCCTATGTTTTTATATCTGTTCCTAGAGAAAATTGTATTGAAAAATGTTAGTAGCAATGATGCGGATTGGATCCGTGATCTGAGGTTTATCCTCATTGCTGCACAGAAGAATTATGTCCTTAATGCACCGCTAGGTGACAGACCTATTGCAGGAGCAAATGCAGACGTTATGAACGTTTGGCTAGCTCAATATGATGACTAATTGATAGTTTAGTGCACCATACTTAACGGCTTAGAATCGGGACTTCAAAGACGTTTTGAACGTCATGGACCATATGAGATGTTCCAGGAGTTGAAGTTAATATTTCAAGCAAATACACGAGTTGAGAGATATGAAGTCTCCAACAAGTTCTATAGCTAAAAGATGGAGGAGAATCACTCAACTAGTGAGCATGTGCTCAGATTGTCTGGGTACTTCAATCGCGTGAATCTAGTGGGAGTTAATCTTCCAGATAAGATAGTGATTGACAGAATTCTCTAGTCACCATCACCAAGTTAGTAGAACTTCGTGATGAACTATAATATGCAAGGGATGACAAAATTAATTCCCAATCTCTTCGTGATGCTGAAATCGACGAATGTAGAAATCAACAAAAGAGCATCAAGTGTTGATGATTGACAAGACCACTAGTTTCAAGAAAAGGGCAAAGGGAAAGAAAGGGAACTTCAAGTAGAATGACAAGAAAGTTGTCGCTCCCGCGAAGAAGCCCAAAGCTGGACCAAAGCCTGAAACTGAGTGCTTCTACTGCAAAGGAAATGATCACTGGGAGCAGAAATGACCTGAATATTTGGTAGATAAGAAGGGTGGAAAAGTGAACAAGGGTATATTTGATATACAGGTGTTTGATGTGTGCCTTACTAGTGTTTATAGTAGCCCCTGAGTATTTGATACTTGTTCAGTTGCTAAGATTAGTAACTCGAAACAGGAGTTACAGAATAAACAGAAACTAGTTGAAGGGGAAGTGACGATGAGTGTTGGAAATAGTTCCAAGATTGATATGATCATCATCACACACTCCCTATATTTTCGAGATTAGTGTTAAAAGCCAAATAAATGTTATTTAGCGTTTGCGTTGAGCATGAATAAGATTTGATCATGTTTATTGCAAAACGGTGATTCATTTAAAGTTAAAGAGTAATTGTTATTCTGTTTACATGAATAAAACCTTCGATGGTTATACACCCAATGAAAATAGTTTGTTGGATCTCGATCGTAGTGATACACATATTCATAATATTGAAACCAAAAGATGTAAAGTTAATAATGATAGTGCAACTTATTTGTGGCACTGTCGTTTAGGTCATATTGGTGTAAATCGCATGAAGAAACTCCATATAGATGGATTTTCGGAATCACTTGGTTATGAATCATTTGATGCTTGTGAACCGTGCTTTTTGGGCAAGATGACTAAAACTCCGTTCTCCGGAACAACGGAACGAGCTACTGACTTATTGGAAATAGTACATACCGATGTATGCGATTCGATGAGTGTTAAGGCTCGCTGCATGTATCGTTATTTTCTGACCTTCACAGATGATTTAAGCAGATATGGGTATATCTACTTGATGAAACATAAGTCTGAAATAGTTGAAAAGTTCAAAGAATTTCAGAGTGAAGTGGAAAAATCATTGTAACAAGAAAATAAAGTTTCTATGATCTGATCGTGGAGACGAATATTTGAGTTACGAGTTTGGTCTTCATTTGAAACAATGTGAAATAGTTTCGCAACTCACGCCATATGGAACACCACAAAGATAATGGTGTGTCCGAAAGTCGAACCGCACTTTATTGGATATGGTGCGATCTATGATGTCTCTTATCGGTTTACCACTATCGTTTTGGGGTTATGCATTAGAGACAGCTGCATTCACGCTTAATAGGGCACCATCTAAACCGCTGAGACGACACCGTATGAACTATGGTTTAACAAAGAAACCTAAGCTGTCGTTTCTTAAAGTTTGAGTTGTGATGCTTATGTGAAAAGTTTTCACCGATAAGCTCGAACCCAAATCGGAGAAGTGCGTCTTCATAGAATACCCAAAGGTAACTATTGGGTACACCTTCTATCACAGATCCGAAGGCAAGTTATTCGTTGTTAAGATGGATCCTTTCTAGAGAAGAAGTTTCTCTCGAAAGAAGTGAGTGGGAGGAAAGTAGAACTTGATGAGGTAATTGTACCTTCTCCCTTATTGGAAAGTAGTTCATCACAGTAAATCAGTTCCAGTGATTCCTACACCAAGTAGTGAGGAAGTTAATGATGATGTCATGAAACTTCAGATCAAGTTGCTACCAAACCTCGAGGTCTTCCGAGTAAGATCCGCACCAGAGTGGTACGCTAATCATGTAGTCATGTTACTAGACCATGATGAACCTACGAACTATGAGGAAGCGATGATGAGCCCAGATTCATGAAATGGCTTGAGGCCATGAAATCTGAGATAGGATCCATGTATGAGAACAAAGTATGGACTTTGATTGACTTGCTCGATGATCAGCAAGCCATGTTAAATAAATGGATCTTCAAGAGGAAGACAGACACTGATAGTAGTGTTACTATCTACAAAGCTCGACTTGTCACAAAAAGGTTTTCGACAAGTTCAAGGTGTTGACTACAATGGGAGTTTCTCAACTGTAGCGATGCTTAAGTCTGTCCGAATCATGTTAGCAATTGCCACATTTTATTAAATCTGGCAAATGGATGTCAAAACTACATTCTTTCATGGATTTATTAAAGAAGAGTTGTATATGATGCAACCAGAAGGTTTTGTCAATCCTAAAGGAGCTAACAAAATGTGCAAGCTCCAATGATCCATCTATGGACTGGTGCAAGCATCTCGAGTTGGAATAAACGCTTTGATAGTGTGATCAAAGATATGGTTTTATACAGACTTTTGGAGAAGCCTGTATTTACAAGAAAGTGAGTGGGGGCACTACAACATTTCTGATAAGTATATGTGAATGACATATTGTTGATCGGAAATAATGTAGAATTATTCTGCAAAGCATAAAGGAGTATTTGAAAGGAGTTTTTCACAAAAGGACCTCCGTGAAGCTGCTTACATATTGAGCTTCAAGATCTATTGAGATAGATCAAGACGCTTGATAAGTTTTTCAATAAGTACATACCTTGTCAAGATTTTGAAGTAGTTCAAAATGGAACAGTCAAACAAAAGTTCTTGCCTGTGTTGCAAACGTGTGAAATTGAGTAAGACTCAAATCTCGACCACGGCAGAAAATAGAAAAGAGAATGAAAGTCATTCCCTATGCATCAGTCATAGGTTCTATAAAGTATGCTATGCTATGTACCGACCTATTGTATACCTTGCTCTGAATTTGGCAAGGAGTACAATAGTGATCTAGGAGTAGATCATCGGACATTGGTCAAGAACATCCTTAGTGAGGACTAAGGAAATATTTCTCGATTATGGAGGTGATAAAAGAGCCCGTCAGAAAGAGTTACATCGATGCAAGTTTTTACACTGATCCAGATGACTCTAAGCCTCAATCTGGATACATATTGAAAGTGGGAGCAATTAGCTAGAGTAGCTCCGCAAGAGCATTGTAGACATAGAATATTCAAGAAATACATACGGCTCTGAATGTGACAGACCCGCTGACTAAGCTTCTCTCACGAGCAAAACATGATCATACCTTAAGTACTCTTTTGGGTGTTAATCACATAGCGATGTGAACTAGATTATTGAATCTAGTAAACCCTTTGGGTGTTGGTCACATGACGATGTGAACTATGTTTGTTAATCACATACAGATGTGAATATTAGTGTTGAATCACATGATGATGTGAACTAGATTATTGACTCTAGTGCAAGTGGGAGACTGAAGGAAATATGCCCTAGAGGCAATAATAAAGTTATTATTTATTTCCTTATTTCATGATAAATGTTTATTATTCATGCTAGAATTGTATTAACCGGAAACATGATACATGTGTGAGTACATAGACAAACATATAGTCACTAGTATGCCCCCCTCCACCATATTCCACCTCGGTCATATCGTCGTGGAGTTTAGGCGAAGCCCTGCGCCGGTAGAGCATCATCATCGCTACCACGCCGTCAGGTTGACGGAACTCATCCCCGACACTTTGCTGGATCGAGTCCGGGATCGCCATCGAGCTGAACGTGTGCTGAACTCGGAGGTGTCGTATGCTCGGTGCTTGGATCGGTCGGATCGTGAAGACGACGACTACATCAACCGCGTTGTCATAACGCCTCGCCACGGTTCACGAGGGTAAGTGGACAATACTCTCCTCTCGTTGCTATGCCATCACCATGATCTTTCATGTGCGTAGGAAATTTTTTGAAATTACTACGTTCCCCACAGTTACTTCCAAGAACCTCCTTGCGAATGTCCATACATTTCTTCCATTCTTTGATGAACATGTGTTCACCGGTTTTGGAAACCGAAATGCACAGGTGAGCTCCTAGATTTACTCGACAAGATGTTCAGAACTGTAAGGCGACCATTCAGATACATCGATGAGGCACACAATCCATCGGGAGTTTCGTTGAAAAACATAGTAATAACTTCGTAGTTAGCAATGATGTACTAGTTTTAGAAGTATGCAAAACATGCACGGATGTCGTAATAGTAAAAAATCTTACCAGGTATCTCCAGAGAAGTTATCGTTGCTCAACACGCACTAGTGGCACGATTCACCATAATTTGGAGGAGTTCGATAATAGTTATTGTAATCCTCAAGAAGAGTACAAAATGCGATCAGATGATTTTTCTCCTTATAAGTTAATTCGGAGCCATCGGTGTAGTGGGTTTTGTCTACCATCTTCCGCACAGTCTTTGAAGAATCAAAATAAGCTATCAATGGAAATAAGTTATCAACTATTTTGAAATAAGCTACGTTTGAGAAACTCACATAGCGGTACAATCAGAAGCGTATCAACAAGGACCCAAATGTCCATATTGTCTTGCTCGATGTCAGGATCACCAAGATCCATTGTGACAATCATACCCTCATTGTAAAAGATGTCTTGCATGGCATGGGATAAGCTAGTCGAATTGTAAAAGATGAAAATTAGACGTTGAAATAGTTGAAGTCATGCTTAATTACGAAAAAAACACTTGTCGTTGTTGCGTACCGTTTCAACATCGAAGGTCTCCTCGAGCTTAATGCTGAAGCGCCGATCTTCATCCAACTCAACGAACCTGTCGCACATACCTCGACCGTCGTGGCACCAGCTGCACTCCCCCGGGAGACTGTCGTCGTCCGAGTACGACATTTCCTACGTTCATAATTCAAAGATTAAACTTGTACATATTCTAGCACAAGTCATGCCAGAATTCACGGAAAAATCCGGCATGACCTTTGCTAAAGAAGGACATATGGAGCACCTGAAATTTGCCGGAACGGAAATTAATCAACAATCCGGCAAAACATAGGCCACTCGGAGGTGTAACCAAAACATGAAATAATTGCTTAAACTAAAAAATAACAACAAATATGACATGTTCAACTAGTTCTATTAATTCAACTAGTTCTTACTAAATATAAACTTACTATAAATAGAAAAAACAAGTTCTTTCTAAAAATAAAGTAGTTCAACTAGTTATTAATTTACTTACTAAACTTGTTCAACTAAAACTAAACTAGTTCAACTAAAACTAAACTAGTTCTATTAATTCAACTAGTTCTTACTAAATATAAACTTACTATAAATAGAAAAAACTAGTTCTTTCTAAAAATAAAGTAGTTCAACTAGTTATTAATTTACTTACTAAACTAGTTCAACTAAAACTAAACTAGTTCAACTAAAACTAAACTAGTCCAACTAAAACTAAACTAGTTCTATTAATTCAACTCGTTCTTACTAAATATAAACTTACTATAAATAGAAAGAAACTAGTACATCTACTACTACTAATTAACCTCTACTACTACATCTACTACTAATTAACATCTACTACTGCTAATTAAACAACTAGTTTACCATCACTACTACTAATTAATATCCACTACTACTAAAAATCATTATCTATGAACCCTAAATTAACATCTACTACTAGTAAAATCATCTACTAACTAAGCAAAGAGAGAGGGGGTGGCGGAGGGGTTGGGGGCTTACAGAGGGAGAGACGGTGGCGGGGAGGTGCTCGGTGACTGAGGTAGGGGCGGCGAGGGCGGGCTCGGGATCGGGGGAGACAGCGGCAAGGCGGGGTCGGGGAGAGGCAGGCGGGTCGGGGAGACGGCGGCGAGGCGGGTCGAGGGAGACGGCGGCAGGCGGCGTGGGGAGATGGCGGCGCAGGCAGGTCGGGGAGACGGGCCAGGCGGGTCGGGGAGACGGCAAGCAGGCGGAGGCGATTTAGGGGAGAAGAGAGAGTGGGGAATTGGGGGAGGAAGCTGAGGAGGGGGAATCAGGCCGCGCGGGGGGTTAGGTGAAAATAGCTTTAAATGTAGCGTTGGGAGGAAAAACGTGTTGCTGCTAAAATCCGTAGTAGTAGCGCTGTTTCTAGAAGGGCGCTACTACTATACCTAGCACGTTGAGACCGGTGTGGCAATTGTAGTAGTAGTGCGTTCTGTTCCTGCCGCGCTACTGCTAAGGGGGTAACAGTAGCGAGGTTTAGCCAGACGCGCTACTGCTAAGTAGCAGCAGCGCCTCATTTTAATTAGCGCTACTGGTAAGATTCTGTGTATAAGGTTTTCCCTAGTAGTGTCCCCTGGACAGGGTGTGGGCCCCTGGCCTATTTATTTTTCTCATAATTCCTTAATAAATCCAAAAGGTGGTTTCGTGGAGTTTCAGGACTTTTGGAGTTGTGCAGAATAGGTTTCCAACGTTTGCTCCTTTTTCAGCCAGAATTCCACCGCCGCATTCCCCTCTTCATGGTAAACCTTGTAAAATAAGAGAGAACAGCCATAAGTATTGAGATATAATGTTTAATAACAGCCCATAATGCAATAAATATTGATATAAAAGCATGATGCAAAATGGACGTATCAGGAAGCATGGTAGAGAAAGAGAACCATGGGTTCAGAAACCCATGCCTTTTCCTCCTAAACCATCCAAGACAAAGGATGATGAGGACTTTGAGCGTTTTGCTAAAATGATTAGACCTATTTTCTTACGCATGCGCTTAACTGATATGCTTAAATTAAACCCTTATGCTAAATATATGAAAGATATCATTACTAATAAGAGGAAAATACCTGAAGCTGAGACTTCCACCATGCTTGCCAACTACAGCTTTAAGGTTGGAATACCTAAGAAACTTGGTGAACCCGGAGTACCTACTATACCATGCTCCATAAAAAGAAATTATGTTAAAACTGCTTTATGTGATTTAGGAGCCGGTGTTAGTGTTATGCCTCTTTCCTTGTACCGTAGACTTGAATTAAGTAAGTTGACACCTACTGAGATATCTTTGCAAATGGCTGATAAATCAACTGCTATACCTGTCGGCATTTTTTAGGACGTACATGTTGTTGTTGCGAACATTACTATCTTAACAGACTTTGTCATTCTTTATATTCCTGAGGACGACAGTATGTCGATTATCCTTGGTAGACCCTTTCTAAATACTGCAAGTGCTGTTATTGATTGCAACAAAGGCAATGTCACCTTTCATGTTAATAGAAATGAGCATACGGTACATTTTCCGAGGAAACAACCTCAAGTTTATAGCATAAATACTATTGAGAAAATTCCATCAATCATTATTGGAGGTTCTGAGTTTCCTCTCCCTACTGTCAAGAAAAAGTATAATACTCTTATTATTGGGGATGTTCATATCCCCGTTGAGGTAACCTAGTGTCACTTCAAAATTTCTCCGGTTCCGTGTTATTCGGAATGAGTTTGTTAACAAGACTTGATCAACCTTGTTAGTGGACTCATTTGGATGATCATGAGATGGATGAAACTAGAAGGCACAACCTTCTGTACCCTCTTTTTACTTTCTATTATCTTTACCAAATAATAAAGCAAACTGGGTTTCTTTCGTCCGTCATGGCATTTTTTCCAGAAAAGTCCCTCTATTTCAGAGAATTCAACCCGCAGTCATGTTTTAAGTTAAAATGAAGTGTTATTTCTGTATTTTACACAAAAGTCCCTATCTTTTCTTGAAATCAACCCGCCGTCTGGATTTAAGTCGCACCCGAACCACTATTTTACATTTTTAGAACCCCCGATGTTTTAGGTAATTCATCCGCGGATCATATTTAAGTTAAACAAATGCTTTTTAAAATCATCCTTGTCTTTTAAACCGTAACTCCGATTTGAACATGTTATATATGAAATTTGATTAGAAAAATATGTAGAATATGAATATGAGATTGTTTTTACCTGTTAAGTACTTTAAATATTATTTTGGAATATATTTGAGACAAACCAAATGATTTTCTAAATTATCTATATCTTTTAAACCGTAACTTCAATTTTAACATATTATATATGAACTTTTATTAGAAAAATGTGTGCAATCTAAATATGATGTTAATTTTACCTGGTAAATATTTTAAAAATATTGTTATGGAAGCAAACTTATAATTTATAGCGCAAGATCCGTTTTTTCATACCGGTGGCGATCCGATTGCAAATAAATACCCCACTATAACCATATACAGAAAAGAAAACATCGATAACTACACGTGCATACCTCTGAAAAATGTCGCAAGGGAAAACAACAGATTTCTCATCGCGAGAGTGAGAGAAAGCGAGCGAGAGAGAGAGGGGGGAGAGAGGGAGAGGGAGAGAGAGATCCCTTAGGATTAACCATATTCAACGCACGTTTTTTGTTGTTTTGTGTGAACACCGAGGCCATCGCTGGCGAGGGTGAGAAGGAGGATAAGCGGCAACACAAATATGATGCCTCACAAAAATAAAGGAGATGGACCTATTGTGGTAGTGATGGTTGTTGAGTTAAGAGTGTGTGTTATGTTTTCTCTCCCGTTGCAACGCACGGGCTCTCTTGCTAGTTTAAAATTAATAAAGCAAAAGTAGTATTATCTGTCTGTTTTCTGAATTATCCGTGCAATAAAAAAAATATCCCGAAAATAAAAGTGCTCCAAATGACCTAAAAATTTAGTATGATTTTTTATGAATTATTTGAGGATTTTAGGCACTGAAAACACTGCAGGGGGGTTTGCCACCTGGCCACGAGAGTGGAGGGCGCGCCCACACCCATGGGCGCACCCCCTGTCTCGTGGGCCCCTGGTGGACCCCGTCCACTCATGCCAGCACCCACACACTCCATCTTATTCCCAAAAAAATCCCCATCCAGCTCAAGCACGAGTTCTAGCTCATTTTGCTGCGATTTTCGATCTCCTTGCTCAAAGCTCCTTTCACAAAACTACTTTGGGAGATTGTTGCTTGGTATGTGACTCCTCCATTGGTCCAAATAGTTCTTGTTCTAGCGCTTTATTCATTGCAAATCCTTTCTGCCTTGGTGACCCTGTTCTTGAGCTTGCATGTTAAATTTATGAGGTCCCAAGTAATTTTAATACTTGATATAGGCTCTAGGCACTTGTAGGAGTAGTTTCTATCAATCTTGTTTAGTTTTATTCACTTTCATTTTGAAGTTACTAAAATTTCAGAAATATTGCAGAAAAGAAATATATTCAGGAAAATATACCAAGGTGGTTCCTCAGTAAAGAAAGGACCTAGGCTTGCTATGTGTGAGCAAGACGATGAACCACCAAGGGAGGCCGAAGTTCGGTCTTGTGATTGGCCGTCAGAAGAATTTATGGTCAATGCAGGCATTAATGATGAATTTGATACATATGTGCGTAATGCTGATCTTGAGGACTTCATGCAAGATAAGTGTCCTCGGTACTACTATCTAAGTGATTCGTTTGTGAGAAGGTTTAAATTTTCATCTTCGCGTAACTCTCATAGTGTCTTGTTTGATATTTATGACAAATCATATACCATGGACCTGGAAGATTTTACTACTGCTTGCAAACTTCCATAGTGGGGAAGTGTTAATGATCCCCACAAATCTGAATTTACAGATTTCCTTGCTAGTATTACCGTGGGAGAGTCTAGGGATATTACACAAGCTACCATAGGGAGCATTCATTTTCCTGCTATACATTATTTTGCTCTCTTCATTGGTAGATGCATTAATGGTAAAGATGAAGCATGTCATATGTGTGTCCCTGATCTTTGTGTCCTCAAGAGTGCTGTGTTAGGTTATAAAGATTATAACTTGGGGGCAATAGTTGCACGTGGGTTGCATAAAAATGGTAGAGCTGGAGATTTATTTGGAGGAATTTATGCGAACGGTGTGGCCAATTATCTTGGTATAGCCCCACGAGAGGGTGATATGATGTTGCCTCCTGCTTATTTAGATTATGACGCTATGGTCAAACATCATTTTCTTAAGAGGAATGAACAATTCCTCCAGTATTGACTAATCTTTGACAGGCATAGCTCTGTCCATGTTACTCTTCCTGCTCCTTTCCTGTTTGATTACCAGGAAAAAGGAAGATATGTTGTTACCAAGGAAGAAGCAGCTGAACACGAAGGGAGAGCGGAGGCGGCTCGCCAACATGCCGTAGCTCAAGATGCATTTGCTGCTGCATCTCAGTACGACCCCAGTTATAACTACGGATATCAGCCAGGCTACCCTTGGCATTAGACCAACTTAGGCCAAAAGCCTATGCTTGGGGGAGTATGTATTTCTCACCGACTTTACATTCATGTTCACACACTATTCTTGTCGTCGGTGCTCATACTCTTTCATTGTATTAGCCATGTTAGTTTAATTTTCTTTTTCTAGTTTTCTTCTTGTGTGTTTGATAAACTTGAAGAAAAACCAAAAAAATTAGTTAGTTTAATTTCCACACTTGTAGTAGAAATTAAAATGAAAACCCAAAAAGATTTCTCGTTCTTCTTTTATTTGTTGGGAGCTTTCTCGTGTAAATAGTTTAATTTTCTTTTCTTTCCTTTGAGGGGTTGAGAGCAGAAGATCGTATTGAAAATGTTTAGTGGCTCTCATATGCATGATTGTTTATTTAACTTAGAGCCCATATTATTTTGTCTTCTCTCTTGAGTTGAATGCTTGCAGATTCCAGCTTAGTCCAATGCACGTGCACTATTATTATTATACACATCGTTCGGTCGTGCGAGTGAAAGGCAATAATGACGATATATGATGGACTGATTGAGATGAGAGAAGCTGGTATGAACTCGACCTCTCTTGTTTTTGTAAATATGATGAGTTCATCGTTCCTGATTCAGCTTATTATGAAGTACACATATTTGCAATGACATTTAGAGATTATAGTTGCTTGTGCCATGCTTGATTAGCTATGAGTTATAATGGTTTACCTTGCGTACCAACATGCTATTAGAATGATTATGATGTGGTATGATGGGATGGTATCCTCCTTTGAATGAATTGAGTGACTCGATTTGCACATGTTCACGCATGAAGTTGAAACAAATCAACATAGCCTTCACGATATTTATGTTCATGGTGGATTATATCCTACTCATTCTTGTACTCGGTGTGAATTAGTTTTAATGCATGTTTATGACTGTTGTCGCTCTCTCAGTTGGTCGCTTCCCAGTCTTTTGCTAGCCTTCACCTGTACTAAGCGGGAATACTGCTTGTGCATCCAAATTCCTTAAACCCCAAAGTTATTCCAATGAGTCCACCATACCTTCCTATATGTGGTATTTACCTGCCGTTCCAAGTAAATTTGTATGTGCCAAACTCCAAACCTTCAAATGAAATTCTATTTTGTATGCTCGAGCAGGTCATGTTTCCACTAGGGCTGCCTATATCTTCCATGCTAGGTGGGTTATTCTCAAGAGGAGTGGACTCCGCTCCTCATTCACGAGAAAGGGCTGGTAATCGGGATGCCTAGTCCCATGATCCAAAAAGATCAAAGCAAATCAATATAATTAAACAAAACTCCCACAGGATTGTTGTTAGTTGGATGCACTCGTTGTTTCGAGCAAGCCATGGATTGATGCTTATTGGTGGTTGGGGGAGTATAAAATTTTACCATTCTGCGTGGGAACTGCCTATAATGCATGTAGTATGGAAGATACAACCATCCCATCGTTGTTGCGTTGACAGTGAAAGTATGCCACCCAAAATATTATTCAATCTCTATTTCAAAATCGAGCTCTGGCACCTCTACAAATCCATGCTTCCCTCTGTGAAGGTCCTATCTATTTACTTTTATGTTGAGTCATCACCTTCTTACTAAAAAGCACCCGCTGGAGAGCACACTGTCATTTGCATTCATTACTATTGGTTTATATTGGGTATGACTTGACTGGATCTCTTTTACCATGAATTACAATGTTTAGTCAGTCCTTGATCTTTAAAGGTGCTCTGCATTTATGTTTTGCGGTCTCAGAAAGGGCTAGCGAGATACCATTTTGTTATATCATGTTATGATTTTTTTGAGAAAGTGTTGTCATCCGAGTTTTATTATTATCGCTCGCTAGCTGATTATGCCATTGATATGAGTAATTGTGAGACCTAGGTGTTATTGTGAGTATGGTTAGTTCATAATATTTTTTGAAACTCGAATGCTGGCTTTACATGTTTACAACAACAAGAGAAAATAGAGTTTGTAAAAGTTTTTCTTTATCACTTTCAGTTTATTAACTGAATTGCTTGAGGACAAGCAAAGGTTTAAGCTTGGGGGAGTTGATACGTCTCCAACATATCTACTTTTCCAAACACTTTTGCCCTTGTTTTGGACTCTAATTTGCATTATTTGAATGGACTTAACCCGGACTGACGCTGTTTTCAGAAGAATTACCATGATGTTGTTTCATGTGTAGAAAACAAAAGTTCTCGGAATGACCTGAAAATCCTCGGGGACAAGTTTCAGAAAATATAAAAAATGCTGGCAAAAGATGAAGACCAGGGGGCCCACACCCTATCCACGAGGGTGGGGGCGCACCCTGTTGGGATCTACGGTAGGGTGCGTCGACTGCAAATTTAAATTTCCTACGCGTAGAACAACCAAAAACATGCTACGGGAGATGGATCACAGTTCGTTACCACTAGACGTGCAGTGCCGTGCAGCGGAAGAAGAGTTGGGGCAGCGCGTCCGCGTGGATCGTCTCCTCCTCGTCCGATCTCCCTCGAACAGCCGGTCATCCGATCCCACGTACAAGTTCGCCGGAGCAGCGCAAGTGCACCGCCTCTAACGGTATCCGCGCGTGCAGGAGGAACACCGTGTGGCGGACTGCTAGGTCCGATCACACAGTCGGCAGCGAGTGGAGGTGTCTATTCGCAACACATGCAAACCCTAGTCGCTGCACCGAAGCGATCGACCAAATAAGTGCGCTGCACCTCCACCTTATATAGGTGTCCGTCGCGGGCTCAACACTTGGGCCTCACACGGACCCTAAAGCCCAAAGTCTACTCGGTCACGTTCCTAGTCCAGTTCGGATCACATCCGACCAGTGTCCTACGAACCGACCTCGTAGGTTCCTTCCTTTAAGCGCGCGACCCCTTAGGTTCAAGTCGGCTTGGTCACAGTTCGGATCACCTCCGACCTGCACGGTTGGTAGCGGCCTCTAGCAAGGCGTGCCAACCACCAAGCAGACTATGAAGCTGGTTAGGCGAACATGTACAACGTGTCACTCTTCTGTTCCCTTTGCCTCACGATGTATGTTGTCGGGCTCAAGGCAAGACTGTCATCCTTGTGCTAGCCCGACCTCTTTCTCATTCCAGTGATACCGACCACTATCCAAATTATCTCATAATCCTTATCGCATGGCCATACCTATCATGGTTGGATCACACGAGGGGGCCGGAGTATATCTCTCCTGATCGGAGGGGCAAATCCCATCTTGTTCGACCACGTCTCGCAGCATGGGACAGGACATACCCGAAACCTACCTTTGTAACTACCCATTCACGGAGTAGCGTTTGGTCGGCCCAAAGCAAGTCTGTCACCATCCCGAGTACATGCGTCAGCTCACGTCTTAGGACATAGAACATATGTTGTACTAGAGACTCACATATGACATATCGCTGCGTCTCATAGTTGGGTCTGTCCGACTCGGACCTTATCTCGACTCGGATCCGACTACGTCGAATCCGACCAAACCTTTCCGAGTCCATATTATCCGGTTAGCATCCAGTGCTCCATGGCTAGTGAGACCAAGCCATCGACCGTGTCATATGCTAGTCTAGTCGGCTGCGCGTCCACACAGCCCTTTCGACTAGGGACCTTTTAGGACAGTCATCATACGATGCATAGTCCCACAAACAAGTCACGTACTTGCTGATACACATCATTGATAATGTCCAAGGACTATCTTTATTCATAAACACATAGGAAATATCATCATACATGATTGCCTCTAGGGCATATCTCCAACAGACTCCCACTTGCACTAGAGTCAATCAAATAGACATCGAATGCCCATAGCTCTAACGTGCCCCTCATGCTTGGGTTGTGGAAGCGGCTTAGTCAACGGATCTGCAACATTTGCATCCGTGTGAGTTTTGCATATGTCTACATCACCATTCTTTACGATCTTTCGTATCAGGTGATATTTCCGATCTATATGTCTGACCTTGTGGTGATTCCTCGGCTCCTTGGCTTGTGCGATGGCACCAGAATTATCACAATGAAGGTCCAACGGTTTCACTGAGGCTGGGAAAATACCAAGATCATCTAGAAAATGCCGGATCCAAACACCTTCCTTTGCAGCTTCACAAGCCGCAATGTATTTGGCTTCTGTGGTAGAATCGGCCACCGTATCCTGCTTGGAACTCATCCAGTGCACTGCTCCTCCACTCGGGACGTACATGAAGCCAGACTGTGATCGACAATCATCTCTGTCGGTTTGGAAACTAGCATCGACGTAACCCCTTACGACGAGCTCTTCCTCACCTCCATAAACTAGGAACATCTCTTTAGTCCTTTTTAGGTACTTTAAAATAGTCTTTACCGCTGCCTAGTGACTCTCACCTGGGTTGGCCTGGTATCTACTTGTTAGGCTTATTGCAAAAGCAACATCAGCATTGTACATATCATGTCATACATGATGGATCCGATTGTCGTGGCATACGGAATCCTACTCGTCCCGCTTCGCTCATCAGATGTCGAAGGACTCTGAGTCTCACTTAGCCTTATACCATGTGAGAGTGGCAAGAACCCTTTCTTCGCCTCACTCATGTTGAACCGCTTCAACACTTTATCTATGTACGTGCTCTGGCTTAAGCCGAGCAGCCTCCTCGATCTATCTCTGTAGATCTTAATGCCTAAAATATAGACTGCCTCACCAAGGTCCTTCATCGAAAACTTGCCATTCAATGATCCCTTGACCGAGTTTAGCATCGAAACATTGTTCCCGATCAGTAGTATGTCATCCACATACAAGATCAAAAACACTATCAAGCTCCCACTTAACTTCTTGTATAAACAAGAGTCCCCTTCGCTTTTGATGAAACCGAGACCAGTGACGACCTCATCAAAATGAATGTTCCAACTCCGAGATGCTTGCTTCAACCCATAAATGGATCTCTTGAGCTTGCATACCTTACAACTGCTAGTCGGATCGACAAAACCCTCGGGTTGTATCATATACACGTCCTCGGTTAAATTTCGAAGAAAAGCCGTTTTGACATCCATCTACCATATCTCGTAATCGAAATATGCAGCTATAGCTAGTATGATCCTCAACGATTTCAGCATCGCTACCGGCGAGTAAGTCTCGTCTTAGTCAATTCCTTGAACTTGTCCATAACCTTTAGCGACAAGCCGAGCTTTGTGGATCTGAACATTTCCATCCACATCGGTTTTGTTCTTAAAGACCCATTTACAACCAATGGCTGTTACGCCAGGCGGCGGATCAACCAAGTCCCAGACTTGATTCTCATCCATGGACTTTAACTCGGATCTCATGGCCTCTAGACATGCCTCGAATCTGGCTCACCATCGCTCCGATATGTGGCCGGCTCGCCGCTTTCTAGCAACAATACATCGCGCACTCTGCGCAATCTTTCCGACCTCCGTGGTTCCGGTGCCGCTTCCACTACGGGTTCCCTGACTGACTCCGGTATGATCTCATCACCAGCCAAGAGTGGTTCTCGAATTTCTTCGAGTCGGACCGTCCTCCCACTGGCCTCCCGACTGAGAAACTCTTTCTCAAGGAAAACCCCGTTCGAAGCAACAAACACTTTGTTCTCTTCCCGGTTGTAGAAGCTATATCCCAAGGTTTCCCTCGGATATCCCATGAATATGCATTTATCCGACTTGGGTGTAAGCTTGTCTGGCATAAGTCGCTTGACAAATGCCTCACAACCCCAAATCTTTAGAAAAAAAACAAACTGGGACTCTTCTCAATCCACATCTCATGTGGTGTCTTGTCTACGGATTTTGATGGTACCCTATTAAGTGTGAAAGCTGCAGTTTCTAGAGCGTATCCCCAAAATGACAAGGGTAAATCCAATTTGCTCATCATAGACCGGACCATGTCCAACAAGGTCCTATTCCTCCGTTCTGACACGCCGTTTCTCTGTGGCATACCCGCAGGTGTGAGCTGAGGTACTATACCTCGACTTTTCAGATGATCATCAAACTCCTGGCTCATGTACTCACCTCCACGATCAGATCGCAGAAGCTTTATAGTCTTGCCGAGCTGATTCTCAACCTCGTTCTGAAACTCTTTGAACTTTTCAAAAGTTTCCGACTTGTGCCTCATCAAATAGATATATCCATATCTACTCAAGTCGTCGGTAAAAGTCATGAAGTACTGATAGCCACCTCTGCCAGTTGTGCTCATTGGACCACACACATCACTGTGTATAAGCTCCAACAGCTCGGACGCCCTCCCGCAACTCTTTGCGAAAGGAGACTTAGTCATCTTGCCGAGCAAGCATGATTCACATGTCTTGAACGAACCGAAGTTGGACGAAGTTAGGAGCCCATCATCATGGAGCTTCTTCATGCGTTTCAGACTAATGTGTCCAAGCCGGCAATGCCAGAAGTATGTCGGATTTATCTCATTAGGCTTATGCCTCTTGACATTCACGTTATAGACCGGTTCCTGTTCTAGATTCAATATAAATAGCCCATCAACAATGGGTGCATAGCCGTGGAACATACCATTCAAAAATATCGAACAACCATTGTCCTTTAAATTGAATTCATAACCTTGACTCATACATGAGGCAGAAATAATGTTCCGACTAAGTGCAGGAATGTAATAACAATTATTCAATTCCATAATGAATCCAGAAGGAAGCTGGAGCTGCATCGTGCCGACCTCCAACGCAGCAACTCTTGCTTTGTTGCCGACCCTAATGTCAATCTCCCCTTGTGCCACGCGCCTAGTTCTTACCAGCGCCTGTATCGAGTTGCAAATATGCACAACCGATCCGGTATCAAATACCCAAGAGCTACTAGGTATGTCAGCAAGGTAAATGTCTATAACATATGCAACAAGTGTACCTTTGCCTGAAGCAGCATTCCCGGCCTTCTTGCCATGCTCTGCAAGCCACTTGCTACAATTCCTCTTCCAGTGACCGGTCTCCTTGCAATGAAAGCAAACGGTCTTCGAGTCCGGTCCAGACTTTGGCGTAGCGGCGGAGGTTACCATCTTCGTGCCCTTTGCCTTAGCTTTTTTCTTGGACCAACTCTTCTTGAACTTAGCCGATTTCTGCACCATCAACACTTGATGCGTGCCTTTCTTAGTATCCTGCTCTGCCACTTTGAGCATCCCATGCAATTCAGTGAGCTTCTTATCCATGCCATGCATATGATAGTTCGAGATGAACGTCCCATAGCTGGGCGGGAGAGAACCTAGAACAGATCAAGAGTCCGCTCATCCAAGAGCGGAAGCCCAAACGATCCAAAGCTTGCACATATCCGATCATCTTGATCACATGTGGGCTCATGGATCACCTTCCTTCAGCTTGCAATCCATCAAGGATCGCCAGACGTTGAACCTTTCGGTCCTAGCTCGTGTCTCAAACATGCTCTTGAGACTCTCGATCATGTCGTAAGCCTCAACATTTTGAAATGTTTTCGCAAATCGGCTCCATACAAGCCAAACATCGATGTACCGATCTCCGCTGATTCATCAATGAGTTTCGTAGGCATTCTTAGTTGTGGCATTAGCATTATCGGCAGGTTCCTCCGAAGTGGATCCTCTAGAACGTGTTCCTTTTTATCATGCTTGAGAACAATTCTCAGATTTCTATACCAGGTGGTAAAGTTTGTTCCATTCAGTTTATCCTTTTTCAGAATTGATTTCAATGCTAAGTTGGGTTGAGCAGGTGGTGCCATTGATCTACAATAGAAAATATGCAATCACTAAGCAATGTGTTTATGTAGAGTAATTCGCCTAAACAGAAATACTCCCACTGAAGTCTGCATCCCTCCGCAAACTCTCAGTGATTCAGGATCCGACTAGCGCATGCGACTAGTGAGCTTTAGCATCACTGCTAGCCAACTTACCTATCCGGTAAGCAACTCTTTGCTAATCGTATCTCTATACGACTCCTGTTGGTCGGGAAGGTATCTCATACCCCGGCTCCCAACCTTCTTTGCCACAAGGCCCAAAACCGTTTTGATAGCCTTGTCAAGTTAACCTGATGCAGTGCATGTACGTGTCCGACACGAACCCTTCAATTCAAGGACACCCAGCAGCACCCCAATTTTATGAGCCCACTACTAGACGTACTTGACGTGCGAAGGTGCAACATCGGGAATGGCAATTTACTTGATATTCATGAGGGATCTTTCTACCATTCTAATATGCATAGAATCAAAGAAGCATAACAATCACAAATAAACACATATTGTGAAATAGTATGGCTCCTTCATGGACGTTCTTCCAGGTTGGCTCCGACTCCGATGACCATCTAGGAACTCCATCTTGGTTGTCACGTCGGGACGCCAAGCCACCAACCTGATCTCTATTATCCAACTACTACAACTAGTAATGAATTTACATAGAGTCACAAGTCGACACGCAGGTCGTTATACAATATAATGACAGCACTTTGGCTCCTGCCGGCTGACAAACATGACACGCAGGCCATGTATAAATTACACACATGCATCACATACACATGAGCCATACTATTCACATCAAACCTGCAAAACAAAGTTATGCTTAGAATCGCATTCTACCGGTTTGTGTGTCGGGTGCGAAATACACGGTGCTCCCGCTAGCCGGTTAGCGGGCGGAGTTTTCAGAAATCACAGATCACATCTGAACTCCGTTCACGCCGAATTTTCTGATCTGACCGATCATATCGATCATCGCGAATCCGATTCGGATTTACGTTTCACTGTTAACCCCGATGGCGGATGACCGACCGGTAGGGGTAGATCGTGTCACGACCTCATCGATCCCGATTGACAGAAAACATAGCCTCAATGATCCCCATGTGCAGTTGATCACATCAACCGTGCACATAGCCGAACTCATCAACGACAACAGATCTCATCTGTCGCCTCCACATATCTAATATGCATACGATCTGAATCCAAATCCTATAGCAGAGGCTCCGATACCACTGTTGAGATCTACGGTAGGGTGCGTCGACTGCAAATTTAAATTTCCTACGCGTAGAACAACCAAGAACATGCTACGGGAGATGGATCACAGTTCGTTACCACTAGACGCGCAGTGCCGTGCAGCGAAAGAAGAGTTGGGGCAGCGCGTCCGCGTGGATCGTCTCCTCCTCTTCCGATCTCCCTCGAACAGCCGGTCGTCCGATCCCACGTACAAGTTCCCCGGAGCGGCGCAAGTGCACCACCTCTAACGGTATCTGCGTGTGCAGGAGGAACACCGTGTGGTGGACTGCTAGGTCCGATCACACAGTCGGCGGCGAGTGGAGGTGTCTATTCGCAGCACATGCAAACCCTAGTTGCAGCGTCGAAGCGATCGACCAAATAAGTGCGCTGCACCTCCACCTTATATAGGCGTCCGTCGCGGGCTCAACACTTGGGCCTCGCACGGACCCTAAAGCCCAAAGTCTACTCGGTCACGTTCCTAGTCCAGTTCGGATCACATCCAACCAAAGGTCCTACGAACCGACCTCATAGGTTCCTTCCTTAAGCTTGAACCCTTAGGTTCAAGTCGGCTTGGTCACGCTCGATCACCTCCGACCTGCACGGTTGGTAGCGGCCTCTAGCAAGGCGTGCCAACCACCAAGCAGACTATGAAGCTGGTTAGGCGAACCTGTACAACGTGTCACACTTCTGTTCCCTTTGCCTCACGATATATGTTGTCGGGCTCAAGGCGAGACTGTCATCCTTGTGCTAGCCCGACCTCTTTCTCGTTCCAGTGATGCCGACCACTATCCGGATTATCCCATAATCCTTGTCGCATGGCCATGCCTATCCTGGTCGGATCACACGAGGGGCCCAGAGTTTATCTCTCCTGATTGGAGGGGCAAATCCCATCTTGCTCGACCACGTCTCGCAGCATGGGACAGGACATACCCGAAACCTACCTTTGTAACTACCCAGTCACGGAGTAGCGTTTGGTCAGCCCAAAGCAAGTCTGTCACCATCCCAAGTACATGCGTCAGCTCAGGTCTTAGGACGCATGTTCTACTAGAGACTCACAGATGACATATCGCTGCGTCTCATAGTTGGGTCTGTCCGACTCGGACCTTATCTCGACTCGGATCCGACTACGTTGAATCTGACCATACCTTTCTGAGTCCATATTATCCGGTTAGCATCCAATGCTCCATGGCTAGTGAGACCAAGCCATCGACCGTGTCATATGCTAGTCCCACAAACAAGTCACGTACTTGCTGATACACATCATTGATAATGTCCAAGGACTATCTTTATTCATAAACACACATGAAATATCATCATACATGATTGCCTCTAGGGCATATCTCCAACAGTCTCCCACTTGCACTAGAGTCAATCAAATAGACATCGAATGCCCATAGCTCTAACGAGCCCCTCATGCTTGGGTTGTGGAAGCGGCTTCGTCAACGGATCTGCAACATTTGCATCCATGTGAATTTTGCATATGTCTACATCACCATTCTTTACGATCTTTCGTATCAGGTGATATTTCCGATCTATATGTATGACCTTGTGGTGATTCCTCGGCTCCTTGGCTTGTGCGATGGCACCAGAATCATCCCAATAAAGGACCGAGGCTGGGAAAATACCAAGATCATCTAGAAAATGCCGGATCCAAACACCTTCCTTTGCAGCTTCACAAGCCGCAATGTATTCGGCTTCTGTGGTAGAATCGGCCACCGTATCCTGCTTGGAACTCATCCAGTGCACTGCTCCTCCATTCAGGACGTACATGAAGCCAGACTGTGATTGACAATCATCTCTGTCGGTTTGGAAACTAGCATCGACGTAACCCCTTACGACGATCTCTTCCTCACCTCCATAAACTAGGAACATCTCTTTAGTCCTTTTTAGGTACTTTAAAATAGTCTTTACCGCTGCCCAATGACTCTCACCTGGGTTGGCCTGGTATCTACTTGTTAGGCTTATTGCAAAAGCAACATCAGGCCTTGTACATATCATGTCATACATGATGGATCCGATTGCCGAGGCATACGGAATCCTACTCGTCCTGCTTCGCTCATCAGAGTCTCACTTAGCCTTATACCATGTGAGAGTGGCAAGAACCCTTTCTTTGCCTCACTCATGTTGAACCTCTTCAACACTTTATCTATGTACGTGCTCTGGCTTAAGCTGAGTAGCCTCCTCGATCCATCTCTATAGATCTTAATGCCTAAAATATAGACTGCCTCACCAAGGTCCTTCATCGAAAACTTGCCATTCAATGATCCCTTGACCGAGTTTAGCATCGAAACATTGTTCCCGATCAGTAGTATGTCATCCACATACAAGATCAAAAACACTATCGAGCTCCCACTTAACTTCTTGTATAAACAAGAGTCCTCTTCGCTTTTAATGAAACCGAGACCAGTGACGACCTCATCAAAACGAATGGTCCAACTCCGAGATGCTTGCTTCAACCCATAAATGGATCTCTTGAGCTTGCATACCTTACTAGTGCTAGTCGGATCGACAAAACCCTCGGGCTGTATCATATACACGTCCTCGGTTAAATTTTGAAGAAAAGCCGTTTTGACATCCATCTGCCTTGTTTCCTACCATTGCAATACCGTTTACGCTCACTTTTATCACTTGTTACCTTGCTGTTTTTATAATTTCAGATTACAAATACTCATATCTACCATCCATATTGCACTTGTATCACCATCTCTTCATCGAACTAGTGCACCTATACAATTTACCATTGTATTGGGTGTGTTGGGGACACAAGAGACTCTTTGTTATTTGGTTGCAGGGTTGCTTGAGAGAGACCATCTTCATCCTATGCCTCCCACGGATTGATAAACCTTAGGTCATCCACTTGAGGGAAATTTGCTACTGTCCTACAAACCTCTGCACTTGGAGGCCCAAGAACGTCTACAAGAAGAAGGTTGTGTAGTAGACATCAAGGCCTAGGAAGGGAACAACATGGAGCAAGGGAAGACAAGGCAGGTGGATGCCCACGCGGAGGGGAGTACGAGGGTTCACTGGTTCGGCTGCGGTGTGAGGTTGCCATCGCGGGAGAATAACATGAGGTGTTGGTGAGTAGAGGAATTGCCTGGACGGCGATGGGAGTAGGGTGGGCCAATGAGTCCTGCGTGGCAGCATAGCCGACCACTATCCGTTGCACCTGTCTATCATGCAATGTTTGTACATTCAATTACATTTCTTGTTTATCAGCCATTTGAATTGGAGGGGGTGATGGCAGTATCTGAGTAAAAACACGGTCTTCAGAAAAGATAGTGCTACCCGTCGATGCAGATAGAACTACGGTTGTACTTGCCCAAGAACCAACCCAGCACATATAACCTAGACTCTTGCAGATTGTACCCCTACCCAGTTCGATAGACAACCAGCTACACCTCTTCTAACCCCAACCCCAGCAGATAGTAACCCAGTTCCAGTTGACACACCGCCGTCTCCACCACAGTGCACCCAAACACGAGCAGTTAGTAAGGCAACTGAAGTGCCAAAAGCACGAGGACCACCACTCCGAACCCCAACTCAACGCTTAAAGCAGAAGAAGAATTGTTCTCAGGTAGGTTCCATAGCTATGGTTCATACTCCTTTGCTCTTGCATCATTGTATTTACTCATATCAACTAATTTCAAATTTGAAGGTGATACGTCTCCAACATATCTATAATTTTTTATTGTTCCATGCTATTATATTATCTATTTTGGATGTTTTATATGCATTAATATGCTATTTTATATTATTTTTGGGACTAACCTATTAACCTAGAGCCCAGTGCCAGTTCCTGCTTTTTCCTTGTTTTTTAGTTTCACAGAAAATGAATGCCAAATGGAATGAAACCTTCGTGATGATTTTTCTTGGACCAGAAGAAAACCAGGAGACTTGGAGATAAAGTCGAAGGAGCCACGAGGCGGTGACAAGGACGGAGGGTGCGCCCCGGGGGTAGGGCGCGCCCCCACCATTGTGGGCCCCTCGTGCACCTCCTGACCTAATTATTTCACCTATATATTCCCATATATCCCCAAACCAATAGGGGCACCCACGAAAACACTTTTCAGCCGCCGCAACCTTCTGCACCCTTGAGATCCCATCTAGGGGCCTTTTACGGCGTCCTGTCGGAGGGGGATTCAACCATGGAGGTCTTCTACATCAACTCTATTGCCCTTCCGATGAAGCGTGAGTAGTTTACCACAGACCTATGGGTCCATAGCTAGTAGCTATAGGGATTCATCTCTCTCTTTGATTCTCAATACCATGTTCTCCTCGATGTTCTTGGAGATCTATTCGATGTAATATTTTTTTGCGGTGTGTTCGCCGAGATCCGATGAATTGTGGATTTATGATTAGCTTATCTATGAATACTATTTGAATCTTCTGTGAATTCTTATATGGATGATTTGATATCTTTGTAATTCTCTTCGAACTATCGGTTTGGTTTGGCCAATATAATAGCATGGAACAATAAAAAATTATAGATACGTTGGAGACGTATCAGTCTACTAATGTTGGACATGATGCCTATATAATGATCATTGCATGGATATCATCATAATTATTTGAAGTTATATCAATTGAATAACAGTAATTTGTCTACCCACCGTATGCTATTTGCTCGAGAGAAGCCACTAGTTAAATCTACGGCCCCAGGTCTATTTTCTCATCATATATCTTCATATCTATATTGCTATTTGCCTTTTTTATTTTCAGATCTATCTTATCAAAAACCCAAAAATATCTCGCTGAATTTTATTTATCGTTATTCTATTTGCATCTACAAAATTATATCTTTACCAATCTTTTACTCGGGAGGGATTGACAACCCCTCTTACGCGTCGGGTTGCAAGTATTTGTTCTTTGTGTGCAGGTACCATTTACATAGTGTTGCTTGGTTCTCCTACTAGTTCGATAACCTTGGTTTCATTACTGAGGGAAATACCTACCGTAGTTGTGCTGCATCATCCCTTCCTCTTCGGGGAAAAACCGACACGGACACGAGCCCTCAGCGCATCCCGTCCAATCGTTGGATGACATCTGTCCCAACAAGGAGTTGGCACGTGGTTCTTTCGGCCAATGAGAATTTTACACGTGGAAAATCGCCATTGGTCGTTGTTGTTAATGGGTTATCGGATCCAAAATCGGACCCGATAGCTTAACGGAGACCCGTTACGGTGGGTGCCACGTGCCGGTTACCCTTGACGAAAACACTTCCATGATGCGCCATTTATCGTCATGGAAATGAACAATTCAGTGATGATGATTTTGGTATTGTCATGGAACACTTCTATGACAGCATAGGTATGACTATCTTGATTCTGTCATAAAATTGTCATGGATGTACATGCATGACAGAAAACATGACCTACTGTGACAAACACGTATCATCACGGAAGTGTATTTTTTTATAGTGGACACAATATATTGAGGTGCTTTGGAATGGAGAAAATGGGTTTTAAGTGAAGCATATCAATGGTAGGGGAAGGCGGTACACTGTTGATCTTGAAAAAAGGACATGCTCCTGTGGCTATTTCCAGTTGGCTGGTCTGCCTTGTCGCCATGCCATTAGTGCTATCTACAAGTGTAAGAAGAATATTGAAGATTTCATTCATCCTTGCTACTGTATTGAGGTGTTCAAAAAATATATGAGCATTGGCTTGTGTCCGCAAATCCTAGGCATGTAGCTCCTGAATATGTGAGAATGCCAGGAAGGCCTAAGAAAAATGACAGGAAAAGAGAAGAAACAGAAGCTCCTAAGGGAAAGAAAATGAGCAAGCATGGATCCATAATTAAATGCTCTATGTGTGGAAATCCTGGACACAACAAGACAAGGTGCAAGAAGAACCCTGAGAGAGGCAAGAAGAAGAATGCACATCTCACCAAGACTAGCAAGAAAAAGAGCACAACTGAGGTATTCCATGCTTTTACATGATTGCACATGATTACTTGGTCGTTTTAGTAGATTTTAAATGCTTACATGATATATTTCCTCACTATTCTCTATTTTTCTGTCTTAAAAAATGCCAGCAAACTGCAACTGCTAGAACCAATGCTTCTGGCTCTGCATCTCAAGCTCAATCACAACCAACTGCTAGAACTAGTGCTTGTGGCTCTGCATCTCAAGCTCAATCACAAGCAGCTGCTAGAACCATTGCTTCTGGCTCTACGTCTCAAGTTCCACAAGCCTCTACACCTGGTACCAATGCCAGCAGCTTCAAGCCTCCAAGAAAGAGAGTTGCAACTGCTGAAGCCGAATCATCTTCTTCAGTGAGAGGAACTGGAGCTAAGAGAGTAAGAAGAAATGATGCATCCTCAGTGCCAAGCTACAAATACTTCACTTGTAGTGGAAACTAATAGTTATGGCTCGAGCTTGCCAGTTCCAGTACTTTCGTTGATGTTGCAGTGTTTAAAACATTTTCAATGTAATGGTGCAAACATATCTTTTGTGAATGCATTAAAACAATCATGTATCAGGTTTGCTACATGTTGCAAACACTTGTGATGCAAACATGCCCAAGTTTATGTATGGAGTTCATTTGGTATGGATGTTATACCTCCAGGTTTATGTGTTATTTTGTTTGCCAGTTTGATTTGAGTTAGATGGATTTAGTAAACAAATGCCACTAAAAAAGAACTTAAGACAAACTCATTTGCAGTGATTTCATATTTCAAACTTTGTGAAAAGATTCAAACCATTTACCACAAACTCAATCTCATTGCATACAAAAGACAACTTAACTGATCCATTACACATTAAGCAAGAACTAACTTAACTTGTCCAGTACACATTCAACTAAACCAGACACTCCATTGCAATTAGATTTGGATGCAACTAAACCAAGAACTAACTTAACATCTTGCCTGCAACTAAACCAAGCACAAATATAGTAAAAAGAAACACCACATTATGACATTTGGCCCTAATCCCAGCTATCTCTTCATTCTTCTCTCTCAGTTGCTCTTGCAGAGACAGAACCATGGCCTCCCTTGTGGCTTGATCTTCACTGGGAGCTACCATTGCAAATTTATCTTCAGATCGAGCAACAGCTGCAACACCTTTAAGCCTCAAGACTTCATCACGCAGATCCCCAATCAGCTCACTCAAAAATTTCGGCAAAGGATCATCATGCCACTCCACAAATCCACAACCACCATGCTGTTAAGATGCACAAAAATATTTCCAAAAAAGAAATCATTTCACAGAGGAGAAGAAAGATGAGAAGAATTCAATTACACGCAAGAAAAATAGGGCAAAATTGATTCTCACCATAGCATCCACGCAGCAATAGTACCTCCTGCCAGGGTTCTGCCGGCTCCAGGAGATCCATCTTGGCGCCTTCCTCGGAGGGTTGCAGTGGCACATCGGGTTCTCGCGGTGGCGCACCGGCGAGCGCGGCTCCTCCCCCCTCCTTCCTGCAGCTCGACGGAATCCGGGAGCGGGCGCAGCACCCGACGACCATGACACCCCCCTCTCCGCCGCCATGCTCGGATTTCTCCTCCTCTCCGCTCTGATTTCACACCGCGCGGACGACGAACCCTAGTTTCGTTCCCCACGCGCTCGATACATGCGGGGCGGTGCCATTAAGACTTGGTCTTCGTCGACGATAGCGGGCCCCACCGGTCGAATCTCGGTCGACCATCGCCACGCCAAATACTTATTAGCATGAAACCGCCCCCAAGGTTTGATTTGGACCGGGATCGGATAGATTAGGGGTCCAATCGGCAGGGATTTTGATGTTGGGGTTCGTTTCACCGAATCTCTACCAATTCAGGGTTTAAAATAGGCTTTTTTTTTTCCTAGATAATTTGGACGTGGAAGCCACGGTGATCCCTCCATATTCATCCTGTGGGTGTGGGAGGAGCGTGCGGAAAGTAGCGGTTTTGAGCACCGCTGTGCTCCTCGTGACCACAGGAGTAGCAGTACATGTGATGTTGACACTGATGGGCACCCGTGAAGTTGAAGCCAAATGGAAGTGCTGCATGCGTCCGTGAGAGTGTCCGTGACCACGACATGCACGCATGAGTGAACAAGACTGTAGCAGTGCCTTCCTTGGCTCCATGCGCATGCAGCAGGAAGCCAGGAAACTATTAATGTCGGCAATTTATACAAATAAATACTAGCACACTAATGAGGATAAAGTAATGGAAAGATTTTGTAAAGTGCAATTAGCGCATTGAGATTGTGCCTCCTAACTCAGCGCCACCCCAAGGCACGGCTGGTCTGGGTTGGATCTTCTTCTTCTTCCTCCTCCTTCCTATAAATAGAGCGAGAGGTGGATGTTCGTCTCACAACCCAATCCGCCATTCCATTCCCTTCCGCTCCCTCCTCCAAACAACAGAGACAGGGACACAGATCTCTGTCTCCACTCTCTCTCCCTCTCTCGAGAGAGAGAGGAGGAGCAGCAGCAGCAGCAATGGCGTCGCCGCTCCCCTTCCATGTATGTGCTCCTCTAACATCAATCTTTCCTGGTAGTAGTAGCAATGTCGCCTCATCTCGGCAACTCGAAGCTTGGTTGATTGTATTGTATTGTATTTACTCTCCATTTTGTTCATCTCTCCACCGAAATCAGCAGCAAAATCTTACTAGCGGATTCATCTTTCCCCAATTGCCTCTCTGCATTTTGTTCCTGTTTCAACTCAACACTGGTCCAAGATTCCTGACCGGGCTTCCCTCCTCCCGTGCATTCACTTGCAGATCCTCTGCTTCGCCGTCCTCCTCCTGGCGGCGGCGGCGGCGGCGGCGTCGGCGCGCCGCCACGCGCCGCCGCAGGCGGGCCCGGCGGGGCAGAGCACCTACATGGCGCCCAGCTGCCGGGAGCACACGGCGTCGCTGACGGACTTCGGCGGGGTGGGCGACGGCAACACCTCCAACACGGCGGCGTTCCGCAAGGCGGTGGAGCACCTGTCGCAGTACTCGGGCGAGGGCGGCGGCGGCGGCATGCTCTACGTGCCCGCCGGCCGGTGGCTCACGGCGCCCTTCAACCTCACCAGCCACTTCACCCTCTTCCTCCACGCCGACGCCGTCATCCTCGGGACGCAGGACGTGGCCCAGTGGCCGGTCATCGACCCGCTGCCCTCCTACGGCCGGGGACGGGACCACGCCGGCGGCCGGTACGCGAGCCTGGTCTCCGGGTCCAACCTCACGGACGTGGTGATCACCGGGAACAACGGCACCATCGACGGGCAGGGCGCCACGTGGTGGTCCAAGTACAAGTCCGGCAAGCTCAAGTACACGCGCGGCTACCTCATCGAGCTCATGCACACCGACGGCGTCTTCATCTCCAACGTCACGCTCCTGAACTCGCCGGCGTGGAACATCCACCCGGTCTACAGCCGCAACATCGTCGTCTCGGGCGTCACCATCCTGGCGCCCACCAAGTCGCCCAACACGGACGGCATCAACCCGGACTCGTGCTCCCAGGTGCGCATCGAGGACTGCTACGTCGTCTCCGGCGACGACTGCGTGGCCATCAAAAGCGGCTGGGACGAGTACGGCATCGCCGTCGGCATGCCCAGCGAGCACATCGTCGTGCGCCGCCTCACCTGCGTGTCGCCCACCAGCGCGGTGATCGCGCTCGGCAGCGAGATGTCGGGCGGCATCTGGGACGTGCGCGCCGAGGACATCACGGCCATCGAGACCGAGTCCGCGGTGCGGATCAAGACGGCGGTGGGCCGTGGCGCGTACGTGCGCGACGTCTATGCGCGCCGGATGAGGCTCGACGGCATGAAGCGTGTCTTCTGGATGACAGGCGACTACAAGTCCCACCCCGACGACGGCTACGACAAGACCGCCGTGCCCGTCGTCGAGAACATCAGCTACCAGGACGTGGTGGCCACCGGCGTCTGGAAGGAGGCTGCCAGGATGCAGGGCATCCAGGGCGCGCCCTTCAAGGGCATCTGCATGGCCAACGTCACCGCCGAGATGACCAAGGAGAGGAAGGTGTCGTGGAACTGCGCCGATGTCGAGGGCGTCTCGGCCGGCGTCACCCCGGCGCCATGCGCGCCGCTGCAGGGCACCCACGCCGGCTCCTGCCCGTTCCCCACCGACACGCTCGCTGTCGACCAGATCACCGTGCAACAGTGCTCATACTCCATCGCTTCCCCTGCTGCTTCTTCAGTGACTGGGGCAGAGTAGCTCAACCATATAGTAGTATCCAGCTTCTTGCTGCACCAAGTGATGAGAACTGCTTTAAGATGACAACAGTAACAATAAGGAGCGTGTTGTCGAGTGGCTTACTGTTTCAATGCATGTGAGTAACTTTAGAAGTAAAAGTTGTTTGTGAGTAACTTACTGTTTCAATGCATACAGAGTTACAAATTTAGAATTGTCACTTTGTTGTTTATCGGTGTTTATCGCAGGCATTGCAAGGCAGACCATCAAACCGCAGCTTTGTTGCCTATTATCGGATAAAAAGATCGAAGATGAACCAGAATACCACAAACCATACCAGAGTCGACTTCGCAATCACTACCACACTCACAATTTATATTGAAGAGTCAAAAGATTGAGCAAATAAACCTCTTTTATCGAGCACACAAAAAATACTCATAATTTATATTTAAGAGTCAAAAGAGTAAGCTAATAAACCTGTTATGTGCAGCAAAAAAAATATAATTCACTATTTATATTTAAGAGTCACAATTTATACTCAAGAGTGAAAAGTGTAAACAAATAAACCTTCTATCTGTAGCCAAAAAAAGCTCACAATTTATATTCTACAATCATAATTTATACTCAAGTCAAAAGAGTAAGCAAATAAACGTCTTATGTGCAACACAAAAAAAAAACTCAAAAGCTCACAATTTATACTCAAGTTAAAAGAGTAAGCAAATAAACGTCTTACATGCAACACAAAAAATGAAAATACTCTTATAAGCAGCACAAAGAAAAAAGTGATGGTCCGTTGGAGTAGGCTGCAAGGCCCAAGCGGCCAAGGAGTGCAGCGGCCCGTTATCCTTCCACCGTTGGAAGCGGGCAGTTGTCGCTGCTCTGTGAAGCCAGCCTCACGCTGTGCCTACCACATTATGGACCGTGAGGCCCAGCTTTCGCATAGGCCCCAGGCGGTCCACTACGCAACTTAAAACGGGCGGGCCAGCAGTAGCACACCCAGACCAGGCCCACAGCGCTACAACAGCGTCCACATCACGTTAATGGCCCCACTCGGGTTACAAGCTCTCGTAACTGAGCTCGGCGAGTGAAGAGAGTGGAGACGAGTATTTAAGCTGGTCGAACGCCTCCTCGGTTGGCGAGGTGGGACTAAAGAATGAGGAGTGTTGTGCTTCGTGCTGCGAGTGGGAGATGTTTTTAGCGTGGGCTTTGGCAGCTTTAGCAGTTGTCGTTTTGGGCTCATGGACGTGGCCATGTGGGCAAGGCTTTGGCAGCCATTCGTGGATTTTAGCGCTAATCAGCATAGTGAACTTGCTTAGCAGAAATGGAAACGAATATAAATTGCTGCATGTTGAAAGCTGGCATATTTTTTCCGCCTTGTTGAGTAGCATGAAGAACAAACAAAAAGAAGAAAAAGATATTTGAGTGATGCATCGTCGGTACACCATCGGATGCAGGTGGGTCAACAAGCAGTTTATCAGAAGCATTTTTGGTATGAGAAGCTTCTGTTGATTGTTGATATGTTCTGTCTGCAAATATTACACTTGATGCGCCTGTTAGACACCTGTGATCTCAGGTACATGTGATGTACGTACGTTCAGAGCAAGGACTTAATGGTTGCCAACCTGTGATGTCCCCAGATCCAGTAAGTAATGGTTATGCTTGTTAATTGGGGGCAATCAGAAGGTTCCTCCCAGCACTTTGTTGCTAATCATTTGCACTGACTGCTCTTGGTTCAACACCTGTATCTGTATGTATGTGTGATCTCCTGATGACATTCCAGTCAACCTTCTGATGATAGGTCAATCATCTGCATTTAATGAATCGAGAAAGGAGTATGATCTGCGTAAAGGAAAAGGCCAGGAATGGATGCAGGTCACAGAGAACATAAAGACAGTCGAACGGATGTGGGCGCGACGAGGCAGAGCATGGCGCCCAACTGCCGGGAGCACCTCCAACACGGAGGCGTTCCGGAGGGCGATGCCGGCGGCTGGCATGTTCTACGTCCTTCAACGACATCTGCATTTTGGTTGGACACAGACTGACCAAGGATGGCTCCTCCCCTTCCCACCCTCCCGCCCACCCTTGCACCACCGCCGCCGACCTCTCCTCCGGCCGGCCAAGCACCCTTTCATTCTTGCCCTCGCTACGTCCAGCTAGCCCAGGCTTCCCTCCGCCTCTCCTTGGGCATCGACGACGAAGACGCTCGCCTTGCCACTGACCTCCTTCGCTCCTCAAACTCGACTAGCTTTGCTCCCCCTCCCGGAGCGGACCAATTCCTGGTCTGTCTCAGCGTCTCCTCCTCTAAACTCCTGTTCGATGAGCTGCTGGCCGGCGCCCTCCTGCAAGCCTTCCTTGGTGGGGCGGCTCGTCAGTTCAATGTTCGCCATCTCTACGACCAAATCTTCGTCTTCTCCGTTGCGCTCCGACGCCAGGTCAACCTGCTCTTGAGGCTCCACCCCGCTCCCCGCAGGCTCTTCTCGTTTTCTTTCCGTAAGTTGGTGCCGGCTCCGCAACGCCCGACGTCGAAGCCATCTTTGCTTGCCTGCAAGTCGCTGCCTGACCTCCTGCTTCTACACTATGCCGCTGCCACCAAGTTTGAAAACGCTGCATGGGCCAGGCTCAAATCCTTCGTTACGGTGCCGTCCGCGCCGGCGCCGCCGGCCTGTCGCATGCGCGTCTTCTTCTTCCAATTCCTCTTCCCGGTGTCACCAGGTCTCTGCGAGCTCATTCTGGGCTGTCTGTTCGGCGGTGATCCCTTGCACTTTCATGCGGCCGTGGAGACGGAGGATGAATTCTCCTTCTCCGTCGCCAACCGCGGCGTCGCCGACCTGGTCGTTTCTTTCGGTGACTTGAGAATGCCAGGGATCGACCTCCGCTTCTTCATCCAGTCTGGGTAGTGCGCTGCTCTGATAGATTGAGATATTGGAGAAGTAATTGTTGTATTGATTGGGACCTCAAGGGCTGTTTATATAGATTACAAAGCTTGGGCTCTAAGACTAGACTAACAGAGATAGATTATAAAACGAATAGACTTTATACTCTAAGATCCCCCCGCAGTCTCAACGTCAGGTGAAACAATGTTGAGACTGGAGCGTATGTCGGTGAACGATGCAGTCGGGAGTCCTTTGGTAAAAATGTCAGCAAATTGGGCACTTGTAGGAACATGAAGAACGCGAACCTCGCCAAGAGCCACCTTTTCACGAACAAAGTGAATGTCAATCTCAATGTGTTTTGTGCGACAATGTTGAACTGGATTGGAAGCCATGTATACTGCAGAGATGTTATCACAGTAAACAATGGTGGCATGTGGGAGCGGACGATGAAGTTCAACGAGAAGCTGCCGTAGCCACACCGCCTTGGCCACAGCGTGAGCAACCGCCCTATACTCAGCCTCACCAGAAGACCTGGAAACTGTTATCTGCCTTTTAGAACACCAACAAACAAGATTGTCACCCAAATAAACGCAAAATCCGGATGTAGATCGTCGAGTATCTGGACAACCTGCCCAGTCTGCATCAGAATAAACTGTCAAGCTTGTAGGTGAAGAAGAATTAATAAGGAGACCGTGATCAAGAGTGCCTTTTAAATAGCGGAGAATGCGTCTGACGTGAGCCAGATGAGGAGCACGAGGATCATGCATAAAGAGACAGGCTTGCTGAACTGAATAGGAGATTTCAGGACGAGTAAGAGTGGCATATTGAAGAGTGCCAGTGATGCTACGATATAAAGTAGGATCAGAAAGAGGATCACCATCAGCCGAGAGTTTAGCACCAACGTCGGCTGGAGTACGAGAGGGTTGACAATCAGACATACCGAACGAGAAAGCAAGTCCAAAATGTATGACCGTTGAGAAAGAAAGAGGAAGATTTTGTGTGAGAAACATGAATACCTAGAAAATGATGAAGAGGACCAAGATCAGTCATGGAAAACTCCCGATTGAGAGAAGAGATGGTATGTTGAAGAAAAGAATCAGAACTAGCCGTGAGAATGATATCATCAACATAAAGCAAGAGGTAGGCGGTGTGAGTAGAAGACGATAAACAAAGAGAGAAGAATCGGATTTGGAGGAATAAAGCCTATGGTTTGAATAAAAGTAGCAAAGCATTGAAACCATGCACGAGGAGCTTGTTTAAGGCCATAAAGAGATTTGTTGAGGAGACAAACAAAATTTGGAGATGAGGGAATCTCAAAACCAGAGGGTTCTTGACAATAAACAGTTTCATTGAGAGTGCCATGAAGAAAAGCATTTTAACATCAAGTTAATGAATAGGCCAAGAAGAGGAAACAACAAGACTAAGAACAACACGAATAGTTCTTGGTTTAACAACAGGAGAAAAAGTCTCATCAAAGTCAATACCAGGCTGCTGGGAGAAACCACGACACACCCAACGAGCTTTGTAACGAGCGAGAGTGCCATCAGAATGAAATTTATGACGAAAAACCCATTTTCCAGAAACAATGTTAACACCAGGAGGTTTGGGAACAAGAGTCCATGTATTATTTTGTTGAAGAGCTTCAAATTCATCGCGCATAGCAGAAAGCCAGAGAGGGTCAAGAAGAGCTCGCTTATAACTGGTTGGAATAGGAAAGATGGTTGGGGTGGCGGTAAGATTGAGACGTTTGGTGGGGAGAAGAAATCCTCGTTTTCCACGGGTGCACATGACATGATCATTGGTGAGCGGTGGTATAAGAACGGCATTGGGTGGCAGTGGGTTTTCGGTTGAAGAGGACGGTGAGGAAGAAGAATCAGAGGTGGTGGGTGTCGAGGGGGTTGCCGTGGTAGGATGTGGTGAGGGAAAGACGGCTGGGGTAGAGGATGCAGTTGCGGAGAGGTGGGGGACGGGGCAGGAGGGTGGCTAACGTTGGGCGATTCCGGCTGAGAGACGGAACAAGATTCCATGGCAGCAGAGATGACCGAAGGCCGAACTAGGGAAGGGGTTTTGGTGGTGGCGGATTGTGGTGGAATTGGTGTTGTGGTTGTAGTGACAGAAAAGGAAAAGTATTTTCATCGAATGTGACATGACGAGAGAGAATGATACGACCAGAAGATGGTTCGAAACAACGATATCCTTTGTGATCGTCAGAAAGACCAAGGTGAATGCAAGGTAGTGAGCGTGGTTCTAGTTTGTTGGAGGCGGTAGAGGCGATGTTGGGAAAGCATAGACAGCCAAAAACACACAGAAAAGAATAGTCAGGGTGGGAGAGAAAAAGAGATTGAAAAGGCGAATAAAGAGGGCAAGTTTTAGTTGGTCGAATATTAAGAAGGAGTGTGGCGGTGCGAAGGGCTTCAACCCAAAAAGGGAAGGAAGAGAGGCTTGTAAAAGCAATGTGCGAAGAACATCATTAATAGAGCGAAGACATCGTTCAGCTTTACCATTTTGAGAATATGTATAAGGGCATGAAAAGCAAAGAAGAATGCCTTGGGAGAGAAAGAAGGTGCAGTTTTGGGTGTTATCAAATTCACGACTGTTATCACATTGAATAAATCGAATTGGCAAGCCAAAGTGTGTGATTACATATTGTCGAAAGTTGAGAAAGATTGTAGGTACTTCAGATTTAGCGCAGAGAGGAAAGGTCCAAGTATAGTGAGAATAATCATTCAAGATCACAAGATAATATTTATAACCAGAAACACTAGGGACTGGGGAGGTCCATAAATCACAGTGAAGTAACTCACAAGGAAAAGTACTAATGGTAGTAGAGGTTCCAAAAGATAATCTAACATGTTTGCCGCATTGACATGCATTACAGAGAGAGGGATTATGGGGACTCCTAGAACTAGGGATACAAAATTCTTGGAGTAAAGACGTCAAAGTGTTTTTGTTGGGATGACCGAGGCGACGATGCCATAGATCAACGGATGCGAGCATGGAATGAGGGGTGGATGTGGGCGCGCCATGAAGAGGATAAAGATCGCCTGTGCTATTGTACCGAGCGAGGACCGCCCCCGTTGTCAGATTCTTCACAGACAAACCAAAAGGGTCAAAGGCCAGGATAACTTTGTTGTCAATGCAAAATTGTCTAACAGAAATAAGATTTTTGATGATGGAAGGAACCACAAGAATATTGTGGAGAAGAAAATTGGCATGAGAGGAAGGGATGTAAGAGTGACCGGTGCATGAAACAGGGATGGTGGAGCCATCGCCAATGGTGATAGTGGAAAAAGCAGAAAGAAAACAAGCTGACAATAAATTCATATTTGAAGACATATGCATTGATGCACCAGAATCGAAAATCCAATCCGTACCTGCGTCGTTGAGGACAAAATTGTTCATGGCGTTGATGAAGGCGGCTTGGTCCCAAGCCGACTGTTGGGGAGGAGCAGAGGGGCCAGGAGCTTGCATGTTGACGTAGGGGATAGCGGATGGGTAGTATGCGATTGGGGCCTGCATGTTGTCGTAGAAGACCGGCATGATGTTCGAGGCGGCGGTCTGGCGTCTTGGTAGGCGGAGTGGGAGTGGCGGTGTAGATGTGCGCCGGCGACCTGGGTCCAAGGAGTCCGGAGAGCCGGTGGCTGGACGAAGACCGGGGCTCCACATGCCCGTGTCGCAGGAGGGGCACCATACGGCGAGGGGGCCGACCAAGGCATCGACCAAGCCTGGACGAGGCCAGTCCAAGGATCATGCTGAGGAGGCCATGACGACGGAGCTGGTGGCGCGAGAGCGGTGGATGATGGGTTTGGGGGGGAGGTGTTTGGGTAGTTGTAGAGGAAGAGGTAGGGGATGGGGCGCCGGCGGCGCGGAACTCAGCCATGGAGAAGAGGGGCCAAATCGGCCGGGGCGGCGGCGCGGGTGGCGGAGCCATACCAGGTGCGGAAAACCTAGGCGTCAGATACCATGATAGCTTGAGATATTGGAGAAGTAATTGTTGTATTGATTGGGGCCTCAAGGGCTGTTTATATAGATTACAAAGCTTGGGCTCCAAGACTAGACTAATAGAGATAGATTACAATACGAATAGACTTTATACTCTAAGATGCTCCTCGGCCGGCGGCGAAGGCTGCTGGTCCTGCCTTCTGCGCTCTCCCGCAACCCAGGGCCCCGAGTCGCTCGCCTCGATCGCCAGTTAAGGTTAGTCCATTACGACATGGGTTTAAGTTTCGATCTTCCATCCTGCGTAGATTTAATTCTGATCTAGTTCCACCACCCAACACCCCACCAGATCCTACTAAACACTCTTTACTTTGGATTAGTTTCATTTTGCGTGCTTGGTCAAACTCTCACTTGACCACCTTTTTTCTGGGGTTGCTCGTTTTATCGTTCTTCTTTACCAAGATAATGTTTTCCTAGCTCTCGTCTCATCGGTGGAAATCAAGAAAGAGTTAGTCGATCAGTCTCCGCTGACCTGCCCTGGTATCACGCTGGCCCTCACCTGCTCCCTTCAAGCGGCAAAAGAGGCCTCCGATTCAATTTTTGAATCTCTCCCTCCCGTCGACTTGGCTACCACGGAATCGGTCTCCTCTGTTGCCTTTCCATCCATCCTAGGCCCACCCCCGGCTGTACCTCCCCTACCCCCCGCACCGTGGCTTGCCGAGCTGTTCTCTCCATCGCTGCGGACTCCCATGGCGAGCACGCGCGATGAGCGTGGCCCTGCCATGCTCGGTCTTGTCCCGCACCCGCTCCCCATGCGCGATCACAGCCCCGCCGCCCGCGTCCCCCTGCAGAGCGAACAACAACGCATGCACTGCTGCTCCCCGTACCCCTCCCCTGCCGCCATTTAATACAAACCTAACTCCTGCTATTTGTAAGTGCATCTAGTGCCCCTTAGTGATTTTGGTGTATTGAAGACTTATAGGTTAAGTAACTAATGCGTTTGTGAGTGTACACAGGTCTATAAGTCTATGAGGAGTTTGATATTTACAGTGAAAGTCGACCCCTAAAAATGAAGTTCTTCAACTGAAGACTTTGATATTCGAAGACTTTCAAGACTTTGAAAGTGAAGAAATTGGTGTGACCTTGAAGACTTGGTATTCATTTGAGGAACATGAAGCGTGAAGACTTTTGTTTTCGTAGTTTCATTTTCTCTTTCTTGAGTCATAGGAAACACCGTCATTGTTAAAGGGGTCGAGGAAATACTAAGGAAAAATTTCCATGTGATGCTCAACTCAAAATCCTACACCTACCAATCCCTTGAGTGAAGCTTTTGAAATCTCATACAGTTCAGTCAATTTCTTGATGATGAGACGAAGCTCTTCAGTGTTGAGAATTTGTTCTCGATCGAGGAGTTAGGAATTCGCCGGTCTGAATTGCCTACACAGTGAGGGAACATGATAGCCCTGAGGAATTTGATATTCAAAATTCCGACCGTTGCTGTGCTGCGCGCCGGCTGTCCAAAATATCTTATCCACCTAACGGTCATATCATTGAAGGGCATTTATGTCTTATCATGTCGGGCTGCTCCCTAGGCTATAAATAGTCGCCCCCTACAACCACTAGTTGGTTGGCTGCTCCGAGAGAACTTGACACTTGTCATTTGAGAGCAACCCATCCTCTGAGGAATTTGAGCGAAAATCATCAAGTGAGGAAAATACCAAAAACCAAACCAAACCCCAACAAACCCAAAGTGATTGAGCATCACTGAAGAAATTGATCCTGCGTGGATCCGACGCTTTTTACCTTTGAGGACTGTGCTTCTTCCAGACGGTTAGGCGTCAAGGTCTAGAGCATCCAAGAGGAATTGTGGATCGCCGAGTGACCAAGTATGTGAAGGTTTGGAAGTCGCCTGAAGACTTACCACGAGTGATTGGACGAGGTCTGCGTGACCTTAGTTCAAGGAGAATACGGTGAGGACTTGGTGTCTGAGCTGCGTGCTCAATGATCGGGTGTCCGGACTGTGTGTCCTCGAGTTTAAATACTCGGCCGCTCCAACCAGACGTACATAACCGAGACAGCAGTTGGAACTGGTCTATCAAATCATTGTCTTCACCAACCTAACTGGTTCTATTTCCTCAACCCTTTCATTTCCTCATTCTTGTGTTGAGTGTTTGTTCATATCTGTGTTTGAAGACTTTGATGAAGACTTTCTCAATTTCCTCGTTCAATTTCTTGATCTGTTTGTCTTCATCTTGTGTTATCCTGTGATTACGCTTTCTGTACTCTGTGCTAGTCTTCATTTCATCATGATGACTATGCGTGTATTCTGTTATTCTTACTTCTGAGTACTTATTCCGCTGCAAGTATTTCTTCGCTAAGGAATTTCCTCACCGGCAAATTCCTCAGTGAAGAATTCATAAAAATCGCCTATTCACCCCCCCTCTAGTCGATATAACGCACTTTCAATTGGTATCAGAGCAAGGTACTCCCTTGTTCTGTGTGATTTTGGTTTAACCACCTGGAGTTTTAGTTATGTCGACCGCAGGTATGATCAAGGTCTCAGCAGGGTGTCCTACCTTCGATGGGACGGACTACCCCTACTGGAAGAACAAAATGCGAATGCATCTTGAAGCAATTGACAACGATCTCTGGTATGTTGTGACAAAAGGTGTTTCCTCTGTCACACCTTCTCTGAATGATGCTGATGTGAAGAGATTCAAGCAACTCGATTCTCAAGCGAAGAATATCATATGTGTCCATCTGAGCAAAGGTCAATATGGAAGAGTGAGTGCTTTGGAATCTGTCAAACTCATCTGGGCCAGGTTGTCCAAAGTAAATGAAGGTGTCTCAACTCAGCGTGACTCTCGAGTCGATGTTCTTCGGAATCTCTTCAACCGCTTCAAAAGACTCGACAACGAAAATGTTCAACAAACCTTCGATCGCCTCACTGACATCTCAAATGAGCTTCAAGCCTTTGGGTGCCACCGACATCACCGACCATGAAGTGGTGAAGAAATTGCTAAGATCGCTTGATTCCTCATTTGATACTCGCGCGATGATACAAGAACGAGCTGACTACAAGTCTCTTGATCCTGCTGATATCCTCGAAGGGCTAAACACTCATGAGTTCCAGCTTGCTGAAAAGAGAGATCTCTATGGTTCTGGCTATGGAAAAACACGTGCCCTGAAGGCCAAGGCTGTATCTGAATCTGAGAATGAAGACTCTGGTAGTAGCCTTGGAGATCCTGAAGAATTTGGCCAGGAGCTAGCACTGCTCGTGAAGAAATTCCAGAAATTCACAAGACGTGGTCGCATTGGAAAATCCTCAAGAAGCAGTGATTCCTCATCTAGTGACTATAAGAGAAGACTTTGCCACAAATGCAAGAAACCTGGTCACTATATCCAGGATTGTCCTCAGTGGGAAAAGGAATTAAGAAAGAAGAAACACAAGGATTACAGTTCTGATGACGTGAAGAAGAAGAAGAAATCATCAAAATCTTCATCATCAAAATCCTCAAAACCTTCTTCTCTCAAGAAGAGCAGCTCCAAAAAGGCTCGGGCATTCATTGGCAAGGAAATGGACTGTGAAGCTGAATCTGAGGAAAATGAGGAAGAGGAGGAGTCTGAAGAATCCGAATCTGGTGTGGCTAGTCTGGCTCTTGCTACTGCTTTTGTTAGCAAGTCCATCTTCAACACTGAAGAAACTGACTCACCGACAAGCCCGATGAGGAAAATGATGACTACGCCCCACCTATTGCTTCATGGCAAAAGGTGCCAAGGTACTCAATTTCACCTCCTCTGAATCTAGTGAAAATGAATCTGATGAGGATCTCAAGCCCAGCTACTCTAAACTTGCTAAAATTGCTATAAAACAACAAAGGGCTTTTGAAAAGGTTCAAAGCATGCTAGATAAGAGTGATGATATGTTAGGTGAAGAAATGGATCGCACTCAAGCCACGATGAAAATCTTGAGAGAGTTGGTCTAGGCTTGACAGCCTTCAAGGTCATCATAACACTCTCTTATATCGATCATGAGAAACTTTCTTATGAATTTCTTCAAAGAAAGCAAGATCTTGAGAAGCTAAGAGCGAGTTATGAAGATCTTGAGGAGGCGCGATTCATTACTTGCTCAACAAATCAGTGCTTCTCAAGAAGAATTTGTTCCTCCATGCTTAAAGTGCATTGAGCGTGAATCGCTAATTCTTCACTGAATGTTCAAATGCTTCAACTGTTACAAATTCTTCACATGCCTCTGCTATCACTAATTCCTCATCTGAGTACATTGCTAGTATCACCGACGATGCAGGGATGAAGGAATTGTACATGACAGCATGTACAAAAGCCTCAAAGGGCATCGACTCTTTGTGATGTGCTTAAAAGCAGATCCTCAACAGAACCCTAGGAAAGAGGGTATTGCCTTTGAGAGGAAACTCAATGCTGATGGAGCGATTGGAAGCTTTGAGCGGTATCCCAAAACCTCATGGGTTGCTGCAAAGGGACCTCCGATTGATCCATCTACCTTATATGGATTTACATGTGAATTTCCTCATTCATTGATGAGTCATTTGACTCAAACTATAAACTGTTCAAAAATCAGAATGGTGAAGTATTTGCTAGATATGTTGGCACTAATCTGCAGGAGCGGTCCCCTATGAAGAAAATCTGGGTTCCCAAGAAGTGCCTTGAAAGTCTTCGGTGAATGTCCTCATGACACCACTGTGAAGAATAGGAACCCCAGATCAAATTCTTCATATGGACCAAATTCTTCATATGGATCCAAGTCCTCATACGGACTAAATTCCTCACGTGGATCAAATTCCTCAAAAGGATCAAAGTCCTCATATGATTATCATCGTGCTAACAACTCTGTTTCATGAGGTAGAGCTAAGGGCTATGAATATGTGCATTATTCTTCAAACCAATATGTTCATAAGTCCTCGAAGAATTTCTCTGCTTATTCATATGCTTACCCTAACCCTTCTTATGTGAAACGAAATGGTTTGGCCTCTATGCCACCATTCTCGTATGGTGCTCGCAGAATGATGAACTCTTTGCCACCCCTTGAGATGTGGGTGGTGAAGAAAAGAACTAATCTCTTCTGCAGGGTCAGGTCTCGGGCGTGCCTCAACGTCTGAAGAATTTCTTTGGGGCCTAACAAAATTCTGAAAGGACGCAGCTAATCATGATGAAATGAACTTTCATTTCACACGTCCTCATACTACTTATCGATTGATCTTGTTGATGAAATTCATCGATGAACTTGATATCATATTCTTCACCGATGAAGTATATGAGATCGTAAGTTATACTAATTCATCTGCAGGATGATCAACCCAAAGCCACCGAGTGGGTTCTCGATAGTGGATGTACAAATCACATGACTGGTGACAAGAATCTATTGATGGATGCTCCCTTATCACCGTCACATCTGAAGCATATCATCTTTGCTGACAAAGGCAAAAGTCAGGTATTGGGACTTGGTAAGGTTGCTATCTCTAAGGACATGCACATGGACAAAGTCATGCTTGTTGAGTCTTTAGGATATAACCTCATGTCAGTCTCAATGCTTTGTGATCTTGATATGGTAGTTATCTTTGGCAAGTATCGTTGTGTTGTGATTATGGAAGCTGACAATTCCAAAGTCTTCGAAGGCTTTAGGAGAGGAGACTTGTATATTGTTGACTTCTCTACAGGTCCACAACCAGCCGTGTGCCTACTTGCAAAAGCTTTGAAGGCTGGCTATGGCATCGACGACTTGGTCACGCAGCATGAGGAATTTACTGCGCTTGCAAAGAAGAAGCATGTCATTGGCATTGAGAATGTCAAATTCCTCAAGGATCACTTATGCGAACTGTGAAGCTGGAAAAATGACCAAGGCCAAGCATCCAGTGAAGACTATCATGACCACTACTCGTCCTTGAATTGCTTCACATGGACCTCTTTGGTCCCAATCATTACTCAGTTGTCGTTAATGAAGCATCACTATATGGCTTTGTTATTGTTGATGATTACTCTCGTTACACATGGGTACACATTGTTACTTACAAAAATCAAGTGCAGGAAATCTTCAAATGATTTTCCTCGAGGGCTTCAACCAACTTTGGTGTGAAGATCAAGCACATCGGGAGTGACAATGGAACTGAGTTCAAGAATTCGGTCTTGATGACTATCTTGATGAACTTGGTATTACTCATGAGTTATCTGCTCCCTATACTCCTCGGCAAAATGGCGTCGTGGGAGCAAGAACAGAACTCTTGTTGAGATGGCTCGCACTATGCTTGATGAATACAAAGCGCCTAGTCGTTTCGGATTGAAGCAATTGACACTGCGTGCCACATCATCAACAGTATATCTTCACAAATTCTTCAAGAAGACTGCCTATGAACTCCTCACGACAAGAAACCCAATGTAAGTTATTTCAAAGTCTTGATTGCTAAATGCTGGATTAGAGATCCTCACCACACCTCTAAATTTGCACCAAAGCACATGAGGTTTTATGCTTGGTTACGGAAAGGACTCGCACACCTCTGAGTCTTCAACATCGCACTTCACAAGATTGTTGACCTTGTAGATGTGCGGTTCGATGAAACTAATGGCTCGCAAAGAGAGCACCTACCTTCTGTGTTAGACGAACCAGCACCTGAGGATTCTATCAGGTTCAAGGCAACTGAGGATGTCATTCCTACTGAAGAAACTGCTGAAGAATTCATTCCTGTACGCGAAGAACGTCGAGCTGATGCACTTGAAGATAATGCTGAAGAAAATGGTGCTGAGGAAAATGGTCAAATTCCTCGACGACAACCAGCTCATCCTCGCGTTGCAAAAGAAGTACAAGTGGAGAAGATCATCGATGACATTGAAGCGCCAGGTCCTCTCACACGCTCTAAAGCTTCACATTTATCTAACTTTTGTGGGCACTATGCTTTTGTCTCTATCACAGAGCCCACTAAGGTAGATGAAGCATTTCGAGGCGGAGTGGATTCAGGCCATGCAAGAAGAATTACATCAGTTTGAGCTCAACAACGTCAGGAACTGGTCAAACGTCCAGATCCTCGCAAGCATAATATCATTGGCACAAAGTGGATCTACCGCAACAAGCAAGATGAAAATGGTCTTGTGGTGAGGAATAAGGCACGACTAGTAGCTCAAGGCTACACGCAGTTGAAGGAATTGATTTGATGAAACTTTTGCACTGTTGCTAGACTTGAGTCTATTAGCATATTACTCGCCTATGCTAACCATCACAATATCACTTTATATCAAATGGATGTGAAAAGTGCATTCCTCAATGGTAAGCTTGAGGAAGAAGTATATGTTGCTCAACCCCCAGGTTTTGAAGATCCAAAGAATCCTGACAAAGTCTTCAAACTAAATAAGGCCCTCTATGGCCTCAAGCAAGCCCTCGGGCGTGGTATGATACATTGAAGGAATTCTTCGTGAAGAATGGCTTCACACCAGTTCACTCGACCCTACTCTCTTTACTAAATCTTATGATGGTGAACTATTTTGTGCCAAATATATGTTGATGATATTATCTTTGGCTGTCTTGACCAACGTTATAGTGATGAATTTGCCTATATGATGAGTGAAGAATATCAAATGTCTATGATGGGAGAGTTGAAATTCTTCTTAGGTCTTCAAATTCGTCAACAACACAATGGCATATTCATATCTCAGGAGAAATACCTCAAAGATGTCTGAAGAAATTGGCATGCAAGATTGCAAAGGTGTCAAAATTCCTATGCCCACAAATGGCCATCTATGCATCGATGAAAATGGTATTGACTTGATCACAAGGTATACCGCTCCATGATTGGTTCTTTATTGTACTTATGTGCATCTAGGCCAGATATAATGCTTAGTGTTTGCATGTGTGCCCGATTTCAAGCTACACCGAAGGAATCACACCATAAGGATGTGAAGCATATTCTTCGATATCTAGCTCACACACCAACACTAGGATTATGGTACCCCAAGGGCTCTACTTTTGATCTCATTGGATATTCTGACTCTGACTATGCTGGTGATCGTGTGGATCGCAAGTCAACATCTGGTACTTGTCATTTCCTCGGACGATCTTTGGTCTGTTGGTCCTCGAAGAAACAGAACTGTGTATCACTGTCCACTGCGGAAGCTGAATACATTGCTGCTGGCTCATGTTGTGCTCAATTACTATGGATGAAGCAAACCCTCAAGGACTACGGCATCAACGTGAAGAATGTGCCTCTCTACTGTGACAATGAGAGTGCCATCAAGATTGCTCACAACCCAGTTCAGCACTCAAAGACAAAGCACATTCAAATTCGTCATCATTTTCTTCCTGATCATGTGTTGAAGGGCGACATCTCCATCGAGCACGTGAAGACTGAAGAACAGCTAGCTGATATCTTCACTAAGCCCTTGGATGAGAAGAGATTTAGCAAGTTGCGGTGTGAGCTAAATATCTTAGAATCTTCGAATGTTCTTTGAAAAGGACACACATCCTAACACTTATGCAAAATTGATGACTTAGATGTGCAACACATGAAGAAGCGTTTTCTTCAATCAATGAAGAATAACACTCTAAGTGTGAAGAAATTAATGAAGAATTTGATTCTCGAACCCTCGACAATTATGCGCGGTGTCTGAAATCATCATTCTTATCTGATGGGTCACGCCACCACCAAAGTTGAAAATCTTCAATTTGAGTTTTTCCTCACTTTTGAAATTCTTCAGTTTTTCAAATTCTTCAACTTTGCAAAATCTTCACTATTTCCGTCGTCTTTCTTCATTGGCTATATATATATATATATGAGTTTATGTCCTCTACAGCATTCACTTATGGCTATTTCTTCAAGTCGTTTTTTCTGCTAAGTGAATGTGATCGGACCCTTCCTCTCTATGCTATACTCAACCCAATCTATTCACAAATTCTTCATGTGCGTTCTACTTTGAAACTCGTTCAAATTCTTCACTGTGTCCTTGACAGCTGAAGAAATTGCAACGGAACTTTTAAAACAAATCTTATTCAAACCTTCATTTTTACCGCTCAAACCGTTCCGCATCCCACGATGCAATATTCTATTCACCCACGATCGTACACGATCTCCACTACACTGTACATGGGTGACACATGTCGTGAGAAGGGAAGCGGTCAGGGGCACGTTCGTCCTAAATCTTCGGACGATCCGTTTTTCACCGTGTCTATAAATACCCCTCTCTCCCTTCCTCACTCTTTTACTCTGCTCGACTCCTCTCTCCCGCTCGAGCTCCTCAAAACCCTAGCGCCGCCGCTACTCCATCGTCGCCGGTGAGGAAAAGCTTCACTGCCTTGACCTCTTCGCCGACGTACTCGCGCCGACCGTGGAAAATCTTCACTCCGCCGTCGCCGTAGCTGATTTCCTCTGCCAAGTTAGGGCGTGGAAGATCTGAGCAGGCGAACTTCCCAACTGTTCATCTCAGTTAATCGTGTTCTTCACTTGGGTAAATTAAAATTACTTTTATTTACTCGCTTTGATTCTCAAATCTTCTTCAAATTCTTCAAAGGTGTTTATTCTTCAAATTCCTCACACATATGAACACCTCAAATCTCTTGACTCGTTTCTCTAAGCAATGATTTTCTTCAAGATTCCTCAATTGTGTGGATCCTCGATCTATACAACTCTGGAACCTAAGACAAAGAACGCTTAGTGAAATTCTTCAAAACTCATCTGGTCAAAATCCTCAAAACTTGTTCTTTTTGAAAAACCTTCTGAGAACGCATATGACCTCTCCAAATTCCTCGCACCTATACTCTGTTCACAGGTACAAATGTCCGCTGCTGAATCCCTAGGTTCTCATCAACTTAACTCATTTGCAGCGTTCCTCGAAGAAAAACTGCACACTTCTTCAGAGAACTCAATTGTTCAATTTCCTCTACTGAAGAAAATGGCAGACGGTAAGAAGCCGCAGAAGGGAGGAAAGAAACCAGAGGTTATGACAGCGTTTGAAATCCCTGAGGAAATATATGCTGACTATTGCACTCCGGATGAAGAAAGCAAAAATCAACGCAAGGTGCCTATTCAGAAGATTGAACGGAGGTGGGCACGGGAATGGAAGGAATACAGATATGTAACTCCTAAGTACATGAAGAAATTCGCTTTAAATCCTCCATGCCCAAGAGCTCCTTTGGCACCTGGCCAAGTAGCTGATCCCACAAGCATCAAACGAGGTGAGGACTTTCCTGATGAATGGGCTAAACGTCAAGAAAAATTGGCGAAGCAAGCAAAGGAAGAAGTGAAGAAATTCAATGAGGATTCTGCTGCTGCTACTGCCACTGAGGTCTCGGTCAAACCGAGGAAATCAATGCAAAAGAAGCCTGCTCATAAGCCAAGTGCTTCATCATCTGTGTCCTCACGGCCAAGTTCCTCAGCAGCACCTTCCAAGCAATTTCCTCACACTGCTGCCGTTCCACCAAAGTCCTCAACAGCTCCGTCCAAACCTTCAGTTCCTGTGCACCTGGCTACTTGTCAAAGGACTGCTGGTTTTTCAATTGCCTCAGGCATCTCTGCAAGTTCCTCAGCTGCCCCAATTTCCTCATCTGGCCCGGCTCAGCTGAAGACCAAAGCAACAGCTGGACGAGGTCCTCGGCCTAGCCCAAGCAAGAAACGGTTGTATTACATGTACCATCTGATGATGAGGCATCTGATGAAGAACTTGAAGAAATCATCAGAGACCGTCAAGTGAAGGGCGCTAGAGCCAAAGGTACATCGTGCCCACGCTATTGGACCGAAGAAAGTCCTCGACTTTATTGATCTCGGCACAATGATCCCAATACCCCTGCACTGATCTTCATCGACACCTGGTCAAAGTCATCGTTGACTCACTTCATCACTGAAGAAAATGGAAGTTTGAGAAGGCGAGGGAAATCAAAAGGCTCAATACAGGAAGGAGAAGTTCCTGAAGAAAAACGTTGTCAAGATGACACCTGAGGAGCTTCTCAAGGTCCAAACTGAGATTCAAGACCTCAGCAAAAACTTCGATTCCTACTATGCTGATTGGCAAGGAGCCAAGACCAGATTAAATCAACTGACGAAGAAATTCACAAGTGTTGCTGCCCCAATGCAACATGAAAATCCTCAGTGAAGCCTCCGCTCAGCCCTCTTGAAGAAAATGCCAAGCACGCTGATGTCTTTCAGCCTGCTGAAGAAAATGCTGATTCCAGGGCTGATGATCCCATCCCAGCCGCTGAAGAAACTGCCAGGGCATCCACTAGTGGTGCGCCTGAAGAAATTGCTCAAGACAGGGGAACTGCATCAGTTGCTCCTGAAGAAACTGCACCAAATTCCTCAGCTCCTCCTGCGCCAACTCCAACTCCAATTCTTCCATCTGCTTCTGATGTGAAGAAAACCAAGGCTGCGGAACGAGCTGCTGTGAAGAAAAGGAAAGCATCAGCTGCGTCAGATTCTTCGGCTGCGAAGAAAATGAAGCCAATGACCAGCTCTTTTGAAAATCCAATTGATGCTGTTCCAATCACCTCCATACCATCAAAGGAAGTTGTTCCTTTTGGAGAAGACTATGAGATCCCAATCGGATCTGATGAAGAACATCAATCTGCTGCTTCGTCAGAGAAAATTGATGAAGAAATTGAAGTGGAAGCAATCCCTTCAACCCCAGTTATTTCCTCATCAGACCATGAAATTCCACAAGCTGGTGCTGAGGAAATTGAAAATGAAGATGTGGATATTGGATGCACCACTCCAGTGATAAATGATGACTTTTGGGAAAGTCAGCATCCCAATACTCCTCTCTTCACCCCGCTACAACAAGTTCCTCACTCCCCTGCACAAACAGTCCAAATAGACTCTGAAGAAAATCAACCGACTGGTTTGGTGCATGAAGAAATTCCAGCCGCTAGTGCTGATGAAACCGCTGCTGCTGCAAATCCTCAGACTGCACCTGTTGAGGAACAAGACATTCCTCAGGCTGAAGAACCTGAACTTGTAATTCCTGAGGTGGTGATGCAACTCACTGACACCCCTCTGCCCAAGCAAAAGAATCCGTTCTCAACCAAGCAAAAGTTCAAGGCTGAGGATTTCTTTGCCGAGCACGTGTTCTTCACTGAATATAATCCTTATGATTCTGCTCGAATTAGAAAGAGGCGCTTCTGGACTGCCAGTCAAGCAAACTTCTATTCCTCAGTGCTTTTCAACAAGGACAAAATCTTCGATCATGCTCATATTCCTCATGTGGATATGGAGTCGCTGCCGAGCTTTGAGCCGTCCTCGGTGTTCTTCACGACGCAGGACTTCTAAACTTCTGCACTGATATTTGTGACTGGAATGAAGAGCTAATTCTTCAGTTCTATGCAACCCTGCACATCACCGGAGACGCTGAAGATGTGAATTCATGGGTCTTAGATTGGATGACTGAAAACACTCACTACAAAGCACCAGCAAGTGAATTGCTTCGTGCCCTACCACTCAGTCCTCCGCTTGATGGTGCACATCGTATCTATGAAGAAAAAGAACTTTCAAATCACTATATGCAAGTACTGATGAAGCCTTTGAAGCCAAGACAGGCACCAAGAACCAAATTCCTCGTCAAGGAATTATTATATGTGCCTCGGACAGTCTATCAAATTTTGACAAAGACTATGAGTCCTATCAAAGGCCACGACTCGAACGATGAAGAAGTCGTTGGCATCATGAAGAATATGCTTTTCAACATCATCAATGGCGTTCCCGTCAATTTCCATGATTTCTTCATGAGGACTCTGGCTAACATTGCCATGTCACCTTTTGAGCTGAAGCCTTATGCACCTTGGATTATGAGATTCATCAGGTCAAGATCTTCACTGAATTACAAGGCTGATACTTTGAACCACTGCAGCTACCTGCCCCCGATTGAAGTCCTCAAACGGACAATTACCTCAGCTGATGACAAGGGCAAGGCCGCTGCTGTGATAGATGAAGGCATTCGTCCATTGGATGGACAGTTTCGCAAAGCAGCATCCTACTCCACCAATGATGACTCTGCCACACATGACTCAGCAGCAAATACCTCAGTCAAGCAAAGTCCTCAAGCTACTGCACCTAGGGTGATGACTGACCATGAGTTACTCCTCAGTCTTCATCAGAAGGTTGATCGTAATCATAAGTGGGTCAAACGTCAGTTTGGTACTCTTCTTTACAACATGACCTCAACTCACAATGCAGTGAAGAAAAACCACTACTACCTTCATGAAACCTTCAAGCGCACCTGGGCTGTTCTTTCACATGTCTACAGTGAAGAAGAACTGCATTCAATGGGACTCAAGGAAGAATTTGACTGGTCTGCACCTCCTCCGAAGAAATTCAAGAAGGTCAAAGTTCCTTCCTTGGTGGCCAGCTCCTATTCTTCATCTCGCGACACTGATGAAAATGAAGATTTGGAAGACACTGTTGCTGGTCCTACTTCGACAACCGACCCCAACAATGCTGGCGCTCCGTCTTCAACTTGAAATTCTTCAAGAGCGTTAGTCCTTAGTTTCGATCCTTTTGGTCATTTGATGACAAAGGGGGAGAAATTTGAGTTAGTCTTCAAGCGGGTCTAGTTTTTGTCTATATACAGTATTTTATTAAGTTACAACTCTCGTTCTTCCGAAACCTTTTATTGGATCGAGTTGTAATCTTAAACCCGATGGTGCTTTGATAGTTTTGATGCATTATGCTCTATTCTCTGATTACAGTAGTTTTGATATTTGTTATGCTCTGATCCAATTTGGCCTTTGGGCTCTGATACTCTTGATGCGTTACATTGCATAACATCAAGCACCATATTTCATCATGCATTTCAAATTCTTCATACTATATGTTAAATGCGTGTATGAATTACAAGATATAGGGGGAGATCTCCATGATTCAATTCTTCAAATGTGCATTGCCTCAAAAGCAAATTCCTCACTATGCACATCTTCAGGGGGAGTTCTTCTATATCTTGCAATCAAATTCTTCATTATCAGTATTTACACTTCATATGTTACCCCCGTTGAAAACTTAACCTATATTGTCATCAATCACCAAAAAGGGGGAGATTGTAAGTGCATCTAGTGCCCCTTAGTGATTTTGGTGTATTGAAGACTTATAGGTTAAGTAACTAATCGTTGTGAGTGTACACATGTCTATAAGTCTATGAGGAGTTTGATATTTACGGTGAAAGTCGACCCTAAAATGAAGTTCTTCAACTGAAGACTTTGATATTACGAAGACTTTCGAAGACTTTGAAAGTGAAGAAATTGGTGTGACCTTGAAGACTTGGTATTCATTTGAGGAACATGAAGCGTGAAGACTTTTGTTTTCGTAGTTTCATTTTCTCTTTCTTGAGTCATAGGAAACACCGTCATTGTTAAAGGGGTCGAGGAAATACTAAGGAAAAATTTCCATGTGATGCTCAACTCAAAATCCTACACCTACCAATCCCTTGAGTGAAGCTTTTGGAAATCTCATACAGTTCAGTCAATTTCTTGATGTGATGAGACGAAGCTCTTACAGTGTTGAGAATTTGTTCGGATCGAGGAGTTAGGAATTCGCCGGTCTGAATTGCCTACGATGAGGAACATGATAGCCCCGAGGAATTTGATATTCAAAATTCCGACCGTTGTTGTGTTGCGCGCCGGCTGTCCAAAATATCTTATCCACCTAACGGTCATATCATTGAAGGGCATTTATGTCTTATCATGTCGGGCTGCTCCCTAGGCTATAAATATCCGCCCCCTACAACCACTAGTTGGTTGGCTGCTCCGAGAGAACTTGACACTTGTCATTTGAGAGCAACCCATCCTCTGAGGAATTTGAGCGAAAATCATCAAGTGAGGAAAATCCCAAAAACCAAACCAAACCCCAACAAACCCAAAGTGATTGAGCATCACTGAAGAAATTGATCCTGCGTGGATCCGACGTTTTTTACCTTTGAAGACTGTGCTTCTTCCAGATGGTTAGGCGTCAAGGTCTAGAGCATCCAAGAGGAATTGTGGATCGCCGAGTGACCAAGTATGTGAAGGTTTGGAAGTCGCTGAAGACTAACCACGAGTGATTGGACGAGGTCTGCGTGACCTTAGTTCAAGGAGAATACGGTGAGGACTTGGTGTCTGAGCTGCGTGCTCGATGGATGGGTGTCCGGACTGTGTGTCCTCGAGTTTAAATACTCAGCCGCTCCAACCAGACGTACAACTGAGACAGCAGTTGGAACTGGTCTATCAAATCATTGTCTTCACCAACCTAACTGGTTCTATTTCCTCAACCCTTTCATTTCCTCATTCTTGTGTTGAGTGTTTGTTCATATCTGTGTTTGAAGACTTTGGTGAAGACTTTCTCAATTTCCTCAGTTCAATTTCTTCAGTCTGTTTGTCTTCATCTTGTGTTATCCTGTGATTACGCTTTCTGTACTCTGTGCTAGTCTTCATTTCATCATGATGACTATGCGTGTATTCTGTTATTCTTACTTCTGAGTACTTATTCCGCTGCAAGTATTTCTTCGCTAAGGAATTTCCTCACCGGAAAATTCCTCAGTAAAGAATTCATAAAAATCGCCTATTCACCCCCCACCTCTAGTCGATATAACGCACTTTCACTATTCCTTGCATGGACCAGCTCCATACGCCTCCCCTCACAGCAGCTCCAGTCCACCAGCCTTTCGGTGTGCACCGCCCGCTAGCTAGCCATCCTCCCTACTTAACCCCTACGCCCAGCCTCCTCGAGCACCCGCCGCGCCCGCCCTCACCCCCGATCACGCCCGCCGAACCAAGTCACATCGCCGCGGCGCCAGGACCTGCGCTCTCCTATCTTGAAGCTTTACTCTCTCCCCAAAAAATGGGAACGCACGCCGCTCGCCGTAGCCACTTCTCCAGCATGCCCCCCCCGCCCTTGCTATTTCAGACCCCCCGCTTCACGCCCAAACAACGCATCCGCTCACGGCCTCTCTGCTTCCGCTGCCTCGCTCGCGACCACCTTGTCAACACCTGCCGAGACCCTGTTCGCTGCTCTCGCTGCGGTTGCTCCGGCCACCGCAGCTTCCGCTGCTCCTCAAACCTCCCACTAACACTCCAACGCCTCCGCCTCCCTAACCGCCGCACCGCCATGACCGACAACAACGACGACGTCCTTTGGATCGGCTCGTTCCGACTCAACCTCCTCCGCCCCATCTCAACCTCGCCCCGCTCCCCACGCTCCGCGTCTTCCGATGGCGATTCCGCCCCGTTGTCTCAGCACGGCTCCCCCCTCCGAGCCACACCTCCATCCTAGGCGAGGGCGCTGGCGACGGCATCTCTGACGCTGCCTCGGCCATTCGTGGGTCGGTGCGCTCGCAGTCGCCCTCGTCGTCCTCGGCTTCATCGCCCGGCTTCGCGCACTCCATGTACCCGGACATCTTCGTCCCGTCCGGCCTCCTCCATGACGTGGGCCACTTCGCCTTCGCCCACTTGGACCACGTCATGATCGAGCCGTACGACTTCATCCGCCTCGCCATCGAGCACCACGCCGGCCACCCCTCCTTCCACTTCGCCGCCACCACCGCATGTGCGGCCCTTCTCGTCTTCGACTCCCACGACGAACGCGAGGCCACCATGGCAAACTTTCCCGCCAGGTACGCCGACGTCAAGATCACCCTCCTCCGCCCCGAAGAAACCGACAACCGCGCCACCACCCACTACGATCGCCTGGTCGAGCTCGAGGCCAAGAATTACCCCCTCGAGCTTTGGCACCCGCAAGGCACGAACTTTGTGTTCGGCCACTTTGAGGTGCTTTGCTGCGTCGACAACAACTGCCTCAACGCCGGAGACTTCACGGCCATGCGGGCCTTCCTCCGCGTGGAAGGCGGCCACGTCACGCCGGAGGGGTTCATCCTCCGTCTTCCGCCCGCTCAAGTCGTCGACGTCAAGCTCCGGGTTGTCAAAACCTGGGCGATCTTCGACGACCAACCAGTCCCCCTCGATGCCGACGGCGACGACGACCTCCCTAGCCAGCCGCATGTCCACGGCGCCTGGCGTTGGAACTGTGGCCACGTCGGCCCCTGCCCCGGGCTGCATGGTGACGACAGCATGCCACCCCCATCGTCGTGCGAACCACCACCACCACCCCTCGCTGAGGGCCTCTGCCCGCTCGTGTCAACTTCCTCCAGCCCCTCGGCGGTGGGCCACTGTTGCCTCCTGATGCGGTGCACGACGACGACACCGGCCTTGATGACCACCTGGCCGGCGACGCTGGCGACTCCTTCTCACCTGCTGTGGAGGTGTCCAACTCCTTCTCCTCATTGGCCCTCGACGAGGGTGAATGCTCTCAACTATCCGGTAACCTCCTAGACTCGTTCATTACCACTCCCACGTAACCCCACCCAATCTTACCTACTTGCACTCCTTGTCCAGGCACGGCCTCTGCTGCGCTCAACTCCGATGAGCATGAGGCCACCGTCCGCCGCATCTAGGGCGCTGGCAAGAGGGCTACCGATGCTGCCAAGCTTCGAAGGAGCCGTCGCCTCGCAGAGAAGGAAGAGGGCCAGTTCGTAGACATGACCACCAAGGCCATGCGCGCGAAGGCTCGCCGTTTTGACCTGCAGCAGGCCATAGCCGAGCTCGTCGCGGCCCTCGACGTGTCAGGCCTCACCAGCACTCCGGACGAGCCAGTGCATGATGCGGCATCCCTTTCCCAAATCGCGCTCATCTGCGGTGCTGAGCAGCAGGAGCTTGATGAGGTGTCCTCCCCGGAGCCGTGATCGACGCTGCACGAACCTGGACTCCGGTTCCTCGCCAAAACTGCTTAGTCCTCCCTTGTTATGGCCGTATCTGCCCTTTAGGCAATGTTTCAATTCCTAGATTTGCCTTTCCAGCGCTTCTCACTCGTTCCCATAGATGCATGGGCGAGCTGATTCCCGATCCTTTTGTAATGTATGTTCACAACATGGACTTTTGGTGCCTACCTTTAGCTAATGAATGGCCTCAAGTTTAACTTTTGCTGTTGGAATGTCCGTGGTCTTGGCCATAGTCAGAAATGCTCGGACGTCCTCTCTGAGCTAATCGCCATTAACCCTCATGCGTGTTTCCTTCAGGAAACAAAACTCAGCTCTATCTCTAACTCCTTCCAAAAAAAGTTCCTCCCAAAGCACCTCGATCTCACTCACACCCTGCCGGCTACGGGCTCGGCCAGAGGCATTATCTCGGCCTTCTCATCCTCTCAGTTTTCTCTCCTCACTTCAGACGCTGGCCTTTTCTCCCAAACCTCTACGATCTCCTGCCTTGCCTCCCCTCAAACGCTAGCTGTCACAAACGTCTACGCACCCACTGACCATGCCCTCAAACAGGATTTCCTGTCTGAGCTTGCCTCCTTTGTACCCCCCTCGCCAACCCCCTGGCTTATCTTGGGCGATTTCAACCTCCTACGGCGCCCCTCGGACAAAAACACACATAACTTCAGGCAATCCGAAGCTGACATGTTCAACGCTTTTATCCACCTTCATGGGCTAATCGAGCTTCCTCTCCTTGACCGCTGTTACACATGGTCGAGCAAGAGGGATCAGCCCATCCTCGAAAACTTAGACCGAGTTTTCATTAATGTTGACTGGGACCTCCTCTTCCCAAACACCACAATCGCTTCACTAACCCGCTACATCTCAGACCACGTTCCCCTTCTAATCACGATAGACACCATCATCCCTCGCCCCGCTCTTTTCCGCTTTGAAAATCGTTGGGCCGTTCGACAGGCATGCCTTGTCGTTGTTCAAACAGCTTGGGCTGAGGCCGGGATACGCTCCAACCACGCCCTGAACCTTGCCGCTGCTATCAAACGGACGCGTTCCGATCTTAAAATGTGGCGGCTCTCTGCTATTCCTCTGAATACTCGTGAAAAAAATTGCAAAACAGTTAAATCTGTTCTTGATATCGTTGAAGAATCCCGCTTTCTATCTCCCCTCGAGCTTGCACTTCGCCGGGTTATTATCAAAGTTCTACAACGCACTCTTCGTGAAAAAGTGTTGTACTGGATCCAACGTGGGAAAGTCCGAACTGCGCTGGAAGGAGACGAAAACTCTAGATTCTTCCATGCCTCGGCCTCTGCCCGTCTTCGCAAAAATAAGATCACAGTCCTGGAGGCGAATGGCTCTGAGTTCTTTTCTCATGACGCTAAATCAAAAATCCTCTCTGACTACTACACCTCCCTTCTCGGCACTGCTTTTCAACCCACTTGGTCCTTCTCCCTCCTAGATCTCTATCCCTCACCTATTCCCCAACTTCGCTCTCTCGATGACCCTTTCACAGATGACGAGATTTCTGAGGCTTTCTTGTCCATGAATAAAAATGCTAGCCCTGGCCCAGACGGTTTTGGCCCCGGGTTCTACAGGAAATTTTGGCATATTCTCAAATGTAAAATCCGCAATTTCTTCGCTGATTTTCATACCCTGCGTTCGGACATCTCCTGCCTCAACCGGGCTCTCATTATTCTCCTTCCGAAGAATAATGACGCCAGTCCCCAAATGACTTTCGCCCCATCTCCTCCAAAATTGCCTGTCAAAGGTGTTGCCAAACTCCTTACCAACAGACTTAAAACTCACATCCCTCTTCTGGTCCACGCCGACCAAACTGGCTTCCTGTCTGGTCGCAACATCTCGGAAAACTTCCTCTACGCCGCTGACATTCTCCACTGCTGCGCCAAGAAAAAGGGCCCAGCCATCGTTGTCAAGCTGGACTTTCGGAAAGCGTTCGACTCAATCTGTTGGTCCTCCCTTCTCCACACCTTACAGGTTAGGGGCTTCCCACCTCGCTGGTGCGACTGGATCCGATCTCTGCTTACCTCTGGATCCACCGCTGTTATGCTCAATGGCATCCCAGGGAAGTGGATCCAATGCAAGAATGGGCTACGGCAAGGTGACCCCCTATCACCCTACCTGTTCATCATTATGGCCGACATTCTCCAACAAATGATCATTAACGCTCATAAGGATGGTACTCTTTTACACCCCCTGTTCCCCCACCTCCCGTGCCCTGTTCTGCAATATGCGGACGACACTCTAATCATCGTCAAAGCCACCACGAATGCAGCCAAGCACCTCAAACACATCCTGGACGCCTTTGCCGCAGCCACTGGCCTAAAAATCAACTTCACCAAAACGACCTTCATCCCCTTAACGTGGATCCGCAGGATGCCGCTCAAATGGCCCTTGACCTTGGAACAAACATCTCCTCCTTTCCGCAAACCTACCTAGGGCTACCCTCTCCCGCATAAGCTGCCGCCCTCGCATTCCAGCTGTCATCGACCGTTCGCGACACCTATCGGCTGGCTGGTGTGCCCTACTCCTCTCGCGTGGTGGCAAATTAGTTCTCCTCTCAGCCGTCCTAGATAGTCTCCCCACGTATTTTATGCTGTGTTTTCTCTGCCCATCCAGGTTATTGAAGCTATTGACAAGCGAGACGCACTTTTTCTGGTCCAACGATGAAACTTGCTCGGGGCTAAATGCTTGGTTGCTTGGGATAAAGTATGCACCCCTAGAGATGCAGGTGGTTTGGGTGTTAAAACCTTCGGGCACAAAATTTTGTTTACTGCTGAAATTTGCTTACAAATTTTACACTCCACCTCCCTTCCTTGGAAGGATTGGGTTCTGCATCACTCACCTCTCCATATTGGCTTTGGCAAGAATAGCTCCTTTCTTGCTAAGACTATTTTCAAACACCTTCAGACCTTGAGAGAGATTTCCCGAAGGCTTTGTTGGAGATGGCTGCTCCACCTTCTTACAGTTAGATCGATGGCTAAAGCCCGAACCTCTCGCTACTGATCTACCCAGCCCTTTTTCCCACCATACAAAACAAAACACCTTGGTAGTTAAAATTATGCAGGAAGGGATCGATCTTGCTCTTCGTAATCGGCTAACCACTACTGCGATTGCAGAACTTGCTTCTCTAAACTCTTTGTTGCAGGATTGCGCTCTCTCGCAGGTACTGGACACTCGTCGCCTGCTCAATGGGTCCTCCTTCTCGACCCGGGGTGCGTATGCGGCTCTCTCGGATCATCTCTCCGACCCCATGCTCGCCGCCATCTGGGACTCACAAGTGCCCAAAAAGGTTATGATCTTCGGATGGCTCTTCTACCTCGACCGACTCAACACCCGGAAGAACTTGCATAAAAAAACATCCTGGATACAGCAACTTGTCCAAGATGTTCTCACCAGGTTGAAGATCGTGAGCACCTGTTCTTTACTTGCCCGGCTGCTCGGGCCATTTGGCAGGCTATCTCCATTCGCCCATGCTTCACGCCTGTTTGTAACCTCTTCTCTACGAGGTTACCAACTGCATTGCCAACTTCAGTATGCTCCTTCGTGCTCCTAATCGTCCTCTGGAAGATCTCGGACGCTAGGAACAAAAAAGTCTTCCAAGGACTCGACCTTCCTACTGCTGATTCCATTAGAGCTATTATTGAAGACATAACTTTATGGGCTCCTCGGCTAAAAACCGAGAGCCTAAAGGAACACGCCGGGCTGTGGCGTGACTTCCTCTCCTCACGAAACATGTGAGCTATGTACTCTTCTGCTATGTTTGAAATATATTCAGGTGGGGAGCCTTTCCCCCCCGGTGACCATTTCAAAAAAACGACACCAGCCACTTCACGCTCTTCCTCCACGCCGTCGTCATCCTCGCCACCCAGGACGTTGCGTAGGCAGGTCATCGACCCTTTGCCCTCCTTGGTCTACGTGCAACGGATGAGGCTGAACGGCATGAAGCGCGTCTTCTAGATGACGGGCGACTAGGAGTCCCACCCAGACGACGGCTTACGAAAAGACGGTCGTGCCCGTCGTGGAGAACATCAGCTACCAGGACGTGGTAGCCACCGGCGTGTGGAAGGAGGCCGCGAGGATGCAGGGCATCCAGGGCGTGCCCTTCAAGGGCATCTGCATGGCCAACGTCACCGCCGAGATGGCAAGGAGAGGAAGGTGTCGTGGAACTGCGCCGACGTCGAGGGCGTGTCGGCCGGCGTCACCCTGGCGCCATGCGAGCCGCTGCAGGGCACCCATGCTGGCTCATGCCCGTTCCCCACCGACACGCTTGCCGTCGACCAGATCACCGTGCAGTAATGCTCTTACTCTATCAGTACTCCTGCATCCCCTGCTTCTGCAGCAGCAGGGACGGACAACTAGCAGCTAGTCTGTCTAATCAAGCTTACCAGCTTCTTAATTATTTACTGCTGATGATGGCCAAATGTTTCCCAAGTAAGTAGTAGATCGAGAGTACTCTTCAACGAAATGAAATACTTCCTCTGTTCATTTTTGTATGACTTTGTAGAAATTTCAGACAGTGCATAAAACAGTTCAATCTCAGTTGTCTGAAACATCTTATAAAAAAGAACGGAGGGAGTACAACAACAATAACAATGGTCGAGCTCAAATTGTATGCCCACTTGGTGCTTCAACACCTCTTCGCAAAGTTGTTTGATGACCTGCACTTTGTTCAGTGGCTGGGACAGAGTAGCTGTAGGATGCTAATCAGAGCATCTCTAGCCAAACCCCCATTCTATAACTCTCTAAATACTCTCTCAAATCTTAACTCAAATATAAGAAGTTAAGGAAGTGAGAGGAGCTAATCGAGAAAATCGGGCTAACCTTCATAGTGGCAATTTTGCGAAGCCGCATGTTGAAAGTGGCAAATACCCAGTTTTCTCGAGCTAATCAAACCTTTATATTTGACTCACTAAAAATGTCTCTGTCTAATTCTTTCATCCTTAGACTTAGACTCATACATTTGAAACAAATGCATGCTATTTCGCCAACAATTTCAATGATTCAAATGCACCAATATGCATCAATTCAACTACAAATGCACATATAGTTCATCCAATTCAATAATTTGACTAAACTCGACATTGCTACCACCGCCTTAATAGTCTGAAAAGAGATAACCATAGTTGACACACAAACTTGACATCACTACCACCGCTGTCGGTGCAACAAACCCCTGGTCTGTTACTCAGACCGTGCACAGGCCTAACAGAGCAAGATTGCAACGACCAAGACAAGGCCAATCACAAGAGATCAACTCTTTGAGAAATCAGAGTGCAGATCAAGAGGACCAAGTCAGGCCAAAGGAAGCGAGACACCATTAAGGGAAAACCTCCCTTGCCGGGCAGGCGAGCTTAGCGAGGTCGAGGTGGCCCCAAGAGTAAGCATCAAGACCATCCCGGCAGGCCTACCGGACACAACGAAGGCAAACCACCCCGCCAAGGCTCCACCCCTCCACATCACAGCGACTCAAGTCATCGATCGGTGCGGTGTCAAGCCCCCAAGTGACTAACTGGCTGCTTCTTCCCACATGGCAGCCACATCCTACAGAAAACACCTCCAAATGACACCCGTCCAGCAAAGTGTCGTGCAGACAGGAGAGAAGGTGGCCAAGCAGCCCGGCAAGGGCCATGCTGTGACACTAAGCGGCGCATTTAATGCGCTCTGCCCTCTCTATAGAGTTTGGTATGATAGCCCTGTTCACTATCTAATTAGTGCATAATGACTAATTTTTTTCATTATGGTGACCCCTTGATCTATAAAAGGAGGCACATGGCAATCATAGAAAGGATTCAGTCCCCTGTACACTCATACGCGCGTAGCTGCTCTCACCCCAAGGCAACCCTGCCAGGCAAAAGCATTGCGTCTTCTACCACAATCCACCATCAATCCATCAAAACAGGAGTAGGGTTTTACGCCTCGCGGCGGCCCGAACATCCATAAAACTGCATGTGTGATCTCTGCGGTGTTGTGCAACATTCTCCGCTCTTTGTGCAACGTGCTCATTCCCCCTGCCGAACCACAATGGGCTCATGGCCTCATAGGTGGCCGCGGTTTCCCACGACATCTTTGGCGTGCTAGGTAGGGGGTAGCGCTTGCGCGAACCCGAGAAGCGTACGTAGCGCGTCATCTTCATCGTCATTTTTTTCATCGATGGCTCCATCGACCATGGCGCCCAAGAAGAAGCCCAGTGCCGCAGCTCACCCGTCCACCTCGAAGGCACCGTCACGCATGGCCGCCGACGCCGCAGGAGCTACGGGGAAGCTCGGGGGTGTAGACACTACGGGGAACGTGGTCGGCGCAGGCGGCGTCGTCACCACCTCCCTACGGCCGAAGCAGGAGCAGGAGGCACCGGGGAAGGACATCGTCAGTAGCACCCCAGCGGCGAAGCTCCACGAGGTAAGGGTGGAGATATTATTTCGTCTACACCCCTCCACCCAGCCGAAGGGCATAGCCACAGCGGTGGTGCTTGTTCTAGGGCGAATCGCAACTTTCCACCGCGGGCACGACCGCAGGGCATGCACCACCCCGAGAGCGAGCTGACCCAGCCGCTGTGCCCAGCGGAGCCATTGGTCCTCAAGCTCCTCCACCTCGTCACCATGCCATCCAAGCGGCTGGCTCGCAACGACGAGAGCATGGCGCGGTCGCTACCGGCACCGTCAGCAGCCGGGCGACCTTGCGATCTACATCATCATCACCCATGCCAAGCACTGCCTCGGAGGCCATGGCGTGGCCCAACTGCTGTTGAGATTTCTGCCGGCAGCTGATCAGATGGATGAGTGGCAAGCCACCATCCAAAGCCCGATTGGTTTCGCCGAGGTAGGAGGATCACAGCAAGCTAGCGCACCACGGCCTCCCCAGGCTACGAGAACGGCCTTCGCTGCTGGACGTACCGAAGGGGCCATCCCCATGGTGCAGTCCCCTTCGCTGCAGCCAGTGCGGGAGCCACGCAACCAAGGACCCGACGACGTCTCGATGGCCTCATCTGACCCTCGAGCGCGCCAAGGCCAACGGCAGGCCCCAGAGGACAGGCAGAGGGAAGGCGCGCACGTGGCCATCGAGCAACGCCTTGGCATCCTCTGCCAGTCCGATGGGCGCGATGGCCCCAACGTCGACGAGCTCGCACTCGGTGGAGGCGGTTACCTGCCTTTCGAGGTTGGGTGCTCTGCCTTCACCCGAGAGCTGTGGCAAGTCCGTTGATCGTCTGCTTGCACGTTCAAGCCAGAGATACTAGAGAAGTACGATGGGAGGCTAAACCCGGCAGAGTTCTTGAGCATCTACACCATCGCTGTTCAAGCTGCCGGGGAAAGAGATGAGAAGGTGTTCGCCAATTACTTCCCTTTAGCACTAAAGCCAAATGTAAGGTCTTGGCTGATGCACCTACCGGAGAACTCCCTTTCAACCTGGGCTGAGCTATGCCACGAGTTCATTGGCACCTTCAAGGTTGGCCATCAAGAACCAGGGCGGCCCAGCCTTGCAGCTTCTCCCACAGAAAGAAGGAGAGACTCTGCGGAAGTACATGCAGAGGTTCAGCCGAGTCCACAGAAATATTCCAGACATCCACCCGGCAGCTGTGATAGATGTGTTCCAGTCCAACGTGTACAATCGATGGATACGTGCCAAGATGAACGTTCGATTTCCCAAGACCGTGAAGGAGCTTTACACTCTAGTGGATAAGTGTGCTCGGGTGAAGGAGGGGAGGCAGCTCCCTGGAGAGGAGGATGGCATCGACGTCGACTCAGAGGATGATGACGAGGCCACCAGTCAGAAGAAGAAGAATAAGAAGCGCAATAAAAGGTGCAAGGATAAGGTAGTGATGACCGTCGAGGGATCGGGCATACCTAATACCAGCAAGAAGGCCAAGACTGAGGTACCTGACAAGGAAGTTGATGCGTGCACTGATTGCCGGGAGGCCGCGGCTGCCGAGAAGGCTGGGAAAGGTGATGGCCCATGATACGTCTCCAACGTATCTATAATTTTTTATTGCTCCATGCTACTTTATCTATTGTTTTAGGCAATATTGGGCTTTATTATCCACTTTTATATTATTTTTGGGACTAACCTATTACCCGGAGGCCCAGCCCAGATTTGTTGTTTTATGCCTATTTCAGTGTTTCGAGGAAAAGGAATATCAGACGGAGTCAAAACGGAACGTAATCAACTTGAGAAGTTATTTTTGGAAGGAAACCCACCTGATGGACTTGGACCCCACGTCAGAAGATACGGGAGGTGCTCACGAGGGTGGGGGCGCCCACCCCGGGCGCGCCCCCTGCCTCGTGGGGCCCCCGTAGCTCCACCGACGTACTCCTTTCACCTATATATACCTACGAAGCCTAAAACTTCCAGAACAGAAGTTAGATCGGGAGTTCCGCCGCCGCAAGCCTCCAGAGCCACGAAAAACCAATCGGGAACCATTTCCGGTACCCTGCCGGAGGGGGGATCCATCTCCGGTGGCCATCTTCATCATCCCGACACTATCCATGACGAGGAGGGTATGTACCAGTAGCTATGTGTTTGATCTCTCTCTCTCTCGTGTTCTCTCTCATGTTCCTCTATGGCATGATCTTGATGTATCCCGAGCTTTGCTATTGTATTTGGATCTTATGATGTTTCTCCCCCTCTACTCACTTGTGATGAATTGAGTTTTCCCTTTTGAAGTTATATTATCGGATTGAGTCTTTTATGAGAACACTTGATGTATGTCTTGGTGATCAACTTGCGGGTTTCGTGACATTGGGAACCTATGCATAGGGGTTGGCACACGTTCTTGACTCTTCGGTAGAAACTTTGGGGCACTCCTTGAAGAACTTTTATGTTGGTTGGATGAATCTGAGATTGTGTGATGCATATCGTATAATCATACCCATGGATACTTGAGGTGACAATGGAGTATCTAGGTGACATTAGGGTTTTGGTTGATTTGTGTCTTAAGGTGTTATTCTAGTACAAACTCTTTTATAGATTGATCCGAAAGAATAACTTTGAGGTGGTTTCGTACCCTACCATAATCTCTACGTTTGTTATCCGCTATTAGTGGCTTTGGAGTGACTCTTTGTTTCATGTTGAGGGATTGTTATATGATCTATCTATGTTATTATTGTTGAGAGAACTTGCACTAGTGAAAGTATGAACCCTAGGCCTTGTTTCCTATCATTGCAATACCGTTTACGCTCACTTTTACCGCTTGTTACCTTGCTGTTTTTATATTTTTAGATTACAAAAACCTTTATCTACCATCCATATTGCACTTGTATCACCATCTCTTCGCCGAACTAGTGCACCTATACATTTACCATTGTATTGGGTGTGTTGGGGACACAAGAGACTCTTTGTTATTTGGTTGCAGGGTTGTTTGAGAGCGACCATCTTCATCCTACGCCTTCCACGGATTGATAAACCTTAGGTCATCCACTTGAGGGAAATCTGCTACTGTCCTACAAAACTGTGCACTTGCAGGCCCAACAACGTCTACAAGAAGAAGGTTGTGTAGTAGACATCAAGCTCTTTTCTGGCGCCGTTGCCGGGGAGGCTAGGTAAGTGAAGGTATATCTTTAGATCTTGCAATTGAATCTTTTTGTTTCTTGTTTTATCACTAGTTTAGTTTATAAAAGAAAATTATAAAAAAATGGAATTGAGTTTGTCTCATACGCTTCATCTTTTTAATATCTTTCGTGAGTATGATGGAAAGGAAATTTGTGCCAAAGTGTTAGAAGAAGAATGCATTAAATTGTTTGGTACTAAACATTTGAATGATGAACATGATTGAAATGTTGTTAGTATGAACTCCTTGAATATCCATGATGCTAATGATATGCAAAGCCACAAGCTTGGGAAAGCTATGTTTGATGAAGATGATATTTTTTGTCCCCCAAGCTTTGTTGAGCAAATTTATTATGGTGAAAGCATGCCTCCTATCTATGATGATTATTGTGATGACACGTATGCTATAAAGAATAATGATAACCATGAAACTTGTCATCTTGATCTTAATTCTCAATCATATGATAGTTATTTTGTTGAGTTTGCTCCCACTACTATTCATGAGAAGAAATTTGCTTATGTGGAGAGTAATAAAAATTCTATGCTTGTAGATCATGAAAATAATGCTTTAGGTGCTGGTTATATTGTTGAATTCATTCATGATGCTACTGAAAATTATCATGAGAGAGTATCATATGCTTCTACATATTGCAATAATATCAAGTTTCCTCTCTATGTGCTTAAAATCTTAAAGTTATGCTTGTATTGCCTTCCTATGCTAGTTGATTATTGTTCCCATAAGTTGTTTGCTCACAAAATCCCTATGCATAGGAAGTGGGTTAGACTTAAATGTGCTAGTCATATTCTTCATGATGCCCTCTTTATGTTTCAATTATTATCTTTTATGTGAGCATCATTGAAATCATAATGCCTAGCTAGGGGCGTTAAACGATAGCGCTTGTTGGGAGGCAACCCAATTTTATTTTAGTTTCTTGATTTTTGGTTCTGTTTAGTAATAAATAATCCATCTAGATTCTGTTTAGATGTGGTTTTATGTTTTAGTTAGTGTTTGTGCCAAGTAGAACCTTTGGGAAGACTTGGGTGAAGTCTTTATGATCATGCTGTAAAAAACAGAAACTTTAGCTCTCACGAGATTAGCTATAACATTTTACTGGAGAGTGATATTTAGTTGATTCTTTTTGGAGATGATTACTAGACAAATTCCTCAGGTCCACCAATTTATTTTAGAATTGTTTGAGTTCCAGAAGTTTGCGTTAGTTACAGATTACTACAGACTGTTCTGTTTTTGACAGATTCTGTTTTCTATGTGTTGTTTGCTTATTTTGATGAATCTATGGCTAGTAAAATAGTTTATAAACCATAGAGAAGTTGGAATACAGTAGGTTTAATACCAATATAAATAAATAATGAGTTCATTACAGTACGTTGAAGTGGTGTTTTGTTTTCTTTTGCTAACGGAGCTCACGAGTTTTCTGTTAAGTTTTGTGTTGTGAAGTTTTCAAGTTTTGGGTAAAGATTCAATGGACTATGAAATAAGGAGTGGCAAGAGCCTAAGCTTGGGGATGCCCAAGGCACCCCAAGGTAAAATTCAAGGACAACCAAGAGCCTAAGCTTGGGATGCCCCGGAAGGCATCCCCTCTTTCGTCTTCGTTTATCGGTAACTTTACTTGGAGCTATATTTTTATTCACCACATGATATGTGTTTTGCTTTGAGCGTCATTTTATCTTGTTTGTATTTGCTTTCTGTTAGTTAGTTAGAATAGTGTTTTGCATCTTTAGTTTCAATAAAAAGAGTCAAGGATAGCCTTTGCCATGCTTATTTTGCAAGTATACATGTTGCTGTTTGAAAACAGAAAGTTTACCGCTGTTGCAAAAATTCTCTAGAAAATTCAGAGAGTGGTATAATGTTGAATCTTTTTGCATATTGAGCTCCGATAAATTTATTAAAGTGGGAATTTTAGTTCATAATTTTTGGAGTTAGAGAAGTATTGATACTTTTGCATTATTTACAGATTGTACTGTTTTGGCAGATTGCTGTTATGTTTGCATTGTTTGCATATGTTTGCTTGTTTAATGATTCTATTTAAGGATAGGAGTATTAAATATGCAGAGGAATTTAGTATGCAATGTTGAATAATAATGTTAGTGATTTGTTACAGTAGAAAATGATAAGGTTTTGCATTGGTTTATACTAACCTATCTCACGAGTTCTTGTTGAGTTTGTTGTGAATGAAGCTTTTGATAAAAAGAGAAACCATGATATGAGAGGAATTAAGGAGACACAAAAGTTCAAGCTTGGGGATGCCCAAGGCACCCCAAGATAATATTTCAAGAAGTCTCAAGCATCTAAGCTTGGGGATGCCCCGGTTGGCATCCCACCTTTCTTCTTCAGCAACTACCGGTTAGTATCGGTTGAGCCTAAGTTTTTGCTTCTTCACATGAGTTGTGCTATCCTCGCAATGTCGTTTTATTTTGTTTTGCTTTCTGTTTGGATACAATACCAAGATCTGAAATTATTAAATGAGAGAGCCATACATGATTTGGAATTTGTGAGAATACTATATGTGCTTCACTTATATCTTTTGAGCTTGATAGTTTTGCTCATAGTGCTTCACTTATATCTTTTGAGCGTGATAATTTGTGCTCTGGTGCTTCACTTATATCTTTTAGAGCACGGTGGTGGATTTGTTTTATAGAAACTATTGAACTCTCATGCTTCACTTAGATTATTTTGAGAGTCGTTAATAGCATGGTATTTTGCTTAATGATAATATACTTGGTGTTCGAGATATGTGAAACTTTCTTTTGAGTGAATTGAATACTAAGATAAATTTAATGCTTAATAACTGTTTTGAGATATGGAGGTAACAATATCAAAGTCGTGCTAGTTGATAATTGTGAATTTGAGAAATACTTGTGTTGAAGTTTGCAAGTCCCGTAGCATGCACGTATGGGTAAAGTTGTGTAACAAATTTGAAACTTGAAGTGTACCTGGCTTGTGCATCCTTATGAGTGGCGGTCGGGGACGAGCGATGGTCTTTTCCTACCAATCTATCCCCCTAGGAGCATTGTGCGTAGTACTTGATTTTTGATGGCTTCTGATTATTTGCAATAAGTATATGAGTTCTTTTGACTAATGTTGAGCCCATGGATTATACGCACTTTTATCTTTCCGCACTTGCTAGCCTCTTGATGCACGTGCATTGCCCTTTCTCACCTTGAGAGTTGGTGCAAACTTCGCGGTGCATCCAAACCCGTGATATGATACGCTCTTTCACACATAAACCTCCTTATATCTTCCTCAAAACAGCCACCATACCTACCTATCATGGCATTTCCATAGCCATTCCGAGATATATTGCCATGCAACTTCCATCATCATTATTATGACATACATTACTTTTGTCATATCGCCATTGCATGATCATGTAGCTGACATCGTATTTGTGGCAAAGCCACCATGCATTATTTTCCATACATGTCACTCTTGATTCATTGCACCATCCCGGTACACCGCCGGAGGCATTCATATAGAGTCATATTTTATTCTAAGTTTCGAGTTGTAATTGTTGAGTTGTAGTAGAAATAAAAGTGTGATGATCATCATTATTAGAGCATTGTCCCAAGTGAGGAAAGGATGATGGAGACTATGATTCTCACATAAGTCGGGATGAGACTCCGGACGAAAAAAAAGAGGCCATAAAAAAAGAGAGAGAGAAAAGGCCCAAATAAAAAAATAAAAAAATGAGAGAAAAAGAGAGAAGGGACAATGCTACTATCCTTTTACCACACTTGTGCTTCAAAGTAGCACCTTGTTCTTCATGTTGTGAGTCTCATATATTGTGCTTCAAAGTAGCACCTTGTTCTTCATGTAGTGAGTCTCATATATTGTGCTTCAAAGTAGCACTAAGATCTTCATAATAGAGAGTCTCTCATTTTGTCACTTTCATATACTAGTGGGAATTTTCATTATAGAACTTGGCTAGTATATTCCAATGATGGGCTTCCTCAAAGTTCCCTAGGTCTTCGTGAGCAACCAAGTTGGATGCACACCCACTTAGTTCCTTTTGTAGAGCTTTCATATACTTATAGCTCTAGTGCATCCGTTGCATGGCAATCCCTACTCCTCATGTTGACATCAATTGATGGGCATCTCCATAGCCCATTGATTAGCCTCGTCAATGTGAGACTTTCTCCTTTTTTGTCTTCTCCACACAATCCCATCATCATATTCTATTTCACCCATAGTGCTATACCCATGGCTCGCGCTCATGTATTGCGTATGAAACAATTGCTTGGCTTGTCATCGGGGGTATAGAAGTTGGGAACATCTTTGTGTGACGAAAATGAAGCATAGCCTAACTATATGAATTTGTAGGGATGAACTTTCTTTTGCCATGTTATTTTGAGAAGACATGATTGCTTTGATTAGTATGCTTGAAGTATTATTATTTCTATGTAAATATGAACTTTTCCTTAAATCTTTTGGATCTGAATATTCATATCACAAGTAAGAAGATATATATTGAAATTATGCCAAAGTATCACTCCGCATAAAAAATTCTTTTTTTATCATTTACCTACTCGAGGACGAGCAGGAATTAAGCTTAGATGCTTGATACGCTCCAACGTATCTATAATTTTGATTGCTCCATGCTACTTTATCTACTGTTTTAGGCAATATTGGGCTTTATTATCCACTTTTATATTATTTTTGGGACTAACCTATTAACCGGAGGCCTAGCCCAGATTTGCTGTTTTATGCCTATTTCAGTGTTTCGAGGAAAAGCAATATCGACGGAGTCAAACGGAACAAAATCAACTGGAGAAGTTATTTTGGAAGGAAACCCACCTAATGGACTTGGACCCCACGTTAGAAGATACGGAGGTGCTCACGAGGGTGGGGCTCGCCCACCCCCCGCGCGCCGCCTCGTGGGGCCCCGTAGCTCCACCGACGCACTCCTTTCACCCATATATACCTACGTGCCCTAAAACTTCCGAACAAAAGTTAGATCGGGAGTTCCGCCGCAAGCCTCAGAGCCACGAAAACCAATCGGGACCCCTTTCCAGAGACCGCCGGGGGGGGATCCATCTCCGTGGCCATCTTTATCATCCCGACGCTATCCATGACGAGGAGGGAGTAGTTCACCCCGGGCTGAGGGTATGTACCAGTAGCTATGTGTTTGATCTCTCTCTCTTGTGTTCTCTCTCGTGTTCCTCTATGGCACGATCTTGATGTATCCCGAGCTTTGCTATTGTAGTTGGATCTTATGATGTTTCTGTTGGGGAACGTAGTAATTTCAAAAAATTTCCTACGATCACGCAAGACCATGGTGATGGCATAGCAACGAGGGGAGAGTGTCCGCCCACGCACTCGTGAGACCGAAAGCGGAAGCGTTATAACAACGTGGTTGATGTAGTCGACGCCTCCACGATCCGACCGATCCAAGCACCGAACGACGGCACCTCCGAGTTACGCACACGCTCAGCTCGATGACGATCCCGGACTCCGATCCACCAAAGTGTCGGGATGAGTTCCACAAGACGACGGCGTGGGACGATGTTGATGCTCCACCGACGCAGGGCTTCGCCTAAGCTCCGCGACGATATGACTTCTCCGCACAGGCTTCTCCTAAGCTCCATGACGATATGACCGAAGTGGAATATGGTGGAAGGGGGCACCGCACACGGCTAAGGCAAGATCCGTAGATCAACTTGTGTGTCTTGGGGTGCCCCCTGCCCCAGTATATAAAGGAGCCAAGGGGGAGGTGGCCGGCCCTAGGGGAGGCGCACCAAGGAGGAGTCCTACTCCCACCGGGAGTAGGACTCTCTCCTAGTTGGACTAGGATTGGAGGAGGGGAAGAGGGAAGGCGCCCCCCCTTCCTTGTCCTATTCGGACTAGAGGGGGGAGGGGGGCGCGCAGCCCACCTTGGCCTGCCCTTCCTCTTCTCCCATGGCCCATTAAGGCCCATGGACCTCCCGGGGGGTTCCGGTAACCTCCGGCACTCGATAAAATCCCGATTTCAGCGGAACACTTCCGATGTCCAAATGTAGGCTTCCAATATATCAATCTTTATGTCTCGACCATTTCGAGACTCCTCGTCATGTCCGTGATCACATCCGGGACTCCGAACAACCTTCAGTGCATCAATACTTATAAACTCATTATGAACCGTCATCAAACGTTAAGCGTGCGGACCCTACGGGTTCGAGAACTATGTAGACATGACCTAGAACCATTCTCGGTCAATAACCAATAGCGAACCTGGATGCCCATATTGGTTCCTACATATTCTACGAAGATCTTTATCGGTCAAACCGCATAACGACATACGTTGTTCCCTTTGTCATCGGTATGTTACTTACCCGAGATTCGATCGTCGGTATCCAATACCTAGTTCAATCTCGTTATCGTAAGTCTCTTTACTCGTTCCGTAATACATCATCTCACAACTAACTCATTAGTTGTAATGCTTGCAAGGCTTAAGTGATGTGCATTACCGAGAAGGCCTGGAGATACCTCTCCGACAATCGGAGTGACAAAACCTAATCTCAAATACGCCAACCCAACAAGTACCTTTGGAGACACCTGTAGTACTCCTTTATAATCACCCGATTACGTTGTGACGTTTGGTAGTACCAAAGTGTTCCTCCGTAAACGGAGTTGCATAATCTCATAGTTATAGGAACATGTATGGGTCATGAAGAAAGCATTAACATACTAAACGATCAACTGTTAAGCTAACGGAATGGGTCATGTCAATCAGATCATTCAACTAATGATGTGACCTTGTTAATCAAATAACAACTCCTTGTTCATGGTTAGGAAACATAACCATCTTTGATTAACAAGCTAGTCAAGTAGAGGCATACTAGTGACATACTGTTTGTCTATATATTCACACATGTATTATGTTTCCGGTTAATACAATTCTAGCATGAATAATAAACATTTATCATGATATAAGGAAATAAATAATAACTTTTATTATTGCCTCTAGGGCATATTTCCTTCAGTTTCTCCCCCTCTACTCTCTTGTGATGAATTGAGTTTCCCCTTTTGAAGTTATCTTATCGGATTGAGTCTTTTATGAGAACACTTGATGTATGTCTTGATGATCAACTTGCGGGTTTCATGACATTGGGAACCTATGCATAGGGGTTGGCACACGTTCTTGACTCTCCGGTAGAAACTTTGGGGCACTCCTTGAAGTACTTTTATGTTGGTTGGATGAATCTGAGATTGTGTGATGCATATCGTATAATCATACCCATGGATACTTGAGGTGACAATGGAGTATCTAGGTGACATTAGGGTTTTGGTTGATTTTTGTCTTAAGGTGTTATTCTAGCACGAACTCTTTTATAGATTGATCCGAAAGAATAACTTTGAGGTGGTTTCGTACCCTACCATAATCTCTACGTTTGTTCTGCGCTATTAGTGTCTTTGGAGTGACTCTTTTTTGCATGTTGAGGGATTGTTATATGATCTATCTATGTTATTATTGTTGAGAGAACTTGCACTAGTGAAAGTATGAACCCCAGGCCTTGTTTTCTATCATTGCAATACCGTTTATGCTCACTTTTACCGCTTGTTACCTTGTTGTTTTTATATTTTGAGATTACAAAAACCTTTATCTACCATCCATATTGCACTTGTATCACCATCTCTTCGCCGAACTAGTGCACCTATACAATTTACCATTGTATTGGGTGTGTTGGAGACACAAGAGACTCTTTGTTATTTGGTTGCAGGGTTGTTTGAGAGAGACCATCTTCATCCTACGCCTCCCACGGATTGATAAACCTTAGGTCATCCACTTGAGGGAAATTTGCTACTGTCCTACAAAACTGTGCACTTGCAGGCCCAACAACGTCTACAAGAAGAAGGTTGTGTAGTAGACATCAAGCTCTTTTCTGGCGCCGTTGCCGGGGAGGCTAGGTAAGTGAAGGTATATCTTTAGATCTTGCAATCGAATCTTTTTGTTTCTTGTTTTATCACTAGTTTAGTTTATAAAAGAAAATTACAAAAAGAATGGAACTGAGTTTGTCTCATACACTTCATCTTTTTAATATCTTTCGTGAGTATGATGGAAAGGAAATTTGTGCCAAAGTGTTAGAAGAAGAATGCTCGTTCCCCACCGACACACTCGCCGTCGACCAGATCGCTGTGCAGCAGTGATCTTACTCCACCGCACGTGCTGCTTCTACGGTGGCTGGGACAGAGCAGCTCAACCATATAGTAGTATCTAGCTTCTTGCTGCGCCAAGTGATCAGGCTATTGGATCTCTAAGTGAGAACAATAACAATAAGGAGCGTGTTGTCGAGTGGCTGCCTTGTTAACTTTAGAAGTAAAAAAAAAGTTGTTGTGGGTAACTTTCTTACCGTTTCAATGCATACGGAGTTACAAATTTAGAATTGTCACTTTTGTTGTTCATCACTGTTTATCCCAAGCATTGCAAGGCAGACCGTCAAACCGCTGCTTGGTTGGCTATTATCGGATAAAAGATTAAAGGTGGACCAGAATACCATACTCACAATATAAAATTTATATTGAAGAGTCAAAAGATTAAGCAAATAAACCTCCTATATGTAGCACACACAAAATACTCTCAACTTATATTCAAGAGTCAAAAGAGTAAGCTAATAAACCTCTTATGTGCAGCAAAAAAAAGATATAATTTATTACCTATATTCAAGAGTCACAATTTATACACAAGAGTCAAAAGTGTAAACAAATAAACCTTCTATGTTTTGCAAAAAAAAACTCACAATTTATATTCAACGGTCATAATTTATAAGTCAAAAGAGTAAGCAAGTAAACGTCTTACGTGCAACGCAAAAAGGTCAAGGTGGACCAGAATACCATACTCACAATATAAAATTTATATTGAAGAGTCAAAAGATTAAGCAAATAAACCTCCTATATGTAGCACACAAAATACTCACAACTTATATTCAAGAGTCAAAAAGTAAGCTAATAAACCTCTTATGTGCAGCAAAAATAAATATAATTTATTATCTATATTCAAGAGTGACAATTTATACTCAAGAGTCAAAAGTGTAAACGAATAAACCTTCTATATTTTGCAAAAAAAAAACTCACAATTTATATTCAACGGTCATAATTTATAAGTCAAAAGAGTAAGCAAATAAACATCTTACATGCAACACAAAAAATGAAAATACTCTCATACGTAGCACAAAGAAAGAAAAAAGTGATGGTCCGTTGGAGTAGGCTGCGAGGCCCAAGTGGCCTAGGAGTGCAGCGGCCTGTTATCCTGGAATTGAGTTTGTCTCATACGCTTCATCTTTTTAATATCTTTCGTGAGTATGATGGAAAGGAAATTTGTGCCAAAGTGTTAGAAGAAGAATGCTCGTTCCCCACCGACACACTCGCCGTCGACCAGATCGCTGTGCAGCAGTGATCTTACTCCACCGCACGTGCTGCTTCTAAGGTGGCTGGGACAGAGCAGCTCAACCATATAGTAGTATCTAGCTTCTTGCTGCGCCAAGTGATCAGGCTATTGGATCTCTAAGTGAGAACAATAACAATAAGGAGCGTGTTGTCGAGTGGCTGCCTTGTTAACTTTAGAAGTAAAAAAAAAGTTGTTGTGGGTAACTTTCTTACCGTTTCAATGCATACGGAGTTACAAATTTAGAATTGTCACTTTTGTTGTTCATCACTGTTTATCCCAAGCATTGCAAGGCAGACCGTCAAACCGCTGCTTGGTTGGCTATTATTAGATAAAAGATTAAAGGTGGACCAGAATACCATACTCACAATATAAAATTTATATTGAAGAGTCAAAAGATTAAGCAAATAAACCTCCTATATGTAGCACACACAAAATACTCCCAACTTATATTCAAGAGTCAAAAGAGTAAGCTAATAAACCTCTTATGTGCAGCAAAAAAAAGATATAATTTATTACCTATATTCAAGAGTCACAATTTATACACAAGAGTCAAAAGTGTAAACAAATAAACCTTCTATGTTTTGCAAAAAAAAACTCACAATTTATATTCAACGGTCATAATTTATAAGTCAAAAGAGTAAGCAAGTAAACGTCTTACATGCAACGCAAAAAAGGTCGAAGGTGGACCAGAATACCATACTCACAATATAAAATTTATATTGAAGAGTCAAAAGATTAAGCAAATAAACCTCCTATATGTAGCACACAAAATACTCACAACTTATATTCAAGAGTCAAAAAAGTAAGCTAATAAACCTCTTATGTGCAGCAAAAATAAATATAATTTATTATCTATATTCAAGAGTGACAATTTATACTCAAGAGTCAAAAGTGTAAACGAATAAACCTTCTATATTTTGCAAAAAAAAAAACTCAGAATTTATATTCAACGGTCATAATTTATAAGTCAAAAGAGTAAGCAAATAAACATCTTACATGCAACACAAAAAATGAAAATACTCTCATACGTAGCACAAAGAAAGAAAAAAGTGATGGTCCGTTGGAGTAGGCTGCGAGGCCCAAGTGGCCTAGGAGTGCAGCGGCCTGTTATCCTGGAATTGAGTTTGTCTCATACGCTTCATCTTTTTAATATCTTTCGTGAGTATGATGGAAAAGAAATTTGTGCCAAAGTGTTAGAAGAAGAATGCTCGTTCCCCACCGACACACTCGCCGTCGACCAGATCGCTGTGCAGCAGTGATCTTACTCCACCGCACGTGCTGCTTCTACGGTGGCTGGGACAGAGCAGCTCAACCATATAGTAGTATCTAGCTTCTTGCTGCGCCAAGTGATCAGGCTATTGGATCTCTAAGTGAGAACAATAACAATAAGGACCGTGTTGTCGAGTGGCTGCCTTGTTAACTTTAGAAGTAAAAAAAAAAGTTGTTGTGGGTAACTTTCTTACCGTTTCAATGCATACGGAGTTACAAATTTAGAATTGTCACTTTTGTTGTTCATCACTGTTTATCCCAAGCATTGCAAGGCAGACCGTCAAACCGCTGCTTGGTTGGCTATTATCGGATAAAAGATTAAAGGTGGACCAGAATACCATACTCACAATATAAAATTTATATTGAAGAGTCAAAAGATTAAGCAAATAAACCTCCTATATGTAGCACACACAAAATACTCTCAACTTATATTCAAGAGTCAAAAGAGTAAGCTAATAAACCTCTTATGTGCAGCAAAAATAAATATAATTTATTATCTATATTCAAGAGTGACAATTTATACTCAAGAGTCAAAAGTGTAAACAAATAAACCTTCTATATTTTGCAAAAAAAAAAAACTCACAATTTATATTCAACGGTCATAATTTATAAGTCAAAAGAGTAAGCAAATAAACATCTTACATGCAACACAAAAAATGAAAATACTCTCATACGTAGCACAAAGAAAGAAAAAAGTGATGGTCCGTTGGAGTAGGCTGCGAGGCCCAAGTGGCCTAGGAGTGCAGCGGCCTGTTATCCTTCCACCGTTGGAAGTGGGCAGTTGTCGCTGCTCTGTGAAGCCAGCGTCACGCTGTGCCTATCACATTATGGACCGTGAGGCCCAGCCTTCGCATAGGCCCCAAGCGGTCCACTACTCAACTTGAAACGGGCGGGCCAGCAATAGCATACCCGGACCAGGCCCACAACACTACAACAGCGTCCACATCACCTTAATGCCCCCCTTAGGTTACAAGCTCACGCAACTGAGCTCGGCGAGTGAAGAGAGTGGAGACGGGTATTTAAGCTGGTCTGATGCTATCTCGGTTGGCGAGGTGGGACTAAAGAAAGAGGAGTGATGTGCTTTCCTGTTGGGGAATGAGGTGGAGCGTTGTGGACTGAAAGAAGCTTTTGGCGTGGGCTTCTGTGGCTTCGGCCTTTGTCGTTTTGGGCTCATAAACGTCGCCATGTAGACATAGTTTTGGCAGCCATTGGATGGTTTTGGAACGAGTGCTAATTAGTACAGTGAACTTGCTTAGCAGAAGTTCGGCAAGCTCAAGCACATCCACGGCGTCTTCATCTCGGACGTGACCCTGGTGAACTCGCCGGCGTGGAGCATCCACCCGGTCTACAGCCGCAACATCGTCGTCTCTGGGGTGACCATTCTGGCACCCACCAGGTGACCAACACGGACGGCATCAACCAAGACTCGTGCTCCCAGGTGCGCATCGAGCACTGCTAAGGCGTCTCCGGTGACGACTGCGTGCCCATCAAGAGCGGCTGGGACGAGTACGGCATCGCTGTCGGCATGCCCAGCGAGCACATCGTCGTGCACCGCCTCGCCTGCGTCTGCGTGTCCCCCATCAGCGCCGTCATCGCGCTCGGCAGCGAGATGTCGGGGGGCATCCGGGACGTGCGCGCCGAGGACATCACCTCGGTCGGGACGGCGGTGGGCCGCGGCGCGTACGTGCGCGACGTGTATGCGTGCCGGATGAGGCTCGACGGCATGAAGCGCGTCTTCTGATTGACCGGCGACTACAAGTCCCACCCCGACGACGGCTATGACAAGACGGCCGTGCCTGCCGTCGAGAACATCAGCTACCAGGACCTGGTGGCCACCGGCGTGTGGAAGGAGGCCGCCAAGATGCAGGGCATCCAGGGCGCGCCCTTAAAGGGCATCTGCATGGCCAACGTCACTGCCGAGATGACCAAGGAGAGGAAGTCATGCAACTGCGCCGATGTCGAGGGCGTCTCGGCCGGCGTCACCCCGGCGCCGTGCGCGCCGCTGCAGGGCACCCACGCCGGTTCATGCCCGTTCCCCACCGACACGCTCGCTGTCGACCAAATCACCGTGCAGCAGTGCTCATACTCCATCGCACCTGCTTCTTCAGTGGATGGGATAGAGTAGCTCAACCATATAGTAGGATCGAGCTTCTTGCTGCACCAAGTGATGAGACTATTGGGTCTCTAGGTGAGAACTGTAACAATAAGGAGTGTGTTGTCGAGTGTCTGCCTTGATTAACTTTAGAAGTAAAAAATGTTGTTATGGTTAACATGCTTACCGTTTCAATGCAAACAGAGTTGCAAATTCAGAATTATCGTTTTCTTGTAATCATCACTGTTTATCCTAGGCATTGCAAGGCAGACCGTCGAACCGCTGCTTTGTTGCTGTATTATTGGATAAAAAGATCCGAAGCACAAAAAGGTGAACGAGAAAAAAAAACTAACATACCAAACTCGAACTCGTCATACTCACAATTTATATTCAAGAGTCAAAAGTGCAAGCAAATAAACCTCTTATATGCAGCACAAAAAGAATAATATTCACAATTTATATCCAAGAATAAAAAAAGTAAGCAAATAAACTCTTATGTGCAGCAAAAAAAAATTCACAATTTATATTCAAGAGTCACAATTTGTACTCAAGAGTCAAAACTGTAAGCAAATAAATCTCCTATGTCCAGCACACACACACAAAAGGAGTACTCACAATTTATATTCAACAGTTACAATTTATACCCAAGAGTCAAAATTGCAAGCAAATAATTTTTTATTGTGCAGCACAAAAAAAAGGAAATACTCATAATTTATACTCAAGTCAAAAGAGTAAGCAAATAAAACCTCTTATGTGGAGGACAAAAAAAATGAGAATATGTTAGTTTATATTCAATATCCAAAAGAGTAAGAAAAGCGAAAAGAAAAAAGTGATGGTTCGCTGGAGTAGGCTGCGAGGCCCAAGTGACCCAGGAGTGCGGCGGCCCGTTATCCTCCACATATGAGGTTTTATTTGCTTGCCACATTATGGACCACCGTGAGGCCAGCAGTAGCACACCCAGACTAACCCCGCAGCACTACAACAGCATCCACATCATTTTAATGCCCCCACTCAGATTAGAGCTCGGCAAATGAAAGTGGCTATTTAAGCGGGTCAAGTGCCTCCTCGATTGGCAAGGTGGGACTAAAATAAGTGGAGCGGAGTGCTTCAGCTGGGGAATGAGGCGGAGCTTTTTGGAATGGAAGAAGCTTTTTTTTAGCGTGGGCTTCTGTGCTCTTCGGCCTTTGTCGTTTTGGGCTCATGGACGTGGCCATGTGGACATGGTCTGGGCAGTTAATTGCTGGTTTTCGAACAGAGTGCTAATTAGCACACCGAATCCCCTAAAAAAATTAGCACAACGAACTTGCTTAGCAGAAATGGAAAAAATATATGAACTACAATCTCTCTATCATGCATATTTTACTTGGTGGCAGCTAGTAAAAAAATCGATGTGGAAGATTAATGAGTCGCTCGATCCTGCGTCCACCTCATTGTTGACTAGTCTCTCTTCTCCAATTCTCTCCAAGACTCCAAACAACCCAAACAAGGAAAAAAAAAAAGAGGAGATTCTTACCGCATGTAAAACTGCCTCCACATATTTGACCAGTACGGCATTAGATGCCGGTATGAAGCCATCGACGAGTCTTATGAACGAGGCATCGTCGTCGAGTTCAGATGATGAAAGGTCTGACGTCGAGAATGAATCGGGAGTCTGGTGATGATTAGAATGAGGACCAAAAGGATGCAAGACGAGCAACTGACGAAAAGTGAAAACGGACTAGATCATCATCCATGAAGCCCACACCGTGATGTGCAGAAGAGGAGGAAATTTCTCAAGCAGATCAACATAGTTACACTATGATGAGCAGTTTACAACGAATCCTAATATGTACAGAGTCGGTCACATTCACTTGTAGTCAAGAACTGGAAGCTGCGACGTAGTAGTCCTGAGGAGGAGTGCCGAAGCGACGGAGCGCATCATGATGTGTGCGATCCTCAGCTTTATCTGCCCACGACGTGGCAGCGGCCGAACCCCGCTGCCCATGAGGTTGCCGGCACAAACTTTTTCACCCATGGTGGTGAAGGAGATGTTTTTCTGTGAGCTTCCGTGGTTGCTTGCTTGCACTTATGCTTGATGTCTGCTCCCTGCGTGGTGGTCTATTTATAAGGCTTCAGGGAGTTCTATCCGGTTCCAATACATACCAGCTTCACTGTTGCTCCTTTGCCATCGACTGTATTTGGATGATGTTTATTTTTCTAAATGCAACCCTGTATGTAGACTCTAGTGTCTGTCTGTTGGTATGAGAAGCTTGTGTTGATGTGTTTTGTTCCATTCATGATTTGGGGCTGTTTGTCCCTCTGTTATCTACAAATCTTTGACTCTTGAACAGCCACTGTATGCACCTGCCAGGCCAAATGATTTGCCAATTTTGGGCATCTGTGGTGTCTGGTACACGTGTCATGTATATGTGCAGAGCAAAGAATGGCTGCCAACCTGTAATGTCCCCAGACCTAGAGTATTAATCTGTCCATGAAGAAGCATCTCTGATAATGATTGTTGAGTGTGTGATTATGCTTGTTAATTGGGGGCCGTCAGAAGGTTCCTGTCTCATGCTCGCTGCTAATCATTTGCAATTTCCTGTCTGATGAAGTGGGTGCTGCAGTCTGGTGGTTGTCCTTGACTGGTCTTGGCTGAACACCTATGCTGTAATACTGCAGCCATGGAAGGCAATTTTTTTTGGTCAACCTTTTGTTGAAAAATTAAGGCATGGCTGTCTCCTGTGATTGGTCATAAGACCTCTGCAATTATCTTGAGGTGTCACATTTATGCTAATAATTTGCATTCCATGAACCAGGATAAGCGAGTTTGATTAAACGAGAACATTATGATGAAGGCTGGGACAGAGTGGCCCAATTATACAGTAAGTATACAACTTCTTTCTGTACCAAGTGATGAAGCTATTGGATCTCTATAAGCAAGAACTGTAACAATAAGGAGCCTTGGTAACTTTAGAAGTCATGTTGTTGTGAGTAACTTGCTGTTTCATTGTGTACAGAGTTGCAAATATCACTTTGTTGTAACCACCAATGTTTAACCTTGCAAGGTAGGCCGCCAAACTGCTCGTTCGTTGCCGTACTATCGGAGCACAAGAACGTGAAGTAGAACAACCACTAATCAGACCAAGCTCCACCTTGCCACGACCGCCTTAATAGTTTGAAAAGAGATAACCGTAGTCACATTCTTTCTCAAGAGTGAAAAGAGTAGGCAAAATAAACCTCCTATCTGCAGCACAAGAAAAAACGAAAGAAAAAAGAGTAAGCAAATCAACCTCTCAAGTGCAGCACAAAAAAAGGTTTTTTTGAGAAAACAACACAAAAAAGAGTGATGGTTCGCTGTAGTAGGCTGCGAGGCCCAAGTGGCTCAGGAGTGCAGCGGCCCGTTATCCTTCCACCGTTGGAAGCGGGCAGTTGTCGCTGCTCTGTAAAGCCAGCCTCACGCTGTGCCTGCCACATTATGGACCGTGAGGCCCAGCTTTTGCATAGGCCCCAGCCAGTCCACTACGCAACTTGGAACGGGCGGGCCAGCAGTAGCACACCCAAGCCAGGCCCACAACGCTACAACAGCGTTCACATCACCTTAATACCCCCAATTGGGTTACAAGCTCTCGTAACTGAGCTCGGCGAGTGAAGAGAGTGGAGACAGGTATTTAAGCTGGTCGAATGCCTCCTCGGTTAGCGAGGTGGGACTAAAGAAAGAGGAGTGATGTGCTTCCAGCTGCGACAAGAGATGTTTTTAGCGTGAGCTGCATCTTGCATATTTAGCTCTCAAATAAGGTTGCTGTTACCCTTCACATCAAGTACTCTCATGGACCATCTCTATAAATGTATATTAGGAACTCTAGTGTGGTTATTTGGGTACTACTACATCATAGTAAGAGATAATTTGTTCGCAAAGAAAATAACCCATACTAATCTTTCAAATATCTCAAATATGGTTGTTGTAGTGTGGAGAAATTGTGGAAAACATTTCTTGGAATATGATTATTTGTGATGTGTACTAGACAACATGAGAGAGCGTGAATGATACAACCCGCTGTAATAAAAACACGAGGTCGTCAACGTTTCATCTGATGTTGTTCGAAAATACAAAGCATCTACACCAGAGTATCTCTGGCCAAGTAATGAAGATGAGGATACACTAGTTAATATTTGCATGCACGTTGATGCATCGCACATAATTAATACAGGGCAAAAGGAGAAACATGAGATGGAAGCCAGCCTAGAATACTATTCTGTTCCAATTGTAGGAGGCAAAATTCATTCGGTGCATGCAACCAAGAATCATGGCTATTTACTTGGAGATATAAAAGGAGTTAAAGGAAGGTTCAAACAAGGATTTATGTTCCTATTTTTACCACGCAGGGAACATGTACGGAAAGGAGATGTACGTGGTCATCTATCTCTCAAGGACTTGGGATGGGGTCCACCTACAGTGAAGATAAATACATGGTCTTTGTTGCCGAGATGTAAAAGGCAACTAATTAAATATAGTATAGAGTCCAGGATAGAATATAGTCTTAGTTTCCTTTGACTGGTGCGTAGCATGTAGGGATAGATTTACGTGAGGGTCAAGTTGATTAGTTGGGTCAGGTCAGCTATAACGTACTGGAGGTTATTTTTTGATGAAATAGACACGATGTGTTTTTAGGGTAGACACCCATATCAAGTTTTGGAGGGATCTTTAGAAAACTTCTGTGTTGCGATTTCTCTTCGTGAAAATTGTTTTGTGCGTGAGTACCTTCGTTGAGATTGGCTTTCTCGTGCTGGGCCGCAAGGTTCAAATCCTCTACTTCGTGTACATCGCGTGCGCGTGCGTGCGCGGGCTAGAGTGTCGTGAAAGATCGGGCCGCAACAACGAATCGGATCTCACCTCGAGGTTCGATCAATATCAGTGAATAATAATGTGTATTGTTCTTGTTCATTCAAATATTTTTCTGTTTCGCCTCAGTACCATAACATAATTGGACCAAATTCACAACAATGTGAGTCACCATAATTGTGACAAGCCAGAATATTTCCTAGTCTATCCTATGTTTCCAATCTAATCACGATACTCAACACTAATGATGGAGACTACTCTCCAACGAAATGAAATACAACAATGATAACAGTCTTCGAGCTCAAGTCGTATGTCAACTTGGTGCTTCAACACCTATTTGCAAAGTTGGTTGATGACCTCTGGCACTCTGTTTAGGCGTTTCCCGTCATTGATCATATAGTAGCTCAATTATATTGTAGTATCCAGCTTCTTGCTGTATCAAGTGATGAGGCTATTTGATCTAAGCGGGAATAGTGACAATAAGGAGCGTGTTGTCAATTGGCTGCGCCTTGGTAACTTAGAAATCAAGTTGTTGCGAGTAACTTACTGTTTCAATATTCAGAATTATCACTCTGCTGTAATCATCAGTGTTTATTCTAGGTCTTGCAAGACAGGCAACCAAGCTGCTACTATCTATGTTCCAAAATAACTGAAGTTCTCGATTTATCTCAAGTCAAACTTGTTTAAGTTTGAGCAAGTGTAGAGCAAAATTTATTAACATCTAGAATATCAAATTAGTCCCATGAGATTTTTATGAAATATAAATTCATATTATACGTATTTGGTTTTGTAGATTTTAGCATATTTTTCTATATAGTTGGTTAAACTTAAGCTAGTTTTGACTTAGGACAAACCTTAAAACTTCAACTATTTTAGAACCGAGTTGTTGCCGTATTATCGGTAAAAAACAGAAGCACAGAAAGGTGTAATAGAAGAACGACTAACCAAACCTAACTCGACCTCACTACCACTGCCTTGATAGTACAAAAAGAGTAAGCAAATCAACCTGATATGTGTGAGGCAAAAGAAAAAATGATGGTTCGCAGGAGTAGGATGCGAGGCCCAAGTGGCCAAGGAGTGCAACGGCCCGTTATCCTTCCACCGTTGGAAGTGGGCAGTTGTCGCTGCTCTGTGAAGCCAGCCTCACGCTGTGCCTGCCACATTATGGACTGTGAGGCCTACCTTTCGTATGGGCCCCAGCCGGTTCACTACGCAACTTGGAACGGGCGGGCCAGCAGTAGAACTCCCAGACCAGGCCCGCAGCGCTACAACAACGTCCACATCACCTTAATGCCCCCACTCGGGTTACAAGCTCTCACAACTGAGCTCGGCGAATGAAGCAAGTGGAGGCGGCTATTTAAGCTGGTCAAATGCCTCCTCCGTTGGCGAGGTGGGACTAAAGAAGGAGGAGGGTTGTGCTTCCCGCTGTGACAGAGAGATGTTTTTAGCGTGGGCTTAGGCAGCTTGGGCATTTGTGGGCTCATGAACGTGGCCATGTGGACAAGGTTTAGGCAGCCCATTCGTGGATTTTGCTGCTAATTAGCATAGTGAACCTGCTTAGCAGAAATGGAAACAAATATAAATTGTTGCATGTTGAAAGCTGGGATATTTTTTCCACCTTGTTGAGTTGTCTTCTCCTCTTCTCCAACCCTTTGCAAAAAGCCCAAACAAGCAGAGAGTAAAGAAAAAAAATATTTTTACCGCATGTAAAGCTGCCTCCATCCGATGGAGGTGGCTCAACAAGCAGTTCTCTTACCGAGGGACGTTTATCAGAAGCATTTTTGGCATCATCATGAAGCCATCCAGGAGTCTCTTGAACGACGCACCGACAAGTTCAGGCGAGCAGAGCGAATCGGGTGACAAACAACCTGGTACCGGTAGTGATCAAAATGAGGACAAAAGGATGCAAGACAAGAAGCGAGAACGAACCACAGCATCATCATCTATGAAGCCTACACCATGATGTGCAGAAAGAGGAGCAACTTTCTCAAACTGGTAAATACGGTTACACAGGGGAAACGGGTTTAAAACAAATCCTAACATGTACAGAGTCACTGACATTTCACTTGTGCTCCAGAACAGGAAGCTGTGACGCAGTCCTGAGGAACGCCGAAGCGACGATGTGCGCTATCCTCAGCTTTATTTGCCCACGACGCGGCGCCGGCTGAACCCGGCTCGGCATTTCGCCCTTGTAGACTCCAACGAGATCGCGGGCACATAGTCTCTCGCCCATGCTGGTGAAGGAGGTGTCTGTGACTGAACTTTGTTGGTTGTTTGCTTGCACTTATGCTTGATGTCTGCTCCCTGCGTGGTTGTCTATTTATAAGCCTTCAGGGGGCTTTATCTGGATGCAAAGACATGATAGCTAAATTATTGCTCCTTTGTCTATCAATGGAGGGCACCATCGACTGACTGTATTCTGAAATCTGAATAGTGTTCATTTTAGATGTAACCCTGTAGTGTCTGTCGGTATGAGAAGCTTCTGTTGGTCTGTTTTGTCTCTCCCTCTGTTATCTGCAAATCTTGGACCAAATGATTTGTCAATCTTGGACACTTGTGATGTCTGGTACATGTATGTGCCGAGCAAAAAATGTTTGCCAAGCTGTCATGTCCCCAGATCCAGAGTATTAGTAATAATCTGTCTATGAAGAAGCATCCCTGATTATAGTTGTTGTTAATTGGGCAGTCAGAAGGTTTCTCATAGCACTTTGTTGCTAATCATTTGCACTAGTTGTCCTGTAACTGCTGCAGTCTAGTGGTTGGCCTTGACTGGTCTTGGTATGGCCAGAAGACATTTTGGTCAACCCTTTTGTTGATAAAATAATACATGGTTCTCTCTAAATTTTCTTGTGGCGGCACTTTCCTGCTAATCATTTGCATTCCCTGAATCAACAAAGTAGAGCCTGGTTAGACATGGCTGTCTCCTGTGATTGATCAAAACTTGAGAGGACCTCTGCATTTTTTTTCTTGAGATGGCGCATTTTTTGCTGACTATTTGCCATTCCATGAATGAATGAAGAATGTAGAGTCTGATGAAACAGGACTATGATGATGATTATGATGACAGGATTCAGGATAGCACTCTGCATTTGAACTTTGGAGCCAAGGAAAAACAGAGGTGCAGGCCACACAGACAGAGTATACAACTATTGGACTATACAATGACATAGTATACAACTATACAAGGACGTGCGCGCCGAAGACGACACAGCGGTGGGCACCTAGTCGGCGGTGGCGTGCAGCGCGTACGTTCGGGACGTGTACGCGCGCCCGATGGGGCTCGACGGCATGAAGCGCGTGTTCTGGATGACCGGCTAGTACAAGTCCCACCCCGACGACGACGAAAGCTACGACAAGGCGGCGGTGTCAGTGGTGGAGAACACCAGCTACCAAGACGGGGTGGCCACCGGCGTGTGAAAGGAGGCGGTGAGGATGCAGGGCATCCAGGCCGCGCCGTGCAAGGTGATCTGCATGGCCAGCGTCACCGCCGTGATGACAAAGCAGAGGACGGTGTCGTGGAACTGCGCCGACGTCAAGGGCGTGCGGCCGGCAGCACCATGCGCGCCGCTGCCGGCTCCTGCTCGTTCCCCACCGACACGCTCGCTGCTGACCAGTGCAGCAGTGCAGCAGTGCTCGTACTTACTCGCTGTTGCTCCTGATTCCCCTGCTTCAGCAGCAGTAGGGGCGGCCAACTAGCAGCTAGTCTGGCTAATCAAGCTCACTTGTTCCCTCAGCTTCTCAATTATGCATTGCTGATGAGACTACTCTCAAACGAAATGAAACAGTACAACAGTACAACGACAATAACAATCTTGGAGTATATATAAATTACATTTCAAGCTTGGTGTTTCTCACACCTGTTTACATCCAAATTTTACCTCTAGCTGACGAGCTCTATGTTCAGACTTTTGATTCTCCTCCTAATTTTGGCCATTTGCATAGTTTGTATGTTGTGACATTTGAACAGAGTATCAGGAAATTTTCCCAGTAAGCTTGTTTGACGAAAGGTTTAGTTTGTTAAGTGACGTAATGTTGCCAAGCTGAATAGGTATGTTACCATCAAGATTGTTCTGGCTAAGGTCTAAATACCAGAGTTGTTGCAAGTTCCCTAAGGTGGGTGGTATAGGGCCTCCAAATTTATTGTTTGCTAGATCGAGGTATGTCAACTGAGTAAGCTGGTCAAGGAGTGGTATAGGGCCTCCAAATTTATTGTTTGCTAGATCGAGGTATGTCAACTGAGTAAGCTGGTCAAGGAGTGGTATAGGGCCTCCAAATTTATTGTTTGCTAGACTGAGCCCTTCCAACTGAGTAAGCTGGCCAAGGGATGATGGCAATGGCCCAATGAAGCTGTTTGCTTGGAGGTAAAGACGTTGTAACCGTGTTAGCTTCCCAATCCATTCTCCAATCATACCTGTTAAATTATTATTTTCAAATACTAACAATTCTAACCCTGTAGCATTGCCTAGTGAAGCCGGAATTTGACCTTCAAACATGTTGCCAGCCAAAACAAGCACTTGGAGATTTGGTAGGCCGTCTCCTATGTTAGGAGGCAGTTCCTTGCTTAGCATATTCGGCCCCAAGCCTAATTTTTGAAGAGAATTAGAAAGGTTGAAGAGACATCGGGGGAATCCACCTGACAACCTATTTCCTCCTAGGGCCAAGTACCAAATATTTGTCAGTTTCCCAAGCTCATCGGGAATACTTCCAGTTAGACTATTGAAGGAAAGGGTAAGTCTTTCTATACTAGTTATGTTGCCGAGGATTGGTGGGATGACTCCTGTGAGATTATTCCGAAAAAGTCCCAAAAATGAGAGTTTGGAGAGGAGGCCTACTTTTGAAGGAATTTGGCCAACTAGAAAGTTACCAGATAGATCTATTTCCCTTAAGCTGGAACAGTTGGTAATTGCATTTGGGATGCTACCATTCAACTGGTTGATGCTCAGGTCAAGGACTTGGAGTTTCTGCAGATGGTTCGTAGGAGGTAATCGGCCAGAGAAGCCATTTCTGGATAGGTTCAGGGTTCTGAGGAACGTAAGGTTCCCAATGGAGGAGCTGATTTGGCCAGTTAGGTTTAGGCCAAAGAGTTGAAGCGCCACCACGCGCCCTGGATGCTTACGACTGCATCTCACTCCCGGCCACTGGCAGTGGTTGGCGCTGGAGTTCCAAGAGCCGAACCATCCGAAAGGATCAGAAGTGATGCCATGCCTGAAAGCTTGCAGCCAGAGCACATCTGTGCTGTTACCAGGGAGCGTTGTGCAGTTGATTTTGCTAGCACCCAAAGAGAGCCGCAGCACTGCCAATAGTAGAAGCATGGCGGGGTTTCTTGGTCGCTTGGGACGCGCCGAGGCCATTGCTACCTGCAAAATATAAAACATAAGCATCAAATTGGAGGGTTCTTGGTAAACACACTGTATTTATTGTGTCCGAAGTACGTTTGGGCTGAGCTGGGGGTTGGTGACCGCTAAAACATATGGAGACAATTTAGGGGTTTCGGTTAGGTGACATTTTCTCTCTCTTCTTTTTGGTCAGCAAACCGTCCGCCTGAACATATGGAGACAACTTAGGAGCTTCAGTTAGGTGACATTTTTTTTCTCAATTCTAATTGGTCAGCAAACCGTCCGCCCGAACATAAGGACAAAATACAGAAGGTCCAATTGAAAAATCTTTTACCCTTTTTGTGTGAAGGGATTTATTAAATCCATGTATCTTGGTGTCTTGAGATCGGACATGAACGCTTTGTGATTGTATCATTTTGAGACGGCGTTTTGTAATTTATGTTACTTCTGATATTTTTCTTAATGCCATGACAGATGAAGATCATGATATATCAAAAGTTCTACCCGCAATAAATAAATAATATGATTCATCTTATGAGAAGAAGTACGTGAAAGTAAATTACGGCAAGATCACGGCCTCGATTGATCAAGGCTTTTAAATCATGCTCATCAACACTATAACGTTTTGAAATTACCCAGGCCAAACGTTTGATAACGGTTAGCCATCACGTGAACATACTTTGTGGAATGCTCAGAATTAAATCGCAACAAGCAAAGTAAATGATATGTTAACGTACTACTGGCTGAATAATACTACTAGTATGGAGAAGAGAAGAAAGTCAAGTAAGTACCGTTGCTTCAGGCCGGAGCTCAGAATACGGCCGGCGGCAGGCTTCTTTTGGTCGATCCCGGCCAGCGTCAGAGCTGTGAAGCGTGAGTGACTTGGATGATGCTCGGCTTGCTGAGGCCCCGAGGGGTTAAAAAGACACTTACAACAGCCTCACGTCCACACACTTGCATATCATCTTCATCTCAAAAAATAAATACAAACTTGCTGAGACCTTTCACCTCCCGTCGCCCACCATTATTGTTGCCCTTGTTTGAGCTGGCCGGCGTTATACTTTTCTGCGTTTTGCTAACGACTGCCGCGACTCCTCTCTATCCTAAGTACATATTTATGTGTGTTAGTATTTTTTTAAGGATGTAACAACTCTGTATGTAGTATATACTCCTGCCCGCGACTCGTCTCTACTGGCCTTGACTGGTCTTGGTTTGAATACATGTATCTGTATGTAGTATATACTCCTGCCCCCATGGAAGACATTATGGTCGACCTTTTGTTGACAGAATAATACCTCTACGTACGGTTTTGTTGAGATGGCACTTTCTGCATAATCATTTCCATTCGATGAATCAGGAAAGCTTAGTCTGATTAATCAAGGCATGACAATGAAGGCATCACTTTTATTGACAGGTTTGAGGATAGAACAGCAGGCTGCAGTCCATTTGGAGCCGAGGAAAATGCCACGAAACAACAGAGAGATGCAGGCCCAGAGACTACACAAGGACAGTAGTCCGGCCCGGCCGGCTGCATCTTGCGTAATTAGCTCTCAAAACAGGTTGCTGTTACCCGTCGCATCAAGTACGTACTCTCAGGACCATCTCTAGCAATGTATACTAGGTACTCTGCTGTTGTTGTTTTGGGGGCAGCTACAATATAGAAACAGTCCTTGTGGTGAAAGATACACGGTCTAGATTGGTCTTTTAATTTTTTAGAATTTGCCAGTGTAAGTTTTGAAACTTTTTGGTGCAAGTTTTGAAAATCTGCGCCATCCAGCTCCAATCCCCTGTTGATATGGTGAAGACGGGAGATGCGTGAGTAAAATCGATATGTATTGCTCATTTTAGTCCTGTTTTATTTCCCTGCACTCCATGGATCTGGAAAGTAGAGTCTGATCAATCAAGACTATGATGATGATGAAGGCATCATCAGCTCTGATGACAGGTTTGAGGATAGAACAAACAGCTTTCACTGCATTTGGAGCCAAGGAAACTCTGCAAACTTGTTGGCATTTTTTTATATGAGAAACTCCGCGAGCACCACGCGTCCGAGCCGGGACTCGAACTCGGGTGGGCTGGCAGCAACCTCAGCTACCCAGCCAACGGGTCGACGCCCTGTCCTCATAAGTAACATGCTGTACTAGTGTAGTTGGTACAGAAGACACCAAAAAAACATCAGATGCAAAACAAGACGACAACAATGTCGCCGTCAGTTTTCCAATGTTATTTTGGCCGTCGGTTGGGTCTACCTCACGGGAGAACACTTGGCCCAGCGCTGCCGTTGCCGCGCCGCAACAAACAAACAAAACAAACAGAGGATTTGGATCGCGCGGCCGGCAGGCATGGCGCCGTTGGCCGCCTCCCCGCTCCTCCCCTCCCCCTCGCCGCCGTGCCACCTCCTCCTACGCCGCTGCCCCGACAGTCTCCGGCTGCGGCGGGGTGGGTCTGTTGCGTGGGTTCCGGGAGGCGGGGGAGAGGCGATGAGCGGCAGGGTGCTGGCGGCGCCATTGCTGGCTTGCTGCAGCGTGGCGACATGGCTTAGCTGGCCTGTTTCGGGCCTGGCCGGGCCAGGGGTGGCCTGGCATGCCCTGCTGCTGCGTTCGGACGGCTATCGCGACGGTGCCGGAGGTTCTGGCCTCCCGCACGATGGCGGTGGAGGTGGTTCCCTCCCGTTCGGCTTCGGTGCTGCTTCTCCCTCTGCGGGACGCTTCTCTCCGGTCCTCTTGGCCTCGTGTTGGTGTTCGCAGTGAGGCGGCGTGGGTGGCGGCGCAACCGCGTTGGCGCATGGTGGTGGGCGGCGGTCTGGCTGGTCGGCTCCGGTCCGTTGGGCGGTGGGGTTGGAGTGCGGGAGAAATCCTTGCCGGTTCTTCGGCTCCAATGCGGTGACACCTGCGGGTGCCACCATTCCTTCCTGGAGGGTGTCGGTGATATCCACCCTCCACCTTCCTCCTTGTGCCGGGGGAAACCCTAGGACAAGTTCGAGCAGCAGCGTCGTTAGCGTCGCATTCCTTCTTGGAGGTGCAGCTTGGTGCGCGGCGGTTCGGAGCGTCGGGCTTGTCGAGCTGCCGTTGTTGGCATTAGTTTCTTCTTCTTTTTCTTTAGGCTTGATGTGCTATTCGCCCAAGCGTTCCTTATATCAGTGTTGGTGTCTTTGAAATACAAAGCGGGGAAAAACCCTTTTTCGGTAATGAATCGGGAGTCTGGTGATGATCAGAATGAGGACCAAAAGGATGCAAGACGAGCAACCGACGAAAAGTGAGAACGAACCAGAACCAGACCATCATCCATGAAGCCATGTGCAGAACAGGAGGAAATTTCTCAAGCAGATCAATATAGTTACACTGTGATGAGGAGCTTACAACGAATCCTAATATGTACAGTCAGTCACATTCACTTGTAATCCAGAACTGGAAGCTGCGATGTAGTCCTGAGGAGGAGCACCGAAGCGACGGAGTGCATCACGATGTGAGCGATCCTCAGCTTTATCTGCCCACGACGTGGCAGCGGCCGAACCCCGCTCCGCCTTTCACCCTTGTAGACTCTGATGAGATCGCCGGCACAAACTTTCTCGCCCATGGTGGTGAAGGAGATGTCTTTCTGTGAGCTTCCTTGGTTGCTTGCTTGCACTTATGGTTGATGTTTGCTCCCTGTGTGGTGGTCTATTTATATAGTTTCAGGGAGTTCTATCCGGATCCGAGACATGCCAGCTAGATTGTTGCTCCTTTACCATCGACTGTATTTGGATGATGTTCATTTTTCAAATGCAACGTTGTGTGTCTGTCTGTTGGTATGAGAAGCTTCTGTTGATGTGTTTTGTTCCGCACTCATGATTTGTGGCTGTTTGTCCATGTGTTCTCTGCAAATCTTTGACTCTTGAACTACCACTGTATCCACCTGTCAGGCCCAATGATGTGCCAATGTTAGACACCAGTACATGAATCATGTGTATGTGCAGAGCAGAGAAGGTTGCCAACCTGTCATGTCCCCAGATCCAGAGTATTAAACTGTCCATGAAGAAGCATCTGTGATTAAGTTTGTTGATTGTGTGATTATGCTTGTTAATTGGGGGCCGTAAAAAGGTTCCTGTCTCATGCTTGCTGCTAATCATTTGCAATTTCCTGTCTGATAAAGTGGGTGATGCAGTCTGGTGGTTGGCCTTGACTGGTCTTGACTGAACACCTGTGCTGTGCTACTGCAGCCATGTAAAGCAATTTTTTGGTCATCCTTTTGGTGAAAAATTAATGCATGCGTGGTCGTCTCCTGTGATTGGTCATAGTACCTCTGCAATTATCTTGAGGTGTCACATTTATGCTAATAATTTGCATTCCATGAACCAGGATAGGCAAGTTTGATTAAACAAAGAACATTATGATGAAGGCTGGGACAGAGTGGCCCAATTATACAGTAAGTATACAACTTCTTGCTGTACCAAGTGAAGAAGCTATTGGATCTCTATAAGCAAGAACTGTAACAATAAGGAGCCTTGGTAACTTTACAAGTCATGTTGTTGTGAGTAACTTGCTGTTTCATTGTGTACAGAGTTGCAAATATCACTTTGTTGTAACCACCAATGTTTAACCTTGCAAGGTAGGCCGCCAAACTGCTCGTTCGTTTCCGTACTATCGGAGCACAAGAACGTGAAGTAGAACAACCACTAATCTGACCAAGCTCCACCTTGCCACGACCGCCTTAATAGTTTGAAAAGAGATAACCGTAGTCACATTCTTTCTCAAGAGTGAAAAGAGTAGGCAAAATAAACCTCCTATCTGCAGCACAAGAAAAAACGAAAGAAAAAAGAGTAAGCAAATCAACCTCTCAAGTGCAGCACAAAAAAAGGTTTTTTTGAGAGAACAACACAAAAAAGAGTGATGGTTCGCTGTAGTAGGCTGCGAGGCCCAAGTGGCTCAGGAGTGCAGCGGCCCGTTATCCTTCCACCGTTGGAAGCGGGCAGTTGTCGCTGCTCTGTAAAGCCAGCCTCACGCTGTGCCTGCCACATTATGGACCGTGAGGCCCAGCTTTCGCATAGGCCCCAGCCGGTCCACTACGCAACTTGGAACGGGCGGGCCAGCAGTAGCACACCCAAGCCAGGCCCACAACGCTACAACAGCGTCCACATCACCTTAATACCCCCACTCGGGTTACAAGCTCTCGTAACTGAGCTCGGCGAGTGAAGAGAGTGGAGACAGGTATTTAAGCTGGTCGAATGCCTCCTCGGTTGGCGAGGTGGGACTAAAGAAGGAGGAGGGCTGTGCTTCCTGCTGTGGATGTTTTTAGCGTGGGCTTAGGCAGCTTGGGCATTTGTAGTTTTGGGCTCATGAACGTGGCCATGTGGACAAGGTTTAGGCAGCCCATTCGTGGATTTTACTGCTAATTAGCATAGTGAACCTGCTTAGCAGAAATGGAAACAAAATATAAATTGTTGTATGTTGAAAGCTGGGATATTTTTTCCACCTTGTTGAGTTGTCTTCTCCTCTTCTCCAACCCTCTGCAAAAAGCCCAAACAAGCAGAGAGTAAAGAAAAAAAATATTTTTACCGCATGTAAAGCTGCCTCCATCCGATGGAGGTGGCTCAACAAGCAGTTCTCTTTCCGAGGGACGTTTATTAGAAGCATTTTTGGCATCATCATGAAGACATCCAGGAGTCTCTTGAACGACGCACCGACAAGTTCAGGCGAGCAGAGCGAATCGGGTGACAAACAACCTGGTACCGGTAGTGATCAAAATGAGGACAAAAGGATGCAAGACAAGAAGCGAGAACGAACCACAGCATCATCATCTATGAAGCCTACACCATGATGTGCAGAAAGAGGAGCAACTTGCTCAAACTGGTAAAGACGGTTACACAGGGGGAACGGGTTTAAAACAAATCCTAACATGTACAGAGTCACTGACATTTCACTTGTGCTCCAGAACAGGAAGCTGTGACGCAGTCCTGAGGAGCGCCGAAGCGACGATGTGCGCTATCCTCAGCTTTATTTTCCCACGACACGGCGCTGGCTGAACCCCCCTCGGCCTTTCGCCCTTGTAGACTCCGACGAGATTGCGGGCACAAACTTTCTTGCCCATGCTGGTGAAGGAGGTGTCTGTGACTGAACTTTCTTGGTTGTTTGCTTGCACTTATGCTTGATGTCTGCTCCCTGCGTGGTTGTCTATTTATAAGCCTTCGGGGGGCTTTATCTGGATGCAAAGACATGATAGCTAAATTCTTGCTCCTTTGTCTATCAATGGAGGGCACCATCGACTGACTGTATTCTGAAATCTGAATAGTGTTCATTTTAGATGTAACCCTGTAGTGTCTGTCGGTATGAGAAGCTTCTGTTGGTCTGTTTTGTCTCTCCCTCTGTTATCTGCAAATCTTGGACCAAATGATTTGTCAATCTTGGACACTTGTGATGTCTGGTACATGTATGTGCCGAGCAAAAAATGTTTGCCAAGCTGTCATGTCCCCAGATCCAGAGTATTAGTAATAATCTGTCTATGAAGAAGCATCCCTGATTATAGTTGTTGTTAATTGGGCAGTCAGAAGGTTTCTCATAGCACTTTGTTGCTAATCATTTGCACTAGTTGTCCTGTAACTGCTGCAGTCTAGTGGTTGGCCTTGACTGGTCTTGGTATGGACACCTGTGTGCTAGAAGACATTTTGGTCGGCCCTTTCGTTGATAAATTAAGAGTAAAATGCATCCATGGTCACTGTATTTGTCCTTCTAGTTCACTTTGGTCCTTGTACTTAAAAACATAGTCAATACGGTCACTATATACCCATCTTCATGATTATACGGTCACCGCCTGAAGTATAGCTTCGCGTTTTCTCTAGATTGACCGGTCAACTGTCCACACCCACGGGTCCCATCTGTCGGTAAATGAAAGAAAGTAACAAATGAAAAATAAAAAAATTCGACGAGCGGTGATTTGATCCCGCATCCTCAGCTCAGAGTCAGGCTCGCGCGAGCTAGCCACCGAGCGCACCACACTGTCTCATGAATGTAGAGCTCAACGCTTTTAACATATACACATACACGCGCCGCTGGTGGCTCTTCTGGATTATCTTCGAGCGAGAGTTTTAAAATGAATTTTGAAATTCAAAAATATTTAGCGCCAAAATATATTATGTTTAACTCATACTGTATTTTGCATGAACTACATGATGGTCAAGTGGTCAGCATGGATTAGTTACTTACTATCGATGGTCGAGAATTTGGTTTTAATATGAACTACCACAGCCAGTATTTTTCTTATGCTCATATAACGCAAAAAGAAAGTTAAAGACAGTGCCTTGAACTTAGGCTGCAAGATGACATGTTGCGGCTCCTACCGCTATGCCAACTGCTGAGTTATATCCAAACATATATATGAAGCATATTTGACGTTGCTTGGTCGTTGAAATTCAAATATTCTAGCATCTTTTTTTACGTGGGTCACCGAAATATCCAGAAACTAGTCGGTTTTCTGGAAATTTTGTTTGAAAAAAAAAAAACTGGTGACAAATACCCAGCAAACATAGCCGAGCCTGGTGCACGCACAGATGCAAAACCAGCGCTAGCAACCACATAATATCGTGTGCATGTGTATCATGCGTTGTGTGCGTGTGCTCTTCTGTTCAGAAAATAATAAAGGTAATCTATCAACAGAATACAGACGGCGTTGATGTCCTAGTGGCTAGCGCGAGCGATATTGCGACGTTCATCGGGAGTTTGTCAAGTTTGAATCCCCAGAGCTCCTCAAAGTTTTCTTCTCTCTCTCCTTCTTTTCTCCTTTCACTGACGGGTGGAACCCGCGTGGGAAGAGAGAGAAAACATTGTCACACACTGTGTTTGACCAGTCAACTCAGAAAAATACGAAGCTATATGGCAGGTTAGTGACCGTATAATCACCTAGACTTGTACATACTGACCGTATTTACCAACTTCTTATGTATGATGACCAAAGTGAGCTCGCGGCGCAAGTTTGAGTACCGTGGATGAATTTTACTCATAAAATAATACATGGTTCTCTCTAAATTTTCTTGTGGCGGCACTTTCCTGCTAATCATTTGCATTCCGTGAATCAACAAAGTAGAGCCTGGTTAGACATGGCTGTCTCCTGTGATTGATCAAAACTTAAGAGGACCTCTGCATTTTTTTTTTCTTGAGATGGCGCCTTTTTTGCTGACTATTTGCCATTCCATGAATGAATGAAGAATGTAGAGTCTGATGAAACAGGACTATGATGATGATTATGATGACAGGATTCAGGATAGCACTCTGCATTTGAACTTTGGAGCCAAGGAAAAACAGAGGTGCAGGCCACACAGACAGAGTATACAACTATTGGACTATACAATGACATAGTATACAACTATACAAGGACGTGCGCGCCGAAGACGACACAGCGGTGGGCACCTAGTCGGCGGTGCGGATCAACATGGCGATGGCGTGCAGCGCGTACGTTCGGGACGTGTACGCGCGCCCGATGAGGCTCGACGGCATGAAGCGCGTGTTCTGGATGACCGGCTAGTACAAGTCCCACCCCGACGACGACGAAAGCTACGACAAGGCGGCGGTGTCAGTGGTGGAGAACATCAGCTACCAAGACGGGGTGGCCACCGGCGTGTGAAAGGAGGCGGTGAGGATGCAGGGCATCCAGGGCGCGCCGTGCAAGGTGATCTGCATGGCCAGCGTCACCGCCGTGATGACAAAGCAGAGGACGGTGTCGTGGAACTGCGCCGACGTCAAGGGCGTGCGGCCGGCGGCACCATGCGCGCCGCTGCAGGGCACCCACGCCGGCTCCTGCTCGTTCCCCACCGACACGCTCGCTGCTGACCAGTGCAGCAGTGCAGCAGTGCTCGTACTTACTCGCTGTTGCTCCTGATTCCCCTGCTTCAGCAGCAGTAGGGGCGGCCAACTAGCAGCTAGTCTGGCTAATCAAGCTCACTTGTTCCCTCAGCTTCTCAATTATGCATTGCTGATGAGACTACTCTCAAACGAAATGAAACAGTACAACAGTACAACGACAATAACAATCTTGGAGTATATATATATAAATTACATGTCAAGCTTGGTGTTTCTCACACCTGTTTACATCCAAATTTTACCTCTAGCTGACGAGCTCTATGTTCAGACTTTTGATTCTCCTCCTAATTTTGGCCATTTGCATAGTTTGTATGTTGTGACATTTGAACAGAGTATCAGGAAATTTTCCCAGTAAGCTTGTTCGACGAAAGGTTTAGTTTGTAAAGTGACGTAATGCTGCCAAGCTGAATAGGTATGTTACCCTCAAGATTGTTCTGGCTAAGGTCTAAATACCAGAGTTGTTGCAAGTTCCCTAAGGTGGGTGGTATAGGGCCTCCAAATTTATTGTTTGCTAGATCGAGGTATGTCAACTGAGTAAGCTGGTCAAGGAGTGGTATAGGGCCTCCAAATTTATTGTTTGCTAGATCGAGGTATGTCAACTGAGTAAGCTGGTCAAGGAGTGGTATAGGGCCTCCAAATTTATTGTTTGCTAGATCGAGGTATGTCAACTGAGTAAGCTGGTCAAGGAGTGGTATAGGGCCCCCAAATTTATTGTTTCGTAAAACGAGGTATGTCAACTGAGTAAGCTGGTCAAGGAGTGGTATAGGGCCTTCAAATTTATTGTTTCCTAGACCGAGCTCTTCCAACTGAGTAAGCTGGCCAAGGGATGATGGCAATGGCCCAATGAAGCTGTTTGCTTGGAGGTAAAGATGTTGTAACCGTGTTAGCTTCCCAATCCATTCTCCAATCATACCTGTTAAATTATTATTTTCTAATGCTAACCATTCTAACCCTGTAGCATTGCCTAGTGAAGCCGGAATTTGACCTTCAAACATGTTGTCATACAAAGCAAGCATTTGGAGATTTGGTAGGTCGTCTCCTATGTTAGGAGGCACTTCCTTGCTTAGCATATTCGACCCCAAGACTAATATTTGAAGAGAATTAGAAAGGTTGAAGAGACACCGTGGGAATCCACCTGACAACATATTTTGTCCTAAGGCCAAGCACGACATATTTGTTAGTTTCCCAAGCTCATCAGGAATACTTCCAGTGATATTGTTGGCTGCAAGGACAAGAATTCGCATGCTAGTGATGTTGCCAAGCATTGGCGGGATGATCCCGACGAGGTTATTCGCGAAAAGATCCAAAACTGAGAGGTTGGAGAGGTGGCCTACTTTTGGAGGAATTTTGCCAACTAGAAAGTTTGTAGATAGAACTATTTCCCTTAAGCTGGAGCAGTTGGTAATTGCATCTGGGATACTATCATGCAACCGGTTCCTGCTCAGGTCAAGGACCTGAAGCTTTTGCAGATGGTTTAGTGGAGGTAACTGGCCAGAGAAGCCATTTATGGACAGGTTCAGTGTTTTGAGGAACGTAAGGTTTCCTATGGAGGAGCTGATTTGGCCCGTCAGGTTCAGGCCAGAGAGCTCGAGCGCCGCCACGCGACCTGGATGCTTACGACTGCATCTCACCCCCGGCCACAGGCAGTGGTTCGTGCTGGAGTTCCAGGAGCTAAACCATCCAAAGGGATCAGAAGTGATCTCATGCCTGAAAGCTTGCAGCCAGAGCACATCCGTGCTGTTACCAGGGAGCGTTGCGCAATTGATTCTGCAGGCACCCAAAGAGAGCTGCAGCAACGCCAATAGTAGAAGTATGGCGGGGTAACTTGGTAGATTGGGACGCGCTGCTGCCATTGCTACCTGCAAAATATAAAACATAAGCATCAAATTGGAGGGTTCTTGGTAAACACGCTGTATTTATTGTGTCCGAAGTACGTTTGTGCTAAGCTGGGGGTTGGTGACCGCCCGAACATATGGAGACGATTCAGGGGGTTTGGTTAGGTGACATTTTCTCTCTCTTCTATTTGGTCAGCTAACCGTCCGCCCGAACATATGAAGACAATTCAGGGGGTTTGGTTAGGTGAAGTTTTTTTCCCAATTCTAATTGGTGAGCAAACCGTCTGCCGGAACATAAGGACGAAATATAGAAGGTCCGATTGAAAACTCTTTTACCCTTTTTGTATGACCAGATTAATTAAATCAGTGTATCTTGTTTACTGGAGATCGGACATGAACGCTTTGTGATTGTATCATTTTGAGACGGCGTTTTGTAATTTATGTTACTTCTGATATTTTTCTTAATGCCACGACAGATGAAGATCATGATATATCAAAAGTTCTACCCGCAATAAATAAATAATATGATTCATTTTATGAGAAGAAGTACGTGAAAGTAAATTACGGCAAGATCACGGCCTCGATCGATCAAGGCTTTTAAATCATGCTCATCAACACTATAACGTTTTGAAATTACCCAGGCCAAACGTTTGATAACGGTTAGCCATCACGTGAATATACTTTGTGGAATGCTCAGAATTAAATCGCAACAAGCAAAGTAAATGATATGTTAACGTACTACTGGCTGAATAATACTACTAGTATGGAGAAGAGAAGAAAGTCAAGTAAGTACCGTTGCTTCAGGCCGGAGCTCAGAATACGGCCGGCGGCAGGCTTCTTCTGGTCGATCCCGGCCAGCGTCAGAGCTGTGAAGCGTGAGTGACTTGGATGATGCTCGGCTTGCTGAGGCCCCGAGGGGTTAAAAAGACACTTACAACAGCCTTACGTCCACACACTTGCATATCATCTTCATCTTAAAAAATAAATACAAACTTGCAGCGAAGACCTGCACTCGGTCCGTCAACCCTTACCTTTCACCTCCCGTCTCCCACCATTAGTGTTTGAGCTGGACACAAGAGGGACGCTCTAGCGGCGTGTACAGCCTCCAAATCTCACACTCGTCCGGCCGGCTATACACATATACTTTTCAACCGGCGTTATACTTTTCTGCGTTTTGCTAACGACTGCTGCGACTCGTCTCTATCCTAAGTACTCCCTTCGTTCCAAAATAGATGACTCAACTTTATATTATATCTTAGAGGTCTTTTACGGTACCCCGGTACTCCCAAACGACACCCAGGAGTACCATGCAGATCTGGCCGTCCGCACGGAGGGGCAAGGAAGTCTTTTTCCAAAGTGCAGTCCGGTTGGCAGTTTTGACTTTTGCAGTCCGCACGATCGATATGTGAAGGAAGAAAAAAACAGAACACTCGATCTAAATCAGGAAAAAAAAACAGAAGCACACTCGATCTAAATCCTCGCGATAAGGCCGCACGGCGCCGAGGTGCCGCCGTCGGATCCGGCCCGGAGATTGCGGCTGTCCGACATCTCCGAGCGCCGCCGTCCGACACCACCGCGCGCCACCGCCGTTCGCCGTCCAGATCGACGTTCTTCGACCCCGCCACCCGAGTCCTGCTTCGACGGTCCGGCCTTCCGGCCCGGAGATTGCGGCCGTCCGACATCCCCGAGCGCCGCCGTCCGACAGCACCGCGCGCCACCGCCGTTCGCCGTCCAGATCGACGTTTTTCGACCCCGCCACCAGAGTACTTCCTCGACGTAATTTTAGGCTTCGCCGCTACCTGCCGAGACAATCGCCCGCCGGATAATTAGAGAACAGGTTCGTCGCCCGTTTTTCTCCAGCCATATCTTGCGATCTGTATGGATACATGACCAATAAATTGATCATGTTCACAGTATACAGTTATACAGTGTCACTCGTACTAGTTGAAATCATGGATGACCTTCAATTTGCGTCAGATCAACTAGAATGTCATAAAGGGTGACACTGGTACAGCACAACCTATCCTTCAGATTTTGTATATAATGAATGTTGCAATGTATATAGAAGACAGATTATAATTCCTCTAGAATTTGTGTTAGTTTTCTGTTTATCTGAAGAATCACCTAAATTCATACAGTTTGTATGACATTGATAGAATAAATGCGCTAAGTATGATGGTTTAATAATGGCAGGTTTGGAGGATGGATGGTCATACTGCTAGCTTGGAGGAGATAGAAGAATATCACATGATGGTTAGTCAGATGTTTGCAAGCGAGAAGCAAGGTTACGAGCACTACAACAGATATGCAAGAGCAAAAGGTTTTAGTGTCAGATTGGATGACAAGGAGTACGTGAAGGGCACCAGAGAGGTGAAAGCAAGACGTTTCTGCTGCTCTAAAGAAGGGCACCGATTGGAGAAGTACTTTCAAGCGACTGACCAAAAAAGGGAGCCACGGGCGCTGACCCGTTGTGGTTGCAAAGCTATGCTTGAGATCCAACATGATGCAGGCAGGGGTTAGTGGTTTGTTAAGAAGTTTGTTGATGTCCATAACCACCCGCTAGCCGACCCAGATCAATCTGCTTTTCTACGGTCTCACCGTCGGATGAACGATGCTCACAAGGCTGATGCAGTGGAATACGGACTTGGTGGTCTCCGTACGTTCCAAATCATGAATGTGGCGGAGAAACAGCATGGTGGCTATCCTCATGTTGGGTATATTTCCCGAGACCTGTACAATTTCTTCGCCAGGTACAAGAAAAAAAGAATCTTAGGCAGGGATGCTGACTTTGTGCTGAACCATATGAGAGTACAGGAAGAACGAGATGCTGAGTTTTTCTTCAAATACACCACGGATGATGAAGGACATCTTTGAAATTTATTCTGGGCAGATTCACAGTCCCAGATTGATTATGATGCATTCGGAGATGTAGTTGTGTTTGACAGCACTTATCGGGTCAACCGCTACAATCTCCCTTTTGTTGCATTTGTTGGACTGAACCATCATCGTAGTACTGTTGTTTTCGGGATTGGTGTTGTTTCAGATGAGACCCACAAGTCATACGAGTGGCTACTTCAGACCTTTGTAGAGGCGATGGGTCATAAGGAGCCCATATCTGTTATCACAGATGGAGACTCGGCAATGAGAAAAGCAATTAGGAAGATTTTGCCAAGGACAGACCATCGGCTATGCAGTTGGCACATTGAGCAGAACATGATACGCCACCTGCATAATCCAATGCTTGATGACTTCAGAAAACTCATATACTGTCGAATGGGAGTTTACCAGTTTGAGAAATCATGGGCTGAGTTCAAGGCGAACTATGCGATCGAAGAGGAGAACGAATGGATGTCCAGAATGTACAAACTTAGGAAAAAGTGGGCCGCCGCTTATACCAAGGGAAGATATTTCTTGGGTATGCAGAGCAACCAGCGTAGTGAGAGTCTGAACTCTAGGCTCCACAATCATCTGGACCGGAAAATGTCGTTGGTTGATGTGGTGGAGCACACTGAGCACTGCATATCACGTATGCGGAGGAACGAGGCCGAGTTGGATGCAATATGTTCGCAGTCAATTCCTTTCACTAGAATAGATGCTTGCCTGTTGGAGATAAATGCTGCTCGTATTTATACACCAAAAATTTTCAAGATGGTAAGAGATTGTATCCGGAGATCATGTGCATGGGTGATTCAAGAGCAAACAACAGTAAATGACTTGGTCAGGTATGAAGTTGTGTTAAAAGATGGAGCGGAAGGAGGGAGCAGACGTCTGTTCTCTGTAGAGTGTTCTTTCAATGGCTCACTGATGAATGGTGCCTTCTGTCCTTGCCGTAAGATGGAGTGCGAAGCCATCCCTTGCACGCACATTTTCGCTGTTCTGGTTTTCGTACGGGCAGCGACCATTCCTCCATGTTGTGTTAGCAAAAGGTGGACAATGGAAGCCAAGGCTGCATTCGTGTCGTTGAGAAATGCAAATACACATGTGTGGTCGAAGAGATGAGTCGTTACCGTGAACTGAGAAACATAGCTAGTATTGCTCTATTCAAAGTATCAAAAGCGGGAGCGTCAGAGGAGGTGAAAGATTATCTCCAAAGTATCATCGATGGGCCTATCGAGAATGATGATAACACCGAGGAGACAACATTTGGTCCTATACCCTCTCACTACTCAGCCGCAAGCAATGCTTCAGCGGATAGAGTCCTTGATCCAAAAATAGTCGACACAAAAGGTGCTCCATGCAAGAAGAGAATGAAGCCATTTCATGAGAGGTTGAGGGAAACGAACGGGCGAAAGAAGAGAACTAGAAGCTGCGGCCAGTGTAAAAGTTTCGAACATGACAGGCGCACATGTCCAGATTTAGGGAAATAAAATTGATAGAAGCACATTACCAAATGTAAGTCGATGTTCATGGCCTATTTATGGATTTGGGTTTGAAGTATGTTTTTCTTTTTTATATATCATACAATATCATATTTTAACTTATATGCAGATGGTATACACGCCTGCACCGAAGTTATTTCAGCTGGCACAAGTGTTGTCACAACTACCAACTGAGCCCCAAGAAGATCGAGAACTATGTTGCCAGTAGACATTTTTTGGGACCTGTTAAATCTGTTGGCGTGACAAAGTTTGTGTTTTGTTATCGTCCATGGCTATCGTTGAACCTTGTTTAGTTTGCTTGCAGACTTTTACCACTTTGGTCGTGATACTTGAGGACTATTGATTTTTTTTTTCATATCTGCTCGGTTTGTTTTGCTATGTATTGGCTCCAGCTTATTTAATGAATTGTAAGCACAAATTTGTGTTCAGTCTAAAAATCAGCTTCATGTGTTAAGTGTTATGCATGGTTAGAGTTTGTATGTGCCGCTATGTATGAGCGGCCCAGGCAAGATGACTGGTGGAGACGGAAGAGGATTTATGTCGCCTATTTCGTTGATGAAGAAAAATATTGGTAGTAATCATGCCCAATTGTGAATATTTAAGATATGAACGAATTCTGGCACGAAACGCACGTTGCGTCACGACGGGTCATTATTTTAGGGGGTTTTCACCGGAGAAATCCTAGACAATGCATAGAATGTCAGATATCACCGAAACTTTGCATGCGTGCTTGCCATGATGACTCCAGTGTCTGCAAAAAATTTGGGTCAGGTTGATGGATGTGGGCAAAAGTGCTTCTAGAATTCCCGTACCTGACCACCCGAACGGTCCCGGTTGAACATGGCGTACTTGTTGGCATGCACGAAACGGAACGTAATTATGGCAGCGGGTGGGCATGCACGTCGTAGGCCGCGCTGCAAGCTATGAACGAATTCTGGCACCAAACGCACGTTGCGTCACGACGGGTCATTATTTTAGGGGGTTTTCACCGGAGAAATCCTAGACAATGCATAGAATGTCCGATATCACCGAAACTTTGCATGCGTGCTTGCCATGATGACTCCAGTGTCTGCAAAAAATTTGGGTCAGGTTGATGGATGTGGGCAAAAGTGCTTCTAGAATTCCCGTACCTTACCACCCGAACGGTCTCGGTTGAACATGCCGTACTTGTTGGCATGCACGAAACGGAACGTAATTATGGCAGCGGGTGGGCATGCACGTCGTAGGCCGCGCTGCAAGATATGAACGAATTCTGGCACCAAACGCACGTTGCGTCACAACGGGTCATTATTTTAGGGGGTTTTCACCGGAGAAATCCTAGACAATGCATAGAATGTCCGATATCACCGAAACTTTGCATGCGTGCTTGCCATGATGACTCCAGTGTCTTCAAAAAATTTGGGTCAGGTTGATGGATATGAACGAATTCTGACACCAAACGCACGTTGCGTCACGACGGGTCATTATTTTAGGGGGTTTTCACCGGAGAAATCCTAGACAATGCATAGAATGTCAGATATCACTGAAAATTTGGGTCAGGTTGATGGATGATTCAGAATTTTTAGGTCAGGTTGATGGATCCCATTTTTATTAATTCTGTGTTGTTTGTATTGTCGTGCCATGCTGAATACATCCAAAGTTCGTCACGATAAAAGGTGTCAATTTTTATAGAATTATAGCGAGTTTCCTTTAGAAATAGATTAGTTTTTTTTACCATTCGTAACAACAAGAAGATATATATGGTTGCAGATCGCATTCTGCAAAAAAAAAACATCATTCGTAACAACAAGAAGATATATATTGTTGCAGATTGCGTTCTTAAAAAAAATCTATATATACACACGACCATAGCGAACCCTTGCGCTCGTATTCATCCGCCGCCGCCGTCGTTTTACTTCCCTTTCATGGCAGAAGAACCATGCTATTTCCCTGCGTCAACAAAAGCATCGCCAGCTTCGCCATATCCTGATGGAAGAAGGAAGGTTCAGGTTAGGCAAACATCATCACAGAAACTTTTCCATAGGACGTGTGCACCTCCGTATTGCATAGGGAATAGCACAAGGGTACAGTACGGACCTAGATTCAGTTTTTTTTTGTTTCACATAATTGTTTACAAAGCTCTACTTAATTTATGCTAGCTTAAAGAGATGAGTATCCCTAGTTATCTGTTACCAAGTTTCAATCTCTTAGATATATTTCTCAAGTTAGATTATTTCATACTGTTTGTTAGTTTGGTTTAGGCCCCAAGTTTGGTAGATCTATCATGTATAGAGAAGAATCTGGCTTCTTTTTGCCTCAAATAATCGTCATCAACCAAAACTTTGTTAGGCCTAGTAGGGTGGATTACGGACCTAGATTTGACTCTTTTTTTAATTTTTCCTATATGAATGACATGTACCTATGAATGACATGTACCTATGTTGTTGTGCCTTTTATCAGCAAGCATCACCTGCCACAAATTCTTCCAGTAAGAAAAGTGGGATTACCGATTCACAGACTCCTACCACACCCAAGCTGCAGAAAGCACAGGTATGTACTAATATAAGCTCAAAATAAAATGTTGTACGATATGGAATTTCTAATTTTCGTCATGTTGTAATGTTAGGATGCATCACCCGCCATGGCTTCTGCAAATAAAGCTTCTGTAAACAAAGCGACAATGACTAGAGAGAAGAAGGTATGTAATTTTTTTTAAATTGGAACAACACACATAATAATAACTTGACAGTACAAAGACTCTTGATCTTTCATCAATTTATCTAATTAGTGCGATATTTACGTACAGGAAACAATGTCCTGCTGTCAAGGTGCTATTTATGACCTTCTTTGGATTGTTTGCGATGATAATCAGAGGAAAAAGGTTGCAGAATCTAGTCTGCAGGGCTTACTACATCTACGTGATATTCAAATTCGTCGCCAAACAGTAAAAAAACTAGCTGATACTTTCGATCCGGAAGTTGAGGCATTCATTGTGAACAACAAACAGTTAAAGATACATCTGGAAGATGTAGTTAATATCATGGGTCTGCCTTCGGCAGGGGGGATCCCTGATATTAAACTTAGGTGTGCAGACAAGAAGCTTGAGTCCGAAAGAAAACAGAAACAAGCCCAACTGTTCAGATTATACGTAGACCCAAAAGAGCAAGCAATCACCTACAAGGGTCTTGTGCAACAAATAAGAGAAAGCAATGGATCTACGGACGAACACTTCTTGAGGAGAATTGCTTTGTGTGCAATTTGTCGACTGCTATGTCCAAGTACAAAGTCACAAGTCAGTTCAGAATATTTGAACCTTATGTTGGACGATGGTGATGTAAATAAGATAAATTGGGCAACCCTGACACTTGATCACCTCATTGCGAGCTTGAAGCAGTACAAGACCAAAAAGCAAACAAATCTTGCTGGCAACCTCGCTCTCTTACAGGTAATACGTGATGACTATTTATTTACGCGTAACAATGTACTTGAGCAATGGTTTTGCGACTCATTTATTTTGACTATGTTGCAATGCAGGTGTGGTACTGGGAGAAATTTTATGTGAACAAAGTTAAGCACAATATAGATATAGATTACTCTCCTCGATGAAGCCTTTGATACGATCGTGGGACAAGGAGAAGGTGGCAAAGAGGGAACATGCCAGCTTTGCCGAGGGAGATGTAAGTAAAGGATTGTGTACATCATCGTGCCACATAATTGAGTTTTACTTTCTTTACTATCATGTACTAACTATTCATCTCATATTATTCAAAACAGATTATTGAGCACCTCATGAGTGACGTGGAGTACGTTCTACACAGACCTATCTATGCTAGCAATGAAGTACGCGCAATGAGAACCATATTCACTACATTTTCATACTACAAAACATATTCTAACTATATTCATCCTTCTATATGCAGGGCCGAACGTTGCAACAAATTCATAGAACTGTGCAAGTAATAGAGAATAAAGTCATTGAGAAAGAATACACGGACGAATACAAGTACTTCAAGCCACTTGTTGACGGTCTAACTGACGTTGAACACAATACAAGCCTGACCAACAGAACCCTGCTTCGTGTTGTCAAGTGTTTGGAGGTAAAGTCTTATTCACTAATGCACAAGTTTATGTTGCAAAAATTGTTGAGGATATAGCTACGGAGTGTGAACCGCCCCGGAGGGGCCGGTTTACTAAATGTGGGATCCAGGCCCATATGGAGGCCTGGAGCCCAGAAGGGAATTAAGATCCATACATGTAAACCGCCCTAATATCAGTAACTTGTGTTGTAAGACAAGAAAGGAGAGACCAAACCGACTCCTATATGAGCCGGATTGGGATTCTGTAAGCGGCCGGCGTTAACCCGTGTATATAAGGGGACGACCCGGCGGCGAGTTAGGGACAGAGATTCGAGGCCAAGGCAAAGCTATTGCTCCTTAGTCGCCGAATCATATCAATCATACCACAACTGGACGTAGGTCTTTACCTTCATTGAAGGGGCCGAACCAGTATAATTCCCGTGTCTTGTGTCCGCATTAACCCCTCTAGGTAACCCGTACGATGGCCCTGCGACTAAGTCCTTTCATGAGGACATCTGCCGTGACAATTCCACGACAGTTGGCGCCCACCGTGGGGCTATCGCACGATGGTTTGATGATCTTAGAGGGCAAGTTCGAGGGACTCGAAGGCTATGCAGTGGGCCGGATGACTAAGAGTCGTCGCGGCAAACTCTACATCGACGATGCGGACTGGGGCCCCGAGGCCGGCTCAGTTGAGTACGGGTACCGGGTCCCCTTTGGCGGCATACACGTGTTCATCGGCAAGATCGGCGAAGTCGGGGCTGGGCGGACACCTGCACCGCCCTCGTCGAGACGGCTCAGCGGGCGAAGAAGAGTCCTGCCCTGGCCAAACCGGCGGTCAAGCATGTTTTCGTGGGAGTCGTCCACGGAGGTTACGAGGGCGGATCGGCATCTGGTGACGAAACCGTCGTTTACTCTGGCGACGAGTCGTCGGCCGGAGAAACTGAGTCTTTATACCAGCTGCAGGATGACCAGATCGGGGGCTGTTCCGACGGTGAGAGCATTCCGGACCCCTTCGATCTACCCAACCGGGTCGGGATCTTCATGACCGGTACACAGGCGGCACTTCACTCCTCGACCGCGGCGCCCCTGGTCGCCGGTTCAACAGCGGCGCTGGCAGCCGGGGAAGGAGGCCTGGCGCCCGCCGCTCAAGTTTTGTCGAGCTCTTTGACGTTAGCTGTGCTCCTGGCGGAGGCTAATCCGCCGGATCAGGACGTCCACAACGCGGAGATTGCAAAGGTGAGGGAACAGATCACTAATGCTAAAGCAGACTTAGCAGCCGCGGACGAAAGGATGGCAGCGGAACGGGCCGCACTGGATGCGCAGGCTTACAGGCTCAGGCTGGACCAGAGCGCGGCACAGGAAGTCATGAAAAGGAAGTACAGGTCCCGTTTACCTTCCGTTTTTGAGGGAAGGGAGCTTTTCAATACCCCGGGGGCAGGGACCAGTAATCCGCCGCCGTTGGTAAACCGGCCGGAAGCACCTGGGACGGCCGCGCCGGTTCAGCCCCGGATGATAGATCTACCTCGCCATCATACCGGCGCACCCTGCACCGCGCGAACACCTCCGGGTCATTACTCCAGCCCGATGGATAACCTCGTAGCGGCTGCGGCACGGTTAGAGGCAATCCCAATTGAAGGCGATTCACCACAGGCAGTGGAGACACGCCGGGTCAAGGAGCTCCTCAGGACGGCCTTGGCTCAGCAAGAAGCGTACTCGTACAGTCGAGAGAGGATCCATTCCACCCCGCGCCCGAGTCGGAGCTGCAGCCGACGCATCGATGAACCGGCCGTGTCGAGCAATGCGCAGCGTGGACCGCCCCGCGGCAACAATCCGGCAGGCGGTTTTGAGGATGCTCAAGTGGTAGTGGACCGCGCCAGGGCACGCAGGGAGGCCGGATTAGCAGCACAAGCGGAGGATCATCCGCCCGCGCCGGTTCGACCAACCATCTTCGAACCGGGGTCACGCTCGCTCTTTGGGGTGCCTTGCCTCGCCCTCGCTACGCAACGCGGCGCTTGCCCAAGGATTTCAAGGGGCCACGCAAGGTGCCCAACTATACTGCCGACTTGGCTCCAGAGGCATGGATAGAAAGCTACGAGATGGCCATGGAGATGCTGGATGTGGATGAAGCAGCATGTGCAAAGTACTTCACAATGATGCTGGAAGGTACTGCCCGGACCTGGTTGAAAAACTTGCCGCCCGACTCTATCAGCTCGTGGACGCAGTTGAGAACCCGGTTCATCCAAAATTTCAAGGACACCTGTAAACAGCCCATGTCGGTGGTGGATCTGGCGACTTGCGTCCAGGCGGACGGAGAGTCTACAACCCATTGGGTGCGCCGGGTCTCGGAAGTTTTACATTCTTCAGACCGGATCAACCCTGGCTCCGCGATCATGACGTTGGAAGCCAATTGCCGGTTTGAACCGCTGAAGCTGAAGCTGGGTCGCATGAAGCGTTTTTGTCATGATATGGGCACTCTAATGGGTGTTTTGGTAAAGTACGCTGATTCTGATAGTACCAAGGATCCTGAATCGGAGAATGATGAAGCGGGGAAGGGAAAACAGAACAGCAATTCCAGGAGCCAGCAGCATCAGTCGGCAGGCAACGGAGGGCACAAGCGTAAAGTTTAACGGCAACATGGGCTTTGTGGCCAACACCAACACGCAGGACAAGGGTCAGCGGCGCCGGGTAGGCAGTCAAACCGGGTGGTCACAATCCGGATCGTTTGAACTTCAGATAAATCAACCTTGTCCAAAGCACGGACGAAGGAGGCACCGCGAACCACCTTTGGAAGGACTGTTATATTATGCAGGAGTTTAAGAACTCCAACTCTTCCGGTATGATCAAGGGTCCGGCGGCGGTTCAGTGGTCCGCCCGGTTACGGCGGAGGAAATCCCGCCCAGGGTTGGCGATAATCCGGGCGGCAAGGCAATCGAATAATGAAGGTAATCGTAACAGTCGTAACCAAGGGGCTACAATCAACAACAGCAGCGATCGGGTTATCGAGCAATCCAAAGCAATTGAATGGCGGGCAGTACCACGCCTTTACCACCAGCTTAGACCGACGAGACCGAAACTTGAGGCGGGCGGTCGGTGTTGTTGAACTGCTGCGCCGACATTACTGGCTGGTCCGAACAGCCGATTGTGTGGAGCAGAGAGGACCATCCTCCCCGTTTATAATCCGGTCGTTAGCCTTGGTGGTGGCACCTCGTAGGCGGGTACAAGTTTACCAAGGTTCTTATGGATGGAGGAAGCAGCATTAACATCTTATACTACTAAACTTTCCGGCGAATGGGGTTAACAGATAGGCATCTCAGGCCGCCCAAGACAATGTTTCACGGAGTAGTGCGGGTAAGTCGGCATATCCGGTCGGTAAGATAGCCCTGGAGGTAACCTTTGAGACGCGAGCATGATTCCAGAGCGTAAACGCGACATTTGAGGTGGTGAAAATTCAGAGTCCTTACCACGCCTCTTTGGGCGGCCGGCTTATGCTAAGTTCATGGCACGCCTGTTATGTCTACTTGCAGCTGAAAATGCCGGGTCACAAAGGAACAATAACGGTTCATGGAGCCGCCGGATCGCTCTGGAATGCGAGGAAGGTGATGCGGCTTATGCCGAGTCGGTTTGTGCCACGGAGGAGTTAAAGTATTATAAGGATAATGTTGATCCGCGGATATGACCCTTTGAAGAAGCCAACTACAGAGCATGATCCGGACTTGAAGTTCAAATCGGCCGCTGAAACGAAGCTTGTTGATTTTGTGCCTGGCGAATCATCCAAGCAGTTCACCATCAGTGCCAACTTGGATCCTAAATAGGAAAGCGCGCTCATCGAGTTCATCCGTGAGAACCGGGACATCTTTGCATGGAAACCTTCTGACATGCCAGGTGTGCCGAGGGAACTCGCTGAGCACACTCTTAATGTTGATCCGAAATACAAACCGGTAAAACAGTTTCTTCGCCGGTTTAATGAGGAGAGGCGCAAAGCCATCGGAGAAGAAGTCGCTAGACTTTTGGCGGCAGGGTTTATCATTGAAGTCTTTCACCCAGAGTGGCTCGCTAATCCGGTGTTGGTCCTTAAGAAAAATGGCACTTGGCGCATGTGCGTGGATTACACGGATCTCAACAAAGCTTGTCCAGCGGATCCTTTCGCCCTCCCCCGCATTGACCAGATCATTGATGCAACGGCGGGTTGTGAGCGTTTGAGCTTTCTGGATGCATATTCTGGTTATCATCAGATTAAGATGGCGGTTAAAGACCAGGAGAAGACTGCGTTTATCACCCCTTTTGGAGCTTTCTGCTATGTGTCCATGCCTTTTGGGCTCAAGAGTGCCCAAGCAACTTATCGCTATGCATACAGAATTGTTTGCATAAACAGATCGGCCGTAATGTGCACGCCTATGTGGATGATATCGTGGTGAAGTCAAAGCAGAAGGAGACATTGATTGAGGATTTAAAGGAAACCTTTGACAACTTTGGTGTACAAGATGATGCTCAACCCGGCCAAGTGCGTCTTTGGTGTTCCGGCAGGCAAGTTGTTGGGTTTTCTCGTGTCAAACCGGGGGATTGAAGCTAATCCGGAGAAGATTACGGCTATTACTTCCTTAGCTAAGCCAAAGTGCATCAATGATGTTCAACGTTTGGCAGGCCGGATTGCTGCGCTAAGTCGGTTTATCAGTCGCCTCGGAGAGAAGGCTATCCTTTATATCGATGTCAAGAAGACGGATCAATTAAATGCGAGCTCACTGCCGATGAGGCATTGGAGGATCTAAAGCGGCAGTTGGCCAACCCGCCTGTTCTTGCTGCCCCTATTGACAGGGAGCCGCTCCTGTTATATGTCGCTGCTAATGCCAGGGCAGTGAGTGTGGCCATTGTGGTGGAGCGCAAGGAGGCAGGGAAAGAATATCCGGTTCAGCGGCCAGTTTACTACATCAGCGAGGTTCTCATTGAGTCTAAACAAAGGTATCCACATTGGCAGAAGCTGGTATATGGGGTCTTCATGGCAAGCCGGAAGCTGAAGCAATATTTCCAAGGGCACCCCATCACGGTGGTCAGCTCGGCTCCTTTAGGCGATATCATACTGAACCGGGAAGCAACTGGCCGGATTGCTAAGTGGGCTATAGAGCTTGGGCCGCACGATTTAAAGTACGTGCCCCGGACGGCCATAAAATCCCAGGCTCTTGTGGATTTCATTAATGATTGGACGGAGTTGCAAGCACCAGAAGAGAAGCCGGATCACACCTATTGGACCATCCATTTTGATGGGTCCAGGCAGTTGGAGGGCTCGGGGGCTGGAGTCGTATTAACTTCCCCACGAGGTGACAAGTTCTGTTATGTTCTCCGCCTAATGTTCCCTTGTACTAACAATGCAGCTGAGTATGAAGCCTTGCTCCATGGTCTCCGGATGGCCAAGGAAATGAATCTCAGCCGGGTTAAATGCTTTGGTGACTCGGACTTGGTGGCCCAGCAAGTATCCGGCACTTGGGACTCCAAAGATCCGCTTATGGCTGCGATCGTCGGAAGTGGATGTTGTGGCAGGACATTTTAAAGGGTATCGTAGACCATGTGGATCGTCGGAAGAACGAAGCAGCTGATGCTTTAAGCCGGTTGGGTTCCCAGCGTAAACCGGTCCCGCCCAACGTTTTCCTTGATGTGCTGCACAAACCGTCGGTCAAGCTCCCGATGAGATTGATTTGGCTATCCCGATCCGGAGGCTCAACTGGTGGCGGCCTTGCATATCATTCCGGATTGACGCCCTTATTTGGCATATATGAACCGGGCGAATTACGAGAGGATGAGACGCTGGTCCGGCAGATAGTTCGGCGGTCTAAGTCTATGACTATTGTTAATGGCGAATTGCACCGTCGCAAAGGTGTCGTATGTTTCAGCGTTGTGTGTCCCCTGAAGAGGGCTGTGAGATATTGCGAGAGATTCATGAAGGGGATTGTGGTCACCATGCCGGTTCAAAATCCCTGGTGGCCAAGGCATTCCGCCATGGTTTCTATTGGTTGACTGCCCATGCTGATGCGGAGGATCTAGTCAGACGATGTGATGGTTGCCAAAAGTTTTCCAGGCGTGCTCATGTGCCGGCCCAAGAATTGAGGATGATTCCAATTACTTGGCCGTTTGCGACTTGGGGGCTGGACATGGTTGGGCCTTTCAAAAGGTCCAAGGACAAAAAGACCCACCTGTTGGTAGCTGTAGATAAATTTACCAAGTGGGTCGAGGCAGAGCCTGTTAGCAAGTGTGATGCAGCCACGGCGGTTCAGTTTATCAAACGGGTGATTTTCCGGTTTGGGTTTCCACACAGTATCATCACGGACAATGGCACCAATTTATCCAAGGGAGCTATGAAGGAATTTTGTGAACGAGAGCATATCCGGCTTGATGTTTCTTCTGTAGCCCACCCACAATCCAATGGTCAAGCGGAGCGAGCTAATCAGGAAATTTTGAAGGGTGTCAAGCCCCGGCTTATGGTCCCTTTAGAGAGGACGCCGGGATGTTGGGTGGAGGAGCTACCGTCAGTGATATGGAGTATAAACACTACTCCCAACCGATCCACTGGATATACGCCGTTCTTTATGGTCTATGGAGCGGAGGCGGTTCTTCCCAGTGATATCCGTCATGACTCGCCCCGAGTAGCAGCTTATGTTGAGACAGATAGTGAGGCAGCACGGCAAGATGATCTGGATCGGCTGGATGAAGAGCGTGATATGGCAGCAGCTCGCTCGGCGGTTTACCAGCAAGATCTTCGTCGGTATCACAGCCGGCGGGTTAAAACCAGAACCTTTCAGGAAGGAGACTTGGTGCTGCGGCTCATTCAAGATCGAAAGATATGCACAAGCTATCCCCACCTTGGGAAGGGCCTTTGTGGTCAGCAAGAATCTATACAACGGTTCCTACTATCTGATTGATGTTCGAGAGCGAAAGGATTCACGCACGTCAGAGGAAGAGACCAACAGGCCGTGGAACATTGCTCATCTTCGGCCTTATTATACCTGAGCCATTGGCTCCGCTTATGTACATATTAAGACCATGTATATATTTTCAATAAAAGCAATAAACCGGATCCTCGGCTAAAGCGGGGTATCTGTTCTGCATAAACTTCCGGTTTGGGTACATGGAGATGCTGTCGTGAAGCGGCCTCCGGTTCAACCTTTAGCCTTGTTTTCATAAACTTTTGTCATTTGGGGCTTGGTCGATCCAACCAATGCAATGCCTCTTGGCGGCGTAAAGCCACCAGATCATTTGGGGACATGGTCATGTCTGAACCAACACGCCTCTTGGTCGGCCTAAGGCCATAGAATCACTTGGGGCTTTGGTGAACCCAACCATTGCAATGCCACTTGATCGGCATCATGCCACGAGTTCAGTTGGGGACCTGGCTGACTTGAACCATCGCTACGCCAGATAGGGGCTTGGTCCTGTCCGACCATGGTAACACCATCTGATCCGGTTCAGTATAGCCTTTTCTTACAAAACGATTCTTTCGATTTTGCTTTTGTGGTTTTTGATACCAATCATTTGGCTTTTGTCGGCCTTCTTAAACCGACACGTTTTTTAAACCGGATTTATGTTGTCGGTACGTTTTTACACTGGCGATTTTTGTTCCGGTTTGATTTTACTGTTAAAACATCCCATTGAGGAGTAAACAGGGGGCTTATCATGCCCGGCGCGATTTACACGATAAATCGGTCTTATATGCACAGAGATTACTCTCCTTTAACGGTGATGGTTTATAAAGCCCACTGTGTGCCTGATGCTGGCAGGTATGTTTGTATCACATAGTTTTGATCCTGTGCCTTGGTATTTTCTCATATAAATATTGATCAGTCTGGCTAGAGGTGTAAACCGCCACGGCGGTTTAAGAACTTGTGATTGCAGGCAAAATATGTTGCAGGATTTATTGCAAAAGCCAACGGATCCAGCACTGCCATGCAAAAAGTTTACAGACTAAGATTGTACCGGCATTGTTCAATAAAAGACACTTGCTATCCTATTACAAAGCCTTTCGAGGCCCGGTGTTTCACGCGGAGTTGTGCCTTGAAGCTTTGGATATCACCCGGCTTGACTGATTACGCTGCTTCACCGGGTTGGCGCGAAGTAGAGGGGACGGTGCCTGGCGTCGGTTCAGCTTCTTCCTCTTCCTCACCCAAAGCCCGGAAGTCATTGGTGGACCAGTCAATCCGGTTAAGGCCGAAGACAGCTTCTTCACTTATCGTTCAGCCGGATCAACGCCGGGGCGTAAGTGTGCTTACGGATTGAGGATCAGGCTCGCACTTCCGGGATGACAAACTCCACCCGCTTGTTATTGGCATCATAAAAGATCGGTGAACCTCCAGATTGGCTTCAGCGGCCGGTTGGCTCGCCAACGGACGAACTTCCTTTGTGATCCGCTTGTGGTGTCGTTATCGAAGGCTTCACCGTTCTCTTGAGCGCTGGGAAAACCCTTAGCTATGTCAGCCGGATCAAGGTCCGCTATCCATGCCTTGGCACGTGTCAGAGCCAGTAAGGTGCCAGCCCGGGCTGCGGATCGCTTCATCTCTTCAAGCTGCCCCGGAATCATTGACAGCCGGTCTAGCGTCTCTCTGATCAGGGACGGCGCCGTGTTGTCATATGAAGTGGCGATATGACCGCTGGCGCCGTATATAGCTGCTCGATCAGAGTGTACGAAGCCTTGAGCTTTTTTCGCACATCGGAGCCCAGATGAGCAATACGTTTGCCTGCACCAGGTTTAGACAGTTCAAGTTAAACCGGCAGACGCATTAACACGAGCATAGTCAGATAAATTTGCTTACCAAAGATGGCAGAGGTCATGGCGTGCACTTGGTGTTTAAGTCCGGTTAGCTCTTCCGTCACCGGTTTAAGGGCCGCTTCAGCTTCCTCCGCCCGCTTTACTAAACCGCCTTCTCGGTATCCCGCTTGACCTGCTCGGATTTGTACCACTCCTTCAGCTGTTCCATGGTGGTCGGGGCAGTTTTAGCTCATCTTTGGCTTTGGTGGCTTCATTATTTGGGCTTCAGATTGCTTCGAGATCTTTAAGTTGCACAGCCTGCTGGTGTATTTCATTCTGATGACAAAGGAAGCAGGTTAGTAGTTTCATTATGCAAGTCCCAAGCTTAATACAAGTATTCAACTTGGCACTTGGGGGCTAATGGCTAGTTGATCTCAATTTTGCTATGAAGAGAAAAACACCTTAAGTCCCGGTTTAACTTTGCAAGGTTAAACCGACCCTTGGGGGCTACTATGCAGTTAAGATATGAGAGGTCAGTTACCTCATAACGGTCCTTCATGCGGTTTACTAGACCGGCTTCAAAGTCGCGGCTTGTGTAAAGCCGGTTCAGAAAGCCGGAATGAAGCTCTTGGGCAGAGAAGTTGTCGTAAGCCGACATATCAGTCTTCCCCTTGTCTTTGCTCATAATGGTGGAACTGTCTTTGATACTGTGTTTTGTTAAAGCGACTGGTTGGCCAGGAGCAGTGTAGCCAGTACCTGTCACAATAACTTCGTCATTTTCAGCGGTCTTGTTTGGGCTTGCCGTCGTTTTGCTTTGGATCGGCGGTTCAACAGTCACGACTCGCTCGGCGGGCGGGTTTGATGGAACAGGTTGGGAAGTTTCCACTTGAACCTCCGGTTCAACCTCTGGCGGATCAGCAGAATCGTCTTTGTACAGTTCACCAGAGCTTTCCTTGGCGGCTTCAGGATTTTCGTGTGTTTGTTCGGGGACGTTTTCCGGATCAGCATCCAGGGTAGGATCAAGAGTTTTTGCCTTCTTGCTCAAGCGAGCCTTGGTGCTGCAATAGTCAGAGTCGGATCAAAACAAATTTATCAGAGTAACGGTGAGTCGAATTGGCAAACAGTAATTACGCACTCGCGCGATGTTCAGCGGAGGCAGTTGTGTGGTGGATGAACCGCCGACGAGTTGGAAGAGGCCTGATAATTCGGTCGACGGATTGAGAGGACATCGGAAGAAACCTTTAAGGGATAACGCTGGAGAGCAAGTCACCTCGCCGACGCTTCCGGATAGGTGTGTCCGTAAACCGCTGAAGTAACCTGTTGGCCACTATGCCGGGTTGTACGACGCCGTCAGCCTGTTGTGTCTTCAAGTTAAGATTTGGATTCAAGTAAGCGCAGGAATGGTATTTTTCACTTTCCGGACGGCGCGATTTAATTCTCTTAACCGCGCAAGATCGGATTCGGAAGAAAGTAAGATTACCTCAACAGGGTCGGCGTGGCTGGCTTCCGCATCATCCTGGGAAGAAAATTGTCGGTACAAAGATTGTACGAGGACTAAACATGTGCAGGAAAAAACGCAAAGCGGCAAGCCGGTTTACCTCAGCATCTGATTCTTCGTCCTCCGCCGGATTAGAGGACTCGGCAGTCTTCTTCTTGCCCGTTTTCTTAGTAGCCTTTGACTTTACACGAGGCGCCCGAACCGGTTTGGTTCGCTTCCAGAAGGAGCTGTCGGCCTGAGAAGGGATAAAGGATTAACGTGCATTGACGGAGTATTAAGAGCGTGAAAGATAGAGAATAGAACTTACCGCCGGCGGTTTGTTGGTGGCACAGAATGGAGCCAATCCGGTGAGGCTGCAGACGGAGATTGGTTCATCAAGCATCTTCTTGACGATTTCGGTGACCTCTTGTTCAGTTATAGGCAGCTCGTGACGCCTTTGAGGATCTTTGAGGCTGCCGGTGTACTCGTGCATCAATCCGGGCCGGCGGCTTAGTGGCAAAACACCCCAAGAGACCCAGCAACGTACAAGATCTACGCCGGTTAAACCATTGGCCATCAGAGCCCGGAGCTTGATTATTTGCGGTGCGAAGTTTTTTCGTTCCGCGGCGGTTAAGCGGGAAGGTAGCGGATGAGTGTTGCTGAGCCGGTGAGAACGGTAACCCGGCAAGGGGTTTTCGTCAGCAGGGGCAGTGTTCCGGCAGTAGAACCAGGTTTGGTTCCATTCCTTTGGATGGCTGTGGTGCTTGGCGTGTGGAAAATCGACTTCTTTCCTCTTCTGGATCGACACGCCGCCCAGCTCTGTGTTCGGACCATCAGAAAACTCTGTGCGGCGGTTCAAATGGAAAAAATCCCGGAACAACTCTACAGATGGTTCTTCTTGAAGATAGACTTCACAGAAGACCTGAAAGTTGCATATATTCGACACCGAATTTGGGCCGATGTCCTGAGGATGAAGCTGCAGACTGGCAAGGACATCCCGGAAAAATTTTGAACCGGGCGGACAGAACCCCCGGTCTAAGTGGTGCATGAACACGATTACTTCTCCCGCTCGCGGCTCGGGAGGAAACTCGCCTTCCGGAACGCGCCAGTGGAGAACACTTTTTGGAGCCAAACCGCCAGTGGTGACATAGCCGTTGAGCTGCGTCTCGGTGACTCTGGACCGGACCCAGTTGCAAGCAGAAAATTGAGGAGCCATTCCGGAAGATTATATGGGAAAGCTGCGAAAGAAAGGAAGGAAACGGTTCACTATTAAACAGGTCAGGCGTTACAAATATTGTTAAACCGGCAGTTCGTAAGCGGCTTCCCGTCCGGTTTAACTAAGGACTAATGGAGGTCGGATTAAATATCAGAAGTTAAACCGTCGGAAGAGCTAGTGCTGAAAAAATTGCTAAGTATAGACAGAAACAGGTTTCTCATGCAAAAGGAAATAATCTAGATCTACCAGGGATCAGTAAAGAGGATTTCTGCGACCTATGCAGACCTCATACAGCGCAGGAAGGTTCAGGTATGTTAAAATGGAAGATCTGAACAAGAGGGAAAGGCGCCTAGAATCGGGTAAATGGTGAAAGCATCCGTTGGCATATGAGAAGCGGTACGGCCGAGCCGTACGGCCATGACGGAACGGGCATGCAAGATCGGCAAGAACACTCGTGGATTATGCGACGAACCAAGCTTCCAAATGAGATCTAGGGTTTAAAGATGACCTTACCGGATGAGCAGGAAACACGGAGGACCGCGGAGACTCTGGTCCGATCCGTTGATGCAGCGGGCGGGGAAGCGTTGGTCGAAGGTTGAAGGTGACGGCAAGAGCTTCAGGGTCGGCAGGTCGCGAGGAAGAAGAAGAGAGAAAGGAGAAGAAGAGAATGACCCGGCCGGTCTATTTATAAGGGGCCGGAGTAATCAATGGGCGCGAGAATTGAGGAGCCAAAAGCGGCGGAAGGTGCAGCGGCCGCCTCGATTCCCGGGATAGCCTTAATGAAGGGAATCTTACTGTTTAGATTTTTGTCCAAAATGACGTCAGGGGGCCCTGACACGAAGAGCAGAGGATGATGTCACGGCGGGTCAAGTCAATGGCGGTTTACAAGGAAGATCAAGGGTTGCCTGAAGACGTGGAAGATTAACCTGAACCGGTTCAAGTCAATCTGGGGCCTAATGTTGAGGATATAGCTACGGAGTGTGAACCGCCCCGGAGGGGCCGGTTTACCCTCGTGTGGGATCCAGGCCCATATGGAGGCCTGGAGCCCAGAAGGGAATTAAGATCCATACATGTAAACCGCCCTAATACTGTAACTTGTGTTGTAAGACAAGAAAGGAGAGACCAAACCGGACTCCTATATGAGCCGGATTGGGATTCTGTAAGCCGGCCGGGCGTTAACCCGTATATAAGGGACGACCCGCGGCGAAGTTAGGGACAGAGATTCGAGGCCAAGGCAAAGCTATTGCTCCTTAGTCGCGAATCATATCAATCATACCACAACTGGACGAGGTCTTTACCTTCATTGAAGGGGCGAACCAAGATAATTCCGTGTCTTGTGTCCGCATTAACCCCTCTAGGTAACCCGTACGATGGCCCTGCGACTAAGTCCTTTCATGAGGACATCTGCCGTGACAATTCCACGACAAAAATGATGTGTGATAGCAAGCACCACTTATTTCCCATGCAGGCTAATAAGTTCGTTCTCCCCGATATATCAGATGAAGAAATTGAGGTAATTTAAAAGATAGTTACTTATCTATTTGTGTGTCTTATTGCGTGTTGAACTCTCATTCTCCTTTATGTACAAGCCTTTTTGTAAGAAGGGCGACAAGTGCACATGGCACAGGGGACAACAAAAAAGACATGAGGAAGGACAATCTGAACATGACGAAGACGAAGGAGAATCTAAACATGATGAAGAGCAAAGAGAATCTCGTGAACATGACAGCGAGGCACCTGCCAAGCGGCAGCAAGAGCTTTCAGGCACTAATCTAGGTGATGAGGATGATACAAACAGTAAAGCCAACGGGACGGTGCGTCGGTCAAACAGGAAATCAAAGACCAATAAAGAAGACGAGTATTCATACTATGAGCACGAAAAGAGGCAACTTCGTGGTATGTCGCAGAAATCGTTGCCTGTCATGTAGTTGTATACCATTGTGCTTTCTTTATAACATAGATAAATCCACCTACTAATTGCAGGTCTGAAAGAAACACTACAATGGGTAAACAGACAAGATGATAAAACGCCTTTGGCCCAAATTGCTGAAATAACACTAAAGAAATCATCCCTGCATTCCCTAACAGCCAATAAGTTGCCGGACAACAATGCCAGATATGTGGATTCCTTGGTAAGTATTTCATGCTTCACTTATTACATCTGCACTGAAATATGCACTAATTACTGCTCACTTGCAATACTAGGCCATTGATGCTGGCATATATATCAATCGCCCACCAGAGGGAGAGTTTGACATAAGAGATGGCAAAAAAATCTTTGTCGAGAGCACAATTAATGTGCAAAAGCTCGTTGCAGATATAGAAAATCACCGTATAGCGAGGAGTTCAAAAATTGACAAGGCTCGTTCGATCGAAAGGATCATTGCGTATCTTGATCATGACATGGTACAACACAATAACTACCTGCTGAATTTTATTTACGAATTGTTTGGTCCTTGCTCTAACATATATGTTTATGCAGATTTTTTTACCCTTGAACTCTGGACTACACTGGTATCTGGCAGCCCTAGATGCGGCAGAAAGAGAAGTTCAGATTCTCAATTCAGCCCCTGGTGTTGGTCCAACAGATGAACTGGATCATGCGGTGAGAATATCCTTTTATCCTCCTAGTACTACTGCAACTTGTAGGTTATATGCATTACTAAATACCAACAAACACTCTTCAGTTGGAAGCGATAACGGCGTGGTTCCAGGAGGCTGAAGAAAGAATTAAACAACTTCCAAACCCAACAAACTGGCCAGACTTCAACGTGGCCTCGTGGAACAAGAAGACAATCAAAGGGCTGCCAACCCAGAAAGACGGGTACACACGTTCATCACTATGTTCTTAATTTGTAAACTCGGCCAAGGCAATTCAATCCTAATTCATACTTGTAGGAGCTCTTGTGGACTCTACCTTCTCAAGTACATAATGCTTTGGACGGGATCCAAACTATCCAAAACATTTTCAAAGGTGCGCATATTTAGACTATTCATGTGTGCAATGTACATTACTTCCTTGGTTAAGGAAGTACTTTACATACAGATGGCGTACATCCCAGGATTATGTTTAACTGTTCACCATTTGTATGCAGAAAGATATAGATATGTATAGGAGACAACTTGCACATGACATACTCAACAGTGACAGAAATTCACTCCGGAAAAACCAGCAGCCAGACCAGACAAAGCCAATTTCTGAAGATGAAGTTTCTACCACAAAAAGAAAGAGGTCCAGGACGAGCACCAGGAATATATCTACACAGGATATGGCTTTCGCATAGACATTCGTCTTAAATCAAACGTTTTCCCATTTCCTCAATAATTCGGTTTGTAAACAACAATTTGATGTTATTTATCCGCACTTGGTGTGCGATAATTTGCTCAATAATTCAGTTTGTAAGCAACAATTTGATGTTATTTATCCGCACTTGGTGTGCGATAATTTGCTCAATAATTCAGTTTGTAATGGAGAAAACATATTTTCTAACATTGCAAGTTCTTATTTGTTAGAGACATTGAGCTACAAAAAAATGGATAAAACATGGTGTCTATCATGTACTCAACATCATAATCTATTATCTGATTTCATCCATGCTAAAGCAATTACCAAAGATAATGAGAAGGGCTGGGTGATCTTACGAAAAAGCCATCATCTTGACAGAAAAATCCCCTTTCTACACGCTCCACGCCCCTAGATGGAGCACCTGCTGGACGAGCGGAGGTTGAGGGGTGGAGCCAACTCCGGCGCACCTAGATGGAGCAGCTGCACGACGAGCGGAGGTTGAGGGGTGGAGCCAACTCCGTTGCACGGCAGCCGGTCGGCGCAGCCACGTGGTTGAGGGAGAGGACAGCGCCTGAGGTGGAGAAGGAGGAGGCGTGCGCCTCGCCAAATACGGCCGCGGTGGCTGCCGCATCCGCCGCCGGAGAGGCTCTCGCCGGAGTTGGAGAAGGCAGAGGCGTCCGCCGCCCTACGCCGGAGATGGAGAAGTCGGAGGCGCCTCGCCAGATACGTCCGCCTTGGCTCTCGCCGAATTTGGAGAAATTGGAGAAGACGGCCTCCGCCGGAGTTGGAGAAGACGGAGGCGTCCGCCGCCCTCCGCCGGAGATGGAGAAGGGGTGGACAACGCCTGAGGTGGAGAAGGAGGAGGCGTGCGCCTCGCCAAATACGGCCGCGGTGGCTGCCGCATCCGCTCTCGCCGGAGTTGGAGAAGGCGGGGGCGTCCGCCGCCCTACGCCGGAGATGGAGAAGACGGAGGCGACCGCCGCCCTCCGCCGGAGATGGAGAAGGGGTGGAGACGAGGGGCGAGCGGACAGGGTACGAATGGATTAAGGCCAAAGAAGTCTTTTTTGCACGGAATGGATTAGGTTCGGTCCTACTAAAAAAAAGAGATAATTATAACAGGTGGTGATTACCCTTTTACCCCTGTCACGGAGGTACTCCACCTGTTTCCCGGCTAGTACTCCGTGGGACTGCTTCTGGAGTACCAGATCGCAGAGTCCGTTGGATTAAGAGAAATGAACGGTGCCTAATCATTTCGGGGTACAGTAAAGGAGCTCATATCTTATAGTACAAAGTTGAGTCATCTATTTTGGAACGGAGGGAATACATATTTATGTGTGTTAGTATTTTTTTAGGGATGTAACAACTCTTTATTCATGCAAGTTCAATGGAATCGTTACAACATCATTTGGTTTAAGAAACTACACATGCCTTCCTACGCCTGACGACCGAGAAAATTTAGCTAGGCTATCAGCCTCAAAGTGTCTAGTCATGCTTTCAAACTCTAGTGAGCTAACTAGAATCTCTTTTATAATTGCACCATGCCGCCTGCCACCATGAGCTTCAATGTTTCTTACTGCCGTTGCGCAATCCGAAGACACTAGGACCCGATAGATGTTCAGATCGTTCGTCAAAGCCAAAGCTTCACGACAGGCAAGAGCTACTAAAGTGGGCGCGTCCGTGTAGCCCACGAAGGTGATCAACGACGAGCCCAAACTAATTTCCGAGGTGGTCCCGGTATACCACCGCAGCGGCTGCACCTCTATCTCCGTAACTTTCCACAACACCATTTACATTGATCTTACTTGTACCTTGTGGTGGTCCGATCCAAGGCTGACAAGCATGGCTCCGTACTGGATGGGTAGTGACACGCTGCTACTGAGAACTGATATTAATCTCAGAGATAAAATGCTTGATGAAAGAATGTGCCGACAGTGGCGATTGCATCTCTCTCCCAATCATAACCTTATCGAAAGCATCAAACTTTGGCAAAAATGAATAAACAAACAAAACAGGCCTAATGTATGGGTCCAAATTTCATTAAATTTGCCGGCGAATAGTATAGTTTGATCTAAATATCACCATAATTCGAAAATAGCATTAAATTGCTGCACAATTATTTTGAAGTATACTACATCATATGAACCAGGTAGACTAAAATCCTGGAAGCAAATATACTTTCGGAAACACCATAAGCTCCAGAGGACACCAGAACAAGCCACGTTCAGTTGTACAGAGTTAGTAGGACGAGCCCAAAACTGCCCCACAAAGTGTATGCCACTACCCAACTCAACACTATAGCATTTCAGAAACGCGCCCGCCCACAACTGTATCTACCAAAGCAATCGAAGACGAGGATGGAGGACCAGAGGAGAACTCGCAAGTCGACAGGTGTTTGCTGAAATGAAGGTGCAGGATGTATACTGCTCAATAACAAAATTGATTTCACTCGATTCAAAGAACTGATTTAAATTATTTCAAAACCCTATTTCATGCAAATCAAAAAGTTATCAATTGAAAAAACAATTTCACTCGCTTCATATAACAGATTTCGCTCATTTATAATAATTTCACTCGCTTCATATAACCCACCTCACCTGCGTGTCCCCGGCCAGCGTGGTCGGCAGCGAGATGTCGGGGGGCATCTGGGACGTGCGCGCCGAGGACATCACCGCGATCAGGATCGAGTCGGCTGTGCGGATCAAGACGGTAGTCGGCCGCGGCGTGTACGCGCGCCGGATGAGGCTCGATGGCATGAAGTGCGTCTTCTGGATGACCGGCGACTACAAGTCCCACCCCAACGACAGCTACAACAAGACGGCCGTGCCCATCGTCGAGAACATCAGCTACCGGGATGTGGTGGCCGCCGGCGTCTGGAAGGAGGCGGCGAGGATGCAGGGCATCCAGGGCGCACCCTTCAAGGGCATATGCATGGCAACGTCACCGCCGAGATGACCAAGGAGAGGATGGTGTCGTGAAACTACGCCGACGTTGAGGGCGTCTCGGCCAGCGTCACCCTTCCTTGCACGCCGTTGCAGGGCACCCACGGCGGCGCCTGCCAATTCCCACTGACACGCTCATCGTCGGCCAGATCCCCGTGCAGCAGTGCTCATACTCCATCGCACCTGCTACTACTTCAGTAGCTGGGACAGAGTAGCTCAACTATAGAGTAAATATCTAGCTTCTTGCCTCACGTATTATCGGATAAAAGGATGAGAAGCACAAAAAGGTAACCAAATAAACTTCTTATGTGCAGCAAAAGGAATATTTACAATTTATATTCAAGAGTCAAAAATGCAAACAAATAATACTCCTATGTATGTTCAGCACACACAAAAAAGAATACTCATAATTTATATTCATGAGTCACAATTTATATTGAAGAGTAAAAATTGTAAGAAGCAAATAAAACTTTAATGTGCAACATAAAAAAGGAAATACTCATAGTTTATGCTCAAGTCAAAAGAGTAAGCAAATAAACATGTTACGTGCAGCAAAAAATATGTAAATACTCTGTTTGTATTCAAGAGGCAAAAGAGTAAGTAGAAGAATACTTTTATATGCAGCACAAAGAAAAAAAGTGATGGTTCGCTGGAGTAGGCCCAAGTGGTCAAGTAGTGCAGCGGCCTGTTATCCTTCCACCGCTGGAAGCGGGCAGTTGTCGCTGCTCTGTGAAGCCAGGCTCACACTGTGCCTGCCGCATTATGGACCGTGAGGCCTAGCTTTCGCATAGGCCCCAGCGATTCACTGCACAACTTGGAACAGGCAGGCCAGCAATAGCACACCTAGACCAGGACCGCAGCGCTACAACAGCGTCCACACAACCTTAATGCCCCCACTCGGGTTACAAGCTCACGAAACTGAGCTCGGCGAGTAAAGAGAGTGGAGCCGGGTATTTAAGCTGGTCGAATGCCTCCTCGGTTAGCGAGGTGGGACTAAAATAGCTGAAGTGCTATGCTTTTCTAAATTTTTTTTGAGAAATCTCGCTGTCTTTATTGATTCATGACAATGTTCATAGGTACACGCCTTGTGTCATGAGGAGTACCCAATCAAACATGTCTACCTATATCTAGGTTACACGCAAATTTAGCAAGATTATGAGCCTCGAAATTAAAATTCCTACGCTCAAAAACAAAAGAGCAAGACGTAAAACTATCTTTGTGGTTCGTTATTTCATGTATAACAGCCGCATTGGGGCCAGTTGTCCCTTCATTGATGTCCTGCACCACACCTTGGCAATCCGATGCCACCATGATATTCTGCTCGTGTAGATCTTCCGCCAGCGCTAGAGACTCCCGACACGCGTATGTCTCCAGGATCATCAGATCGCGTATGCCCCCATGGACCACCGCTGACGCGCCAAGATAGTTGCCATTTGAATCACGGCAGATTGCGGCTGCAACTCCCACTCGCCTGTTTCTTGATAATGCACCATCCACGTTTATCTTATGTGAGCCAGGCGGAGGTGGAATCCAACGTCGTTGCTGCTCCCTTGCCGCTTGACGTTGTAACCTTGGTTCACAGGTGATAGCCTGATGTAGCTCTTGAAGATAAGAGTCTACAAAGGAAATTGTCTGGTGTGGATTTTGAAAAAGAGATTCATAAATCGCCTTGCGCCTTGCGTACCATACAGCCCATAAAGTGACAATCATCCTTGGGAAGCTCACGTGGTCTAGTGACTCATGCAGTTCAAAAAGCCAATTCTTCGCACTTGGCTCCGTACTCGCCGTCATCTTGGACACAATATGTTCATCTGATAACGCCCAAACACATCTCGACATCGTGCAAGACAGGAGCGCATGTCTCCACGAATCTTGGCAGCCACATAGAGGGCATGCACTTTGAGTTGCCATGTTCCGTCTCTGAAGTACGTCCGTGGTTGGTATTGAATGACGTGCTAGACGCCACAGAAAAATTCTCACCTTTGATGGCACTTTCAGTTTCCATAGATTGCTCCATGCATCCTCTTCTCTGGAGTTAGATGAAGCACCTCCCCTTCCTTCTAACCAAGCTTCTCTCTGTAACTTAGTTGTGACAAGTAACTTGTACGCCGAGCTTACAGTGAACTTGCCTTTCCTATCAGGATTCCAAGCCTAGAAGTCCTCCGTGTTGCGGGTGCACACATGTATTTTTAAGATGGCCTCAGCATCAAAAGGCAGAAAAACTGACCGAATTAAGGGTTCATTCCACGCCGCCGTAGCTGGGAGCAAAAGTTCAGATACTTTCTCCGGTGGTGTCTGAACCAGCGACATGATCGGCCTCGGTGCTGTTTCTTTGGGTATCCAGTTGTCCTCCCAAATACTAGTAGATCGTCTGTTCCCAATCCTTCTAATAACTCCTTGTAGCAACACACACTAGTAGAAAACAGGGCTTTCGTCCAGGCCAGTTTAGCCCATTAGTCCCGGTTCAATCCGAACCGGGACCAATGGAGCTATTTGCCCTTGTTCAGGAGCCTGGGGGCCGGCCGGGCCACGTGGGCCATTGGTCCCTGTTCGTCTGCACCTTTTGGTCCCGGTTGGTGGGACGAACCGGGACCAATGGTCCCGGCTCTGCCCACCACTATTGGTCCCGTTGGTGGCATGAACGGGACCAAAGGTTTTCCTTTAGTCGGTTCAAGCCACCAACCGGGACCAATAGTGTTGTTTATATATAGCCCCTCAAGCAAGAGCAGAGCACACTGCCTGTTTTTTTTCCGGCCGAGGGGAGAGGGCTTGGTGGTGCTCTAGCTCACCTCCTATGCACACAAGGTGTTCGATGGAATGCCCGAGCCACACTACTTAAGGTTTCTCCTCTCCAAGCTCGACCGCCAAGCTCCATTTTCCTCAATATTTATCTAGGTTTAGCGGTCCGTCACGCCCCGTCCCCGTCTTCATCGCCGTCGATCACCCGCGCCGATCTCATCGCCGGCACCACCGTGGTGAGCCTCTTGTTCTTATCTTCTTTCTGAAAAGAATAATATTATTACTTGTTTGTTTAGATAGATACTTGTATTATTTTCTTACTTTTATTATTGCATCTTATATAGTGCGATGGTTTTGTATCCGCCCCCGTCGGCCCTCGTCCTGTCTATGATTCGGATGTTGTATATATTATCTTTTTATAACTATTGGTTCATTTATTGTTTATGAAAATTATGCCGACCAACGTGACATAGATTTTATTTATCTAGGAGGTTGTTGAACCAGAAATTCCAACCGACCCTATTGTCGAGAGGTTAAATTTAGTTGAAGAAGAAAACAATTTCTTGAAGGAAAAAATAAAAAACTTGAGGAGGAGAAGATGATATTGGAGTTGCATGTTGCGGATGTAAATCGATGATCACAAGATCAAGATGGATGCAATGCGCTTGAAGATGAGAAAGATTAGAAAATATGCCATTCATACCGAGGCTTGGTATCATTATGCCGTTGGATCAGTTGTTACCTTGGTTGCGATTATGATCGATTTGTTTTCGCATTGAAATGTTTTACATAGTTTCAATGTATGGTTTAATTAATTTAGATGCTCGCAGAGCTTTATGTTGTTAGATGAGAACTATGTATGTACTTTGGTTTTATGTGATGATGAATTTCTATTAATTTGGTCACTTAATTATCTATTCATGATGTTCGTAATGATTTTGACACACTTAATTATATATAATGCACGCAGATGAACCGGCAATGGATGTACGGTGATGCATACACACCTCCCAAGACATTAAGGGCGTGCATGATTTTCTCGAAGTGGCTGAGGCAAACAAGCAGAATGGTTTTATGTGTTGTCCATGCCCTATATGTGGGAATACGAAGTCTTACTCTGACCGGAAAATCCTTCACACCCACCTGCTTTACAAGGGTTTCATGCCACACTATAATGTTTGGACGAGGCACGGAGAAATAGGGGTTATGATGGAAGACGGCGAGGAAGAAGAGTACGATGACAGCTATGTGCCCCCTGAATACGGTGATGCTACTGAACATCAAGATGCACTGACGATGTGCACGATGGTGCTGGAACGGGCGGCTGCTGAAGATCAAGAGAACCGACGATGTGCCCGATGATGATGATCTCCGCGGGTCATTGTCGATGCAAGGACACAATGCGAAAGTCATAATGAGAAGCTGAAGTTCGATCGCATGTTAGAGGATCACAAAAAAGGGTTGTACCCCAATTGCGAAGATGGCAACACAAAGCTCGGTATTGTACTCGAATTGCTGCAGTGGAAGGCAGAGAATGCTGTGCCTGATAAAGGATTTGAGAAGCTACTGAAAATAATGAAGAAGAAGCTTCCAAAGGATAACGAATTGCCTCGACAAGACATACGCAGCAAAGTAGGTCGATGCCCTCTAGGATTGGAGGTGGAGAAGATACATGCATGCCCTAATGACTGCATCCTCTACCGTGGTGCCTACAAGGATCTGAACGATGCACGGTATGCGTGCATTCTTGGTATAAGATCGACGAGATGACCCTGGTGATGTTGATTGGCGAGCCTCCCAGGAAGAGGGTTCCTGCGAAGGTGATGTGGTATGCTACTATAATACCACGGTTGATGAAGGAAATATGCCCTAGAGGCAATAATAAAGTTATTATTTATTTCCTTATATCATGATAAATGTTTATTATTCATGCTAGAATTGTATTAACCGGAAACATAATACATGTGTGAATATATAGACAAACAGATGTCACTAGTATGCCTCTATTTGACTAGCTTGTTAATCAAAGATGGTTATGTTTCCTAACCATGAACAAGGAGTTGTTGTTTGATTAACAAGGTCACATCATTAGTTGAATGATCTGATTGACATGACCCATTCCGTTAGCTTAACACTTGATCGCTTAGTATGTTAATGCTTTCTTCATGACCCATACATGTTCCTGTAACTATGAGATTATGCAACTCCTGTTTACGGAGGAACACTTTGGGTACTACCAAACGTCACAACGTAATCGGGTGATTATAAAGGAGTACTACAGGTGTCTCCAAAGGTACTTGTTGGGTTGGCGATTTTGAGATTAGGTTTTGTCACTCCGATTGTCGGAGAGGTATCTCTAGGCCTTCTCGGTAATACACATCACATAAAGCCTTGCAAGCATTGCAACTAAAGAGTTAGTTGTGAGATGATGTATTACGGAACGAGTAAAGAGACTTTCCGATAACGAGATTAAACTAGGTATTGGATACCGACGATCGAATCTCGGAAAGTAACATACCGATGACAAAGGAACAACGATGTTGTTATGCGGTTTGACCGATAAAGATCTTCAGAGAATATGTAGGAACCAATATGAGCATCCAGGTTCCGCTATTGGTTATTGACCGAGAATAGTTCTAGGTCATGTCTACATAGTTCTCGAACCGTAGGGTCCGCACGCTTAAGGTTTCAATGACGGTTATTATGAGTTTATGTATTTTGATGTACCAAGGAGTTCGGAGTCCCGGATGTGATCACGGACATGACGAGGAGTCTCAAATGGTCGAGACATAAAGATTGATATATTGGATGGTTATATTCGGACACGGAAAGGTTCGGAAGTTTCGGAGAAAACCGGAGTGCCGGAGGGGTTACCGAACCCCCGGGAAGTTATGGGCCTTATTGGGCCAAGAGGGAGAGAGAGGGCTGCACCAAGAGGTGGTGCGCCTCCATGGGGAGTCCGATTGGACTAGGGGGGCGCAGCCCCCTTCCTCTCTCCCTCCCTCTCTTTCCTTCCCCTTCCCTCTTCCTAGTAGGACTAGGAAAGGGAGTCCTACTCCTACTAGGAGGAGGACTCCCCCTCCTTGGCGCGCCCAAGGCTGGCCGCCCTCCCCTTGCTCCTTTATATACGGGGCAGGGGGCACCCTAGAACACACAAGTTGATCTACGGATCGTTCCTTAGCCGTGTGCGGTGCCCCCCTCCACCATATTCCACCTCGGTCATATTGTAGCGGTGCTTAGGCGAAGCCCTGCGACGGTAGAACATCAAGATCGTCACCACGCCGTCGTGCTGACGGAACTCCTTCCCCGACGCTTTGCTGGATCGGAGCTCGGGATCGCCATCGAGCTGAACGTGTGCCAAGAACTCGGAGGTGCGGAGTAACGGTGCTTGGATCGGTCGGATCGTGAAGACGTACGACTACATCAACCGCGTTAATATAACGCTTCCGCTTTCGGTCTACGAGGGTACGTGGATGGACACTCTCCCCTCTCGTTGCTATGCCATCACCATGGTCTTGCGTGATCGTAGGAAAATTTTTGAAATTACTACGTTCCCCAACAGTGGCATCCGAGCCTGGTTTTATGCGTTGATGTCATATGCACGAGTAGAACACAAGTGAGTTGTGGGCGATACAAGTCATACTACCTACCAGCATGTCATACTTTGGTTCAGCGGTATTGTGAGATGAAGCGCCCGGACCGACATTACGCAGACGCTTACGCGAGACTGGTTTCACCGCTGTGAGCACTCGTTGCTTAAAGGTGGTGGCGGTGTCTGCTCTCTCACTTTAGTTGAACTGAGTGTGGCTACGCCCGTCCTTGAGAAGGTTAAACGGAGTCTATTTGACGAAGTATCGTTGTGGTTTTGATGCGAGGTAAGAACGGTTCTTGCTCAGCCCGTAGCAGCCACGTAAAACTTGCAACAACAAAGTAGAGGACGCCTAACTTGTTTTTGCAGGGCATGTTGTGATGTGATATGGTCAAGACGTGATGCTATATTTTATTGTATGAGATGATCATGTTTTGTAACCGAGTTATCGGCAAGCTGGCAGGAGCCATATGGTTGTCGCTTATTGTATGAAATGCAACGCCATGTAATTGCTTTACTTTATCACTAAGCGGTAGCGATAGTCGTAGAAGCAATAGTTGGCGAGACGACAACGATGCTACGATGGAGATCAAGGTGTCGCGCGGTGACGATGGTGATCATGACGGTGCTTGGAGATGGAGATCACAAGCACAAGATGATGATGGCCATATCATATCACTTATATTGATTGCATGTGATGTTTATCCTTTATGCATCTTATCTTGCTTTGATTGACGGTAGACTGCCCCAAGTATTTGGCGGATAAGAAGGATGGCAAAGTGAACAAAGGTATATGTGATATACTTGTTATTGATGTGTACCTTACTAGAGCTCGCAGTAGTACTGGTATTTGATACCGGTTCTGCTAATATTTGCAACTCAAACAGAACTACGGATTGCTTAACACCGCAAAGGACGAGGTGACGGCGCGCTGGGAACGGTTCCAAAGTCGATGTGATCGCAGTCGGCACGCTACCTCTACATCTACCTTCGGATTAGTTTTAGACCTGAATAATTGTTATTTGGTGCCAGCGCTGAGCATGAACATTATATCTGGATCTTGTTTGATGCAGACGGTTATTCATTTAAATCAGAGAATAATGGTTGTTCCATTTATATGAATAATATCTTTTATGGTCATGCACCCTTGAAGAGTGGTCTATTTTAATGAATCTCGATAGTAGTGATACATATTCATAATGTTGAAACCAAAAGATGCAGAGTTGATAATGATAGTGCAACTCATTTGTGGCACCGCCGCTTAGGTCATATCGGTGTAAAACGCATGAAGAAACTCCATATCGATGGACTTTGGAGTCACTTGATTATGAATCACTTGGCACTAAGTAACCGTGCCTCATGGGCAAGATGACTAAAACACCGCTTCTCCGTACTATGGAGAGAGCAACAGATTTATTAGAAATCATACATACGGATGTATGTGGTCCAATGAATGTTGAAGCTCGTATGGATATCGTTATTTTCTCACCTTCACAGATGATTTGAGCAGATATGGGTATATCTACTTAATGAAACATAAGTCTGAAACATTTGAAAAGTTCAAAGAATTTCAGAGTGAAGTTGAAAATCATCGTAATAAGAAAATAAAGTTTCTACGATCTGATCGTGGAGGCTAATATTTGAGTTACGAAGTTTGGTCTACATTTGAAACAAAGCGAATAGTTTCGAACTCACGCCACCCGAACACCACAGCGCAATGGTGTGTCCGAACGTCAGAATCGCACTTTATCGATATGGTGCGATCTATGATGTCTCTTACAGATTTACCGCTATCATTTTGGGGTTATGCTCTTGAGACGGCCGATTCACGCTAAATAGGACACCGCCAAACCGCTGAGACGACGCTTTATGAACTATGGTTTAGCAAGAAACCAAAGTTGTCGCTTCGAAAGTTTGGGGTTGCGATGCTTATGTGAAGAAACTTCAACCTGATAAGCTTGAACCCAAATCGAAAATGTGTCTTCATAGGATACCCAAAGGAGACAATTGGGTACACCTTCTATCACAGATCCAAGGCAAAACATTCGCTGTTAAAATGGATCCTTTCTAGAGAAGGAGTTTCTCTCAAAGAAGTGAGGGAGGAAAGTGGAACTTGATGAGGTAATAGTACCAGCTCCCTTATTGAAAGTAGTTCGTCACGTAAATCAGTTTCAGAACACCTACACCAGTGAGTGAGGAAGATAATGATAAAGATCATGAAACTTCAGATCAAGTTGTCACTGAACTCAGAGATCAACCAGAACAAAACCGCACCAGAGTGGTACGGTAATCCTATTCTCGAAGTCATGCTACTAGATCATGATGAACCCATTAACTATGAAGAAGCGATGGTGAGCCCAGATTCGCAAAATGGCTTGAAGCCATGAAATCTGAGATGGGATCCATGTATGAGAACAAAGTATGGATTCTTTGGTAGACTTGCCCGATGATCGGCAAGCTATTGAGAATAAATGGATTTTTAAGAAGAAGACCGACGCGATGGTAATGTAACTATCTACAAAGCTCGACTTGTTGCAAAAGGTTTTCGACAAGTTCAAGGGGTTGACTACGATGAGACTTTCTCACCAGAAGCGATGCTTAAGTCCGTCTGAATCATGTTAGCAATTGCCGATTTTATGATTATGAAATTTGGCAAATGGATGTAAAACTGCATTCTTGAATGGATTTCTAGAAGAAGAGTTGTATATGATACAACCAGAAGGTTTTGTCGATCCAAAAGGTGCTAACAAAGTGTGCAAGCTCCAACGATCAATTTATGGTCCGTGCAAGCCTCTCGAGTTAGAATAAACGCTTGATAGTGTGATCAAAGCATATGGGTTTATATGCACTTTTGGAGAAGCCTCGATTTACAAGAAAGTGAGTGGGAGCTCAGAGCATTTCTAATATTATATGTGGACTATATATTATTGATTGGAAATGATATAGAATTTCTGGATAGCATAAAAGGATACTTGAATAAAAGTTTTAAAATGAAAGACCTCGTGAAGCTGCTTATATATTAGGCATCAAGATCTATAGAGATAGATCAAGACGCTTGATTGACTTTCACAAAGCACATACCTTGATAAAGTTTTGAAAAGGTTCAAAATGGATCAGCAAAGAAAGGTTTTTACCTGTGTTACAAGGTGTAAGATTGAGTCGACTCAATGCCCGACCACAGCAGAAGATAGAGAGAAAATGAAAGATGTTCCTATGCTTCAGCCATAGGCTCTATCATGTATGCAATGCTGTGTACCGCACTCGACGTGCTTAGCTGTAAGCTTGGCAGGAAGGTACCAAAGTAATCCAGAGTGGATCATCGACAGCGGTCAAGAACATCCTGAAATACCCGAAAAGGACTAAGGATATGTTTTCGATATGGAGGTGACAAAGAGCTAGTCGAAATGGTTACGCCGATGTAAGTTTTGACATCGATCCGGACGATTCTAAATCGCAAACCGGATACGTGTTTTTATTAAACGGTGGAGCTGTCATTGGTGCAGTTCTAAACAAAGCGCCGTAGGCGGGATCTACATGTGAAGCAGAGTACATAGCTGCTTCGAAGCAGCAAATGAAGGAGTCTGGATGAAAGAGTTCATTTCGATCTATCGTGTCATACCTAGTGCATCGACCGATGAAGGTCTTCTCGTGATAATATCGGTGCAATTGCCTTGGCAAAGGAATCCAGATTTCACAAGAGGACCAAGCACATCAAGAGACGCCTCAATTCCATTCGGGACCAAGTCCAAGTGGGAGACATAGAGATTTGCAGAAAATACATACGGATCTGAATGTTGCGACCTCTGCTGACTAAGCCTCTTCCACGAGCAAAACATGATCAGCACCAAGACTCCATGGGTGTAAGGATCATTACTTTGTAATCTAGATTATTGACTCTAGTGCAAGTGGGAGACTCAAGGAAATATGCCCTAGAGGCAATAATAAAGTTATTATTTATTTCCTTATATCATGATAAATGTTTATTATTCATGCTAGAATTGTATTAACCGGAAACATAATACATGTGTGAATATATAGACAAACAAGATGTCACTAGTATGCCTCTATTTGACTAGCTTGTTAATCAAAGATGGTTATGTTTCCTAACCATGAACAAGGAGTTGTTGTTTGATTAACAAGGTCACATCATTAGTTGAATGATCTGATTGACATGACCCATTCCGTTAGCTTAACACTTGATCGCTTAGTATGTTAATGCTTTCTTCATGACCCAACATGTTCCTCGTAACTATGAGATTATGCAACTCCTGCCATCGGAGGAACACTTTGGTACTACCAAACGTCACAACGAATCGGGTGATTATAAAGGAGTACTACAGGTGTCTCCAAAGGTACTTGTTGGGTTGGCGATTTCGAGATTAGGTTTTGTCACTCCGATTGCTTGGAGAGGTATCTCTAGGCCTTCTCGTAATACACATCACATAAAGCCTTGCAAGCATTGCAACTAAAGAGTTAGTTGTGAGATGATGTATTACGGAACGAGTAAAGAGACTTTCCGTAACGAGATTAAACTAGGTATTGATACCGACGATCGAATCTCGGAAAGTAACATACCGATGACAAAGGGAACAACGATGTTGTTATGCGGTTTGACCGATAAAGATCTTCAGAGAATATGTAGGAACCAATATGAGCATCCAGGTTCCGCTTATTGGTTATTGACCGAGAATAGTTCTAGGTCATGTCTACATAGTTCTCGAACCGTAGGGTCCGCACGCTTAAGGTTTCAATGACTGTTATTATGAGTTTATGTATTTTGATGTACCAAGGAGTTCGAGTCCCGGATGTGATCACGGACATGACGAGGAGTCTCAAATGGTCGAGACATAAAGATTGATATATTGATGGTTATATTCGACACCGAAAGGTTCCGGAAGTTTCCGGAGAAAACGGAGTGCCGGAGGGGTTACCGAACCCCGGGAAGTTATGGGCCTTATTGGGCCAAGAGGGAGAGAGAGGGCTGCACCAAGAGGTGGTGCGCCCCTCCATGGGGAGTCCGATTGACTAGGAGGGGGGCGAGCCCCCTTCCCTCTCCCTCTCCCTCTCTTCCTTCCCTTCCCTCTTCCTAGTAGGATTAGGAAAGGGGAGTCCTACTCCTACTAGGAGGAGGACCTCCCTTGGTGCGCCCCAGGCTGGCCGCCCTCCCCTTGCTCCTTTATATACGGGGCAGGGGGCACCCTAGAACACACAAGTTGATCTACGGATCGCCTTAGCTGTGTGCGGCCCCCTCCACCATATTCCACCTCGTCATATTGTAGCGGTGCTTAGGCGAAGCCTCGCGACGGTAGAACATCAAGATCGCCACCACGCTGTCAGGCCGACGGAACTCCTTCCCCGACGCTTTGCTGGATCGGAGCTCGGGATCGCCATCGAGCTGAACGTGCCAAGAACTCGGAGGTGCCGGAGTAACGGTGCTTGGATCGGTCGGATCGTGAAGACGACGACTACATCAACCGCTAAGTAATATAACGCTCGCCGGGGCCGTTCACGAGGGTACGTGGATGGACACTCTCCTCTCGCTGCTATGCCATCACCATGGTCTTGCGTGATCGTAGGAAAATTTTGAAATTACTACGCTCCCCAACAGTTGAAACGCCTGCTCGTAAACGGAGAGCATGCCAAGTTGATGCGATGGCACAAAGGAGGACCGTGAAGAAAACGGAAGTTGAGAGCACCCACGACGGGTCGCAGCGGAGAAAAATCGAGAGAAAGTACTGGATGAGTTTGCAAAGGACCCAAGGAACGATGGTTTGCTTTAAGCGCCGGATGGCATTAATCCTTTCGGGAGCAGAGTAGCAATCACAGCACTCGCCCGTGACTCTATGTATGTATAACCTTCCTCCTTGATGTGCATGAAGCGGAAGTTCATTATGATGCTAGTTCTCATCCAAGGCCCTAAGCAACCCGCAACGACATTGATGTGTACCTAAGGCCATTAGTTGAAGAACTTTTACAGCTGTGGAATGGAAACGTGTACGACGTGATGAGCACAAAGGAGGAATTTGACCTAAAGGCGTTGTTGTTCGTGACCATCAACGATTGGCCCGCCTCAAGAACCTTTCGTGACAGACAAACAAGGGATACCACGATGCACGCACCGCTTACTTGACACCGATAGTATATACCGGAAGCTGCAGGAAGAATGTACCTGGTCCATCGCCGATTTCTTCCCACCAACCATCAATGTCGAAAAGAAAGGCAAGCATTTCAAAGGCAGGCAGATCACCGAAGAAGCCCGCCATGCGCATCGGTGATCACGCATTTGCTATGGTCAATGATTTACACGTAATCTTTTGGAAAGGGTCCCGCGGACTAGCTGTTCCAATGACGCCGAGAATCACGCACTCCATGTGGAAGAAGAAATCTATATTTTGGGACCTACCTCACCGAAAGACCTAGAGGTCCGCTTCGATCGACGTGATGCACGTGACGAAGAACCTTTGCGTGAACCTGCTAGGCTTTGGGCGTATGGGAAGACAAAGATACACCGAGGCACGAGAGGACCTGCAACGCTTAGACTAAAAAGAGGGCATGCCTCCAAGCAAGATGAAGGTCCCGCCAGCTACGCTCATTTAAAGAAGAGAAAGAAATATTCTTTCAATGCCTGCTCAAGATGAAGGTCCCGACCGCTTCTCGCCGAATATAAAGGAATAATAAATATGCCAGTAGAAAAGTTCCGAACCTAAAGTCTCATGATCGCCACGTGATTATGACGCAACCGCTCGTTGCATTGAGGGGCTTCACCGAAAACGTCCGATTAGCCATTGTGAAGCTATGTGCATTCCTCAATGCAATATCTCAAAAGGTGATCGATCCAGAAATCGCATCAACGCTTAAGGAGTGATGTGGCGAATGTCTTGTCGGGCCGAGCTGGTGTTCCCACCATCCTTCTTCAATATCATGACGCACGCCCTAGTTCATCTAGTCGACGAGATTGTCATTCGGGGCCCGATTTCTACACAATATGTACCCCTTTGAGAGGTTCATGGGAGTCCTAAAGAAATATGTTCAGAATCGCTTAGGCCGAAGGAAGCATCTCCATGGGCCATCAAACAGAGGATGTCATCGGGTTTTGTGTTGACTTCATTCCCGGCCTTAATAAGATAGGTCTCCTAAATCGGGTATGAGGGGAGACTGACTGAAAAGGCACGCTTGGAAGAGACTCAATAATATGCAGGACGGATATTCTTGGTCTCAGAACACTACACGCTTCTACGTAACTCTACCTTGGTGACCCCAGATGTCGATGAACACAAGAACAGTCTGGCCCAAACACCCGTGAGCAAAGGCGACGATCGGATTACATGTGAACACATCAGACTTTCAGCAGTTGGTTGGAAACACGCCTCAGAGGTGACAGCACTGTTTGTGATGAGCTGTACTTGTTGTCCAGGGACCATCTTCGACTGTAATGATTTGGAAAGGATACGAGATAAATGGGAATACATTTTACACGATTGACCAAGATGAAAAGAGCACCAACTAAAACAGCGGTGTCCGCTTTGATGCAGCAACCGACAAGGAAATGACACATATTATGGTTACATAGTAGACATATGGAAACTTGACTACGGAGTAGATTTTAAGGTCCTTTGTTTAAGTGCAAGTGGGTCAATCTGTCGAGTATGGGGCTGTGTAGACCACAAAGACGGAATGACAACAAAGGATCTGAAAAATCTTGGGTACACCGACGAACCGCTCTGTCCCTAGCCAATGATGTGGGCACAGGTTATCTATGTGAAGGACATGTCTACCGATCGAGGAAAAGAAAAGATAAGGAAGCTTAATACATCATACAATGAGCCAAAGCGCCACATAGTTCTTTTAGGAAAAGGGACATCCTAGGAGTGGAGGGCAAGATGACATGTCTCAAGAGTATGAAAAGTTTCATGAAATTTCTTCAAAGTCAAGGCTGACCCAAGCATCCCGATAAACGATGAAGATTATCCATGGTTACGGCAAGAATAAGCAAACGACACAAGCGAAGAAAAAGTGAAGACTTTCTCCGCAACTATTATGATGATACCATGCCAACTTTGTAACACACGAGTATGATACCATTGTCCGCTTTGTACATGAACATGCTATGCCAACTTTTTCAGAGTTCATTTGAAAACTATGAATTTGAAAACCTCGCCAACCAAGGGCGCCACACCGGTTTATAAGCCCGCCCATCTACGCCTTTGTTGAGCTCACAAACTTGTGATTCACACAAATTTCAAAGAATTCAAATTTTATAAAACTAATGGCACAAACAGAAAGTCTATAATTGTTCTAAAACAAATGGCACTAACAGAAAGTTTATAATTTTGCTGACCTAAAAGCAAAAAGAATTAAAAGATAAAGCAAAAACCAAAAGAAAATAAATAATGCAGAAAACAAAACAAAAAACTTGAAAAAAAATAAAAATAGCAACAATAAGCATTTTGTTGTAAGTAGAAACAAAATAAAATAAATAAAGCAACAAAGAAAACAGAAAAGTGTTTTCTAATTTTAAAACTAATAGCACTAACAGAAAGTTTATATTTTTCTAAAACTAAAAGCACTAACAGAAAGTTTATAATTTTGCTGACCTAAAAGCAAAAAGAATTAAAAATAAAGCAAAAACCAAAAGAAAATAAATAATGCAGAAAACAAAACAAAAAACTTCAAAAAAATAAAAATACTAACAATAAGTATTTTGTTGTAAGTAGAAACAAAATAAAATAAATAAAGCAACAAAGAAAACAAAAAAGTGTTTTCAAATTTTAAAACTAATGGCACTAATAGAAAGTTTATATTTTTCTAAAACTAAAAGCAAAAAGAAATAAAATATAAAGCAAAAAAAAGTGCCACCCATCGGGCCCCCATGGCCTGAATACGACTAGAAACCCTATGGGCCAGATTCAGCCCATGAAGGCCCAAGAGGCCCATAGGCACAGATGGCGAGTTAGCCCAAAGCCTGCTTTAGAGAGGAGCTCGAGAGGAAGCCGCACCGCACCTTATAAACTGGTGCGGCTCCTCTCAACTAGCGAGTGGGACTAAACATTTGGCTGGGCAGCACAGGTTTTGGTCCCTTGCAGGCACCAACCGGGACTAAAGGGGGCATTGTCCCTTTAGTCCCGGTTGGTGGCACCAACCGACCAAAGGTCGCCGCTTCCGCCCTTTGCTGCTGAAAATTGGTTTGGTCCCGCTGGTGGCACCAACCGACTAGTAGCATTAGTCCCGTTTGTGCCACGAACCGGACCAATGCCCTTGCTATATAACCAGGACTTGTGAAAATTTCACATCTCCTCGCCTCCCTAGCTGTTTCCCCCGCCAGTTGCCCAAATCGCCACAGCCTCGTCAGCTGCCGCCGCCGGCCGCCATCCCTGCCTCCCGTGCCTGCCTCGCCTCGAGCCCGCCGCCGCCCCATGCCCCTGCCCTGCCCCTCGAAAGCACGCACGGTCACGCCTGCCTCCCGGACCGCTTCTCACCATTGTCGCTGCCGCCGGGCGCCTCGCCACCCCGCCTCGCCGACGCCGCCTCTCCCTGCTCGTCCCGCTCCCACTACCCCTTCCTCCCATTCCCCTATCCTCTTCATATAATTTTTTTCATATAATTTTTTTCATATGCATATGTTGATTATATGGATGGATGGATGATGTATCTTCATTATATGGATGGATGGATGATGTATGCTTTTTTTCATATAATTTTTTAGGCAGATTTTAGATTTTTTAGGCAGATTTTAGAATTTTTGTGTATGTATGTTATGTTTATATGTATGTATGTATGTTCATATGTATGTATGTTTATATGCAAAGCATATGCAAAGAAAATGTATGAATGGTCATATGCAAAGAAAAATGTATGTATGGTCATATGCAAAGAAAATGTATGTATGTATGTTCATATGAAAGAAAAATGTATGTATGTATATCTGTTTATATGTCTTTTTTTATTTTTTTATTTTTGCATTTTATAAAATGTATATATGTTCTCTGTGTATATATATGTTTTATGTTCATAGATTTTATTTGAACATTATTTTAAAAAACAAGCAATACAAGAAGAAGAAAAGAATGAGAGGAAAAGGAAAACAAGAGGAAGAAAGGAGAAGAAGAGGATAGGAAGAAGAGGAGAAATAAGAAGAAGAAGAAGAAAGAAGAAGAAGAATAGAGGAGAAGAAGAAAAAATAGAATTTTTTTTCTATTTTTTCTTCTTCTCCTCTATTCTTTTCTTCTTCTCCTCTTTTTTTTCTTCTTTTTTTTCTTCTTCTTCTTCCTTCTTCCTTCTTCCTCTTTTCTTCCTTTTCCTTATTTTCCTTTCTCGAGGGATAAGAAGAAAAAGAAGAGGAGAAGAAGAAAGAAAGGAATAGAGGAGAAAGAAGAAACTTTGACACGAGGGGTACCGATACCCCTCCCCTGCTAACATTATTTTCCCATGTATATGTATGTTGCGCGTTGTCGATATAACGAGGGTGTCGAGGATCGCCGAGGGTCGAGGGTCGGGAACTAGGTAGAGGGTCGAGGGTCGCTAAGGGTCAAGGGTCAAGGTTTCAGGTCGAGTTTTATAGTGTCAAAGTATTGAAGAAATTCATGGTTTCATCATTAGCCTGGTATTCATGGCATGATGGTATTAAGTCCTCCAAAGTTACTGAATGGAGTCCCGGATAGGCTAATTTGCCTTTTGCTGAACTTTGTACCAAAAAGCTAATTATCCTATCTCGGGACTCCGCCCAAAATAACTTTGGAGAGCTTGCACCATCATGCACCTACATTTCGCCTAATGATGAAGACATGGTTTTTTGAACTTTGACACTAGGCAACCTCCCGACCTCGGCGATCTTCGACCCTTGACCTCGACCGCCGGGCGATCCACGCACCCTCTACTCCCATCACAAGGCCGATGCCCACGCCACTTGTGGGACATAGATGTACTGTTCAACGCTGACCCTCCCGATAGCTTCAACACGGGGGGTCGATATTACCCTCCTAGCTTGAAGCGCCTCGAGGCCACCCCTAACCCTTGAAGCGCTGTCGAGGCCACCCCAAACCCTAGAGAAGCAGCCGATGCCACTAATATGATTCCTTATTGTGATTAGCTAGCTAGTTCTACGCTTGCCACTAATATATCCATATCTGCATGTTTGAATAATAATTGCCATGTTGTAAATATTTGTAGAAACTATGGACACC